>JARHVA010005881.1:0-685000 GCA_037957365.1 Torreya grandis
TATTCTACTTTGGTTTTGTGTTATTATCCCTATTAGTTTTCCTTTAGTTTACCCTTTTTTCTATCTTTTCATGTTGCTAATATTTTATTGCACCCATGACTAACCTTCCACCTTTGGGACTTTATTCCCATCATATTCAAGGTATCACCCTTGAGCTCACTCATGAGCAAGCCACAATTACAATGGAACACCATAGACATCATAAGACCCAAGAGCTTCCCTCAACCTAGCATGGTAGTCTAAAACCTCTCACATTAAAAAGTGAACATGATTGGGTAGGACTATAACCAATGAACTCACTCTCCTTTCCACCCATCTAAAATTCATTAAGTTGAGGATGTTTTTACTCATACTCATCTCGCATCTCACTCACTCATTTGGAGGTGATGAGTATCCTCTTGATTGGTTAGGACTAGATGAGTTACACATGATCATTGTTGATTACCATAGATGTATTCAATTGAATGAATTACATCCTTATCATCATAGGATTCAACGATGTGTAGCCTCTAGAGATAGAGGTCATTTAGTGTCTAATGCCTCAACCTATTCTCATGAAAGTTCCTTCTTTCTTAGCTGAAAACTCTTCCATGAGAATAGCTACATGTCCACGCTATGGATCATAAGCATGACCAATCAAGAATATATATTTTGTCATGACAATTCTTCCCATCTTCCTAGCCCTTCCTCTAGAGTTTTGATGAGCATGTTGATTTCAATCATCACTTACAAACTAGAAATCCATGGGATGAATATCATAAGCATCAATGACCACTGCTTGACCCTCATTTGATGGCACATGACCAAGGTCAAAGATATCTTCATCATCATGACCATCTCCCTGAGTATGCCACATATTCCAATCATTCTCATGGGGACCGTCACACTTCTCATGGTCGCTCCCCACCCTATGGTAGAGATTTATACTATGATCAACCTCCCTATCAGGAGTTACCTTAGAATCATGATCTCCATGGCCATGGTTATGGTGATGCCTATGGGCATAGGTAGCATCATTACCATTATCACCTACTCCTAGAGATCATCATCAGCTAGCTCTCCACTATGCTTATCAGGATCTCCATTAGAATCCTTTAGCCCCTTGGGTGCATGATTTTTCCCTTCCTACTCCTATCCCTAAAATACCAAAGTTAAATGAGACTCAAGACTCTAGTCCTATGGAGCATATTATGGAATTCATGATCACATGTAGGGATTGGGAATAGGATGAAGGCATGTTGTTGAATATTTTTGCTTATTCTCTGTAAGCTGAGGCTTTTATCTAGTTCTAAAATCTACCTCAAATTATCTCTCTATTTTTCAATTCCTTTTAGGTGACTTCCTCCTATATTTTGATATTTCTAAACCATTTAACCATAGTATCCATTCACTCACCTCCATGGCACAATCCAAAGGTGAGTCACAATTTGATTTTGTGCATAAATGGCATTTAGTCATTCATATGTGTAGAACCAGGTTCTTAGATGACTAGATTTATGATATGTTCACATGAGCATTGAGGTATGAGGTTCACATTAAGGTCCTCAAACGTAATCCCACCTCTTATAATGAAGTTGTTATTGAGTTTTTGAAGATCAAAGTGTCTAAGGTGCATACGGGCATGCAACCCATACCTTCCTAAAAGTCATCCTCATTGTATGATCATAATCATAACATGATCAATGATGGTGTCACTAATTATCCTCCTGAGAAGAATGATAAGAAGGATAGTCATGAGGTGAATGTTATGAGTAAGAAGCCAACTAAAAATAAGGCTTCTAAATCCATCACAAAAAAATGAATGGTGTTTCCTTATGACCCTACCAAGTTTTGTAATCACCACTAGATGAGGACACAATGATGTTAATTATGCTACTCAATAGTCTAGTGGGAAATCCTCACCTCTATTTTAGAGTTCTATTTTTGAGCCCAACCACAATTTGGATGTGTTTAAGGAGCCTCTACCAAACCATGACAAGGAGAAAAGAAGAAGAAGAAAAAGAATAAATCAAAGGTTAAGGCCCCATGCTCTCCTTCTTGCTTTTCTACCTCTTTTGACTCCTCTTTTCAAGTTGACCCACAAAGGAAAGCCAAGCACAAGAGTAGCAAGGTTGTTTTTTCTATTGACATCACTCATATTGGTTATAAGTTCTTTGTCAACACATGCTTAGTTTAGGTCACTAACTCCATTGGAAAGATTAGTAGTGTTGGGCCTCCCATCCAGCCCATTAGGGTAGGGAACCCCAATGTCAAATTTGAATTCTTATGTAACATGCCTCCTTAGTATAGATAACATCCTTACTCTATCATAGAGGAGTTACAAGGCCTCTCAATTGGGATCTCCATTTGGGACCTACTTTACCTTTGCTTGGAGCGAAGGGGACTCATATTTGACAATCTTGGTCTTTCCCATGAGGATCCACTATAAGATGATGTTGGATTTTTGTTTAACTCTGATACACCTAAGCATCTTCACCCACCTATTCTCTCTTTCAACCTAGCCTCCTTACTTGATGCTTTAATTTTAGCTAAGAGGTCTCGATTCCCTCTCTATTTCGAGACTTTAGTTGATGATTCCCACATTAAGTGGTGCATTATAGATGAAAGAACCACATTGAATATCATGCCTTTGTGTTTATTAAATGAGCTTAGGATTAGTTATAAAAATCTTTTTAATTCATACCATAGGTGTGTTAGTTTTAATAATGACATAGTTATGCCGATGGGGAATGTGAAGCTCCACATCAATTTTGGTCATAAATTGGTCTAAATCAAGTTTTGTGTATTGGACCTCAATTTTTCATACAACATGATTCTTGACCACCCATGAAATTTCCACCATGTAGGTCATCACATCAGCCACATTTTGTATGGTGCAATCCATTCATGAAAGTGAGGTTCACACTATGTAAGTTGATCTAGATCCTTGAGCATTGCTCTATGCAAAGATAAATCCCTCTAATGAAGCTTTGGTTGTCTCTTTGTGAGGTTATGTCAGTACCCACATGCCTTCCATGGTAAAATCTCATTTTCTAAAGGAAGAACATTATGACCTAGCTGATTATTGATCCATGTTCACCCTTCTAAAGTCTAACATGCATCATCTGACTCCCTCTTCAACTCCATGATGTTAGACCAACCCATCTCTATTTGGATATCTCTTAAAGGATATCTCTATGGACATTGAGCTCCCCCTCATCTCACACCTTTCCCATTAGAGTATAGGATCTCTTAATGTGTCTCTTACTGAGATCACTTGAGTAGTTAGTCTAATCTCAAGTGTTGTTTCATTCATCTTACAACATGCAATTTATTCAAAGAGATAAAGGCTTACACAAGGATCATGTGTGATTATCATAAGTACCACTATCCCCTTGATTACCTTACTTTGGATATCTCTCTCATTAAAGGTTCAAATCTAGGCATTCCCTCAATGAATGTCCTCCCAGTTGAACTCAAAGTGTTAGACCAATATCTCCCTCCCACTCTAAAGTGCTTTGAATAAGGCAATGATATGGATGTTGAAGGATCTATGGATGTCAACCTTGGAACCTCATCAAGGCCCAAAATCATTAAGATTAGTGTTAGCCTTGTTCCTAAGGAATGGAATATGTTGTTCACCTTATTGCATGAATTTATGGATATATTCACTTGGGAATACACTAATATGAAGGGCATGGATTCCAAAATCATCGTTCATAACCTTTTTATGAATGATGGATCCCACCTATTCACTAAAAGCAATGACCAATGGTATAAAAGTCTCCTAATTGGTCAAAGATAAGATTTAAAAACTCATTTTGAGTTGGTTTCATCAAGCTATTAACTACCCTCGATGGGTCTCCAACGTTGTTCCTATTCTCAAGAAGAACAGAGTAATGAGGATTTGCAATGATCTCTAGGATCTCAATATGGCTTACCCAAAGGACAACTTTCCAACTCCTTTGATGAACCATATTTTTTATTCCACTGTTAGTTTTGAGATCATTTCCCTCATGGATGGGTTCTATAGGTATAATCAGATCTAGATTATACCCAAAGATTAGCACAAGATGACATTAAATACCTCATGGGGTACCTTATACTATGCCATCATGTCTTTTATTTTAAAAAATGTTGGGGCCACATATTAGTGCACCATGACGCATGTTTTTCATGATGTCATCCATAACATCATTGAGTGTTATGTCAATGATCTCCTCAACAAATCCCATAAGTGAGATGAGCATGTACGAGACCTCAAGATCATATTTGAGCATCTACGAGAGTATCACATTAATATCAAACCTGAGAAGTGAATTTTTGGTGTTTTTTATAGAAATTTTCTCGACTTCCTCATTTTAAAAATGGGTATTAAAGTGGATCTTAACAAGATCAAAGAAATCCTTGAGATGTCTCCCCCACGTAACCTTGTGCAGTTGCAATCCTTCTTGGAAGGCTCAACTTCCTTAGATGTTTTCTTGGGGAGTATGCTCATAAATACATACCCCTCACACATCTCCTCCATAAGAGCATGCCTTTATTTTGGTTTGATAAAGTCCAAGTGGCTTTCAAGGAATTGAAACACATGCTTCATAATCCTCCTATCCTAATGGTACCCATTAAGGGGTATGATTTTATCTTTTATACCTCTATCATTGATCTTTCCATTGGGGGAATGTTATGTCAAAATGATGACACTGGAAAAGAGAGAGTGAATTAATACATATCTCATATGCTAGTTGGCTTGAACTCAACTACTCTCTTGTTGAATGGTAATGCTTCTCCTTCATCTTCACCACAAAGAAGTTAAGACATTACATGTTGGGTTAGACCATGAATGTAATTGTCTAATCTGAGTCCACTCCGCTACTTACTCAGTAAGACACATCTTGTTGGTAGGACAACAAGGTGGATCATGCTTCTTTAGGAGTTTGACCTTCACATTGTCAACCAAAAGTCCACTAAGGACTTAGCCATGGCTGATCAACTCATTGATTCCCCACTACCTAATCCTAGGATGGAATTGGTTGATGATGCCTTTTTCGATGAGTTGGTTTATTCAATCAACCATGTTGAGGTTTTTAAATGTGATTGGTATTAGGATATTATCTATTACCTTATACTTATCCCATCAAAACTCCTTCCCAAGAATGCTATCAGATTCATAAGCTTGTGATTCACTATGTCATTATTAGTGGTGTATTGTTCAAGAGAGGTCTTGATGGTGTGTTAATGTAGTGCCTCACCCCCAAGTATGTTCCTCTCATGATTGAGGAATCACATAGTAGCATTTATGGTGGCCATCTAGGTGGGTAGGCCACCACTCAGCACATTATCAAGATGATTTTATTATTATCCCACTCTTATTAGGATGTTTTCCTATATTATAAGAATTGTAAGATGTGCCAAGTCACTAGGGATGCCATTAATACCCTAGAAAGCCTCTTATACCATGTCTCTACTCCTTGGCCTTTTTCCATGTGGGCTCTCAACTTTGTTAGAGAGTTCAAACCAACCTTTTTTGATGTCCATCATTGGTTCATCATCACCATCAACTATTTCATGAAGTGAGTTGAGGACATGCCTCTTAATGGCATGTATGGAAAGACCATCACCAAGTTCATCCTAAACTAGCTCATTTGTAGGTTTGGGGTTCCCACGATGATCATGGCTAACAATGGCCTAGGTAACTAAAGCCTTGAGATGCATGAGCTCATTGAACATTCTGGCTTCAAGATTAGTTTCTCCTCTACCTATTACCCTTAGAGAAATAGGCAAGTAAAGTCTTCAAATAAAACTTTGAAGAAAATGCTTCTCCACACTGTATCCTAGTCCAAGAGGGAATGGCATCTCATGATCTATCTTGCACTCTAGGCTTATCAAACTAGATTTTGAATGTCCATGGGGGTAACCCCATACTCTCTCATGTATGGGTTTGAGGCTATTTTTCCCTTGGAGGTCCTCATCCCTTTGTTGTGGGTTCATACCTTTGGATCCCTTTCTAATGAGGAAGAATGTGCCACTTAACTCATTAAGCTTAGTTGTTTAGATGAGTGATGTCTGGCCAATCTTGAGCATAACTATGATTATCAACACCATCAATTCACCCAATTCCAAAAGTTGGTACACCCTCATCCTTTCTAGGTCAGTGATATGGTCCTTATTTTTGACAAGGAGCACTATAAGAAGGGCAAGCTTGCTCACAAGTAGTTTGGTCCCTTTATTATCACTACCTCTCTCGATAATGGGGCATGTCATCTCTTGACTCTCAAAGGTGAGCCTCTATGGAATCCAATCAATGGATTCTCAATCAAGGCATTCCATGTATGGGGCCTACATGGCCCTTTAAGAAAGTCACCTATGGTGGTAAAGTGAGTATTTCCTCTCTTCTCTCACCACTACCTCCATGTTATTAGTATATGTGTATGCACATGAGTTCCTAATTAGTAGTGTCTACTATCTAATCACATTGTATCTAATAGTCTACATCATATGAATCATGCATATCACACACAAAATCATATACACACATATGTTAATAATAAGAAAGAGGAGTATATATATTGTAAAAAATACATGTTTTTTCTCTAGGTATATCACATGGGCTCATAGTCCTCAAAATCTACCATGAGTGTCACTACATATGCATACCCAATCATCCTACATCTAGGAAATATCATTTCTATTCATACTCTAGGTGGGAATGTCGATCTCTACCTATTGACCAATCAGCCTAAGGTCTTTTTTAGTGCAGCTAGCTAGTATGTCCTCACTCAAGGTTCCTCAACTCCTCTTGTCTACTCTCAAGTTAGATCAACTCATAGTCGATTAATCTCAGCCTTAGCTCTTATTAGTCTCACCTCATTCTCCGTTGTAGTCACCTTGTGGTTTTTTGACTTGGCCTATAGCTATATAATTTTATGTCATGACCTTTTTAGCTTGAGCGAGGCTTGCGCACCCACATGCTAGAACCAAGTATATGACTCTAACCCAATTGAAATATGTGGTACCCACTCTGTTATTGATATGCTCACTATATTAAGGAATATCCCCCTTAATAAGAGGTCCACTTGGGGTCTAATCTACCTAGGTTTGTCTCCTATACACACAAACATAGAGTATATATGTGAGATACATATACATCTTTCACCTAGAGTGAGCATAAATTATAAAATGTTATCTATCAAATACACTAGTCTTACCTAGTAGTGTATATGGCCTCTATGGTGCCTCTACAAGTCATGCTCCTCTTAGAGGTAGGGCTCCTCACCATGTTAATCTCTCTCCACCACTACACCACTCACCCTATCATGAGTGATGATTGTACTCAGCTCTAACTAGTCTAGGTTGAGTGTGTCTCTTTTGCACCACCAGTGCTTGCCTCTTAGGTTGAAGGTATAGCCCCTATGGACCCTAGAGATCCTCCATACCCACATAGGCCTCTATTGCTACATCTTCTAGCCATATCATAGACCCATATGGATCTTAGACATAGATTGATACTACATCTAAATTTAGGGTGCTTTGGATGGTTCTAACCCTATCTATGAACCATATAGCCCATGACGTGCCTCTCTCTAGGGATAGATCTACATCCCTACCATATGTTACTCTTAACCTCATTAGTGGGAGCTTTTCATAAGCCCAAGCCATGAGTAAGTTGGGTTGTGTCAGTCTGTCCACCATTGTGCACTAGATATGATCCATTGACTGGTATAGTCCACCCAAGATATACTAGACCTAGGTGTACCTCTTGCCTCCTTTTACACATTAGATAACTCATATCCATGATATTGATAGTCATCCCATATTTTAACTGGTGTAGAGCCTCCCAACCAAAATGCCTATTATCACTATCCTAGATGGTGGGAACCTTGATGATTTTTATGTGATGTAAACCCCATGGCTATTTTACTAAGAGCATGGTCCCACCAAGTAGATATTTATTTCCACTCCATCCTAAACTAATGATAGGTATATCTCTCTACTCATAGGCTCCACACTATAGAGATGGTAAATTTCCTCTATGCTAAGGAGGGCCTCTAGCTCATCCCCTAGCTAGAACATTTGCCTCTCAAGTACCCATGTGATGACTAATGCATTAACTAGGTCTCTAGAATAATGCAAGGATGGTACATATACCAAGCTCCAAAGTCTTGTAGTCCATAGGTGTGCCTGAGCCTCTACAAATAGAGCATCCACCTCCTCAGCTAGCCATGATGGGACTCTCTCCTTGTTAGACACCTTGAATAACATATCCATTTGTGCATGTTTCTCTCTTGCTTTTGAAGGCTCTCCCTCCTCTATATGCTCACTTTATTGCATTTCTGCACAAGTAAGCAACATGTAACCCATTTAGCATACTTACCATGAAAAAGAGTTAAGAACTTGTTTTTTTATCTATTATATTCTTTTTCCTCTTTGCTTTCTACCTCTTTTTGAAGCTTTTGGGCCTTCTTGGGCTTCTTAAGGCCTAACCTAGGCCTTTGCTACCCTCGACCATAACTTTCTAGGCAAAAACATGACCTTGTAGTGGGGCAGGCCATACTTTTTATGGTCTAACCCACTATAAGGCCATGGCCTAGCCTATCCAAGCCATGGTCTAGCCTACTAGTGCCATGGCCTCACTTGGGACATCTTGGGGAGCCCTTGGGTTCCCCAGTTCTCCCTCTCTGAGCCATGAGAGATCCTCTTGTTGGTCCCATTCTCTTATTTTTTTGAGGCCATCATTTTTCATCTTTATTTCATCTAGTTTAACCATTAAATCATTTTGAACAAGTGAAAATGACTTTAGGGCCTCCTAAACCCTAGAAATTTGAATAAACTTGCAAAAGTTTATTCATATGACTTACCCAAACTATCATGTGTGTCTTTGATGTGCTCCTTTGTCCTTATTAGCTTTGATTGGGATTTGGGTTGCTCATGACTCTCCTCAAGCTTTCTTAGAGTGAAAATAAGAGTGAAAATGGCCACTTTTCTCTCTTTTTTCCTCTTTTTAGCCTCTTTTTAAGCCATTTAGTGGGCCCTTTTTGGGTTTTTTTCTTGTTAATGCATTTTAGATCATGAGTCCCTCATCTTAGAGGTTTTGGTACATTTTTAATGCATTGTTGGCCTCTATTTTTTATTCAAGTCTTCTTTAAGCCTCCTCTAGCTCATTTCAATCCTCGAGGCCCCTTCTTAGGACCTCATCGACCTCTTAGGCATGTGCCTCATTTCATGGGCACCGAGGGATAGAAGTTACTTTGTGTACTTATTTTAGTTATTTGTCTCTTTGATTTTATGTAGTCAATTCATTATAACTCCCTCTCTCTTTTTCATCATGGTTGTAGGTTACAGGTGTTAGCTAGCCATGGTGGTTTGGGACTTGCTTCAGTCTTGTTGACTGGTCTTCATCTTCTCCAAACTTCCCCCAACTTACCTTCATTACCTATTCTCATGACTAGTGTTGGTAAATTATTATGATTGTGGCATGGTTTCATTATTGGTTTCCCCATGAAACTTGCTTACACTACCCTACTTTGAGATAGCCCTTTTTATAGTTGCTCATCTTGCATCCTCAACCCCCATCATGGTACACCTCTCAATGGTGATTCACATAGATGGAAATAGTTGAGGTAACCAAATACCTATAGTTTCATCTTGGGTTATTGATTATATATGGGGCCATTAGCTTATTGTAACTGGCCATTTCTTGATTAGTGAGATGAATAATGTCATTGAGTATCACACAATCACTAGTGCATTGACTAATTCTTGTGAGTTAGGCATGCGATATGTGTAATTATTCTCTAACTCAATCTTATATGTGTCTTAACTCTCTAGTGTCTAAGCCATCCTTAGCTTTGAGTTGTTCCCCCTTTTTGAGGTGGTTATGATTTACTCTCCTTCAAGGACATTTAGTTCACCCATATCCCTTATAGGGAGAACACTAGGGTTGATGCTCTGGTGAATGTCATTTTGGATAGTATGATGTGATTTAATATAATTTATGTTTTCCTTTTACAATATCTAGAGATGGAGCTATATTTGGATTTTATATCATGCAACATTTGCACTTTCATCATTGGATTATGCCATCAACTTTATTTTACTATCATCCTTTTCTGGTAATTCTAGGTAATGTTTTTGTTATCTTTTTAGTAATTACTTTACTTTGATTTGGTATGACTTTTAGGTACTTCATATAACTCCTTGTTCATTTGAACATTGACTGCTTGTACCTCAAGGGCATATGTAATCATACTTCCCATGACCCTACTCCTCCCTATGATTATATATCAGCTCACATGCAAACTATCGACCCTAATTATCCTATTTAGAGTCATAGGCCACTTTCTTAGACCTATCCCATGTATTATCTCCACATTTTAACCATGTTGGACCTTTCTCATGCCAAAAAGGCTCTTTAGTGACCCTTTAAGACCATTTTAGAAGCACTTTTACCTGCCAAGGGCCCCATTTGACTTAGGTCATGGCTTAGGAAGGAAACCTATGGCCTAGCCCACATGTTTCCTTCATGAAATTAATGTTCTAAGCCATGGCCTTGGCATAATGTGAGAAAAATCTCATATTTCATCCTAAATGATAAAAAATAATTACTTTTTTGACTTGTTGATGGATTAAGATTGGATATATACATTTTTCCTCTTCCATTCACTCATTATATTTATTCCCACTCCATTTTTTATACATATATCTTTAATTATCTCCATTTATCATTCACTTTGAAATCTTGGCTTCCATCTTAGAATCTCTCTTGATTCTTGCTTGGCACAATTGCTTTCCTTGTGAAAGAGGATGCCCTATATTATTGTTGCTTCCATTAGTGATTATCTTTGTTGTTGATAGTGTTCTTGAAGGTTATATAATACTCATTTCCTCCTAAAGACTCCATTTCACCTATCATTTGTGTTCCTTGTATTGCTTCTCATAGATTGGTGGCTTCTCCTTCATCTCTTCCACAAATTTTGGTTCTTGGTTTGGACACAACCTACACATACCCTAATCTTATTCCTCTTTTACCTCCTATATTGGATAATAAATTGTTATAAATTATGCACATCTCTTTAATTTTGATATGATGGATTTTTTATTTACAAAGTGAAACTCTTTTTCTTATTTATAGTAGTGTATATGCTAGGGTTTGTTTAGTTTTATAAAACTTGTTATTTGATATCTTTATTAGCATAGTTTATGAAGTTTCTTGAATTTTTGCATGTCTAAAGATTAATTTAAATTCTATAAATGATCCTTTTTTGTATTCCACTTCTCTCTTTTTTATTATTGTTTCATTTCATAGTAAACACACTAGAAAACTTAGGAAAACTCTCTCTATCTCTCTTATTAAAACTATAAACATTATACTGCTAGAAAAAAATAGTATTGCATTGAAAGATAGCTTAAATATAGAATAGGCATTCTCTTAAACCCTTGTTTGAAAATTTATTTAATTTATAAAATGTATTTCATTTGGCCTCTAAGTGCCTTAGTCCTAGATTTACATTCTATTGGCTATTTCATTTCATTCAGTATTGTTGCTTCTTTCTTATTTATGCAATCCATAGTATAGTTTTAGCCACTTATTTTACTATGGTTTGATCAAATAGAGGTTCATGAATAATTTATGCATTCATTTGTACTATCCTGAACCTATTTTATAATTCTATCTATATCCTAGTGTAAACTGGTAAACTGGATAGCCATTATAGACCTCCTGTAGCCCATAGAACCCCTAAACTGTCTATCCTCTTAGTGGTTTACTTAAGAACCCTACAAAAAATTGGTGATTCATTTATATTATTAGAGATACAAGTAAAAATGGATAATTTTATCAATTTTAACCTTTTCTCCCTAACCATCACCATTCACCCCTTGACTGATGTCAGTTGACCAGGACCAATGACAGTTACATAACATTAGCCTAAGACCCATGTAGAGGAGGTTGAATCATAGAGGATAAAGATGAAATAATTGAGGGTAAAATGAAAAAATAATCTTAGAAAACTAGAGTTGAAACAAAACCAAAGAGAGACCAAAGGGCACTCCAACATCTCAACATCAAAGACTCTTTTACTGTTACTTTGCATGTACAGCTTCAGGCTCTCAAGCAACTTCACCTCCACTCTAGGACTTCTCTAAGATAACAACTATCAATATTAAGCTAAGTATATTATTATTATTATTATTATTATTATTATTATTATTATTATTATTATTATTATTATTATTATTATTTTTATTATTATTATTATTATTTTAATTTTATATTATTTGGATTCAATATTTTAATCTTTTACCCACTTTTCACCTCTCTCCACACCCTTTCTTGTGTTGGAGTTGTTAACTCCAAACATTGCCCCTTTTATCAAGCACCCACTGACCACTCTCAATAATTGGAGTGTCAAATCCTTAACCTAATCATCTGTGAGGCCCCTTCTTGCCTCCATAACTATTAACCCACCTCAAGAAACCCATAAAACCCTTATCCAACCTATATATAGTCAATTCTACCTAGAACCAATACCCTGTCAAAACTCACAGTGACCACCAACAGTCATCTTCGACCATCAGTGGTCACCTATTGACCAAAGATGGTCAGCCCTAATCATCAAGGTTCATACCCTAACCACTAGTAATTATCGTGTAACTTATTCACCCAAAAAATAAATCTAAAAACACCTATTCACCTCAACCAAAAACCATGTTTCTCAACCTTTGTCACTACAAAGAATCAACAAGAATAACCTAAACCACACCTTAATAGTTTAACATTTATCTATAATGGTATTTTTTTAAAACAAACATTTATTTTGAAAATTATTTATTTAATTTATGATTATATACTTTGATTACTTCGTGTAACCTACTTTATCAACACTTTCCTTAACATTAATTTTTTTAAAGGTTGATTGACAGTCTTCAAGGAAGTCATGTACTTCTTGCATCTAGATCACGTTAGAAAATCCACCTACCTACCTCAATAATCAAACATTTTATAGTGTCTTTCTTATCTATAGTCCATCCTCCCCATACAAATAAGATTATCTACAATCGATTGGATTAATGCATGTACAACAAAACTAGGTTCTTCTACCATACCCTTCTTCTTTAAGTTTTACTCTCTTATAAAGAAAAAATATTGAAATAGTGATGATCCTTTTTGGCATTCATTTTATATATATTTTTTTGAAGGGTAACCAATAAATTATGGCATCCTTACCAATCCATATTAAGCTATAAATAAAAAGGAAACATCCTACATATACAAAGTAAAAGAATATTAAGGTTCCAAATAAAATACATGTACCGATGTTAATCAAGGTGTCTCAACCAAAGGAGGTTCCTACCACACCAAAATAAGATAACCATAAAACTATTCCAACATCCCTTGATGATACACATATGAATGTTTAATCTAAAATACCTAAGGTTTGTACTTTTGAAAACCTAAAAGATACAATAAAAATATGATCAATTTGTTTCATGTGTTATAAAAGAAAAATCAATATTTAGACTCAGAGATCACTTTATTATAAATTCAAATTATTCCATTACAAAAACCTAAGAATATTATATTATCTAAGTCACAAAGGAAAAAAATTACAATTCTACTTGAGTCCCTAACTTCATTACTCCCAAGGTTATTAGAGTACCAACTTATATCTCTCCTTCATCATATTAAGGTTAATATGAGATGACCTCTACCTAAAGGATATGATGAAAATGATTATTGTGACTATCATGAATTCCTTGGGCATTCTATAAACAAAGTTTTTACCTTGAAACACAAGATACAAGAGCTTATTTATGACTAAAAGATTGCATTTGAGGATCCTCCAAAATAATTAGTTATAAAACAAATAAAAAAGTGCACACATCACCAATATTTATAAATTACCTTATACATGGGTGATGCTTATTGTTAGCATAACCATATTGATCCTACACAAGCAAAAACCACTTGTAGTATAAAGAATTTCTAGAATCTTGGTTTTAAATTTCAATTCTTACAAAAGAAGGTCACTTAAAAAGACTCATTAGGAATAAAAGTGATTCAAACATAGGTTTGAGTTATGCCTACCACATATCCATATGAATTTACACTTTGAACTCTTTGGATATAGAAAATAAATAAAAAATTTACCAAAATCAATGAGGTATTTCATTTCCTCGTGAAGGCAAACTAATGAATATTTTAAATGATAGCATTATGTCTTCTGCTAAACAAGCAAAACATGATGAGGAATATGTTATGTATCTTTTCAATTTGTCAAATCATGCTAAAAACAATGCAAAATATTTAAATTAAGGTTACAAGGTTCATAGTGGGGGGAAATTCTATGAACATCCATTGGATGGTGTTAGGATGTGGAGCTAAAAGCTTCAACTGGTGCAAATAGGGAGGAGGTTGCTGAGTTCCAGGGAGACCGGCATTGGCAGGGTGCAGTGCACAGGGAAACTGAAGATGGCAGGATAGACAGGAAGACAACCGACATCGGTAGGATGTCAGCTGACGAAGGTCACCTCTAGGTAGATAGGGACTGACGTCGGTTGCCTGTGGCAGTTTCAGAACTACTTGTTCCACGAACAGTTAGTTCGTTGAACTGAGTGTTTGCATGCAAAGGCTATTTTTGGTCTTGAGTTATGTGTCTAATTATTATAATTAGGTTAGTCTAATTATTGTATGCATGAGATCTATATATGGACTCATAGGCTGTAGTGTGAACTTGTAGCTAGTGAGTAAGAGAGCAATAAGCTCCTTCAGAGAGAAGAGAGTAATGGTGTGTTCCTCCTAGTGCCACAGTACCAAGGTGGGTACTGGATTGGAGAATCAGAAGGGTTCTTCGTGTGTGTATGATCTTGGTCAGCATGTGGGCATGACTTTCTATAGGAGATCTATAATGGTGAGTAAGGTCTAGTGATTTGCAGGTAGTAGTAGAGAGCAAGAGATCTACTTGGAGTACGATTGTGTACTTGGTGAACTAGCAGCATGTTACTGACTGGTTGGAGAGGTGAACATCAATTCTGTATTGGAGTTGATTGTTGTGACCAAGAGAGAGAGGGAAGAAGGTCTTGAGGAGTGGCAAACCTTTGAGGTGGAAGAAGAAGTGGCATCTTCTTTATTGTATATTCTTCTGAGTGATTATTAATACAATTGTGTATTGTCTCTCAATTCCTGTGTTGTTTCATATTTCTAGTTACTTTATATTTTTGGTTAAATTTTGTGTTTAGTTGCTAATACGAGAAGTAATCATATGTGCTCTAATTGGCAGAGCAAGATCCTGACTAAGTAGGGATCAAGGCATGTTTATTGTTCTGAGGTTTCCCCTGACAAGTGGTATCAGAGCTTTGGTTGTAGGTTTAAGAGCTGATACCAACAAGTGGTATCAGAACTTTTAGTTGGGTTGACTAATAGGTGGTTTCAGATCTGGTAGTGTTTTTGATTACAGGTCACTCATAGGGGTTTCAGATTGAGTGGGAGTATAGCAATGGCAGAAGAAAGTAAGCTACAAATGGAGAAATTGAATAGCATGAATGGTCTGATTGATGGAAAGAAAGAGCAGGTAAAAAGAGATTGTTGGTCGGTAGAAGATCAGCTTGTGGAAGCATATGTTGCAGGTAATATTACACAGGATGTTCTAGATAAAGTGGAATCTTTGTTTACAGATTCTTTTGCCTCTTTCCATGCAACCCGAAATAGAGCATCTTTTCATGGGTATGTCTTTGGAGACTTTGGAGAGATTTATTTAGGGGTTGGAGAGCCTTGTCAGATTAATGACGAAGGGGAAGTGAAGCTGAAATTACAAGCAGATGACACACAGTGGTTGAAGGAAGTCATGCAGGTACCAGTCTTGGAGATAAGTCCAACTTCTTCAAGAAATTTGGGTGATGAGAGATACACTGTAACTCTCATAGCGGATATACTTGAATTAGATGGTGGTAAGAAAGTAGGTATCCTTTATCTATCTACTTATATTGTTGATTCACCTTTTGTTGTAGAGATGTGGCTTCATAGGCTTAGTCACATATGTAGAAGGAGAATGTAGGTTTTCAAGCAGAAGTCAGATGCCTTTGACAAGCTAAAGAACTGGAAAGCCTTGGTGTTCATGGAGGAGATGACGGACAGAGATCAGGTGAGAAAGCTAAATTATTCTGAGTAGAGTAGGGTTGATTTGATTAGGATTTTGATCCATGGAGACCTCGCAGGTAAAAAGTTATCATTCACAGATGAACACAAGTACTGGCATCCATTAGATAGTAACCAACGTCAGCAACAAGAAGACTGATGTCAGTCATGAAGAAACCGATGTCGGTAGGAGGGACACCGGCATCGGCCAGGGAAATGATGTCGACAGTCAGATTAGTATAGGGAGCTGACATCGGTTGAGAACAGACTGGGAGATGGCTGACATCGGTCACTGGTACAGATAGTGGGCAGATAGCAAGTCTCAAACGCTCATGTCGAGGTCAAAAATGGTAAGTGAACCTCATATTCATTGTTCACCTTCTTTATATTGCTTTTTTGATAGTCAAGAACTAGGAAGATGGAAGAGGCAATGCAGGTAGAGTCTAGATACAGTGGGAGCTTGGCATGGATGAGGAGTGTGAGTCCTTGGAGAAGAACCAAATAAGTATTTGTTGGTAGATTTGTCAGCTGGAAGTAATCACTGAGAGACGGAATGGATTCCCAAGTTAAAGAAGAGAGTGGATGGACACAAGAGATAGAAGGCCAAGGCATATGGTCTTGAGGAAGCTGCAGGATAGTGGTACAAGTTTGACAGGTGGATGACTAAGCATGGCTTCAGTCAATGTCATTATAACTATTGTGGTTTTGTCTTACCAGGTGGATGATGAGTCACAACATTATCCAGTTACTATATGTGGGTGATTTGCTAGCAGGTTTTGTACATACAGGGTTTTGCTGAGCTAAGGGTAAGGTTAGTTTAGAGGTGTGTCATGAAGACATGGAGATTTTATCTCCAGTGGGAGCTGATGTGAAGACGGTGTTGGTGGGGTTCATGATGCAAGATGTAGAATCAGAAAGCACACCAAGGGCTGGACAGTTCAAGCTTAGCTTGAAACAGGGTTTGAAATCACATGAGGTCTAGTGTAGACCTGAGTTTTCCCAAGCAGTGGGGGTTTTCAGAAAGTATGGAGCCAATTTGAGCAAGAGGTACTAAAGGGCAGTTCAGTAGATTCTTATAGGGATCAGCGATAGGTCGACATGCTATGTAGGGTCAAGTTATTTTCTACATAGGTTTGTAGATGCAGATTCGGCAGGTTACTTGGATCAAAAAGGCATAAAGGTTAGAGCATCACAGGGTGTGGTGGTTACTCTTTAGGATTGATCTTGAAGAGGGATACAAGCTAGGGTACAATTAGATAGAGTGCAAGTACATGTACAGTTGTAGCTGTTTATCTCCAAGTGGGAGATTGTTAGGATGTGGAGCTAAAAGCTTCAACTGGTGCAAATAGGGAGGAGGTTGTTGAGTTCCAGGGAGACCGGCATCAGTAGGGTGCAGTGCACAGGGAAACTGACGATGGTAGGATGGATAGGAAGACAACCGACATCAGCAGGATGTCAATCGACGACGGTCACCTCCAGGCAGACAGGGACTGACGTCAGTTCACCTGTGGTAGTTCTAAAACTGCTTGTTCCATAGACAGTTAGTTCATTGAACTGAGTGTTTGCATGCAAAGGCTATTTTTGGTCTTGAGTTACGTGTCTAATTATTGTAATTAGGTTAGTCTAATTATTTTATGCATGAGATCTATATATGGACTCATAGGCTATAGTGTGAACTTGTAGCTAGTGAGTAAGAGAGCAATAAGCTCCTTTAGAGAGAAGAGAGTAATGGTGCATTCCTCCTAGTGCCACAGTACCAAGGTGGGTACTGGATTGGAGAATCAGAAGGGTTCTTCATGTGTGTATGATCTTGGTCAGCATGTGGGTATGACTTTCTATAGGAGATCTACAATGGTGAGTAAGGTCTAGTGATTTGCAGGTAGCAGCAGAGAGTAGGAGATCTACTTGGAGTATGATTGTGTACTTGGTGAACTGGCAATGTGTTACTGACTGGTTGGAGAGGTGAACATCAATTCTATATTGGAGTTTATTGTTTTGACCAAGAGAGAGAGGGAAGAAGGTCTTGAGGAGTGGCAAACCTTTGAGGTGGAAGAAGAAGTGGCATCTTCTTTATTATATATTCTTCTGAGTGATTATTAATACAATTGTGTATTGTCTCTCAATTCCTGTGTTGTTTCATATTTCTAGTTACTTTATATTTTTGGTTAAATTCCGTGTTTAGTTGCTAATACGAGAAGTAATCATATGTGCTCTAATTGGTAGAGCAAGATCCTGACTAAGTAGGGATCAGAGCATGTTTATTGTTCTAAGGTTTCCCCTGACAAGTGGTATCAGAGCTTTGGTTGTAGGTTCAAGAGCTGATACCAATAGATGGAATCATAGGATCATCTTTCCTCATCTTCAAAAATTACAAAAATACTATAAAAATTTAAAAAAAATCAAAATTATAAAAAAAAATTAGACACCTACATGTTCTATTGGATCCTTGGCATTTATGTGTTAGTTCATATTGAGGGATCACATGCCATTTACTCCTAGACACATATATACATGATACACTTATGGTTGATGGGTTTTCCCTCTAATCACGTCACCAAGATGTTGGGGGAATTCATATTCTATGATATTGATACACATAGGTTATATGATTTGATGATCACTCTATATTATCATATTTAAGCTTACATATATACTTATACATGACTTATTCATGATTATATCTTGCATATGGTAATTGATATGTTATGTACTTGTTGTTTATTTCTGACACATTTGACCCATGAGCCACTATGACATGTTTAAGATGGTTGCTTACATTTTTACTTTATACATTTCCTTGAGTGGTTTTCCTTATTATTATCTTGTTTTTTCAAGCATTTGAATATGTTTGATTGTATGTGGTCCATGTGTTTATGTTTGATTTCTTGGACATTTGAATATGTCATTTATTATGGTATGGATATTTGAATATGTCATCCCTTGCTTTGTGGACATTTGACTAAGTCATATCCATTTGATTTTACAATATTTGAACATGCCCCTTATTTTCAGTCTCCTTGGACCATTACTTTTTGACTTATTTTTGAATGCTCTTGTGTGTGCTTATTTGCTTATTGAGATTGTACTATTATAATTTAAATATTTCTATGATATTTATCATGCATATTAGGCCTAAATGTGATCACATTGATTCTATTTGATTTAATGATACATTTACCTAGACATGTTTCCTCATATATGCTAAATGGTTACATTCATAGAATTTACAGTTGTCTTATGCTTATGAGGTGAGGTAAATTCTAGGAACTATTTTTACCTCACCTCAAAGGGGGGAATATTTTTGGGGTATGCATGGGAAGCATGTTTTCCACACTTTGTACAATTCTCAAATTTAATGGGGGCATGTCATATTGATATGGCTTCCACACATTCATAGTTCCCAAATTATAGTAGGGTCATGCTTTAAAATCATGTTCTCCACATTTATTCAGTATTTGATACTTATAACAATTTATAGATTCAGTAGGAGCATGTCATATAGACATGAATTCCACACATTCATAGTTTTTAGATTTAGTGGGGGCATGCTTTTGAATCATGTTCTCCATATTTAGTATGGTACTTACATCAATTCATAGATTCAGTGGGGGCATGATTTGGAAGCATGTTATCCACACCTAATTAGTATTTAGCATATATAATTAATAGTGAGGGCATGTTTTGGAAACATTTCCTCCTTACTAGTAATTATATCATTTTTATATTTCTCCATATATTCAGCAGGGGCATGATTTGGAAGCATGTTATCCACACCTAATTAGTATTTAGTATATCTAATTAAGAGTGGGGGCATGTTTTGGAAACATTTCCTTAGTGGTAATTATATCAGTTTCATATTTCTCCATATATAGTGGTGGCATGTTTTTAAATCATGTTGTCCTCCACACTTACATAGTTATCCAAATTGGCCAAAGCACATAGTTATATGATTTAGATTCATAATTGTGTAGAATTATATACATAGTACCATTGTTATAAAAAAAATTAGCATGAAACATATCTAAGGTACATATGTTATGCAACATGTTCCTAATATTTCAAAATCCAAGTAAATCTTAGATTCTAAAACTATTGCATGTATTGATACTCCACAAACTTTTATAGACTTTAGTGAACCAATATGATATAGTATTTGGTTCACCTTTTGGTATGGTTGAGGTGATTCAATCACTCAATTTTACCAATTTTTTAGTTTGGACTTGATCATTCAAACTCACCAGGGTATAAGTATCATTGGGTTTCATAGTTATGCTAATCTCAATTGTTAGGTGGTAACTCACTTTTGCTCTAAATTTGAGGGTGTGTGATTTATAATTTTTATTTATCTCTCCTTGGATATATTCACTTTAAATATTTACAAATATTTATCCCAATCTCAGTTTTAGATCCTTATAATGATACATCTTTTGAAAAATAACTAACCAATAGGTTACATCAACACATAGGTGTACTCCTAAACCTTTCTCTTTCAATTTTAATCTATTTCAAAGTAATTTAACCCAAATTATATACACTAATTTTACACTCTAACATTCTCTTGGTTATAGTTCAACCACCAACAAAGCACTCAAATTCAAATTAAAAAAAGATAATGTGTGCACACACACCCATGCACTTATTCCTTTCCTTTAAACTAGAAATTTCATTACTAGATTAAAGGTGGGGGAATGTAGAAAATATTTTGTGATTATGTCACACCTCACTCTTGTACACTTAAAAAACTCAAGCCTTGGTTTTTCCTCTTATTTTTACACATGCTTGGCTTCCACAAGCCTCACATCTACTCCATCTTATGCCATTTGGCCTATCTATTAGTCCGACTATCCTTATATTTATGACACATACATCCTATCTTACTCATAATGTTTAACATTTACTTATATTACACCTCTACAATCTTTAAGCATGTGCCTACTCTCCTTCTCCATAGACACTAACATCTGAGACATACAGTAACATTGATATTATTATCCTACCTTGACACAAGTGTCAAGTTCCCTATAGTCATCCAATTTACAAATGAAATATATTAGAATGGTTGGACTAAGTGATTTAATTTGATTTATATCTTGATATTATTGGTATAAATACAATATAAACCCCCATTTACTCACCACCTAGTAATCAAACCAAAAGAGCATTAAAAAAGCACTCAATTTACCAAAATATCTCTTATTCTTCCCTATTATAATATTAGTCAAAGGAAAAACCTAGTTACAAGTCTAAATTACTAAAGAAACAGTCATAAGGTCACATTTTACAAGTTACAATCTAGGTCACCATTGCACTTACTTTAAAAACATTGCGTGATTCACACATAAGAGAGAACTACATGAGTCTGAGGCCCTCTTCTATAGTATTGGATATATAACTTGTAGTTCCTTTTGATATTGGGGTCATTGTGGGTCATGTCGACACCATATGCCCACTAACCCATTATTTTCCCAAGGTCATGTTGAATATGGAAAGTTAGGTTTTTACCATTTCACCAAGAATGACTTTCCATCACACAATTCTAAATGTAATAGCATGAAGGAGAATACAAACCTAGAAACATCTAGGTGGTCAAATCCTATTTGATTAGATATTAAGTATATGACACTAACATATAACCTATACAATAACATTGACACAATTATCCTAGGGTGATGAAACTTCATATAGAGATAGAGACACCATATCTAGAATTTGATGAATGTTCTAGAATTATCTTCCCAACTACTTTCTTCTTGTACTAGATATAGATCTGCATTAGGATAAAATCTAGATAAGTAATCTATTTTATGTCATTTATATATCTATCATAGTGATAATTTCAATTAATGTATTATCTCAATTTAATAAATTCAACATATGGTAAATTTAAGTTCAATATATTAATTGGCCTATTATAGATATGATATTCACCCTTGTGCTCTATCATTTATTTATCCTTAACCCTATCTATCTAAATAGGATCCACATATATATTAAGCTTAAAAAATAATAATAATTTCATTTACCACTAAAATATGACATCTAGGTCGAAGTAGTGTAAATTATAGAAGGTATACTTAGAACTACATCAAACCTCATCTATCCAGTATAGAAGAAAAGGTACTAAATAGACTATTTCACCCAAGCCAAAGTAGTAGGAAATGAAGGAGGATAACATAAATGACTAAAG
The DNA here is from genome assembly GCA_037957365.1 of Torreya grandis. NCBI lineage: Eukaryota > Viridiplantae > Streptophyta > Pinopsida > Cupressales > Taxaceae > Torreya > Torreya grandis. The sequence continues at coordinate 22,296 of JARHVA010005881.1, forward strand.
GTATCATGAGAGAGGATCTTAAAGATATAATGTAGGGAATATGGTCTAATGGTATTATTAATGTAAGCATGATAGTATAATAACATATCTTGTGTAGCTCCATGAGCCTTACCCAACCCATGTCCCAATGCACACTTTAAGGCATGCCCTCATGGAGATTGATGCTCGATAAGTCACTAAAAGATAAATATCAAAGTGAAAAATATTATGTGTTTAAAAAATTCATAAAAAAAAATTAAGTTTCTTTAATTTTCATGGATTTATAATCCCATTAGTTATTTCTATTTTTAGGAGACAAAAAAATTGTATGGAACATGCATTTTCTATAAGCAATTGCAAGGTTTAGGTCTAATGTTAAAACTTTTGTTACCATTTGGCTCAATATGAGTTATATTTAATTTAAGAAATTTAATTCAACTTTAATTTTAATTTCTTTAGTATCCTATATGATGTATAGTTTGGTATGCCAATGGTTTTTTAGGTTGCATTATATGTCATTATTTTTAGTTTTAAAATTTTCATAAGTCATAAAAGATGAAAAGGAGTGAAGTTATGCAAGATGAATTTAAGGATGAGATCAATATTTAATAATTCAATTAAATTGATGATTATGTATTACAAAGAGATGATATACTATCAGATGTTTGAGAGGCTTTGTTCTATTCACAATTTTTATTAAACTGACATCCACTTTGATGTCATTTGTGGTTTGTTTTTTTCAAGAAAAGAACATTTTTTTGGATAAGTGGTTACAACAATGAGGAACACAATTTTATATATATTCCATGAATTGGGTCTTGCTAAATTATGATTTCATATCATTTTTGGTTTGTTTATTTTCAATAGGGGAATAAAAAAATTTATATCTTAGCAAGAGAATACAAATTGCATTTGACTTTCAGGGATACAATTTCAAGATCTTCTTAGGTTTGACAACTTGAATTTTTTTCTTTTGTTCATCAAAAAAATTAAAGTGATTACTATGATGAGCTTCACTAATAATCAAATTAGACATCAACACTAATTGTACATTTGACAAGGAAAAAAAACTAAAACTATGTTTCCTAGTATTGGTCAAAATAATACGATAAATTCTAAGTGTAGAATTAATTTTACTTCATATACATGAATTTTTATTTTCAAAAATTGCATAGTGAATATGATTTACAAGGGTTAATCTCACTACTAATATGTGTATGATTTTTATAAAAATTGAAACATATCATATATTTAGATATGAAACCCTTGAATTTGAACTTGTATCTAGAATCCCACTCTCTCTAAATCTATGTTTTATTAACATTTGTGTTTATATAAATATCTAACAATAGTAGGATAAATGTAAGGGTTATCTCTATATATTGGGATAGTATTAATGTGGAGTCTAAACATGAGTAGTAACATTTATCACAAATTCTATTACCACTAAAACTTAATAGTAATAGATGTGTAAGAGGTTACTTATTAAGGAGGTTTTAGATTTAGGTCTCAAATGCAACATAAATCTATAGTATGGATAAGTCCTAAAAAACCTTGTATCCCCTCTTGCCACTTATTTGGGGTGTTTTGAACTTAGGTTTTAAGTGTTAAAATATATGTCTAGATCAATGGTTGTTCCCCAATATGTGATGGTGTATATATTTGTGATATGTATGGTGATGGTGTATATATATGTGAGACTGATGGTGTATAGATGTGTATATTTTAACTCAAATAAAAGTGGCATAAAAAATTTATCACTCTTAAATATTAGGTTAAAGTGACCCTAATCTAATTAGGTTTGAAAATAATATTTTTTACAAGACACAATTTGACAAGAAAAATATGTAAATACAATAAAATAACTATCAAATTTAGCCCATAGACAACCCCCTCAAATGTTGTCTTAGAGAGTTTTTCAAAATTTTAATATAATACTAAAATTATTAAAAAAGGTCTGATAAAATTTTGATAAAAGAGACCTTACCAAATTATTAGTTCTTAGAAGAGATGCAATTCTTGATATATACATACATATATGTATGTATGTGTATATATGTGTGTGTGTGTGTGTGTATGTGTGTATGTACACACACACACATACACACACACATGTAAAAATGCATACACATACATATATGTACATGTATGTGTGTGTGTGTGTGTGTGTGTGTGTACACACACACACACAAACACATGTATACATATATACACATAAATACATACATACATAAATGTATGTATGTATGTATCTATATGTGTGTGTGTGTACATGTATACAAATACATACACACATATATAATTTTGGAATACCAAAGAATAATATTATATATGAGATGTTGAGCATTTTGATTCATAAGGAATGAGCTCCTTCAACAATGCCCCTGCCGTATTTTTTTAACTTTCTATTTATGGACACAAACCTTGGCACTTTTTCATTTTGTCAAATTTGATGTAGATTATTGAGGTTACGAACAATAGACTCTTCCATGACCCAACAAAAATAAGGATGGAAATTTTAGAGAAAATTGGAATAGGCATACTCTGTGTGTGTGTGTGTGTGTGTGTGTGTGTGTGTGTGTGTGTGTGTGTGTGTGTGTGTGTGTGTGTGTGTGTGTGTGTGTGTGTGTGTGTGTGTGTGTGTGTGTGTGTGTGTGTGTGTGTGTGTGTGTGTGTGTGTGTGTGTGTTTTTGTGTGTGTGTGTGTGTGTGTGTGTGTGTGTGTGTGTGTGTGTGTGTGTGTGTGTGTGTGTGTGTGTGTGTGTGTGTGTGTGTGTGTGTGTACATAAATACATATATACATACATATATATGATTAAATGATATTTAGTTTTTTGATAAAAATGATGAAGACACTAATGAAGAGTTGGAAACAAAAAAATATGAATCAAATAGATTGCATCTCCCAAAATAATTATTAAACGAAGTGTGAGATGAGATTTTTAGGTTTCCTAAGGTTAATTTTAAAATTATAGAGGATTTTGAGTCCTTGATATATAGAGAGATGACTAATAAAACTCATTGGGTTGGAGATGATGAAGATATTGAGAAAGTTGGGATTGAAGTAGAGTAACAAATATTTGATAACCTTGTTGAGTTTATAGTAAGATAAAATTAATAGCATGTGATTTTTTTGGTGTATAACTAAGGAAAAAATAATTAGTCTTAAGTTAAGCAACATAGAGGTGTTTTTATACAGATTATCATCATGATAAAAAATAAAATAACCCAGGCATGAATTCTAGTAGTGAAATCTAGGCATGTGAAAACTCCAAGGACTTAGTCAATACAACTATTAAAGGAAATGTGGGATGATTTATTTAGGTTTAGACAATAAAAATACTTATCATTAACAAATACACAACAAATTTAAAAAAACAATGATTATTAATAAACAATGTATCATTATTAATTATTTATTTATTTTGGTTAAAAATAGATCAGTACCAATCTCATGGTTGTCTATAGCTCCCTAAAATTATATATGTTGGAGATTTAACACTAAAAAAAATAACCAATAAAAATGTGATGAATAAAAATGAATTATTTCAGGATGTAGGTGCTTGTATTACTATTAATGGCTCTCAATCCCAACACCTTGAGCTTCACATATCTATCAGACATGGGTGCCCCCTTACACCTTCCCTTTATGTTTTGGTTGTTGAGGGATTTAGTTATATTTTGGATAGCCATGCTTCTAGGGGTTGGTGAAGGGTATTTATCTCCCTAACTCAAACTGCCTTTTGATTAATGGTCATTTTATTGATGACTCTTTCCTCACTCTTCAAGAGGATGAGGACTGTATTAAGTATGCTATCGAATGTCTTGACATTTTCTACCTTTTCTATGGGTATTCCATACAATGATAGAAAACACAATGCTATAGTTAGTCCATTTTATCCAAACCTCCTTGGTCAGAGGGATATAAGTGTAAATGGATCCTTTTTGAGGTATATTTTAAATTCATAGGCATTCTATTTTCTTTTAAAGCTTTACCTATAGAGTTTTGGTTCTATGTGGTTTAAAGGGTAGACAAAAAAAGTATCCTTATATATCAATAAACCATTAACCCTAGCTAGAAAGTTACATATTTATTCTAAGGTGCTCAATTTTAATCATTTTTGTTACTCATATTGATGGGATCCTTCTAACTTATCTTATGCAAACTTGGAAAATCTTTTAAGAGACTTTCTATGGGATAATTCTAAAGGGCACCAAGGTTTTCATCGAATCTCTTAGGATATTTATTATCACTCTAAATAATTCTATGGTTTTGGGCTCATAGATATTAAGATTCAATGGATTTCTCTTGCTTTTAAATGGATCATAAAAATCTCAGAAGGGGATGAGGCCTAGAAGATCTTATGTAGGCATTGCATTACTCAAGGGTGCCTATTTAGCAGAAAGGCTTAGCAACGGATTAGTGATGCAGAGGCATACTTTATGGACCCCAAATGAACTCAATTTTGGTTAAATTTATATTTTAGGTTTTTAATAGGTGATTTAGGTCCTAATTTTATCTTAGGCGTGATCTAAGTTAGCAAAAATTGCGTAAACTTTTAATTATGGAGTTTCCCTCCAAAATGCATTATTTGAAAATTTGAATTTTCAAACCTTGTGGAAAGATTTCCATGCATTGTATGAAGTTTTAAATGTGTAATAAAATGTCTAAGAGGTTTATATTAGGTATTATGACAATTAAAATGGTCATTAATATATTTCTTAGTCTTTAGGCAAGGTCATACATTAGACATTTTATGTAAAATCAAAAAAATGCATGTAATAGAAGACCTCAACATGGGAAATAATCCAATAATTAGTTATGATTCTTGGATTATTTAGAGAGGGCCAATTTTTGATGTTTTAAATGTGATTACATTTTATTTATATAGAGAATGGACATCGAATAAAGAATTTTTATGAATGAAGAGGACTATGATATTGAAAATTCTGAGTATCTTGATATGGCATGGTTGTAACTAAGCATTTTACTTGTTTGAATATACTACATGGTAAGTGAATGGTTGTTTGATTATTTAAAATTTTTAATAAGTAAATATATTCTCTTGTGTGAGATATTAAACCCCAAATTTAAGTGGAAAAGTTACTTTGCTAAGATAATCAGGTCTGAAATAGGGTATGGGTTTAAATAGACTTGTTCATACAGTTGTATGAGCTTTTGATCCTTTTTAGAATTGAGTTTGAGGACAGATAAAGAGAGACATTATTTATATCTTAAGTATTTAATTATTTATATTTTATAATAGATGAGATTGGATTTGTCTCATAATGTGATAAAACCCTATTTCTTTCTAGCCACTGTCTACAACATAGAAACATGTAGATTGAGTTTATTTGATTTGAATCTTGTTTTTATTCAAGAACAATAGATAAAGATTGTAAAACATTTTTAAAAAAAGTGGTAAAAAACTTTTTTAAGGTTTTGAGACTTTAGGTGTGGAAAATATTAGTAAAAACCCTACTAATCCATGTCCTCTGTCAATTGAACATAGTCATAAAAGACTGGGTTTCTTATTTTGTGAGAGCCCCGAGGTTTTTGATAACATACTCATCAAAGGAAAAAGTTTTATTTTTAATATATAGACTTTATACATCCATTATTTTGTATTGAAACCTTTTCTTGTCTAAGATATTTCATTTAGACCACTCTCAATTTGTATAGTCTCCACAAACCCTAACAACTAGGGTTTTGTCCACTATGAGAGAACTAACTATGGAAAAATCCAAAAAAAATGTAATATTGTGTATTTTGGTATTCCATAACTAAATAAAACAACTTAAAGACTATAAAATACCTGTAGTATGGATTTCTAGTAGGTGGTATTGGGAAAGGGCTAAAGAAGGCTTAATTTAGAAGGCTACAAAAGGTGAAAGTGAACTTAGAGAGTGAGATAGGACCTAAAATTTGACACATAGGTGTGTTTAAACAATGAAAATGATAATATCACATTTTAAATTCATAAAAATGTGTAATTTTTCCATACAAGGGTGTTTATAGTTAGATAGGGCTACAAGGATGGAGTATTACATTGGTAGAGTTGCATAAGAGGAAAGTAGGAGTTTGAGAAAGTCTAAAAAGGGGTATAGAGAATTATTAGAGAATATCATAAGAAATATAAATACCTTGTGTTCTTGAAAAATTTCATAGGTTCTATACTTTTGAATGGTTCATAGTTTCTTAAGCCTAAATTTAAAGAAGTGATCTTTTGTTCAAGGACAAGAGAGAGAATCTTGTACAACCTCTACATCCATTGGTTTTCATAGTGTTTTCATCACTCATGTGTTTATTAAGATAGGGGAAATTTTATGATTAAAATCATATGGAAGGCCTAGGAAAAATTCAAACCTCACCTCATCTGGATAGGGGAAGGATTTAGAAATGTTCTTTCTCCTAATTATCAATCACTATGGTGGTCTCCCACATTGAATTTCCAAAATGTCTCTTTTTCAATGGTTTCTTGGGTCAAAATCCTGAGGATGTTTAAAAAATTTATTCACATGATTGGAGACCTCTTTTTTAAGCTTACGTGGGATTGGCTTCCTTGGAATATGGTTAAGGCTAGGGTATGTGCATAGAATTAGGGACAATTCTATGGACATTTCCTTGAATGTGTATGTATTATGAGCATAATACATATGCCTTATGGCCATAATGCATACACATTATTTGAATTAAGGCTAAATTTTTTTTATCCATAACACGTATGTGTTATGACCATAATGTGTATGTGTTAAGAATACATATCACATACATGTTATGATTACATAACACATACATGTTATCTTGATATAACAAAAAAAACTGGAAGGGGCATGTAAGTCTTTTATGTAATGTGTTAGGAACATTTACACAATATTACATAATGTGTATGCATTCCTTTGACATTATACAAATTAGAAAAAAGGTATATGAAGAGTTAGGTGTTTTTGTTTACTAGAATAAATGTTAAGTTTACATTTATATTCCTTATGTTTTAAATTTATTTTAGTAAATATAATAAATTAGGATCACTCTACATCTAATAGATTTGGTATCATAGTTTTACACCTTACAATGTGGGATATAGTTTTTAAAAATACAATATGGTCATTACTTAGGCATTTTCAAGATCTCAATATTGAACTTAGGAATTTTAGAGCAAAACTTTTAGAATTGATGTCCGTTTTGGTTAAACATATAGTCATTTTTAGGTTTTTTAACCTTCCATATTGCTTGCTAACATTTATAGGAGTCATAAGATTGTCAAAATTGAAGTTTAAAAACCACGCACTTTGAATTCAAGCCAGGCTAGTTTGATTTGGGAAGTATAGGTCATATTGATGACCTATGCACATCAAACAACCATTTTGTGTTAATTTTATTTGATCATCATCCTTCCCTCATACCTAATCACTTACTCCTCATCCCTTTTCACCCTTCATCACTCTCTCTCTCTCTCTCTCCATTACACATTATCCCTAATCATTCCCTCATTGACCCTTAATATCCCTCATCATCTCTAATCACTTCCTCATATCACTTTCTCATTGTCCCTAATCACTCCCTCATTGACCCTCACCATCCCTAATCATCCATAATCACTCCTTACTCATCCCTAATCATTACTAATCATTCCTTCATTGAACCTCACCATCCCTCATCATCTCTAATCACCCCCTCATCTTTCCTAACCACTCCCTTATTGAACCTCATCATCCTTAATCATGCCATCCTCAAACCTAATCATTCTTAATAAATCCCAAATTGACCTTCACCATCCATAATAAATCCCTCATTGAAACTCAGTCCCTAATGATTTCCTCATCATATATTATCATCCCTAATGACTCCCTCATCATCCCTCCTAATACATATACGAGGAGGGGGAGACCATTTAAGTATTGACATTAAATCCTGCATTTTAAGGGTTCAATAACACAAATAGACACACAAGAATTTAGTCAAAAAATTGAGGTTCACATAATAGAGATCAAAATACTTGAATTAATACAACATAATTTAGATTTAATCAATGCCACTATTGGGCTTATTACATACACAACATGGAGGAAAATAATAGATAAACACCTATACTTCATACACTATCCTCTATCTTTGTAATGTGAGTCTAACAAACCTCTTATATGAATATAATCAAAATATCATGTAATTCTAGACTTCTCTAATTTTATAGTCAACCCATCTAACGAGATGTCTATTTTATTATAAGGATTAGAATGGGTGTCAAATTAAATTATCCCCCATGCATTTGTCCTCTACCAATGTTTTAATATCATCACATGTATTTTCTAAAATGACACAACACATAGGAAATAATAAACCCATTACTCACCTATGGGTGGTTCAAATATAGTTTGACAAAGAGCATAATAAAATATAATGAATGAATTTTTCACTAGAAGGAAAAATTAGGATTTTAAGTATTATACACAATACATACCTATTGGGTTTCATCTAGTTAATAAGATCCAATTTGAATATGCATGAGACCCAATCAATTCTAGACAATGCATATCACTACATAAAAATGTTTACCTTGATCGTGACTCCTTTGGGATTTATATAATTGATTTACCATTGTTCAAAAACTTGTATGTATATAAGACATATGTGGGCTTCCAAACTTAAAAAAACATAGACAAATACCATGTTTATTCCTCAAAATCAAGTTGTGGCTTACCTTATTGAATACCACTATGTGAAATAAATTATCATGTTCAAGGATTAGTATGGAATTAAGGTTCAATTAATCATTACTTGAAGACTTATGTTCAAAAATAGACTTATGCAAGTGTTTAATCTCAAATAACATAATCATTTGTTACTTGAGTCATCAAGAGATTCCATCAAAGGAACAAATACAAACACTAAAGGAGATAAAATAAGTATATTCTAATACTTATGTGGGCTTCACCACTTAGATTACCACTATCAAGTAACAAAAAAGACATCTGTAGACCCATGTGATTTTTCCCTTGCTGAATAGCATCATGGATTATATAAAAGACACGAGTCCACAAAGAAAACTTAAATATCTAATCTTGGAAATGGGACTCGAATAGAATAGGAAGTGAATTAAGTGTTTTATCAAGACTGAATTAGTCAATGCAATCCAAATAAAAAATGTACAAGTCATAATATCTCACCAAAGAGCCAACTAATCAACATAAAAGGTGGATTTTTTTTACCATAACTATAAGACAAACATAATTATGTATGAATGTTGAAAGCTAAAGTTACAATCACAAACACAAACAAGACACAAGTTGAATGGACAACATGAACATCAAGGAAGTAACTTCCCCTAATGAAGAAAACCAAAATCAAGATAAATAATCAAATACAAAAATAAGGATGCACTCTATTTTTTACTATGCAAGATTTCTCAAGACTATGTTTCTCTTACATCACCTCCTCATCCTTAATCACTCCCTCCAATGATAGAATTAAAATATAGCAATGTATATTGAAAGTTAACAAAGATATATCTAGATGTATAATTAACCAACAAATCATACACAAGTCAATTGAATGTAATATAAATATTTAAGTGGAAAAACCTCCAAAAGAGGTAAAAAAATCCATAATGATTATTCAATTTAGAAACTCCCCAATACATCAAAAACTTTTATTCTCACTCCTTCTCAAATAGTTTTTTCACAAAACTTATTCTTAGACAAGTATTTAACACATCTAAATATAATAATATTTTTTACAAAATCTCATATTAATCAATGGGTTTGAATGACATTTACTAAATGTAAAATGTCTTCAAATAATGGGGTGTGGATGTGAGACATTGTAACCAATGGGTCCAACCTCTCTCTGAGGAACCAAGGATAAAATATATTTAAAATATTTACATGAGATTACCCCATGTTAATAAATTAGATATATTTATTTATTAACCTATAGTTTAAGGGTAAAATCCCACTTAAACATTATTTATTCCAACACTCCTTGTTAATGTTAAGTGGGGATAAAATCCATAGTCACCTTAAAGGAATTATACTATGTAAAAAAATGAAGGATTTAAAAAAAACATCATGGAAAATATCACCTTTTGCAACAAAAGGAATTATAATTCATAAACTAACCAAAAGTAAGTTTAGGATAGCATGATAGTGAGACTACATCTCATAGTTTCTCATGAATAATCAACCAAGTATATTTTGAGTCTTTTATAACCTAAGTACTTCCATTACCAAGTATGCTTTAATTTATTGGTGTACAAAATTAAAACTACCACATGAATTTTACTATGCTTTAAAATGAGAATACGTATAGGGAAGAAGAAGAAGAAATACATGGCCATTATGAAGTAGAATTGTCATGCACACTTCCACCTTAATGGTAACTCTAAGAGGACCAACATTACACAAAACTAACAAAACTTGGTAGCATCAAGTAGTTTTGTGAAAATATCTTTCACTTGTTCATTTGTAGGACAAAACTAAAAATCAGTATCACCATTGAGGACTTTATCTTAGATAAAATACACATGAACTTTAATATGTTAAGTTTCTTTATGCTACACTAAATTTTTTATCAGAGATATACAACTTTGGATATCGCAGTGAAGGATGGTACTATGAGAAACATCCAAATGAAGTTATCCCAATAACCTTTGTAGCCACATGAATTCTTTGGTAGCTTCCATAACACTTTTGTATTCTAATTTAGTATAAGAGATAGAGATAGTATGTTGTTTCTTAATGCTTGAAGTGATAGCACCTACACCAAATTTAAACACATATCTAGAAGTAGATTTACTATCTATAGTATCACCAACATAGTCAACATCACAACAACCATATAATTTAACATTATTAATGGAAGAATAAAATAAACTAAAATTAATGGATAATACATTTAGCTAATTTATAATGATCTAAATATGGATCCTACATAAATCTAGAAGCAACATCTACAATACATGAAATGTTTGGCTTAGTAATGGTTAGACAAATCAAACTACCATTAAGCTATCTATATAAACTATGGTTATCTTTTTCACATGTAGGTTTTTTTTATCAAGTTTAACACCAAATTTAGTAGGAGTAGAAGAATATTTATAATCAAATATATTAAAATTAATAGTAAGGTTATGAGCATACTGAGATTGTGATATAATAATAGAATTTTTATCCTAAAATATAGCCATTCTTAAAAAATAATGCAGAATGCCTAAATTAGTCATTTCAAACATTTGACTTAGTTTATCCTTATATTTATGAATTAAAGTAGTTAAATCATTAGTAATTAAAATATCATCAACATATAAAGTAATTAAGATTAAATGACTATTTTTAATTTTAACAAATAGATCATTATCCATATAACAATTAGAAAAACCCAATTATTTAAAAAAAGAAGTAATTTTAGAATACCAAGCTCATGGAGCTTGTTTTAAACTATACAAATATTTATTTAACTTGTATACATAATGTTCTCTATTAGGGTCAGTGAAATTTTTAGGCTAAGTCTTGTAAATTTTATCTTCTAAATCATCATTTATAAATGAATTCTTGGCATCCATTTGGTGGATAGCCCAACCATTTTAGGCTATAAGAGCAATAAAAATTCTAAGAGTACTCATTTTTGTATAGGAGCAAAGGTTTCAACATAGTCAATCCTATTTTTTTGAGTAAATATATGAGAAACTAATCTAGATTTAAACTTATCAATTTTACCAAATGAATTATATTTAAATTTATAAATCCACCTACAACTAAAAATATGTCTTTTAGGCAGAGAAGGGATAAGATCCCAAGTCTAATTTTTAATTAAGGCATTATATTCAACTTGCATAATAACATTCCAGCTATCATCTTGAGTGACTTTCTTAAAAGATTGAGGTTCACAACCATACATAGCCATTAAAGCATCATATGAGTGTTCACTTCTAGTTAATTTATTAATGTTATCAATATTATAATATTGGACTAGGGATTCTGCCCATTTAGATATTTTAGATTAAACATGAAAATCATAGGGTTCCTTAGACTCTAAGTTATCCAAACCTAGATCAACTTCTTCAAGGACATACATTTCATCAAAAGGATAAATATTAGAGTTATGTTCATCAACATAATAACACTAAGGAGGTTCCCTAGAGGGATCACAAAAGGACTTTTAGAGAATAAGAACATTCTTATTCTTAATGATATAATGTTAAAAAGGATAATAAATTATTAAATCTTTTTTCTTACCTCCATAACGTACCAAAAAAATAATAAGAAGTGGGATCAAGCTTATTTCTTTAAAAATTTTGAACAAAGATAGAAGTAGGACTATAGAAGATCCTGAGATGAGCCACATTAGGTTTCTTTTTAGTTCAGATATCTAAAGGAGTAGAAATATGCAAAGCTTTGGTAAAGACTCTATTTAGAATATGCACATCAACATTAATGGCTTTGGCCCATAATATTTTAGGAACATTTATACATTGAAACATTATTCAATCCATTTCTATAATGGTGTGGTTTTTCCTTTCAACAACACCATTTTGATGAGGGAAATAAGGAGTTAACTCTGTTTTAATATCATAACTAATGTAAAAAGAATTAAATTTTTTACTAACATATTCACAACCATTATTAGTTCTTAATATTTTAATATAAAAATCAAATACATTTTCAACACTAGATTTAAATTCCTTGTATTTAGACAAAAAATAGATTTTTTAATGAAAAATGACCAGATCATTCTAGTTTAATCATTAATAAAAATAAAAATATATAAAGAACCATTAAGAGATAAAACTTCAAGAGGTCCTATAATATCACTATGAATCAATTCTAAAGGATGCAAGGAATTTACATCATGATTATTGTGAAAGGGGTTAGTATTTTGTTCGTCATATAAGCAACCCTCATAAGTTTTACGATGAGAAGGGACATAAAAAAGTCCAACAACAAGAAAATTTGTAGATATATCATATAAACATATAAAACTAACATTTCCTAATCTTTTATTCCATAATTGAGATTCATTCTTACTATGTGATGAAATAAAACATGCATAAGAAGGAAATAAGATATATAAACCATTATTTTGAATGCCTTCAAAAATCAAGGAACTAGATTGATTTCTAATGGACTATTTATGTTTAATGAATGTTACAATTAAATTATAATTTAAGTTTAGAAAAAGACAGTAAATTCTTGTTAAGCTTAGGTACAAATAAAATATCATTAATAACAACATTTGAAAACTTTTTTTCCTTGCTTAGTTGATTATATAAATGAATTATCTTTTAAGTAAATTCTTTTAGATTTATCTCTAGAATCATAATAAATATCACATAAACATGTCATATAGTGTGATGCACTGCTATCTAAAATTCACTCATTTTCATTTGAAATAAATAAAGTAGCATATAAATCAATAACACTCTGATCTTGATTATTATTCTGATTAGGATTTTGATTCTTTTACTTGTTTTGATTATATTTCTTCCCTTTGTTATTGTTAGAAGATTTATTTTTAACTCTTTGTTTTTATAATAGTTTTCCCTTCTATGATAAAATTTACCACACATACTATAATTTCTATTAAACTTAGATTTATGATTCTTATTAGTAGATTTTTTGTTCCCATTTTAACCTTTAGTATAATTAGGGTTAGATTTCTAGTTTTTATTATTATCAGAAGCATTATTTAAGGTGAAAAGTGCTTAAGTGACATTCTCTTTAGAATAAAAATTGGTCATGAATTCTTCTTCTTGAATCATAAGAGTAGACAAAGTGGTAAATTCAAGGATATCTTGCTCAGTTTGATGTTTAGAATTCAAAATTAAAATTGAATTTCTAATTTTTTCATGAATATTTAATTGAAATATAAAATCAAATAATTAATCTTAAATTAAATTAAAATTAAAACCATCTAATTTAACTTTAATGTTCTTAATCTTAACAATAAAATTAATAACCTTTTCATGATCTTTCATAGGTGTAGTCAGTAATTCAAGAATTAACTTAATAATTTTTGAGAGATGAGTGCCCTCATGAATAGACTCAAAGAGTTTCCAAGCATCATTATGAGACTCATGATTACCAATGTGAAGAATAAATTCATCTTTAACACTCTACAAGATAATAGACATAACTTCCTATGATTTATGTTGAAATGTATTGGTAAGCTCAAGGGTCACATGCCATCTAGAAGGGACTTTTTCAGTCCCAAAAATAATATTCCATAACTTACGGGCCATGACTTTAGTTTTAAGATTAATTTTCCATATATTATATTTATTTCCTTTAGCTTCATCTATTTAGTTCCAAAAACAATATTCCATAACTTGAATAATTATTGAAATGGATAAAATTCTAATCAAAATATATCAACTAATTAAACTAGATTAAATGCTTAGCTAATTGATCCATTTGAAATTAATGAATATTTAAAAATAGAAATTCTAAAATGCAAAATATAAAGACTTTCATCATTGCTTTTGTGAGTCACCATTAAACTTGAAAAATATCTAGATTAAAGTGGAGAACATCATCATTTTGGCCTATGTCTCCCCATATGGCCCTAACTCAACTAGAGTTAGCCTTAACTCAACTAATATTAACCTAAACCTAACTACGATTAACTTTAACCTAACTGCACTTGGGTTAGAGTTAGTTCTCTATACTATAAATACAAGGCCATACCCATTGATTTATAAGATTCAATATTGTAGAGTTATAATTTAGGATTTACTCCATAACCCTCATGTTATTAATGTTACCATACCCAAATCATAAGCCAAGCAATCAAAATCCAAGGTGTCAAGGAAAGGTGAAGCCAATAAAGCTCCATTAATGAAGATTTTTTGATACACAAGCTGATCAAGCCATTCAACAATCCATTTGGAGATTAAAGGAAGGTAAAAGAGTGTATTATTATATGTTTTTGTTGTATTCTCATATGTTTTCTTGTTACCTAATATCTCCCTTGTGTCTAGGCTAGAGGTGTAAAGAATTTAGTGCATTGTTATGATTTATTTTATTCAACTAACATAAAGAATAACTTCCCATTTATACATTCCTTGTTCACATAATGGCACACCTAGTGGGACATGCACCCCCAAAAAGTTACTTCCAAGCTCTTTTAGAGCATTCTCCTAACAATTTTGATGTAAAAATTTAAGCTTGTTAATCAAAATAGGTGAAAATTAAAGGATAAAGGACATTTTTATAGAATTCATGAAGTTGTTTTGTGCAATAATGATTTTTCTTTATGGAATCATGATATTTCACAATATAATTAATCATATAGTCATGATTTTTTATATTTTTTGCATTTTTGTGCTAACTTTCATGGTTTTGTGCTTAACCGCAATGGTTTCTACTAATTGTTTTTGTTCATAGGGAAGATTTGTGATATTAACAATATCATGGCTTTGCAAATGTGATATTGTAATATCATGGCCTTGTAGTTACGATATTTCAATATCATGGCTTTATAGTCATAATATTGTAATATCACAATTTTGAAAGTCACGATATTGCCAAAATTCTTGTGATATTGCAAAAACTGATATGATATTACTTAAACCACCATGGTAATCCCACTAAACATTTGATGTTACAGGTTGAATTGTGATATCATGACTATAAGACTAGTGATATTATTGTTATTTCTATGTTATTATACCTAGACTAGATATATTGCACTAATATTCTATTTTTCACATAATTTGTAGTATTATCCTAACTATCATAATTGTGTAGATAGAGTTGCGGTATACTCTATGTTTTTATGATTTTTCACTCTATGTAAAAAATTAGAAACCCAAGAGCAAGATTGGAAATTCATTTGTTCACTCATGATTTATTTCTAAGCACAAGGACCCCCTAATGTGTTTTGTAGGACCCAAAGGCTAAAAGGAGATATCTAAAACACCCTAAACTTGAAATTTTCACATTTCAATTTGGTTTTTTAAAAATATCTTTCATTCAAGTTATTTTCATTTTTGTTTAAAGATTTCAACAATAATAAATTGAAAGGGGATCAAATTTTAAAACATACTTCATTTTGGTGTTATAAAATGAACTTTCACATTAGTTACATACTCATAAGAGTTTTTCATTTTATGCTTATTTGTTGGAATTATTTTTTATTTAGAAACATGAGTAATGTGTGTATGCTCCTTGATACCCTTCAGGGAACTTGGGTGACCAAAATATTCTCATTCCTTGCTTTTGTCACTTTGGTCCAAAAACATGGAAAGAATATTGCTAAGGCTCTCCCCAAATTCATATGATTAGGGTGACCCCAAATCAACCCTAAATTATTTCCACTTGTCTTTATTTCACACATTTTGGTATGTGAATGAGATTTCATCACCTCCTCATAGGTTCTCTAGATAAGCATTGGCTTGGGAATTCATTTCTTGACATTGTTTCAACTCCACTCTATGGTGGGGTATATAAATTGAGGGTGATACAATGGAATGATTTTTTTGAGTAGTTAAAACAAGCTCCATTAGTGATAATCTCAAAATTTATGGGCAACTCAAGCATCACACTACATTGAGAAAGTGACAAATGTAGTGGTTTTAAAAAATATAAGACCTTTTCACAACAAGTTGGTTGATGTAGATCTAAATGACATGATTGTGCCATAGTGTTTACCAGACATATGTCACCATTTAAAAATGAATATTTTATTCAATGTCATTTTTTAGGGACATACTATTGATGCAAGGCAAGTAGCCCAAAGTTCTATGTCATAGTACAAACTTTTGAGAGAAGAGGATTAAAAACCCTACTTTTAATATGCTTTTAATTTTTATATTAACAATTAAAATACTCTCAAGAGTAAGTATAGACAAAATTTGATAAGACAATGAAACCTTGTTAGTTTTAGGATTTAGGATATTACACTTAGGTTTTTTTTGTCATTTGTCCTTTTTACTCACATAATCTTATGTCTAACCATTTATTTTTCATACCACATCAAAAATGAGTCTTGTTTACACATTACTTCTTTATTTAAGAGGCATTATGTAACCCATTTGATATCACACCTTTTCCTTAGTCTTTGGACAAACATTTTTTTGTGTGTCACCTATTTGAAAAGGGACATTGTTATGCTGCCCAATTCATTCCAAAATCTTTGTGCCTCGTAAGTCTTGAAACAACCATATGTCATACCTTTATAGAATGATAACATCAATATGCTACTCAAATCATTTCAAATAATTGTTTATTTATGTCAAAAATTTTATATTCTCAAAACCACATGTGCCTTTTACATCTATGCCTAGTAATATCATGTTGTTCACTCTTATCTAGCTTGTTGTCTATTTTTAGAGGAGCCTAATTTTCTAAGTTGAGTTCAAAATTAGCCTTGACAATTCCAAATACAAACATTGATTTATTTTTACCTATGCTTTGTGTAATTTTGGAATAGAGTAGTTGCTTTTCAATTTTAGGTTGTGTAACTTAGGTTAATTATTTATTCAACTTGAAAACTATTTTTGTGCCTAGATTTGGGGAAATAGTCTATCTTTGATGTGCCTAGATTTCATGTCATTTTCCAAATGAACAAGGTTTTTTTAATATTGGAATGCCTAGTTTATGTTAAAGTGCTTTTAATTTTTTAGATTAACTCTCTTTTAGACCTAATTCTATTTCAAGTCTAGCTTTTGTGCCTTTTCCAAAAGTCCTAGCAATACTTGTTTTGAACCTATCTTTTATGCCTTGTTTTCTGAAAGACCTAACAAATCTTGTTTCTTTAGACCTAGTTTAGACTTATTTGAAACACTTTGTACCCAAGTTTGGAATTCTAGTTTTTATTCATCTACTTGAACTTTTTGTGTGAAATATTTGATGTTAGACTATTTTATGCCAAGTTTTAACACGAATCATTTTGGAGATACAGCCATTTCTTAGACCAAGTTTGGATCGTTTGTCCTTTAGACCTTTTTTTTCAAAATTTGTATAACTCTAAACTTTTTTCATAAACCATTAATCATTACTTTGGATATGTCTTATTACTCTTGTAGCGAATGCTTGTAAAATCTAGGTTATGATAACATGGTCACATAATATGAATTTGTTTAAGGCCCCTACAATGATGATGTAGTTTATGAGATAGATCCTTATCCTCCTTACAATACTTAATCTATGGAACAAATCCAAGATAACATAGCCCATTGTTTGGTTAACATGCCTCCATACTTAGAGAAAGACCAAGATAAAACCACATAATATCTATCTAGTATACCATCAATTGTATACCAAGTTCAATGACAACCATATTACATTACTATATAATCAATGTGTAATCCTTATTTGTTTATACAAAGTTTTAGTTAGAGCCATGGAGGTAGAGGCCAAGTTTCTAATAGACTTTCCCAATGAAAATTTTCCTAGTCTAGTTAGAGTGCCTTTCAACATAACTTATAATCAAACCATGTAACATGCCTCTTCTATCAATCCTCAAATGATAGTGCCAATGAAATATCAAGATCCACGTATTCTTGTCACATAAAAAGGCTTCATGGAGGAACACTTTATACAAATTCAAATAGTATATCAAACTTATTTGAACTTAGTGTGAAACTTTAACCACATGGCCATGTCAAATGCTCCACTCATCAATGTAGCTCCTTTATTAGGGGTATTAATCAAGTTGATAGGATAGGATAATTCAGGTATAAACCTAGTTGCACAAATCATTTAAATTGGTGACATATAAAATACCCTAGCTATCTAATAAATGAGTACTTATTCTACATAGATTAATGTGCTAAACACAATGGATAACATGCAAGTGTCTTCCAATAGATGCCAAAGTGATTTAACTACACCAACAACTATTCAACAATAAAGTGTGCCTTTAGTTAGCATCGTGATTCATTTAAATAAAAAGGGGTAGGAAATTCTACATCCTAACCACAAAACATTACCTCTAATCCTCAACTAGGTATTTATTCAACCACACAATTGCAAGGATTAAGTAATCAAGCACCAACTAGTGTATTGCCTCAACAAAATGTGACAAATGTTACTCCACCATAATAGGTGATGACTAACATCCCATAACATATGAATAGTCTAGTATACCAATGAAGTAGAGGCAAAATATTTTTCCACCTCAATATGGGTAACTAATGTTCCACCTCATTAAGTAGTGACAAGCATATTTCCATAGTTGTAGACCAACATACCTTTACAATCACAAAAATTATCTAATCAATAACATATGTCTATTTGTCAATAATAAGTGTTGAACATCCAACAAACATTTAGTTTACAACAAGTGTTCATGCAACTAAGATGTACCACTGTCCAACAAGTACCAATTAGGTAACAAGTGCCTTTCATTCCAAACATGCCACAAATTCAATAATGGGGCCTTGTTTCATAAAAAGTTACCCTTATTCAGCCAGGTTTGACTTGTTAACATCAAGTCCCTACTCAACTGTAGCATGCACAATACTTCACTAAAATCCATATCCTTCCATCCTAGCCATAATTACCTCAAAACCAAGCTTATATATTGCATCCTAACTAGAATATCACACCATAATGTGTATAATTTTAAAAATTACATCCTAATCTATAGATGCATATTCTTGATTAATTCCCTGATCAAACAAAGATCCCATAGCAAACCATGCATCCATTATAATTAGGTTAAGGTAATCCATCTTTGAATGCCCAACTTCTGCCTCATGCCAATGTTCCATCTAGTTTCTTGGCACAAAAACTATAGCAAATGAATGATGCAATTATTGCCATTCAAAGAAGGAAAACAAACCAAGAAGCTCAAGTTAAATGACATGTGTTCTCACTCATTCAACATGGAGTATCCATAGATATCATTTCCTCTAGGGTATGAAGCACTTAAATTTTATAAATACAAAGGTAAAGGAGACCCTAAGGCCAATTTAATAGAATTATTTATTGTTTGTCAACTAGTGGCTTATAGTGGCATATAGATCCTACTATTGTTTCCTCAGAGTCTAGAAAGACATGCTTTATAATGGTTTCTAAAATTTATAAAGAATTATGTATCTAATTTTGATGACCTTTCAAAAATGTTTGTGTAACATTTCTCTTACAATATCAAACATGAGATTTAGTTGGTAGATTTGAATCAAGCCAAACAAAAAGCTGGTGAAAGTTTCACAAGCTATTTACAGCAATGGAGAGCACTTTCTAATCATTTCACACATAGCTTACCATATAAGCAATTAACCACTATAATTACCAAATATTTGGACAACAAGATATACTATCATCTAGAGCTTCAATGTGTACATACCCTCAAGGAGATCATTGATAAAGGTTTGTTGATTAAAAGGTCCCTTATTAACAAAGGGAGTATCAAGTTAACCTCATTGAATCAAAATTAGAATGAAACCTAGAACATAGGCCAAACTTAGAGCCAAAACCAAGTCTAAGCACAAGCATCAACACCAGCCTAGGCAAAAAATTATGAAAAGTCCAAGTAATTCAACTAGAACAAGAATGTTGTTTGGAATACATTAACCAAATCACATCATGTCCAAATGGTGAAAACACCTTCTACTCAACCTACACCTCAAATGTAGCTTACTCCCATCTAGTAAGTGCATCTTTCATCATAATCTAGACCTACTCAACAAATGCAACAACCATTACCTTTGAAAAATCCTCCTCTAAGGAGAAATATGCCTACTCATAGAGTCTTAAGTGACCTTGGAGACCCTATTGAAGATGTGTTTCACAAACTAGCCATGGATAATCTGATTAATTGGCCTATAGTAAAGCATTGTCTTGAGGGTATTTCATATCTAGACTATTATAGAGAAAATGAATTCTATGAATATCATTGGGTTCATAGACATAATCTACGTCATTATGTGCAAATCAAACATCTTATTGAAAATATGCTAGAAAATGGAGAGATCTTATTGGATAATGGATCATCTGTATTTAATCAAAACCTAGGTATCTACCAAAACCCTTTTCTACAACATAACAATAATAACCAATAATAGCAACATCAAAGGCTAGTATAGCAGCAATAATAATAATAATAATAATAATAATAATAATAATAATAATAATAATAATAATAATAATAATAATAATAATAATAGGTGAGACAACAATAACATAATCAATCATAAAAACATCAACTGAATGGAAGGAACCAAGGCTAGAATGAGCCTAATACCCAATAGACTTACCATCCAATTGCATATGACTACTTTAAGGTTGTAGGTCATATTTTGAGAGGTCATGTTTCAACCATCACCATCAATCTAAAACCAAGTGTTAACAAAATAGAGTAGTTGCTACACAATTCCAATCAACCAATCTATGATAGTGATCCTTCCTTGACCTGGGATTGCAAATAGGTGCACTAGCAACCAGGGATTACTATTTTGGGAACTTATAATGATAACTCATCATTTCCCTATGACCACAAACAAGTGTAATATCAACTAAGACTTATCATATCTGAATCCCTTATACCATCATTTTCTACCAACAATGGTCCTTTATCTAGTCTTGATTGTTCAATCATAACTTAGTAGTCAAAGATTACCATTTAAGGCACATAACAATCTACCATCGAACCCATCCAACCCATCATCCTGGCTAGGAACAAGCCATATATCATTATTAAAGATAGGACATTTGACATTATGGAATAACTTTAGAAGATGCCTACACAAATCTCTATTTTAGACTTGTTACATACATCTACTATCCACAAAAATATCTTGATAGAGTTCCTCAACCAATCCCAAGTTCTGAATGACTTAATCTTAGACAAATTCCAAACTTTGCTTAGACATCTATCCCCAGGCCAATAGTTAACCTTTGACCAAAGTGATATGCCATCCCTGGGATGTCTCCATAACAATTTATTATATATTAAATTTGTCATAATGTGGTACAAAGTGAAACATGTCCTCATAGACAATTGATAGGGCATGAATATTATGTTTATAAGGCCCATCAAGCATATTTTATACACAAAAATTGATCTAAAACTAGAAATGATCATTATTAAAGCCTATGACAATGAAGAATGGGAATTTCAAGGCACTCTAAGCTTATCAGTTATCATTAGGCCTTTAACCCATGATACACTTTATCATGTGTTAGACCTTAACCTATCATACAATTTGCTCTTGGGTAGACCTTGGATACATGAGATTCTTGTAATACCTTCAACATTGCACCATTGTCTCATGTTCTCATACTCAAGGAGGGAGGTAACTATTCATAGAGATTTATAGCCCTAGAACATTGTAAAAATTTGGAGGTGGAGTATGAAAGTTACAACTACCACTTTGGCTGAAATCTAGTTCCTAAAAGATATAAATGTACAAAATACATGTTAATTTACTAGAGACCAATTACATAGACCCAAATAGCCTTGATTCATCTTTTCATATGCCACCTCTTGAACTATATAATCATTTTACCATATTAGCCAATGGCCTAGGAGAGTATTCGACCCATGACATGTTTCACATTGCCAAGCTTCCATATAACCCCAAGTCCTATAGGATACCTAAAGCCAAGCCACCTTGCATGGAGTGGCAACATAAAGGCAAAGATAAATTTCATATTCTGCCTCTTATCATTTTCACATAAGCCACTGGCCAAGAATAAAACCCACTTGAAAATGATGAATCATGGTTGTACAATGATGAATTGATTGATTACTACAAGAATTTCAAATACCCCATTCTTAAAAGGATCATGAAGAATCAAGCATACTAAGGAGGAGGCCTTGGGACAAATTAGTAGGGAAATCTTCAATCAATCTTTATAAATTGGTAAAAATAAACCTATGGTCTTGGATTTAAACTACTTGGGGGTGACCCCACAGATTTGGTCCATGTTATAATGCCAAAAACTAGTAATGATGATGTTGGTAGAAAAGCAGATTTTGAGAACAGCCTTTATGAAGACCTTACCAATACTAATTTATTTGACACCCATGCCATTTGTACCCTTACCTCTATTATTCATAATCCACTTCCTATTTATTATCCTCAAATTCTAGCATAGAACCAATAAGAATCCATAGTGCATGTAGATGAGTTTGAGAATGATGAGTCCTTTTACAATTTTTAGGCCTAAGAGATAATGTTCCATTGGGAGAACACAAATATGTGTTCTCTATCAAACTAGATCCTATAGCCTATTTTGGAGAATAAATGAACACCCTTAGCCACAAAAAATAATTAAAATATTAAGGTCCCAAAGTGAAATCCTCATTGAGGCACTTTTGGATCGGGGTAAAAGTAAAGATAAAGTTTAGTCTTATGGTGAAAACCTGTTTTAAATGGCATTAGATAGG
Source organism: Torreya grandis (assembly GCA_037957365.1). Taxonomy (NCBI): domain Eukaryota; kingdom Viridiplantae; phylum Streptophyta; class Pinopsida; order Cupressales; family Taxaceae; genus Torreya; species Torreya grandis. Next base: position 45,609 of record JARHVA010005881.1, read on the forward strand.
GGTATTCACCTTTCCTTGAATGAAGATCTGGAGACCACCAATGATGAACTTGATTTTAGATTTAAGTTTAATTCTAAAGAACAACATGCATTTGATTTAATTATTTGAGTTTTCAATAGTGTTTATAACTTAGCCATCCCTACCATTGGGAGATTCAGATTCATCTTATTTAGGAGAGCTTGAAGAACTAGTCAAAATAGTGGACTTTATAGTTGTAAGCCAATTCAAATAATTTTCAAATATTTTGGAATATGGTTTGACTCTCCCTATAGAACACACTATATAAGTCAACATTAGGAATCTAGATAACCTAAAATGGATCAAATTAGGCACGTCCCTCACTGAGGAGGAATATGAAATCTTTACACTCCTTTTGAGGGAATTTGTTGACATCTTTCCTTAGGCCTATTATGATATGTTAGCTTTGGACCCTACCTTGATTTTACACCACCTTATGGTACATCTTGATGTTAAACTTTTTAAGCATAAATTGTGTAAGATGCATCCTCACATTGCTATATTAGTAAATAAAGAGTTGGAAAAATTCTTATAAGTGAGATGTATTCATTTGATCAAATACTTAGAGTTGATCTTGAATGTTGTGCCAATTAGTAATAAACCATAAAGAATTAGAATCTGCATTGATTTCAGAGATATGAAATAGGTACGCCTTAAGGATGACTTTCCTCTACCAAATATTGACATGATAGTTGACTCTATAGTGGGGTATGAAATGCTTTCACTTATGAATGGATTTTTAAGGTAAAATTAGATCAAGATCATGCTAGAAGACAAATATAAGACAATATTCACCATTTCATGGGGAACATTTTGTTATTAGGTTATATAATTTGGACTAAATAATGCTAGGGCCACATACCAAAGAGCCATAATCATCATATTTCATGATATGATGCATGACAATGTTAAAGACTAAATTAAAGACATATTGGGTAAATCAAAGTCCCATGAAGATCATCCATCAGTACTACAAAGGATATTTGAAAGGATTCATGAATACATGCCCTAAATCAATCCTAAGAAGTACATTTTTGGTATCACTTTAGGCAAATTTATAGGCTTCATCATCTTTCATAGGGCATTAAATTTGATCTTACCAAAGTAGAAGCTATTACTAAAATGCTTCTACCTTCCAATTTAAAGAAAATCCATAGCTTATAGTGTAAGATTCAATCTATCAGATGATTCACCTCACAATTGGCCAACAAATGCCATCCATTCACACACCTACTAAGGGTGTTATATTTCATTGGGATGAAGAATTCCAAAAATATTTTTAATGCCAAAAGGAATATCTTACCAATCTACCTATTTTTTTGCCATCTATGCCAGGAAAGCCATTTCTATTTTACCTATTAGCCATGGAGAAAGCTTTGGGAGCACTTATAGCTCAGCATGATTACAATGGGAAAGAACATATCATGTACTATTTAAGTCATACACTAGTCATGAATGAACACAACTATAGGCCTATTAAAAAATATTGTTTAGTTATGGTCTTTACAATTTAGAAGCTATGACATTACATGCTTAACAAAAAAATCATGGTTATTTCCAAAGTAGATCCACTTAAGTATATACTATCCAAGATAGTTTTATAAGGCTACATGGCTAAATGGATAATGCTTTTGAGTGAGTTTGAGATAGAATATGTCAGCCAGAAGGCCATCAAGGGACAAGTATTTGTAGATTTTTTACTTGTTGAAGGTCCCCTTGTAGATACTAAACAAATAATTTTTAAATTTTGAGATGAGTACATCATGACCATCATTAAAACACCTTTTGAGGAGTAACATTAGAATTTTTATTTTTATGGATCATTCACATCACATGGATCAAGGGTAGGTCTCCTTTTTATTACAACACAAGGAGATATTATCCCTAAATCATTATGTATCAACTTTCCTTGTAATAACAACATGTCCAAATATTAATCAATCATTATAGGTCTTTATCAGGTAGTATAATGGAACATTCAACATATCAAGTTTTATGGTGATTCTTAGTTGATCATCAATTAGGTTATAGACCACTTTCAGACCAAAGATGACAAGATGTTGCCATACAAGGCCATGATAGACATTCTCAAACAATAGATTATCAATGTAAAATTTGAAGACATATCAAGGGCTAGTAATAGAGTAGTAGATGCTATGGCCACCATTGGTTCTTTGATTCATCACACATACACAGTAAAATAATATCAATTCCTCATTGAAAATCTTTTAGCATCAGCTCATGAACCTTCAATCATCACAATGATCTATGATATTTTTGGTCCTAATTATATATGGTATTTATACCTCTTTACCTACCTTCATGACCATATACTACCACTAGACCTATCACATAAACAAATAAAATCCTTTACCCACTAAAATGCATGATATACCTTGATTGGGTCAACCCTTTACCACTGCATATTTAATGGAACTCTAATTTATTATTTAACTTCAAAATAATCAACATTAACTTTATGGGAAGTTCATGAAGGATTATGTAGATCCCACACTAATGGGGTCATCCTAGCCAAAATGGTCCTATGTACTAGGTATTATTGGCCAACTATGAAAGCAGATGAACCATTTATATCAGAAGATGTCACCAATGTCAAAGGTATGCCAATTTGATTCATGCCCTGACCAAGACACTAAAAGTGATGCTTAAATCATGGTAATTTTCAATGTGGGGACTTGATCTTGTTGGGAATATTAACCCTACCTCATTTGATGGCCATAAACACATCCTTACCACTACCAAATATTTTATTAAGTGGGTTGAAACTATACCCCTAACTTACATGACTAGAAAATAAATTTCCAAAGTCATATTCAATCAACTCATTTATTTCTATGGTATCCCATATGACATTATATTTAATAATGGTAGAATTTTTAAAAACAAGGATGTCAAAACACTTTATAATGAGTACAATATCTCCCAACATTTTTTTACCACATATTACCCCCAAGGTAATGGCCAAGTAGATGCATCTAATAAAACCATTGTCAACATCCTTAAAAATATTATCAATAATGCTGGCCACAATTGACACCTACAAATTTTCCATGCCCTCTGGGAATACCACAGTAATTACCATACCCCAATAGGAACCACTCCATATTCCCTAATTTACGTGTTGAGGTATAGTGTGTAAACATTATTAATTGTAAATAACCTAATTATTAATATTAAGTTAATAGATTTTAGTAGTTATCTAAATATATTGTGATAACAATATATTTTTATATAATGGTTTGTTAGGAGTTCAATTATATGAGATTTTTGTGGAGGTTTGATCTCTCCAAAAATAGGAAATACTTTTCCTATATATATTTGTAATACTCTTGTATGTTTTCTATGTGAAGCAGGAAAAATAATATCAATGTGTTTATTGTCTGAGAATGTATCCTAAGAATTTTGATATTTAATATATAAATTCTATTGAAATCAAAACTAGAATCAATATCTGGTATCAGAACAAGGGGGTCTAATATGAAAGTCTATGAACAATTTTATTAGAGATGGTGGATTGTCTTAATTTTCATTACCATGTAATGTCATGCATTTATTTTCTCTTGCATGGGTGTTGAACCTATTGTGGATGATTTATATCATTCATATTATTCAAAGTTAGTGCAATTCTTCTATAATTTATCTCAAATTTCACCATGCACACCTGATTATGCTATGAAATTACTTCATATTGTGGCATGTCTTGTATACACTTATCTCACCATACAAGTTTTATTCAACTCCACGTATTTATTCCCAACCACGGTGCCATTTTTGAGATCATATTTATCTCCTATATATCACAATGTACCACTTTCATCGAATTAGATTTGTATTAAATATTGGAAAGGATTTGTTTTGATTATGAACTGCAACATTATCTATAAATATTATACTCAATTATAGATCGATGTCTAGTATAATCTAGTCATTGCATGCATATATTATGCTCTTGTTGGATCAAGAACTAAGGAAAATAACTATCATAGACTTTCCTTTCAACATATGAAGCCATCGACTTAATTTCTACAAGTTTCACACTCCACCCCTATGCATATCCTTTTGCAACCTGCATGCAAAGTTTGATTAGTCTTTGATGGTCTTTTAGGTTTAATTGTATTTAAATTTTGAGTCATGTCATTTTTTTAGTATATTTTTATTTTTATATGTTCTTTGATCAATTTAATTAATATGTTATTTATCAAAAACTCAAAGTTATGTTCAGTAATTAATTAAAATCTCTAAAATTTTTATTTCTTAAAATAGGAGTGTTAATAGATTTTCTTTTAAAGAAACCTATATAGGTATGTTTTCTTAAGTAGTTTGTTAAAATGAGTCGAAGTTTCAAAATTATTAGTCATTTTTAATTAAGGGTAGTTATTTTCAAAATCATTGAGTCCTATTTAGGTGAATATTAGGGTCTTGAAAAAATTTCTCAAATTTTTTGTGTAGATGATTATCGATGGAAACTGGCATCCTATGTTGGTCTAAATCATAGTGGATATTCTATTATAAAAATTCACTAGCCTCAAGTTCCACACATAAAAAGTCAAAATCTAGATGTAGTTAATGAACAAAAATTTATGGAGGATAGTGAATGGAAATGAAGTAGCACCAACAGTTGCAAAAAACTTAGTAGAATGGAAAAATAAGGATGATAAATCCAAAGCCATTATTGGACTAGCTCTTTCTGATTTTGAGTTGCATTATGTAGATCTTGAAAAATCATCAAATGTAATATGGTAAAATATGAACAAACTATTTAGGGTAAAAGCAGTCAACACAAAATTTTATTTAAAACTCTAGTTGTTTAGTTTTAAAATACGTGATGGGGTCAACATGTCTAGTTACATCAATGATCTAAGGTCACTTCTAAGACAACTAGTAAAAGTTTAAGCTCCAATATAATATGAAGATACAAAAGCCATTTTATTGAATAGCTTGTCTTCCAAATATAACAATGTTGTTTTCACTATTGGACAAATGCCTTCTCAATCACTTGAAGATATGATTTCAGCTCTTCTAGATAAAGAAAAAATAACTAAAGAAGATTTAGGAGAAGAGACTATATTTTACTTCAAAAAGAAGACCAATAATTTATCCAAAAATAAGGAGGAAATGGAATGCTACTACTTCAATCAAAAGGGACATACAACTTCATATTATAGATTTCAAGCTAAAGACTTGCTTAACAAAAAACTTGAAACAAATGAAGCTAATGCCATCACTAAAGAAGAATCAGATACTGAGAATGAACCAAATGAGAGAAATGGCTATGCTTCTAAATACTTTATATTCTAAGTAAGTGGTTTCATATATTGAAGGTTAGAGGAAACAGAGGTAGGAGGCTTTTTATGCCTCTCATTAGCCTAGCAATGAGACCATTTTTCTTTAGTGACATTTTTTTTGGTTATGCATTGTGTTTATTTTTAGCTTAGTGTGGTGTGAATAAGAATAGATGGTGTATACATGTTCATGTTTTTCATAAGTGAACTATATATTCCTATGTAAACTTATTTGAAATGTGAATATGATGAGAGATAGAAACTATAAACATCATGACTTGGTTTATGGTAAGCCACTTGTAAAACCACTATTTTGGTTATTGGTTATCCATCTGTAAAACCATTAGGTATTGTTTATGGTTTCTTTATAGCCATTTTTAAAACCACTATTTTGGTTATTGGTTAACTATTTATAAAACCATCATGTAAGGTTTGTGATTGTCCTTTGAAAATCACCAAGTCATGAGTATAGGTGCATATATGGGAGAGTTATTTTCCCCATGTTCACATTAAGGGGGTGTATTTTAGGACTAATAATGTTCATAAAGGGGTGAATGTTGAGGTATAGTGTGTAATCATTATTAATTGTAAATAACATAATTATTAATATTTCATTAATAGAGTTTAGTAGTTATCTGAATATATTATGATAACAATATATTAATATATAGTGGGTCATTGAGAGTTTGGTTATATGAGATTTTGGTGGAGATTTGATCTCCCCAAATATAGGAAATACTTTTACTATATATATTTTTAATACTCCCATATGTTTTTCATGTGAAGCCGTAGAAGTAATATCAGTGTGTTTATTGTCTAAGAATGTATCTCAAGTTTTTTGATAGTTAACATATAAATTATGTTGAAATCAAAACCAGAATCAATATCATGGCACTAATTCCATTATTAACATTGAGGTTGAGTTACCTTCTCTATGCATATCACTCAAGCATGTCCTAGATGATGAAGATTATAGAGTATCTCGCCTGTAAGAGCTAGAGTTGATGAAAAATGCATGGTTGTTATCAAAAACCTTCAAGCATATTAAATAAAATGTGTGACCACTTTAATTGGTGGGTTAAACATAGAGAGTTTGATCTTAGTGATATTTTTATCAAAGAAAACCAAAATAATACCATGACTAAGAAAAATAAGATAGGCAAGTTGAAACCTAACTGGATAGGCCCATATAACATTATCACAAATTATGGCTCTAGAGCATGTAGGATCACTACACTAGATGGAGATGAACTTGATGAGCTAATGAAAATTATACACCTCAAGTATTACTCCACTTTAGCTACCATAAGTATTGTCTATGAGGAATGTTTCACAATAATATCATCATTATTCTTTCTACCATACCATATATCATTCTACCACACCTTTCCTATCGACTAGAGTTATTTTTACCCTCCATCCCCAACCCTTTTTAACCTTGGTTTTGTTCCATTGGTTCTTAGGTCACCTTTAGTAAGGGGATTCAGATCAATTTTTAGCATCTGATTCAATATTTTAGATAGAGGTAGTATTTTAGACCAGTATGACATTGGTTTGGTAGTTGCATCTTTTATTTCTTATTTTATTTCATGTTGAGTACTTCTAATTATAACCAGACTTGGAAAACTAATGTCTCACATCATGATACTAATTATAACTACCTATGGTAAAATTAGTATCATTTACCTATGTTATTATTTCTTAATTATAACTATGTATAGGAGAATTAGAATTAACATCTCACTCATGCCTTGAAGTCCCACCTTGCCTTTCTTATGCCATACTATGTTATTTGTCTAATTTGTGAATTTGATGCTATCTAGTTGGATTCCTCCATTATAAGGTGGAACTACAATGACTTGAGGTCCTCATGGGACTATGTAGGTAGTGATTGATTCACATCGAGGTCATCTCAGTCACCTTTTTCCACGCTCTCATTATTTTGCAAGTAATTTCAAAGTTTGAATGCTCTCACCATTTTTTGATTTGGTCCATTTAGTATCTCATAATTCTCAATCAAGTTGTGATTCTTAGAAAATTCAAAAACATTTGAAAATGATCTATAAACTCCTTAAAAAATAATTCTCTTCGACTGCTTCTTTGCCTTAAGGATTTAGGAACCCTAGCTATTTCAAAAAAAAATTGCCATTTAGTTTCCCCATCCTTATTTGGCCTAAGCCTTACACTCATGTCATTTTACAAGTTTCTATTTTTGTGAATTATGTAATCAACTTTGATACATTAATGACCTCTAGGATTCATTACACACTCTTGTCATTTTATGAGTCCATTCCCATATTCTTCTACAACATCAGTTATGTTTTTCTTATCATTATCTTCTTCAATCCCATAACCTGGGAGAACTACATTTGGCACAAAGTTTCTATTGGACCTTACATCCATGGAACTATGTATGCAGTGTCCACTTGCCTAGTAAATTTGGAGTCAACTCAGCTATCCCCTTCCTTTTCTTCTATTCCCCCATTTTTTTGTTTCATTGTCTCCTATAGCTTAGGGGAAATGTTTATCATCTTATTAATGTCATTATTTCCCTATAGCCTAGGGGTAATCTTGTGACATTTATTTTTGTCTTCTATTTGTGCTAACACTGTGATTAACCATTCTTTGTATTTGTTCATTTTATTCTTGTTGTTTTGTTTTGTTCTATCATTTTTTTCCATTTCTTGGTATTTTGTTTTATTTGTTTATTTTATTTCATTGTTGTGCCTTGATTTAGTATATCTGCATTCATTGGGTGATTCCTTGTGAATTATACTTAAGTCCATCCATATTCATACACCCACATTGTCATCATGATTTTTATAATCGATGTATTATTTTTATTGTTTCTTGGACCATGTATTAGTCCTTATGCATATTTTGATGAAGTTATCATGGTGTTTTATATCATTATTCCTTCCACCATATGCTAAAACAAAAATTATCTTGATAAATATTATATGTGATAAGGTTGAGGTACTTCTCCTTGGTACCTAAAAAAATCTCGATCTATGCCCATCATTACCCAAATACAAAATAATTAAATCGTGAATGAATTTTAATCCTTGCTAGTTAAGATGAGCATATCCATACTAGTAGGTTGACTAAATTCATATTTTTCCTCTATATTGGCTTACTCTTACTCTTTGAGTATAGATTCATTATGTAATCCCCCATTTTATAATTTGTCATATTATCCCACCCACAGTACCAATGATTCTAACCACCTTTGGGTAAATCATTGTCTTTTGATCCAAACTACCATGCCATTGATTATAACTACATTTGGGAAAATACTTATCTCTAATTACCCAAATGGGTCATGTTTTCAATTTATAAATGATTATAACCACCTGTGGGTAAATAATTGTTTTCCATTTTAATGACTATAACTATCTTTGGGCAAATCATTAGTTTTACCTTGTTATGTTGATGATTATAACCACTTATGGGAAAATCATCCTTTTTATCTACCTAATCAGGGAAGCTTATTGTGCTACTAATTATAACCACCTATGGGACATTTAGTCTTTTCCACCCACTTTTATCATTTTGTCCCATCATTTCCTTCTTTCAAGGGACCAATCACTGACCTTCTTTTTTGATTGCTCCTTCAAAGGGGAATCTAGAGTTAATCTATCATTATTGGAGTATTAGGCATATATGACCTTTTAATTATTTGATAATATGTTACCATGCCCATATCTTTCAACACCTTCCTAAATAAGAGCAAATTATAGATACTCAATTCTGGCCACAACTGGCTTCCAACCAAACATTAGACCAATTCCTATCATCCATTTCAAATTAAGCCTAAGAATCACTAAACATCCCAATTTTATCCATGCATCATTCATAAAATCTTATAATCATGTTAAGGCATCCCTATTTGGGATACTATCTCATACACAATAATAACCTCTCATGGACTCATCCCAAATCACCTTGTAACCTAATAACTGGTAGTTTGGCTTATGGACACATTACGCATGGCACTTGAACAATTATTGAAAGGGATAAAATGCTAATAAAAATTAATTTATTAATTAAACCATATTAAATTGTTAGCTAATTAATCAATTTAAAATTAACAAATGTCTAAAATTGAAAATTTTAAAATACAAAATATCAAGCTTTTCATCATTATTTTTGTGAGTCATCATTCAACTTGAAAAATATCTAGATTTAAGTGGAGGAAAATTATTTTGACCTATGTCTCCCCATATGGACCTAACTCAACTAGAGTTAACCTCAAATCAACTAGGGTTGACCTAAACCTAACCATGATTAACTCTAACCTAACTACACTTGGGTTAGAGTTAGTTCTCTAGGATAAAAATACAAGGCCATACCCATTCATTTATAAGATTAGATATTTTAGAGTTATTATGTAGTATTTCTTCCATAAGCTTCATTCAAGTTATGTTACCATGCCCAAATCTTAAGCCAAGCAATCACAAGCCAATGTGTCAAGGAAAGGTGAAGCTAACAAAGCTCCATTGATGAAAATTTATTGATGTATAAGTCAAGAAAACTATTCAACAAGCCATTTTGGAGCTCCAAGGAACGTAAAAGAGTATATTATTTTATGTTTTGTTGTGTTTTATTGTTACTTAAGCTCTCCCTAGTGTCTAGGCTAGAGGTGGTAGGATTTTAGTGTGTTATTATGATTTGTTTTATTAGACTAACACAAAGACTAACCTCTCCTCTATGTATTCCTTGTTCACAATAAATATATTTAGAGACACTATATACTTACCTTTTCATACTTCCTATGTGGTTATGGCACTAGGAAGATGAACATATGTAGTTATAAGGAACTAGAATCCACTAGAAGCTCTAAAAATGGAAGAATCTTCCATATTTTCCCATGGTGCCAAAGGAATATTGAAATTTTGATTTTGATCAGTACAATTATTTATTCTAGCCCCTCAGGACATACCATGACACCACAAGAAGTTGGGAAAAAAATAAAATATCACCAAATGCCTCTCAAGATTTATAAGTGCCCTTTTGATACTCAAACTTTCTCCTTTTAGCCCTCAGACTAGAGAAAGATCAAATAAAATTCTAGAATTATTTTTTTAAAGATTTTTAGGTTATAATTTACCATACAACAACAATAATGTTACTTAGGTGAAATTTTAGGGAGGCACATTAAATTGTATAAGCCACTAGATGTCTTCAAAAATCAATTTTGACTAAGAAATTATTTTTTAATGTAAAAAAATACTACTCCAAACTATACAATAACATCTAAAGAGGAGAGAGAAAAAATATAGAGATTTGGAATGGCCTCCTTAGGCCTTGAAACTTTTCATAAAGCCTTTGATCCTCAAAATTATACATTTAGAATATTTAGAACTGAATATCCATGCCAAAAAAAGAATTTTTTAATGGAATAGGCCATACACCTCCTCCATAGGTCTAAGAGAGGATTGAATTGAATTTTTACTTAACACATACTCTATATCTGCACACATTAACTTTCTAATCAACTAACACATGCCATGCTCTACTACCATGATAGAGTTCAAATATAGTAATGTATATTGAAAGTTAACAAAGATTGATCTAGATTTTTAATTAACCAATAAAATATACATAGTCAATTGAACACAATACATAAGTTTAGGTGGGAAAAAATCCAAAGGAGGTAAAAACATATAGTGATTATTCAATATTTAAACACCTTAATACATCAATTCATCTTTTTCTCACTCCTCAAATATTTTCTTCACAAAACTTATTCTCAAACCAAAATTTGATACATGCAAATACAATAATATTCTTCACAAATGCTCATAAGAATCAATGTGTTTGAATGAAATTTACCAAAGGTAAAATGTATTTAAATAATGGGGTGTGGAGGTGGACCATTGTAACCAATGGGTCTAACCTCTCCCTGAGGAACTAATGGTAAAATATATTTAATTTGCTTACACAAGATTAACTCATGTTAATAAATTAAATTTATTTATTTATTTATTAATATTATAGTTTAAGGATAAAATAATACTTAAACATTATTTATTCTAACATCTAATATGTTGATGGTGGATGCAATATGTTCTTGCTTGTGATTAAAAGTATTATGCTCCAATTCCAAATTTTACTCACTTAAATAAGCCCTAAATAAACTCTATTTTCACTCATCCTCTTTCACATAAATAATAAAATTAGATATATCATATGATAGTCTAGTGGGATTCAAAGATATATATGGTGATCCATCCTTATATAGATAGATAGATATGTGGTTACCAATTTGATAGAGTGTGTTCCAATCTAGTAGCCAATAGATTTCTTCATGATAGATAGAATGAGAAATGAAGTTTTGAATCATGATTCATAGTTGAATATATATAGGCTCATATCTCATCAATCCAAATAAATCATATCCAATCTATCTCTCTTATATCTATCCTAGTTGATCGATAGGCTTCGTCGACTATATATAGCCTCATATTAGTTCAAGTCAATATTTATCAATTCAAATTGGTAGGATCCCCATACTCATCTTCATCTAGATAAAGGAAAGGAAAGGAAATTAAAGGGGAGGGAGAGGACCCAATTGAGAATAGCCATTCAAATCCAAGGGACTATTTATATGCTCAATCAATCTTAGATGCTCATAGTTGGTCATGTCTTCAATGAGCACTCGATATTCCAATCAAGAATAGTTAGTCAAATTTGAGGGAAAATTTATATGCTCAATATAATTTAGATAGAGGGCCCAATATATTGTTAGTAACTTGTGGCCTACCCTTCTCTTTGTATTATTAGTGTATTAGTTGCTATGAATGTATATTCTTTGTAAATTATCCCTTGAGCATATTTGAATTATCTTACATACATGGGAAGTAGTAGTTGTTAGAATATATTTAATATTTAAATGTTGAGGCCTAATGAAGGAATCCACAAACATTAATGTATTGATCTTTCTCAAAGGAGATTTTCCCTTCAAAGTGGCATGTAATCTAAAGGTTATTTTGTATTATTTTCCAAATTTCATTTCATTGTTTTTTTTTTTAGTAGTTCATAAATCTGTATAGAAGGATCCTCACATCTAGTATCAGAGCACTTTATCGGCTTGTATGTAAATTTTAGAGAGTTTTTTTAGCAGTGACTTTCCAAGAGCTATGCCATTTATGGAAATATTTTCCTTGCCTCTATTTTATACATATTCATTGCAAGTTCAGATAAGGGAAAATACCCCTCTACATAACTATGGGAAGTACTTGGGCATAATCCCTAAAACTCATTGTGAAGAGTACCATAGGAACCCTAAAGTAGCTGGCCCATTGAGAGGACCTACTAGTGAAATGGGCAATGGCCCCATCTTGATTCACTAGTTTCCACCTTGAGGTAAAATAATAGTTATTTCTTAGGGGTAAATCTATGACCAAATTTTTTTTGGAGAGTGGTACTGATTTAGACAACATTGGTGGCCATAAAGACTCCTTAAAACCCTTAGACAACTGAATAGACTTGGGGCCCATACCTAACATAATTGTTTCAAAAGACTAACAATAGAGTGATCATAGTTGAGAATAGTTAGTCATCATGCATTTACAAATAGGCTTTTGGTAGGAGTAACCAAGGGGTAATAAGATTTTTTTTAAATAATTTTTTTTTCACCATATCTCTCCCTCTATAATCTTGTCAACTCTCAAAATTTCCTAGAACACTTGAAATTCCATTTTAAATTTTTTTTCCTTGAGGGTCCATATCCAAATTCCACTACTATTAGCTAAAAATCTAAAAAAATTATTTTTTCATGTTTTGCCATAATGTTTTTTAGTTTTTTCCCTCTTGATTTGAAACATTCCCATAGTGTTCATTTCCATTTTCTTCTCCTATATCCCTCTTGGACAAATTTCGTAGATTTTCCATTACGATTCCAAAATTACCTTTGCCTTCATCAATTCTAACTAGGAGGTTTCAAAAAATTAGTAAAAGTACATTTACCCCTTTCAATTGAGCCAAAATTAAAAAGTTTATTTATTGAACATGTTTTAGAATGCATTTTTCTATCCCTTACCAAAAAAACACTAGTTATGGTAGCCACATTTTCAAGAACAAAGATAATGGAAGAATAAATCATAATATTGAAAACCCAAGTCACTAAGCTAACTGATATGATGCGTGGACTGAATTAGTAGAATATCCTTTTGCTTAATAAATTCTAGAAGGAGCCTTCTTTAGATAATAGTTTATATTCTCTCCACACATCATATGGGCCCAAGATAGACTTTCCACAGTTCAATGGTATAGATCCTACAAGATGGATATATCGAGTTGAGTAATTCTTTAACCTTCACAATACTTATTTTATCAATAAAGTTCCAATTGCTTCCTTCCACTTAGAAAAAGAAGCACTCTAATGGTATTGTTGGTATCTCAAGTTGAATTATGAACCCAATTAGAAAACCTTTTCATCATTAATTATGGTTAGGTTTGGTCCCTTGACATTTGAGTACTTTACAAGAGGTCTCACCAAACTCCACCAGATATGCAACATTCATTATTATCAGATTAAATTTGAGAAACTGGCTAATCACACTAAAGGGTTATTAGATGTACTATTCAAGATTTATCTTATTAGTGGCCTTAAAGAGCCAATTTAATTAGAGGTGAAAATGTTCTAGCCCAACAACATGATGGACATCTTGGGTCTAAATAAGTTAGTAGAAGATAACTTTGAACACAACATCGACCCCCCACATTTCCACCCATAAAGAATGAAAAGAACCAACAACCAACCATACCACATTGATCAAGTACTTTACTAAGGCAGAGATGTGGGATCATAAGGAGAAATTATTATGTTATAATTGTGATGATAAATATGTTAAGGGTCATATGTCAATTACATAAAGTCTCTACTTTCTTTATGTGTAATCATCACTAAAGCATGATAGCAAGCCCAATATCTAGGAATTCCAAGATGCTCAAGTAAAATAACACCCCTCAAAGGACTCAATAGCTCAGGAGACTCAACCCAAGATCACTCTATATGCACTATCATGTGTTACCACCCCTCAAACCATGAAAGTCAAAGGGCTATTTAAAAATATCCATCTCACAATCCTTGTTGACTCTAGCAATACTCATAAATTCATCAATCCCTGCATTTCTAAGTAGGCAAACTAATTTGTACACCCTTATTATATATTTTAAGCCATTAATTCTAATGGATAACATTTCCATGTAAAGGAAAGTGTTGAAATTTGTGTATCATAATAAGTGATTACACTTTTTGCTCATATATGTTTACCCTACCCTTAGGAGAATGTGATGTGGTCTTGGGAGTGTAGTGGCTTCTACATATTGAGACCTACTCTATGGGACTTATCTAAGATTTGGATGTAGTTCATAGATAGTGGCTAGAAGCACATATTAAAATGGTTATTAACCATATTTTCTCACATCATGAGTTCTCATCACGTGGAAATGATTTTGTAGAAAAGTTCACAGGGGTCATTGCCTAGTTTCCAACTCCATCTCTTCATTTCTACTAACACCCTTGTTGATTTACATGTCATCCTCAATAAGCATGCAACCATTTTTATATATGTAGTGGGTTTTATACTTTACACCCTAAACATCATTGTATTCTACTCCTTCCAAGAATTATCTCACCCAAGATATGACCATACCAATATCCCCATCTATAAAATATTGAGATTCAGAAGCTAGTATGGGAACTCTTCAAGCCCAAAGTTATTGACCCCAACACCAACCCATACTCCTTCAAAGTAATTCTTTTCTATTAAAAATATGGGTCATGGAACTTATAGATTAAATTACATGCCCTTAATCACCTCACTATCAAAGATAAATTCATATTTCTAGTCATTAATGAACTTCTTGATAAGCTCCATGGGGCAAAATGTTTCTCCAAACAAGATCTTCATTTAGGTTATCATCGAATATGCATGCATGTTGATGAAATTCCAAAGACAACCTTTTGCACTTATGATGGTCACTATGAATTCTTGGTCATGCCATTTGGACTTAAAAATTCCCCTTCATAATTTTAGTTACTAATGAATAAAATATTTGACCTTTCCTTTGTCAATTTGTTTTGGTTTTATTTGATGATATTTTGATCTACAACCACAAATGGGTCAAGCATCTCAAACATATTAATAGGGGACTAAAAATTTTAGTAGAAAATAAATTATGTGCCAAGTAGTCCAAGTGTTCTTTAAATCAATAAGAAGTTGAATATCTAGGGCACATTATTTCAACTGATCAGGTCTACATGGATCTAGAAAAAATAGTGCCATGTAACATTGATGTTGACCAACAACCCTCAAGATACTTCATGGATTCATATGCCTTACATTATATTACCACAAGTTTATGAAGGATTATGGAAAGATCATAGCTCCCTTGACTTCATTATTGAATAATAATGCATTCAAATGGGATGTCATACCTGATTAGGAATTCATGACACTCAAAATAGGCTATGTAACACACCAATTTTGGCCATGATAGACTTCAAAAAAAAATTTGACATCAAAATTGATGCCTAAAAAGATGGCCTTGTTATTGTTCTTATCCAAGAGAGTATCCCAGTGCTTTCACTATCAAATCCCTTTCTAGACAAAATTTGTCTCTATCTATATATAAAAAGTAAATTATGGTAATTATGCATGTAGTCAACCTTACATGGGAATCATTTTTGCATCAAAATCAATCACCAAAGTTTGAAATATTTCATAGAATAATGGGTCTCATCACCAGCACAACATAAATGGGTTAGCAAACTCACGGCCTATGATCATGAGAACACTTACAAGAAGGGTAAATACAATGTCATGGTGGATGTTCTTTTACACACATTTGAGTACTATACTTCCCTTTATGCCATCTCCATGCCCATTCAAAATTAGTTAGAATATGTACACCAAGAATATGCAAATGATCCCTCCTTACACCACCTCATTCAACAATTATACACTAACCCCTCTGCAATACCTACTCATAGTATGGTGTTTTTCTATGATACAAGGGCTATCTAGTGCTTCCCTATAGTAAATACCTTCATCAAGTTATATTTTATGAAATCCATGCTTCTCCACTAGTAGGGCACTTAGGATTTCTCAAAACATATGAGAGGGCATGTTTAAACTCTTTTTATAAGGGGATAAAAGGGTAAATTAAATATATGGTGGCCTAATATGATACCTACCAATGTAACAAAGGTGAAATAACAATTATTACTAGTTTTTTCAAGCCCTTTCCCATTACTACTAGGATATAGATAGATATTTTTATGGATTTCATTAAGGGGCTCCCTAAATCTAGAGGAAAAATAGTGATCCTATTTATGTTAGATCACCTCTCCAAATATATTCATTTTTGTGCCTTTAACCATCCTTATATAACCTCCATAGTCACACAAGTTTTCTTGGATCAGATCTTCCATCTTCATGGCATCCTTTATTCAATCCTCTATGATCATGATGAAAATTTCACCAACCATTTTTAGATGGAGCTATTCTAACATACACGCACACCAATAAATATGAGCTCCAAGTATCACCCCAAAACATATGGATAGATAAAAATTATCAAAAAATTATTAGAAACATTATTTCATTGCTTTACTTTAGAACAACAATAATAGTTGGAAAAGTGGCCTCTCCTTGTGGAATGGTGGTATAATACTTCCTACCATAATTATACTAAAATGACTCCATATGAAATGGTTTATGGTTAAGAACCCCAAACACTTCTCTTGTACACCCCTAATAGTTCACCATTTCAAGTGGTTAACACTAGTATCTAACATCAGAATCATATTTTTAGCACCCTATAGGACAATATCCATCTAGCACAAAATTGAATGAAGTAATAGGCTAATCAAAACCACTCTAAGTGCACCTTTCAACCTAATGATATGGTTTTATTCATCTACAATCATATAAGCAATCATCCCTAAAATTAAAAAGGGCATAATAAGCCTTTTCTAAAGTTTTATGGGCCATATAAGGTTATCTGATAGATTGTGTCTATTACTTACAAGTTGGAGCTTCCACCTTCCTCTCAAGTTCACCTAATCTATCATGTCTCTTATTTGAATAAATTTATTGGAACCACCATTAGAGTGAAAACATTTTTATTCGAACTTGATAATAAAGTCTCCATTTTACTTAAACTAAAAATAGTCCTAGATAGGTGCCCCTACCAAATTCACTCCCACACAATCATAGAAGTCTTAATTCAATAGCATGGCATGCAACCAGAAGATGCAATATGGGAACCACTATTCCAAATTTAAAAATAATTCCTACATCTGAAGATTTGAGGATAAATATTTTTCTAAGGGAGAGGGAATGTGAGGAACCTATATCCTACCCTTCTCTTTGCATTGTTAATGTAATATTCACTATGGATGCATATGCTTTCTAAGTCATCCCTTGAGCATATTTGAATTATCTCATATGCATGAGAAGTAGTAGTTATTATAATATATTTAGTATTTAGGTAAGTGTTGAGGTCCAATGAAGGCATCCATGAATATTATTATATTGAGCTTTCTCAAAGGAGGTTTCTCCCTCGAAGTGGACTACAATCTAAATGTTATTTTGGGTTATTTTTCAATTTTTATTTCATTGTTCATTTACTTTTTATAGTTTTTAAAATTATGGAAAAATATCCTCACATATATTTGATCAATCCCTCTCTATCACTAGGCTCCTCATCTAGATATAAGGCCACATGTTGATTCCAATTGATTAACATGATCTAAATACCATATATATATATAGGTCCCAACCTAGAATAGATGAGTTATATAGTTCTATATATAGGATAGTTATTTCTATCAATATGTTCATTTTCATTGAAACAAAACTTGATATAGCAAATTTCCCTAGGAAGACCTTTCACCTAATTTTTTTGCTCCCTCTTAATTATAAATATCAATGTTCATGAAAATATCCTACTCATGATAACAAGAATCAAACATAACACAATGTCTTCAAGTCAATTTATTTATGAAACACCCCTCAGGAGGTGTATAGATATGGCTGTAGATCTAATCTATAAATACTTCCCTCAATCCACAAAATATCATCCCCCATATACATATCTACCTATTTTTTTACCCATATTTCTCTAAACACTCATGATTTTAATATTTCACTCCCCCCTCGGTAGAAAATAGATAGATGAAAAATAACCACCCATCTATCTAGAATCCTGTTAACAACTCAAAATGACCTAATTATGAGATATATGGGCATATAAAAAACTATATATCCACTATTCCCACCAAAACATTCTTAGAATAATGGAATGGACATTAGCATAACCCTATATTATAGTGTAGTCATAGTCACCACCCAAAAACTACATATATCATCTTCCTACCCTAAATATCCCATATCTATATATGGGCCCAGTGGAGTACACCTACCTAACAAGTAATAGATTAAGAATTAAGCCATAGGATGGAGTGATAGGAACCCACCTACCTAGAGGCCCTTTACTTTAGGCCTTCTAGTTTATCCCTCAATGGATATATGTTTATATAGATAGATAGAATACATATAATTATCTAGATAGAAAGAGGGCTCTATCGATCTCCCCTTTGTATGGTAGATAGAGAGGACCTCTAGAGGTTGACGGGGGAATTGATATAGATATCCATGAGGAAAGGAGGGACATGATTCTTGAAACATAGGAGAGGTTAGTCTATCATTTAGAGGGGAGATAACAAAATCCATATACACCTGGTTGCTTGGGCCCGAAGAAGAGGCCTTAGCTACCATAGATAGTAAATATTATTATTATTATATATATATATATATATGTCATGTCAAATGCATCTATATTCATAGTCAAAACTCAACCAATGGCCCACCCCTCCACTATAGAGATTGATCCTATAGCTAGGTTAGAACAACTTAGTTGAGAATGGACCCAAACATTTGAGGAGGGGATGCAGGGAATTGACTGATAGAAGAAAATGAGTTGAATAGTGATCCATTCACTCATGTTAAATATATAAAACATATACAAATTTGCATATATCATGTCTAATTACTCATTTTTCCCATCCTATATAGCCATTTTATATATAAATTTAAGTTACTGATGTTACCCATCCCATAGAGTCATATCACTAGTCTATCTATAATGTGACTATATCTCTATTTATGTAGTCTAGTCATGTTACATGAAAAGGGTTGCTATAAGGGTGAGGTGATATATAAAATAGAAGTAAGTATACCTAACTATTGAGGTATTGAGGAGGGTAGAGAGAAAACACCTTATGCTTGTTGGACTTTACTACCCTGAGGATAAATAAGACCACATGTCATCACCAAAAATGTGTCCAAGTGATTGATTAATGGGGGTTAAATTCTTATTAAAATGTTTATATACTAGATAACTATCCCTTATATAATATTTTAGTTTATAGACCAAATCACTACCCTACCCATGTCATTCAGGTTGGCCTAACTAGGACTACTGATGTAGGTAGGTTCAGATAGATAGGTATGGTTAGACAAATGGGAATAGTTAGGTTGAAAAAAATATATGGATTGTATGGTGAGATGAATAATAAAATTATACTCCAATTAAATTATCAACAATCATCTTGGTCAATCAGGAATAATGAAGTGGTGATTAGGGATGATGAGGTGTGGTGAGGGATAATGAGGGAGTGATTAGAAATAATGAATAATGGTGAGGGTAAATGAGAAAATGATTAGGGATGGATAAGGATTGATTAGAGATGATGAGGAATATGAATAAATTATTATGGATGATGAGGGATGGTGAGGGTAAATGATAGATTGATTAGGGATGATGAAGGATGATGAATTAATGATTAGGGATGGTGAGAGTCAATGATAGAGTGATTAGGGATAATGAGCAAGTGATTAAAGATGGTGAAAGATGGTGAGGATTGATGAGGGAGTGATTATGGATTATGATGGATAGGGTGATTAAAGATGATTAGTGATGATGAATGAGTGATTAGGGATGGTGAGGATCAATGAGAGTGTCATTAGTGATGATGCGGGAGTGATTAGAGATGATGAGGGATGGTGAGGGTTAATGAACGAGTGATTAAAAATATTGAGGGATGAGTATGTAGTGATTAGGGATGGTAAGGTTTAATGAGGGAGTTATTAGGGACAATTAGGGAATGGTTAAAGATGATGAGGGGTGGTGACAGTTCATGAGGGAGAGATTAGGGATAACGAGCAATAAGGATATAGTGATTAGAGGTGATAAAGGAGAAGGAAGTGATTAGGTATGAGAAAGGGATAATGAGAAATTGAAATTAACACAAAGTGGTCATTTTATGTGTGCAAGTCATCAATATGACCTATGCTACCCCAATAACACCACTTTGGCTTGATTTTAAAGTGAGTGGTGTATAAACTTCAATTTTGACAAACCTGTGACTCTTAGAAATCTAAGTAATCTAGAAGGAACAACAACCTAAAGAATTACTATATTCTTACCAAAAAATAAACACCAATTGTAAAATTTATACATTGAAATCACTAAGTTCAATATTAAGACCTTTAAAATGCCTAAGTACTGACTAGATTATATTTTGAAAAACTATATTCCACATTATAAGGTGTATAATTGTGAGACCAACTCTATCAAATGTAGAGTGACCCTAATTTCTTATATTTACTAAAATAAATTAAAGTATAAGTACTATAATGTAACAATATAAATGTAAACTTATACTTACATGTATACACTTTTATTGTTTTGAATTTCAAACTCACATATATTTTCAATTTAAATTTTTACATACAATAACATGTACACATTTTATAGTGTGTACACATTATGGTGAGTTTTAATTCAAAAACCAAACCTTTTGGCTTGGAAATGACTTAAATTTTCAAGCTAGAGGCTTGGACCTATCAGTATATTTCCAAATTTGATAATTTTGATAAAAACCAACAAATTTCAACTTTTTATTAGAGATACAAATCACTGGGGGTGAATCAGTGAGCCTAGTTATCTCAATTTAAATATTAGTCCTTAAAAATATTATCCAATAAACATATATCAACTTGACCAAGAAGCATTAACAAGAGAGATATAATGCATACACAAGATCAAATACATAACACATAATTCATGTGGGAAACCTTCATGAGGAATAAAACCCACTCTCAAGCCTACAACATAAATGGACTATTGTCTTATAAGAAATTACAAACAAGATACTGATTGACTCCTTTAGACTAGTAAACCTTGATCATATCCTCCTAACCAAAGGCATTTAGTGAAACACATGTTTCACAAGGAACAACTAGCCCTAAGGAAGACCAAATCCTCTAGACCCTCCTTTGAACACCTCCACCTTAGAAATTATGTCTTCAACACTTGATGATGGATCTCTAACCTCTAAAAAAACACTCTCTATCTCAAACAAGCCTCTCACATAAGCATATCAAAATCTCTTTCCTTATTCACTCAATCTATCCTCATATGCACACTGAAACCTCTTTGCATATCCTCCAATTGCAAGAACACTATTATGAAATTAGGAACATGACCTACAGGTCATATATATAGTCAAAAAATAATTATTCTCATTAAATTAACCAATAGACACAATACTTATCCTTTATTCCATAATTCTTACATGCACCTTGCACTAGTCTCTCTCACATACAAGTCTTCCACAAGCTGAGAAACCAATAGATTTTGTATCACTATATATAGATAATCCATGATTTAACGAGACCATAATCTTTCCTTGTCAACCACAATAAATTTCATCACCCTTAAGGCATTTCACATTGGTCACATTTAAGCATAATCCACTTTCAAATATGCCTAAGTCACTTTTAGGTCCAATGGAGACCCATTCATCTCTTTAACACTTCTCTTAGCAAACAAAGAAGATAGGGACATTTTCCAATAGCATGGACCTATAATAGTGATCTTCCAAAATTTAACATGTAGGCACCAATTCTTAATCATTAACACATAGGCATCAATCTTTCACCATCGGTCTCTTTCAAAATTTAACACATAAGCACCAATTCTTAATCATTAAACCTATGTCACTTTGACCTCATCTCATACATTCTTGTAATCTTGACTCAACACATACTATTTATTTTTATGGATCGGACTAGTCTTTCTTTGCAACACTCACCATTTTATCTTTCTTAGAAATCCCATGATCATGACACTTGGTACCCTTGCATGCCTTCTAAGAGCTTTACTAATAATCCATGTGCACCATTGATATTTTTTATTATGAACACTTGCTCACCATTGATATTTTAAAGAAGCTCAATCTTTATCTCTACTTGCCATTAAACTTTGGAAACTTTTCCTCATCATGCAACACCTGACATCTTGGAATACAAATGCTCCATCGATCTTTTGTAAGATGTTCAATCTTTATCTTTGATAAACAACTATCACATTGACCCATTTTAATCTACATGCACCATTGGATCTATAAGTATGAACTTTAGTGAACCATTGGATCTCCACTAGGTCTAGATCTTTAACATTGTGTAGAAATGACAAATGATGGGGACCATTGATATCTACCTGAAAGGCCAATTTTGCATAGTCATAACTTTTGCCTCAATCAATCTCATGTCCTAAAATTTTCAACATATATTTTATTTTCAAAGGGTAATTTAATCATGTATCAAAATAATCTTGAAACCATCGTGCATGTGAGATAAAATGCCATTAAAATGCTTTCTCAAAATCTTATGTCATAGAGCCAACTATGCTTGAAGCTTTGTCTAGGAAGCCAACTTTGCTCTTACATAAATTTTACTGCACTTTGATGTATGATCTAAAATTTAGCATAAAAAAACTAGGCTCAAAATTTAACAAACCCATATGATCACCTTTTCTTGAAATGTTCACATGTACAAGATATCCCACCATCAAAATACTTAATTGGTTCTTCTTGCCACATTACAAATTTGGCTAAATATGGGAAAACACTATCAAAATACCTAAGAACCCAACTTTTCACCCTCATATCTTTTACTACAATTTGATGCATGGCCTAATATCTAGCTAGGGACTAATGTGATCACAATGATATGACCATCTCCCCTTGACTCATCCACACATGGTAATTATGACATCATCAAACTCCCTACTTAGATTTTATGCCACTAGACCCATCTACCAAAATGAAAAATATGGACTACCGGATGAATTACACTTATGTACATAATCTCTCCATTCATATAAAACATCTTATATAACCCCTTTCACATTATCAATACTTTATACTCATCCCTAATCATCTCTAGCCATGTCAAAACTGAAGATCAACTAAGCCAACTTCAAGCACACTAGAACAAGCACATTGCACACTTTGTCATTATTACTTAGGCTATCAAATCACTTCATCCACTTACCAGGACACATACATGACATCATTGATAACTATTGAACAATCTCCCCCTTTTTCATTGATGTCAATAAATATCATATATAGCAATATACAGCTCACCTTTTCTCTCTTCAAGCACTCCCACAATAGGAACCTTCTCCCCCTTTGACATAATGATAAATTGGGAGCCAAATGATCTTAAAGACATAAAAATACCATAAATATTAAAGGATCATCTTATAAATAAGATACAAACTCCCCATTACCTTGATCCTACTTCTTCTTGCCTTGACAACATCCTTCTTATTTCATGCGAACACTCTCTTCAACCAAACACTGTAATTAATGAAGAAAGATCAATTAAAACCACTAGAATCTAATAAAATTCACCAATAATCATCTTAGAGGGACTCTCCCTAATAACTATAAGTAATTTCACCTTTTGAGCATCTTCAGATATCCATACACCATGAAGAACCACCACATATTCTAACTAGCCTTCTCTCTCAAGCTACCATAAGGATCACCAAAAAAAATTCATGCCACTCACCAAATAGGAAACATGATCTAAACCAACTTGATAACTCTTCTTTAAAAAACATACCTTTCTCTTTTGGATAAACTAAGAAAAAAGCACTCTTCTTCAATCTAGGCCTGTCTAGCCTCCTTGTAGCCCTACCTAGAACTTGCAGAGCTCATAATTTTAGTTGACACATCTTCAAGACCTGAAACATCATATATGAATCACTCTCATATTCCCATTTAATAACACTAATTTTGAACAACTAGATCATCCTCTATAACATACTTCCTTCACAAACCTACTACCTAATTAGGCCTCTAATTTGAAAAAAACTTGATTAACTTGAGAATAACAAACCTTCAAATATCTATGAATATTTATTTGATAATCCATTTATCCCATTCAACATATTAAAATTCCTTAGACCTCAACTCATAAGGAAGACCACTTTTCTAGCATAGCCCAAAACCCTAAAAACTCAAAACAAACAAGGTCAACATAGCACCTTCTAGTCAACATCCACCTCCAAACCTTATTTTACACCTGAAGATAACCATTAAACATTTTTGGACCAAGATTTGATATTCCAAACCATTGGGAACCTTGACTTTATATAACCCATTTAAGGACCTACAAGCTCTTAAGCATAAACTGGGAAACCTAAGAGATAATAAAAATCTCAAAATTGACTTCAACATACCTTTAGATCACAAAAACACCTAAATAATGCTATAATAAGGTCAATACACCTTTTTATGTAAAAAAATCATCTTGACATTGCATCAATCTCATTATGCCATCTGGGAACCTACAATCTAACCCTACAAACTACTGCAGATACTGTGATCAACATCATGACATCACCTCAACATATTTTCCACCTAGACATACCTCTTACAACTAAGAACACTCAACTCTAGTCTTCTAGGACTATTTCAAATACACCACAACAACACTTTCTTATCCACTGAAAGGAGTCTCTTTAATAAGCATAGATAGAGACATCTTTTGTACCATAATGCTCTAAAACAAAGTGAAGCCAAGAGTGGCTCACATCTCATCAGTAACCACTAGAATCCTCTTATAACTATAAAAAATTTGCTCTTGTTCTTCTTCTTCTTCTTCTTAGTTTAAAATATGACAACTGGTTCTTCTATATCACTCTCCTTTTCTTCAAAGATAGAATTGTCA
This sequence comes from Torreya grandis, assembly GCA_037957365.1. Lineage (NCBI taxonomy): Eukaryota > Viridiplantae > Streptophyta > Pinopsida > Cupressales > Taxaceae > Torreya > Torreya grandis. Next base: position 71,035 of record JARHVA010005881.1, read on the forward strand.
ACACATGGGGTAATTATGGAATCTTGACATACCTTTTTATTTGAAGAATCAACCATATAGTCCTAAAACTCATCACTAAGCACTAAAAATTGATGTTCTTTGCATGAATCTTTCTCAGCATTAGCAGGATGTTCACTTGGATCCATACTTACCTTAGAACTAGCCTCAACCAATAACTTGGTCTTCTCCTTGAGCTCGGTCTCTTCATTATCAATATGAGTAGTCAATGAGAGCTCTTGGCACTCTTCAACATCTCTAAAACTCTCCACCATATAAAATAGATTACTTATACCTATATACTTGTCATAATTCTTACCTACCTCATTTGGTATCCATGAGTTCAATTGTCTTCTATTTTGTACTCTAAGAGCTTGATAAAACCTATTCTATCTTGTAGGTCTTCACTTGTAAAATCTAGCAATGTGACCTCTCTATTTATAATTTTAGAAAACCATACTCCTTGATGGAAACTTAGCTTGTCTTATATTGAATGGATAATGTTTTGTAAAGTGTCCTGTATCATGACAATTGAATCACTCAACCTTGTTCACACCTTTTGACTGATGACCCCCATCATAGTTCCATGCAAATTCATTCTTAATAGGTCTTCTACATTCTCTATCTCTATGCCTAAAATAATTATAATTATAGTAATAACCATTAAAATTTGCATACCTCATGGCATTTTTTTGTCTAATCTACTTTGTCTTCAAAGGTTTATTGTCCTTACACATTAGTCTTCATCATGTCTTGAGTTGTAGTCTCTGGTTCTTCTTTGTATCCAAGACTAGTTATATCACTTGCATTATTTTGATCATTCACAATATTTCTAGATCACTTGAGCTCTTTTAAAATGTCATAAATGTCATTACCTTAATAGATAGCTTCTCTAACTCAAATTTCAATGACTTACTTTCAATTACATACCTTACACATTCATCTTCTTTAGCTTTTAGGTTTGTAAATAGAATTTATAATTGACAACTAACATGTTTAACCATATATTCATGATCCTTGGCATCTTCATCCATTCTTATCTCAAACACACTGAATTTCTCATCAAATTATTTGATTTTATATTTCATCTTCTTATTGATCTTCTTCTCAATCTTTAGTTCTTTATGAGCATTAGTCAGTGAAGTCACATAGTCTACCTCATCTTCAGCATCATTTGAATCACTCCAAGTAGACTCTTTTTACTATGATAAACTTCCTTCATTAGCCATGAATAGGGATCTATCTTCAATAATACCATCATCTTCATGATCATACTCTAAGTCACTATCTTCACTCTCATCTGATGAGTTGTAATCTTCTTTGGTGTAAAGACTCTTTATATCCTTGAAGTACTTCTTCTTGTTGTGAAACCTTCTAAATCCCTTCTCACTTTTATCATACCTAAAATATATTTTTATGTCATCATGACCTTTATCATGCTCTTCATAATCATCCTTCTTATACTTATGAGGGCTCTTATTAGCGAAATGTCCTATCTCACCATAATTGAAACATTTGAGAAGTAATTTACCTTTATACTTTCCTAAACCTATTCTTGATTTTATTAAAATCAAATAAATTAGTTCACCATCATCTATATAAATAATCTCATCCTCCTTGAAATTCTTACCTTAAAACTTCTTCTTTGTCTTCATTTTAGTCTGGAAAGTTGCTTCCTTCTTTGGTGGTATATCATCATTCTTCCTCATCTCATAGGTAGTAAAGGTGGCATGAAATTGATCCATATTCAACTAAGGTCATGACCCTCTTCTATAGAATATACTTTTGGATCAAAATGGGGGATAGAGACCTTAATATCTTTTAAACAATAGTAGTCTCTTCAAGATTCTCTCTAAGACCTCTTATGATGTTCATAATCTCATCAACTCTCTATAGAAAGGATAACACAATATATTCTTCATTAATCTTGAGACTTTTAAATTACCTTTTGTGAGTTTTTAAATTAGCAAGCTTGACCTTTGAATCTCCTTAAAAAAATAGTCCTCAATTTATCCCATATTTCCTTAGCAGATGTGTAATGGATTACTTTAGTGAACTTAGTCTTTGTAAGACCACAAGTGATGGCATTCATTGCCTTAGAATTATTCTCAAATAGCTTCTTATCTACAACACTAGATGGAGGAATAATAGGAATAACATAACCATCCAAAATAGATCATCATACATCAAACCCTAGGGACATAATGTATGTCCTCATCTTAGTACTCTAAAAAACATAGTTGAATCCATTGAACATTGGTGCTTGCTTAGTAGAGAAACCATCTTGCACATTCTAATTATCCATTTTACCTTGGATCACCTTCAAGATGCTAAGCCTTTACCAAAGGACCTGATCTGATACAATTATTATAGGTACAATCATTGAAAGGGGGGTAAATTAGTGAGCCTAGATATTTTAATTTCAATTACATTCTTTAAAACTATTAACCAATAAACATATATCAACTTGATCAAGAAGCATTAACAAGAGATCATATATTTAATGCATACACAAGATCAAACACATAACACATAGTTCATGTGGGAAACCCTCATGGGGAATAAAACCCATAATCAATCATGTAACATAAATACACTAGTATCCTATAATAAATTATAAACAAGAGATTGATCAACTCCTTTAGACAAACAAACCTTGATCATATCCTTCTGACTAAAGGTATTTAGTGAAACACATGTTTCACAAAGAAAAACTACACCTAAGGAAGACCAAATCCTTTATAACCTCATTTGAACACCTAAACATTAGAAATGATGTCTTTAAACCCTGATGATGGATCTCTAATCTTCACATAAAAAAATTCTATCTCTAATAAGCCTCTCACATAAGCATGTCACAATCTCTTTCCTTCTTCACTTAATCTATCCTCATATGCACACTCAGACCTCTTTGCATATCCTCAAATTTCAAGATCACTATTATGAAATTAGTAACATGACCTATAGTTCATACATATAATCAAAAAAATGTTCTACTCATTAACTCAACCAACAAGCACACTACCTATCCTTCACTCCATAATTCGTACATATACCTTTTACTAGTCTCTCTTACATACAAGTCTTCCACAAGCATAGAAACCAACATATTTTGTTTCACTATATATAAAGAATCCATGAATTAACAAGACCAAAATCTTTCCTTGTCATGTGTAATACATGCCTTTACCCTTACGTCATCTCACATGGGTCACATTTAAGTACAATCCACTTTCAAATAATATTATGTCACTTTTATATCCTATAGATACCAATTCAGCTCTTTGATAGTTCTCCAAGAAAATAAAGAACATAGGAACATTTTCCAATAGCATCAACCCATTATATATACCCTTTTAGCATCCTTAAATGATCACAGTCACCAAAACACTCTTTTCCTAAAGCCTAGTTAGCTCAAACACTTCTTTATACACATAGTCATTATGAATGAAAACATAGTTAACTTTAAAACCTTTAATCATAATGCATATGATTGGTAAAACCTTAAAAAATCACATAGAGAATCCTCATGGAGTCTAAAACACTCTAAAATCACCAATTTATCAATATATATTGAAACAATATCCAAACAAGCTCAATTACCCTTCTCAGGTTATTTGCAAAAACATGAACACACAGTCAACTTTGAACCTTCATAACTATGTTTGTACATGCTTTCAAAACTTAAAATCCATATTTATAGATGTTACTTGGATTCCTCTACCACTTTAATTTTTACTACATGAGAAAAAAATTCTTCTATCAAAGGATATGGATAAATTACTAAGCACTAGGTTTTCCCTTAGCAAATTCAAATATTCAAATGGTAATGGTCACAATTAAACATCGATCACTATAATCATATCTTGTATCCTCTCATATTTAAATCAATCTCACATTTTTTATCTCTTCCAAACTTTAAAACATAGGCACCAATGCTTAGGTGTTAAACATCTCTCACTTTGACATCATCTTGTGTACTCTTATAATCTTGGCTCAATGAGTACTATCAAATTTTATGGATCATCCTAGTCCTTTCCTTTCAGTACTCACCATTAAATCTTTCTCAGAACACCCATGATCATGACATTTGACACCTTTGCATTCCATTTAAGTGCTTTACTAATAGTTAATACACACCATTAATCTCTATCAGTATGAATACCCACTCACCATTGATCTTCTAAAGAAGTTCAATATTTATTTTTAATTTTCATTAAACATTGGGCACATGTCCTAATCACACAAAATATTAATATCTTGGAACACACACACTCTATTGATATTTTTTAGGATGCTTGATCTTTATCTTTTCTAAACAACGATCACATTGACCCATTTGAATCTACATGTACTGTTGGATCTAAAAATACAAACTCCCATGAACCATTGGATCTCCACTTGGTCCAAATCTTTAACATTATGTATAAATTACTATGGGGACTATCAGGAATCTAGAACATAAATTCTCTGATACCAACTGTTAGGACCCAAAAACACAATTGATTACCAAGCAATTGAATGCAAAATTTAACCAGAATGCACAAGTAACTAGAATTTGAAAATAACACAGAATATGGGAGACAATACCCAATTGTATTAATACTCTTCTAGAAGGAAATACAATAAAGAAGATGCCACAGTCTTCCTCCTTACACACCTCTAGGGCTCCCACACCTCTAGGGCATAAATAGTAAATCTCTTCAAGAGCTCACTCTCTCAACTATGGTCCCAACACTCAACTCAAACACAGAGTTGGTGTTCACCTCCAACCAATCAGTATCACTACTGCTAGTACCACTAGTCAGTATCACTACTGCCAGTACACAAGTACTCCATGTACTCCAAGTACACAAGGTACTCCAAGTAGATCTCACTTGATCTTGCTACCTGTTGTGTTGCTGACCTCCCTGATCTTGCACACCTACAAATCACCCTGATCCTGCACACTTGCAAACCTAGATCTCGCACACACACACCTGCAAATCAATGATCTTACTTACCATGTAGATCTCCAAACTTGGCCTTGCACACCTACCGACCAAGATCATACACACACGAAGAACCCTTCTGATTCTCCAAACCAACACCCCTGTGGATCTTCTACCAGAACTTGCACAACTTACAGCTCTACCTAATCATACACACTCGGCACCCCTATGGAACTAGGAGGAACACACCTTGCTCTCTTCACTCTGAAGGAGCTAACCTTGCTCTTACTCAACTAGCACAAATTACAATACAGCCCATGAGTCTATTATATAGATCTCATGCAGACAATAATTAGACATCTAATTACAATAATTAGATCCACAACTCAAGACTAAAATTAGCCTTTTAACATGCAAACAACCAGTTCGTTAACTAACTGTTCATCAACTAGCAGTTTTGGAACCGCACAGGTGACCGACATCGGTCCCTATCTGGTTGGAGATGACCAACATCGACTAATACTAACCGATGTCGATTGCTCTGCTCACTATATATGGCTAACATCAATTGATCAGACTGACATCGATTGCTCTACAACTCAACAACCTCTTAACAACCTCCTCCATGTCTACATTAGTGAAGCTTTTAGCTCCACAACCTAAAAATCTCCCACTTGGAGATAAATAGCTACACTATACCTGTACCTATACACCATCTAATTTATTTCCTGGCTTGTATCCCTCTTCAAGCTCAATCTTGAAGACCAACCACCACATATCCTATGGTGCAACACCTGTCATCCAAGTAACTTGCCATATTCAAAGTGCCTGACCCTGCATAGCAATAATCCCTGCTGCTAGTCCCTCTCAGATACCTGAGAACCCACTAAACTGCTTTCCAGTGCTTCCTTCCTAGATTGACTACAAACTTGCTGACAATTCCCACTATTGGGTCAATATCAGGGAGTACACATGTACTCAACCTCATCATGTGATTGGGGACCCTATTCTGTGAACTGTCCATCCATAGGTGTGCTACCCAATTTTGCATCTTGCACTACCTTCACACAATCATCTTATGACAACATCAACTTGTGATCTTCCCTGTCTCTAGGATTATTCATGCCAAAGAATTTTGCTACTCTCAAATTCTTCATGGCAAACCTCTGAACTAACCTTACCTTTAGCTTAGAAAAAACCCTACATGTCTGAACCTACAACAAGCATATCATCCACATATAGTAACAGGATAATGTCGCGACCATCATCCAACTTGGTAAGACAAACATAATGGTTACAATGACATTGACTAAAGCCATGCTTTGTCATCCACCTGTCAAACCTATACCACTATCCTACAGCTTCCTCAAGACCATGTGACCTGGCCTTCTGTCTCATGTGTCCATTCTCTCTATTCTTTAACCAAGGAATCCATTCATCTCTCAGTGCTTTTATCCCAGCTGGCAACTCTACCAAATCTCTCATTTGGTTCTTCTCCAAAGAATTCATGCCATGCTCCCACTGTTTCCTGGATCCTTCCTACTCTGCAGTGAGCAACAAGTATAAAGAAGAGGAATAATGAATTTGAGGCTTACTTACCCTTTCAATCCTCCACATGGGCGTTTGAGACTCCTTGACACCTTACTGTCTACCCAAAATCCATTTCAATGACTGATGTCAGTCACCACCCAGTCTGTATTCGATCGACGTCAGTTCCATGCAGCTGACCTAGTCATCGACACTGATTATCCTACCAACGTCAGTCGCCACCTGTCCAACACCACTAACTTTGCCTATCTGCACATGACCAAAGTTGATGCCTATCTGTTTAACGCCGATTTCCCATAACTGATGTCAGTACCTATGTTTTTCTATGAGTGATGACTTTTTACCCGCGAGCTTACTTTGAATCAAAACCCTATCCAAACTGCCCTGCTCAGAGATATCCAATCCCATCCACTGATCTCTGTCCATCATCTCCTCCAAGAACACCAAGGCTTTCTAATTCTTAAGTTTGTCAAAGACATCTGACTTTCACTTAAGAACATGCATCTCCTTCTTGCTCATGTGACCAAGCCTACAAAGCCACGTCTTCACAATAAAAGAAGAATCAGTAATATAAGTAGATAGATAAAGGATACCTACTTTCTTACCGCCTACTAATTCAAGTGCATCTATTGTGAGAGTTTCTGTGCATCTCTCATCACCCAAATTTTCTAAAGAAATTAGCCACATCTTCAAGACTAGGTACTGCATGACCTCCTTCAACACTCATGTGCTAGCCGTCTGCAATTTCAGTCACACTTCCCCTTTGCCAATACTTTGACAAGGCTCACCAACCCCTCTATTTGGGGCTACATGGAAAGAGGCAATAGAATCTATAAACCAAGATTCTAATTTATCCAAGGAATTTACAAGAGAAATCCATGCAATAATACCTACAACACATGCTTCTTCATTACCTTTATGTTGATCCACTATCAACCAACAATTTTTCTTTTCCTTCTCTTTCTTTCCATAACACCGTAATTGACCATTCATGCCTTTGAATTCCTCCATTCTTAGCTTACTTTCTTCTGCCATTGCTATACTCCCACTCAATCAAAAACCCCTGAGAGTGACCTGTAATCAAAGACAAACCTGCTCCCTACAACCTTAGCTCTGATACCACTTGTCAGGAATCTAGAACATAAATGCTCTAATACCAATTGTTAGGACCCAAAAGCACAATTGATTACCAAGTAACCAAATGCAAAATTTAACCAAAATGCACAACTAGAATTCAAAAATAACACAAAATATGAGAGACAATACCCAATTGTATTAATACTCTTCCAGAAGGAAATACAATAAATAAGATGCCACAGTCTTCTTCCTTACACACCTCTAGGGCTCCCACACCTCTAGGGCATAAACAGTAAATCTCTTCAAGAGCTCACTCTCTCAACTATAGTCCTAACACTCAACTCAAACATAGAATTGGTGTTCACCTCCAACTAGTCAGTATCACTACTGCCAGTACCACCAGTCAGTATCACTACTGCCAGTACACAAGTACTCCACATACTCCACAAACGAGTACACACCGTACTCCAAGTACACAACTTACTCTAAGTAGATCTCACCTGATCTTGCTACCTATTATGTTTTTGACCTCCCTGATCTTGCACACCTGCAAATAACCCTAGTTCTACACACCTACAAACCTAGATCTCACACACACACACACACTTGTAAATCAATGATCTTACTTACCATGTAGATCTCCAAACCTAGCCTTGCACAACTATCGACCAAGATCATACACACATGAAGAACCTTTCTGATTCTCCAAACCAGCACCCCTATGGATCTTCTACCAGAACTTACACAACCTGCATCTCTACCTGATCATATGCACTCGGCACCCCTGTGGAACTAGGAGAAACACACCTTGCTCTCTTCACTCTGAAGGAGCTAACCTTGCTCTTACTCAACTAGCACAAATTACAATACAGCCCATGAGTCTATTTTATAGATCTCTTGTAAACAATAATTAGACATCCAATTACAATAATTAAATCCACACCTCAAGACTAAAATTAGCCTTTTAAAATGCAAACAACTAGTTTGTTAACTAACTATTCGTCAACTAGCAGTTTTGAAACCACACAGGTGACCGATGTCTATCCCTGTCTAGCTGGAGATGACCGACGTCGATTGATACTGATCGATGTCAGTTGCTCTACTCACTGTATATGACCGATGTCAGTTGATCAGACTGTCGTCAGTTGCTCTAGAACTTAGCAACCTCTCAATAACCTCCTCCATGTCTGCATCAATGAAGCTTTTAGCTCCACAACCTAACAGGGACCATTTTTATCTATCTAAAAGGCCAAATTTTCATAGTTATAATCTTTTACTTGAATCAATCTTATGTCCCACAATTTGCACCATATGTTCTCCTTTCAAAGAGGAATCCAACCATGTATCAAACTAATCTTGAAACCTTCACGTGTGTTAGATACAATATCATTAAAATGCCTTCTCAAAATCTTCTATCATAGAGCCAACTATGCTTCAAACTTTGTCTAGGAGGCCAACTTTTCTCCTACATAACTTTTATCATGATTTGATGCATGATCTAAAATTTAGTTCAAATAAACTAGGCTCCAAACTAAACAAACCCATATGATCACCTTTTCCTAAAATATCCACATGTGCAATATATGACACCATTAAAATACTTACTTGGCTCTTCTTACCACATTGAAAATTTAAGAAAGTATGGGAAAACTCTGTCAAAATGCCTAGGAACCCAAATTTGCACCCTCATATCTTTGATGGAACTTTGATGCATGACTTGAGATCTAATGCATAATAATTAGTGACTAATGCGATCATATCCATATGACCATCTCCCCTTGTCTCATCCACATGTGTCAATTATGATGTCATCAAACTGACTAATATTTTTTACCACTAGACCCATACACCAAGATGAAAACTATGGACTACTAGTTGAACTCCAATTATGCACCCAAGATCTCCATTCATATAAAACCTCTTATAGAACCCATTTCATGTGATTAATACTTTAAAATCATCCCAATTTATCTCTAGCCATGTTAAAACTAAAGATAAACTAAGCCAACTTCAAGCACACTAGAACAAACACATTACACACTTTGTCATTGTTACTTAGGCTATCAAAACACTTCATCCACTTACAAGAACACCTCTATGACATCATTTTGACATCACTAACAACTCTTCAACACTTCCATCACTAAATACACTATGTATTTTAACAAAAAATATTATGACAATGAGAATGCTCTCATCTTTCTAAATAAATGATTTTTATAATTTTTGGACTATTTTAAAGGTTCAAACTATTTTGATTTCTAATTATACCTTTTTTAGGTCACTACAAGCCATAAATATATATATTATTAATCCAAGTGGAAAATAAATAATATGGTCACAAACTAGGCCTAATTCTACACACATTCAAAAATTCAAAAATAATTTTCATGTTTTTTGAGGTAGTTAGGGGGATGCAAGACTAGATATCCATTTTTTTGTCCATTTATGGATCTATTTACTTATAAAATTAATAAAAAAAATATTCATTGAAAACTAATTAAAAAATATAGGTAAAAAACTAGAAGATCTTATCTAAATATTCACCAAAGGGTTTTAAACAATATTAAACAATTCATAAAAAATTAGTGTGCTGTATGACCATTTATCAACTCTATTTTCTTAAAAAAATAGGAGATCCTCTTCAAATTTTACATGTTTTACATAGTTATACTTAACCATTTTTCAATAAAAATAGTCTTTTAGAAACTAGACTCTAAATGCTACAATTCATGTTCTTATACCATCTTTAAATTTTGAGTGTAGCCATCTCAAAATATTTACAAAAGTTCATATTTTAGAATTTTCAAAAAAAATATCCACAAGTAGGCCCCTTTTTCGTCCCCTAGCTTTATGCACTTACCCTTTAAGTTCAATTTAAATAAATAAGATGAAAAATCCATTTTTGAATTGCATGGTTCCATACCTGAAGAGTACTTAGAAAAAATTGGAGCTTTTTCTCTTACGTCATGGTAGAAGGACTAGTCTTAAGCAATAGGTATGTTGTTCTGTCACTACTTCCCTAGGATGGTTTATAATCTTTTATCCCCTTAGCATAATGATATGGAAGCCCTCAACCATCGGTGGTTTATTAAATCTCTCCATCATGTCTAGGATCAGAGGTTTGATAATATCTGGGTGGCTTGTATTGAGCCTAAAAAAATCCCACTTTTTTTGGTGTTATATTTATCAAGGTCCTCTTATGGGGAACTTTCTCAAACACATAAGGGTTTTGAATCACACTTGCCCAACCTATCACCACCCAAAATCCATTAAGCATCTTTTTTGGTTTTTCCCCTTGCCTAGTATTTCTGAAGATGGATTCATACCCTTTTTAAACCCTTCAGTCCTAAAATGTTCACATAAAAGATGGCTTTCTAGGGGGAATCCTCCCTGCTTCTTATAAGATATAATAGTTTCTAGTATATTTTTCATATAGATATTATTTTTTAAATTTAACAATATATATAAATCATGTTTTAATTATGAAGTTATGGAAAAAATGTTTTTATAACTAAAAACATTATTGTGATTACTAATATTACCCTCCAGATTCAAATTCAAATAGACAAGGTTCAGCTCAACCTCCACCATTTTTATCTCCTCCTGGACCATTGGGGGAATTCTCCTTATTCAATCATCTATTAGCCTAATGATCTACCTCCCCAACATTCCCCCCCCCCATGAGGGTATGGCCATGGAAGGTAGTGCCACCGATCTTGCAACTAGATGAGCATCTCTTCTCTCTCACTAACCATCTCCTCATTGAAGATATGACAGGGGCAACATAGACAATGGTGGTGAGGGGGGGTTGGAGGCCCCCTTTATAGGGTAAGTTCCTATAACTGATGTTGGTCATTTATCCTTTTATAAAGGATTCCTAGTAATAAAATGATACTAAAATTAACCATCATACTGATGGTTGGGACCCCATCCTAGTTGATGAAGACACCTAACATAGGGAGTGAGGGGAACACTTATAATCCTCCACCTCATCTGCCTCCACCTATCACCATGTTTATTTTTGGGGATTAATGATCTCCCTATTACTTGTATATTTATCTTTCCTTTTTCTTTAATTTATATACACTTGAGTTAACTTAATTTTGGTTGTTTGGTTGTTTTGTGGCCTTGTTTTTACTATTCTCTTCCTAAGGCTTCTTTAGCTATGTATAGTTTTTTTAGAATCTAAATTTTTACCCATATTTTTTTAATGATTAGTAATGTATTATATCTTATTATATTAATGAAAGTGCAATTTTCAATCAAAAAAATAGTCATAAACAAGATAATAAGTTAGATGTGTAATCAATGGCATGTATATGTTACAAGTGATAATATTTTGTAGAATGACATAGGAGATAACACTAAAACCTATTAAATTTGAGCCATTACAAATGTCACTATTGCTGATAGAAAGGTTTAATCATCACTGCTATCAAATTCTATTATTGTATATTAGATGGGTACCAATTTCCTCTAGCATCAAAATAATAGTGCAAGGATAACAAAATAAATCAAAATAATTTCTTTGGCACCTAAATATCACATTAAATAACAAAACCACCATTTAAGCACACATGTATAATCAAACTTGATACTTAAATAAATGAAATTGATTGGCAAAAAAAGCTAATTTGATATAAAATCATGAGGATAAGTATTACTCTCTAGCTGTAATAAGCAATTATTTTACATGAAAGACAAAATCACTAATATTCTTGCAATGAACTATTTAAATTAGGGATCTCCTAATATATCATATATGCCTATAGTCCTAAATTCAAAGAAACTTAGAAAATCTAGAAATACTAATAAATCAACTAATTATTCAATATTAATCTAAGCTAAATTCAACCAAAGATAGAGAAACAAACAAAGAAAATGGTAAAGTCAAACTTATACCTCAAATATGCAAGTTTCCTCCATTATGATTTAAACTTGATTTGGTATTCAATAATGTGGTTGATCACTCTTCCAATGTAAAGGATAATGGGTAGAATTTTGGTGTAAAATGAGTTTTTAGAAACTTTGATTCACTTGTAATTGAATAGCACTTCATTAGCATAAGTCAAGATGGATGAAAATTATGGTTTTCAAACTTATTTATAGATTTCTATAAGAAGATCCAATGATGGAGGATATTTGGATTTATTAAAAGATTTAAATAATCAATGGTAGCTAATAAGTCCTTACCCATGAGTATGATGACTATTTCAAATGGTTGAGAGAATTATAGGAATGGTTAACCGAGTCATCAAAAATCAATAAAACCTTTTGACAACTCAAGGGATGACCCAAAGTAGGTTGAGAGAGTTTTGAGTTTGGTTGGGATGAGTCATCATATGAGGGATAATAAGGTGGAAGATGTCGGGTGAGGTGTAAAACCCATATTTTATATTTAAATAAAGATTTAAAGTTTACATAATTGATTAATTTGATTTATTAAATTATTTGAATTTGAAGGGAGATATCATTAATTATTTTAATAAGAATTATTAATAGGTTCTAATTGCATTTTGACACTAAATGCAATTTAGGTGTCTACATTTGCCCCTTTTTGAAATAGTGTTATGAAAAAATATTGTTCTAAATAATAGTATAAGAAGTAAAGCATTGATGATTAAGAAGAAAAAAGTTAACCCAAATGAATGATAATGAGTGTGATGATGCCCTATTGTGGGTTTATGTGAGAAACTAGATAAACACTCAAAATGAATGAAAGAGGAATAGGAGATAATAATGATAAAATTGTCTTCAATAATATAGATACTTGTATTAATACTAATGTTTGCAATATTGTAGAGGGTACATGTAAACTATTTACCCCTAGCTATTAAATGTTAGAGATGATATTGGAAAAAGTACATTTCCCACTTTATAGAATACACGATTAGATTATGCTCAGACTCAGTGGTCTCATGAGTAGATGTGGGAAAGATATATCCCAACAATGGTAAGCCATAGTCTAGAAAATGAAAAATATAGAATGTTTGATTTTTGATAACGATTTACAAAATTGATATTTGGAAGCATTCATAAGGATATATAACACTTTGATTAAATGATAATATAAAATGTGGATGAAATGGATTGGATGGATGATGGTGGCCAAAATGACCCTAAAGACCCCGTATCTCTAATAATTACCTACAAAATCTACCATGGACAAATTTTGAGTGGGTATATCAGGCCAGATGTAGTTCTCCCAATATGAGAAGAGAAATGATGATGTAATATAAGATTGACCCATTCATTTTATTAAACCACTTAAGTTAATGATTGCTCATTATTATTGGATGTGATGATGGATTTATTTTCCCCCAAACAATGATATATGCAAGGAGTGGATTGGGAAGTGATAGATCTTGAGATGAGATGCATGCTTTGATTTTCCCTATGAATCAAGGTTTATAGGAATGAACATGGGAATGATATATCCCATCATAAAGCTATGAATAAAGGATGTGGGAGCTTAGATGATTTGACTAATTAATTGAGTGAAATATGGGCAAAAGATGGATATTTTTATGTTTTCAATCCCTGTAGACATTAGAAAGTTGCACATGATAGTTCTAGATGTCTAAATGCCTTAGGATCCTTTGAACCCCTATCAAACCTTGAGACTAGTTAACCACCTAGTTAGCTAAACTCATCAACCTACTAACCTAAACTTTAACCCACCCTTTTTAACCCCTTTTCGGCCCCTTTCACCTTTAGACACTTTATCATCAACAATTACCTTAACCATCAATGTTTAGCCTGACTATGTATGGTCATGTCCTCACCTCCTCAACTTCTTAACACATCACTAGTTGTGTGCAAGATAATGAGGCAAAAGTTAATATGTTCACTTTATTTAGTGCTAATGAACTTCCAAGCATCATGATCAACAACCTCACCCTCTAGGTAACCTTCCATCCTCCATCTCTCTTTTCATATAAAAAGAGGGGAGTAGAAGGTGAAAAGGATTGATTACAACAGTTATCTAGCATACATGTATTCAAGATCTCTAGAATCCAGTCTTCTTTTAGCAACTTAAAAATAAAAAAGAGACCCAAACCTCTACCAAATTTTATTTTGAGGCCAAAGTATTGTTACTCTAGTGAAATTTCCGCATCCTTCAACTATCAACTATCTAGCAAGCTATAGGTATATTCTACTTATCCTTTGTTATTTTGGATTTCTAACCTCTCTAACCTAATCAAACCTATCTATACCTTATTTTCTCTCCACAAGATCCTTAACAAAACTATTATCTAACCATCTACCTATTCTATCACTCTTTTTTGAGTATCTTCAGAAACACACTGGCAACCACTGATGGTTACCTAGCTACTATTGGTCAACCCAACCACCGACAATTTACATAACCACCGATAGTCAATATGGTAGAGAATAATATCAAGTTATTATTATCCCATTAACCCCATTTAAAATTAGTGTTCTAAACCTGACTTCACCCATCTTAGCACAAGTATTGTCTTGATTTTACTATATTTAGTCACTTTCTTTAACAATCATTTTACTTTCTTCTTGTATTGAATTTGATTTAATTTATGCAAGTACATTACTTTTATCATTTACAACTTTATTGTTATCAATAATGGATTGATATCCTCCTAGCAAGCTTATGCCTATTAGATCTAGCTCAGACTAGGTAGTCCATTTAACTATATTTTCAATAACCCCTTTTGTTAGTGCTTTCTTATTTTTAGGTTATTCCTTCCTAGCCAAAGAGGAATTCTCCATATTCATCTAGATTATGTGTGCATTACCAACTAGGTATTTCTACCACACCCTAATTACTAGTTTCTTATCTTCTTCCAAAATTTATAATGAGAAGAAATTAAGAGAAACATTTTGGCACACTTGGTGGGACCTAGTATCATCTAGGTGCCTCTTATTTCTTCTTTTATTCTATGACTCATTAAATAAAATTGAAAATTTCTTTTGGTATAAAATAAACCCTTTGCATACATTTATTGCTTGCCTATTTTAGTGCATCTAGTAACTTAAAGGTAAAGTAATTAATCATAGTTTTCACTCTTGTTATCACATACTTATCCAAACCACATAGTCAATAAACACATTAAAACAAACTTGAGACAAAGATCGACTAGGATTTCATCACCTAGTGGTAAAATTTACCCTTTCCCTACAATCCTACTTGGAGGTCATTACCAAGAGGAGAATCAACTTAGCTCTATGGCTTTAGTATATTTTGGCTACGTACCCAACACCCTTATCACTTTAGTGTGTGAAGTGAGGGGGTAGGCCCCAATACCAAGCCATGTACTGAAGTTCAATACATATTTCTCTCTTGAGCACCTAAACGTAACTTGAAACCAACCTTATATTTCCTCTTTAGTACTTGATCTACAAGCTAATTTTTTTTCACACTTCCTAAGGCATAAGCCAAAAATGATCTAAAAATAATCCAGTATGTTTGGATTGCATTGAGTTCTTTTCCTTTGCTTGATTTTTGTTTGAGGTGTGAGTTCTCATCATTTCTTTCCTATTTTCTCACATGGTCTTTACTAGTCAGTAGTTGAGATCTCAAACCAACCAAGGACCACCTTCCTCATCCTATTCCTCCTCTATGGAGTATACTTTAGATGTTGGGGGTTCTCCTCCTCATTCTCCACCTCGTACCATGCCTTGGATAGTTGTTGAGGGTGATGTGTATTTTGCTACATTCCTTTAAAATAACCCCACAACCCTTCAACCCTACCTTAATACCTTATCTCTCTACACCTTTACTACTTCGATTCCTCCGATGGATCCACCTTTTGGTATGCCTCTACCTCTTATGATTGATGTTACTTCTACCAACCTTTGATCACCCAAGCCTCTTCTTTTACCAATATCCCATCCACTACCACCACTAAAACCCAATCCAACATTCCAACCTATAACCAAACTCTTCCTACACCAACCAACACATCTAATGTAGGGGAAACCTTACCTCTTGTTACCTATAATTGACCTACCATGGGGATATCTTCTACCCCTATTTCCACCATTCCCCTTATCACTACCAATCCACCAATCTCTACCCCTCTTCAAAATTTAGTACTTTCCATACCTCCTACCCTTCTACCTATTAACACTAGAGTCACCACCCAACCTCAACCTACCACTTCAACTATACCTCCAAACCAACCCATTTCCATCCTTCAACAAACACATGTAACATATTACCAATATGTTCCTAATCCACAAGGATACATACCACCTTCTACCCAACCTTGTGTGCCCACATAGAAATATGGGGCATTATCCCAACCTCTCATGACCAAATACCAATATGTGGCATCTTCTCAACTTTCCACCACTTATCCATAGATTGAAGTCACCCAACTCAAATGAACCTACTACCCAACTATGGAGCTCCCCAACCTCAAACAAATTTAGTTAAAATGTTAATGGATAAAATGTCTAATCTTGAATCATCTATTTTTGGGGCTTATAACCTTCTATCTTATGATCAAATCTACAATGAACTCATTCATCCATCCATTCCTATCTAGAATTATCCTCCTCAATGAGAACTACCTAAGTTTTCTAGGATCCAAAGTAAGGAAGACCCCCAACAACACTTGAGATCATTCCACCATTCTTTCTATTTGATTTCATATGAAAATGCTCTTCTTCTTCATACCTTCCCTATGTCCTTATCTAGACTAGCTTTGGATTGGTATAGTTCTCTCACCAAGAACTCTATCTTCTCATTTTCTCAACTAGCCCAAATATTTTTAGATCACTTTTCAATTAATATATCTAAAAAGGTTTCCATTACTGACCTTTACTCCATTAAGCAATTTTATGATGAATCAATTATCAATTTTATAGATAGATGGAGAGGTATCATTAACCAACCTTATTTCTCCTTACCTCAATAAGAATTAATTGAACTCTTTTCTTGAGGTTGTGTCAAACATATTGCTCCAACTCTTAAATTCTAAAATTTTAGAACCTTTTATGAGGCATTTACCATGGTACATAAATTTGAAATTAGAGCTACTGATGAAGGGAAATTGAAACTGAGAAACAAAAAATTCCAGATTTAAATCCAATGACCCTTCTTCAACCAAGACCACCAATCCATCTGTCCCAATACCAAGATAAAATCAACCACAAACATGGTTGTCTTAAAATATTCTCCACCTCCAATTATCAACCGACCTAATCAAAACAATTCTTCCAACTTATCAAACCAACAAACTCACAACCAAAACCAAACCACTCCAAGATAATAATCTCCCATAGGGGAGTCATATGCTTTAGTTTTGGATAAACTACTTAAATTAATCTCATACAACTTCCTCATATCAAACCACCCTAACAATTCAATGTTTATCACCCCACACCTGGCTGGTATAATGAAAGTGATCTATGTGCCTTCCATTTAACTATTGGACATGATGTTAATAGGTACAATACCTTTAAAAATATTATCCCAAACATGATTGATAAGGGTGAACTAGTATTAGATAATCCTAATGAACCTATAAATCAATCATTATACATCTTTTGGAAACTTTTTCCTAACCATTCACCTTCTGCTACCCATGATAATATCCAACTAAAACCATCTCACACTCGTGAGGTGCACATAATCAATGTCGTTATTAGTGAACCCACCATTGAGGAAATTATTGCCTCAACTACCTCTTCTTCCACCCCACTTATTGAAGTGATGTAATCTTCTTGTATTACTTTGGACAACCAAACAAAGGAAGAAACCTCCTCTCTTTTAATTGAAGATACCATTGACTTACCCACCTCTCCTTTGATATAAATACAAAGGGAGTCAACCATTATTTCAACTACTTCTTCCTCCAATCCATTAATTATGGAAGTGGTAGAATAACTAATTTTTCCTTTGGATATCCTAATAAATGAAGCAACCACCTCCCTTTTTCCATTTTAACAAACCACACCCTCCTTACCTACCATAGAACCAACCACTTCTTTGGAAACCACTCCAAAGGAAGAGATCATCTCCTCTATTCTTTCCCTAGAAACACCATCTTCCTCAACCATCGAAGCTTCCACCCAAGACAAAGGTGAAGAAACTATTCCTTCACCTAAACCTATGGGTTTACTATTTGAAACCAATAACCAATGAATCAAACCCATCTATAAACATGTTTCTATATTGGTTTAAAGCCTAGAGTTTACCTCTCAACCCAATCTAGATAGGGCCACCTTTTGGCACCATCTTGGGATACCTTACCAAAACAAACAAGAACCTTAACCTCACTTACATATACCCTCAAACCTATAATTACCTCAAACCCATCCTTAGATACTTCTTCCTTCAAAACCATAGGGGAATCATCCAACCCACCTCAATCTAAAATTTCTAAATCACCTTACACCTCTTTGACCAAACCCATCAAAAATTTAAGAATATTTCTTACCCCTAGCTTGGCTCATCCATCTTTGAATTTGGAATTAACCCCATCAATTCCATCAAAGAAAACTTTGATTAAACCTATCAAAAAGGTGAAACCACCCAAACCATCTAGAACTATACCCATACCACCCCCTTCTCTTTTACCTTCAATTTTAGGACCCCATCCCTCTACTATCCCCATTACCTACTCCTAATCTAGTAAACCTTCTCCTTTCACTCTACATACACTTATCTTCACCAAAATAACAAAATCCCCATCATTCTTAACTAACCTATCTATCTCTACATTCCCACCTATCACCAAAACTTAACCCTCTACCTCTAAATCTTCTACCTTCAAACCAACCATAACCAAACAATCCCAACCAAAACCACCTACCAAAACCATCCCACCACCTCCAATTTCCATGGTAAAGCCTACTCCCAAGAAAGATCCCACTCTTGAAACCAATAACCCAACACCCTCAAAAACTTTCATTAAATTTTATTCAACCATTATACAAAGTTTGTTAAAAACCTCTTCTATAACCTTACATCTTAAACTAACATGGTTCAATGATAATTTGATTTTCCTATACCATAGGACACTACGACATGATATAGAGAACTATAAATCTCTCTAAACATTGGTCTATAGCTTATGGGATGAGGATGATCTATTATCAAATGAACTTCCCTTATGCCCATTACTAACCCAACTACAAACTCAAACTAGAAAACATTTACCTACTCCACCACTCTCACCTAAGATTGAGGAAGAATTGAAGTAGTTATCTAAACCAACACTTCCTCTTATCCACACCAGTCATATGGTTACCTGATCTCAGGCCCAATAGAAAGATAAGGGAAAGGAAAAATTGTTCATACCATAGACCTACCCTTTTACCCCTCAACCTTCCAACCAAACCCAAACACCTTCACCTTCACCATTACCAAAACCTAAAGTATCCATTTTGGTTACCTCTCCTTCCAACCCTTTTGAATCCATTCAGTGTGTGGTGTTGAAACAACTTCACCAAACTATGGTGAAGATGATATTATATGAATAATCAACACCTCACCTCCTCACCATCAAACATTTATAGATATTATTCAATCTATAGAGGTTCAAACTGAAGATCCTCAACCCCTTAAAACTTTTGTTAGAGCCCTTTAACTTTTAACCCTTGTCACTTTTAAGGATTTAGAAATACCTTCTATGCATCTAGAGGATTCTGATCCTCCCATCTTTATCATGGCATACATCAACCAAACCCACACCAAAAGGGTGATGATTGATAGAGGGGATAGTATCAACATTATCTCCTCCCATGATTATGAACAACTTGACTTGCCAAAGAAAATCATGCCTAAAACTGTAGTAGTGATTTGCTCTTTCAATGATACTATGGCCACTACCTTGGGAATAATTATTATCCATATTCATTTGGGACCTCACACCATTTAATAACTCTTTTACATTGTAGAGGATGAGTTCCAATACAACATTTTACTTGGATTCCCTTATATCCATGCTATGAGTTGTGTCCCTTCCACTCTACATCATTACATCAAATTTTATCATGAAGGTCACTTCATCACCATACCAACTAACCCTTGTCCTTTTATATCTTGAAATATGACATATAGGCCTAATGATGTCCTTCTTCCTCGACCATCCACCTCACCACCAACTACCAATAAATCCACCCATGTCATTGATGAGTCTTCAACAATCTCATCCATCCCTTCTTCATAGATCCCTGTAGAGGACCCCTTAGAACCTATGTTCCAACATCTCTCACTTGGGGAGTATTGTCTTCAAGCCTTGGATGCTTTCCCTACTCCTCTAGAGTATGGGAACCTTATCCATGATCCTAGTTATTACC
Source organism: Torreya grandis (assembly GCA_037957365.1). Classification (NCBI taxonomy): domain Eukaryota; kingdom Viridiplantae; phylum Streptophyta; class Pinopsida; order Cupressales; family Taxaceae; genus Torreya; species Torreya grandis. Next base: position 91,881 of record JARHVA010005881.1, read on the forward strand.
CAAACATTATAACCATCATTCCTTTTAGACCACCTAATCATCAAACCAATTTCATATATGAAGGACTCAATCATCCACTTCTTGCTTCCTCTACCACCCCTCATATTCGACCTTTCACCTCTGACTTCTCTTATCTCAACAAACTAGCCTTTGACAAAGCATACCTTCATAGGTGTTCTTAGAAGGGTTTCATCCTTAGCCTTTATAAACGGGGACATCGTGAACTACCCATAATCAAAACTCAAAAATATCATGAGTTATTTGGCCTTGGGTTTGTATCACCAGAAGAACCCACCTCACCAAAACCCATTGCCACCATTGATGAGGATGTCCCATCCTCACAAACACCATCGCCCATAAAGTTTAAGGATTTTGATATCATCCCATGTAGATATTTTTTATCAATATCATTATTTTTGGCCCCCTAACTTATCAAAAGGATGGTTGAACTAAAACTCTTCCTCTCATCCATTCTAAAATGGTAGAAAATGATTCCCCTACCGTTAATACCATTCAATATCAGGATGATGATTATATTCTCACCTACTTAGGTGTAGGGGATTATTATTTTCATAAATCCATTCTTCCTAATAATCAAACCATGTTGAATTAATCCATCATTGATTTTAACTTGGGTACTTAGGATAAACCCTACATTGTCAAGACTAAATAATCCTTGAATTCTATAGAACAATAGGATTACCCTTCTTTCCTTCATGATTGATGCATAAAATTTTCTTGGTATTATAAAAAAATACCTATAATTAACCCTTTTATTTCTATTCATAACATTTTCACTCATCTTGATACTAAACCTATTCGGCAAAAGCTTCACAGGATGCACCCTTGCATCACCCTCCTAGATAAAAAGGAGCTATAATGCCTCTTATTTGTCAACTTCATCCATTACATTTATTATCCTCAATGGGTTATTAACATCAATCCCATTACCAAACCCATAGGTGAACTTCACTTTTGTATCAACTTTTATGACCTCAACCTTACTTGTCCTAAGGATGACTTCCCTTTTTTGAGCATTGACCAGCTTGTTGATCTTAAAGCTAGTCATGAGATGTTATCCCTCATGGATAATTTATTGGGATAAAATTAGATCTTAATTTCTCCCAAAGATCAACACAAAACCTCTTTAATTACCCCATGGGGAACCTTTTGATACCAAGTCATGCCATTTGGTCTAAAGAATAGTAGTGTAACCTACTAGCATGTGATGACTTACATCTTCCATGACCTCATTCATAAAATCATCAAGGACTATGTGGATGATCTCTATGGGAAATCCATATATCATAAGGATCATCTAGACATCCTCAAAATCATCTTTGAATGCCTTATCCATTTCCACATTAGGCTCAACCCCAAGTGTGCCTACAATAAACACCTAAAATAATGAGAATTCAATATTGGGGACCTCATCCTAAAGGAAAACCAACATGTAACCAACATAAAAAAATCAAAATAGGAAAATTTGCTTTTAATTAGCTTGGACCCTACATCATAACCCATAAGTATGGATTAGGATCTTATCATTTATCCTCTCTCAAAAGCAAACAAGAACTTGAGCCTCTTAATGCTTCACATCTACATCCTTTATTTTTTTTAAAAAGGATCAAACTCACCTTGTTTAACTTAATTTCATCCTTTAATTTATGATATTTTCACCTTCCTTAACCTATCCTTCTCCCTTTGATGACAATTTATTATAACATAGAACCATGTGATTAACTATCATAGTTATACCCTGATCCTAAATATGGGTACCATGGCTCAACCCATGGCATGGTTTTCATAGTTAATTTTCATCTCTAACGAGATGAAATCCCATGGTCATTATTCCTCAAACCATTCCTTTCACTACCAATAACCTCTTTGTACTAAATTTTTTTCCCTAATAAAGGTAAACATATAAGCTTAAATAGACTTATCCATGTTTAAAACCCCTACATCAAAATAATTTGGGATAACAAAATATTATTTAGGTCACATATTTCTAGCATTGTAGACTGCTCCCTTGAAGGACAACTACTCAAAGATCTCTAAATTGCTTAAAATATAGACTGATCCCTTCAAAGATAGCTACCAAATATATAAACCCAAACTTAGTATAGGCTCCATAAATATTCTCTATGTGCATTATGAATGATTGACCAATTGTATGTTGTATGAACAAAGTCTTAAAAGGTGACTGTGTGTTCACTCAAAATGATTGTGTATATAAAGAGTTGTTTAAGAAAAATTATGCTTAAGTAAGAGGGTATTATGATGGATATGGACACTTAAGGGGGACCTATTGATCATATAGAATGGGTCCATTATTTTATAAAGTGTTCATGTGTTCTTATTATGCTCAAGGAAGTGTCAAAGAATTGAATGGGTCTCCATAGAACCTAAAAGTGACTTAGACCTATTGGAAAGTGGATTGTGATTAAGTGTGACCCATGTGAGATTCCTTAAGGTTAAAGGTGTGTATTCTGGCCAAAAGGATTATTGTGGACTTGATAATTCATTTTATATATATATATATATATATATATATATATATATATATATATATATAGTGAAATTAAATGTGTTCATTTCTAGACTTTTATATAAGATAGACTTATGCAAGGTGGATATGAGAGTTGTGAAGTAGAAGATAAGTAATGTGCCTGTTGGTTAAGTTAATGAGAAGAACAATTTATTGACTATGTGTATGACCTATAGGTCATGTTCCTAATGCCATAATAGTTCTCTTGTAATTTGAGGATATGCGAAGAGGTTTGAGTGTGTAGATGAGGACAAATTGAATAAAGAAAGAAAGAGTTTGTGACATGCCTATATGAGAGGTCTATTTGAGATAGAGAGAGTTTGTGTAGAGGTTAGTAAATATATATACATCATTAGGTGTTGAAGACATCATTTATAATATGGCATGTTTAAAAGGAGGGTCAAAAGTACTTGGTTTTTTTAGGGGTAGTTTCTCCTTGTGAAACATGTGTTTCACTAAATACCTTTGGTCAAGAGGATAAGATCAAGGTTTTCTAGTTGAAAGGAGTTGATCACTCTCTTTTTTGTAATTTATTATAAGATAGTATTCCATTTATGTTGCAGGATTGATATTGGGTTTTATTCTTGATGGGGGTTTTCCATATAAACTATGTCTTATGTGTTTGAGCTTGTGTATGCATTGAATGTATGAGCTATCTTGTTAGTGCTTCTTAATCAAGTTGATATTGTTGATTGGTTAATAGTTTAAAGGATTTCAATTGAAATTGAAATATATGGGTTTATTGATTCACCCCCCCCCCCACCTCTTAGTGAATGTACCTATAAAAATTGGTATTAGAGTAGGTCCTTTGGTAAAGGCTTAATATCTTGAAGGTGATCCGAGGTATAATGGCTAGTTAGAATATGCAAAGTGGTTTCTCTACTAATCAAGCACCAATGTTTAATGGATATAATTATGATTTTTGGAGTGATAGGATGAGGACATACATTATGTCCCAAGGGTTTGATATATGGAAATCTATTTTGGATGGTTATGTTGCCCCTACTATTCCTCCATCTAGTATTACAAATAAGAATATATTTGATAACAATTCTAAGGTGATGAATGCCATCACCTGTGGTCTTATTGAGACTATGTTCACTAAATTAATCCATTGCATATATAACAAGTAAATATGGTATAAATTAAAGGCTACTTTTGAAGGAGATTCAAAGGTCAAGCTTGCTAAATTGCAAACTCATAGAAGGCAATTTGAAAGTCTCAAGATGAATGAAGAAGATTTTGTGGCACCCTTTTTGTAGAGAGTTGATGAGATTATGAACATCATAAAAAGTCTTGGAGAGAACCCTGGAGAGGATAGTATTATTCAAAATGTATTAAGGTCTCTATCCCCCAAGTATGATCTAAAAGTATCTACTATAGAAGAGAGTCATGATCTTACTCAGTTGAAGATGGATCAATTGCATGGCACCCTTACTACCGATGAGATGAGGAAGAATGATGATATAACACTAAATAAGAAAGCATATTTCAAGACAAAGAAGAAGGTCCAAGGTAAGAAACTCAATGAGGATGGCATTCTTGATATATATGAAGATGAACTAATTGCTTTGATTTCAAGGAAATTGAGAATAGGTTCAGGCAAGTATAAAAGTAAACTACCCTCAAATGCTTCAATTGTGGTGAGATAGAAAATTTTGCTAACAAGTACCCTCATAAGTATAATAAGGGTGATAATGAAGAGCAAGATCAAGGTCATGATGATGGTAAGATATCATTTAGTTTTAATGAAAGCAAAAAGGGATTCAGAAGGTTTAACAACAATAATAAGTACTTCAAAGATAAAAAGAGTCTATACATTAAAGAATATTGTAGCTCATCAGATGAGAGTGAAAATAGTGACTTGAAGTATGATCATGAAGATGGTGGTCTTGTTGAAGATAGAGCCCTTTTCATGGTTGAGGAAGGAAGTTGCTCACAGCAAAAGGAGTTTACTTGGAGTGATTCAAATGATGATAAAGATGAGGTAGATGATGAGACTACATTAACTAATGATCTTGAAGAATTGAAGATTGAGAATAAGATAAATGAGAAGATGAAATCTAAACTCAAGGACTTTGATTATAAATTTAGTGTGTTTGAGGCAATAATGGATGAAGATGCTAAGAAGCATGAAAATATGGTCAAACATCTCAGTTGTCAATTAAAATTTTTGTCTACAAGCCTAAAAGCTCAAGAAGATGAATGTGCAAGGTCTATAATTGAAAATGAGTCATTAAAATTTGAGTTAGAGAAGGTATCTATTAAGGTAATTTCATTTGTGAGATTTAAAAAGAGCTTAAGTGATGTAGAAAACATTCTGAATGATTAAAAGCATGTAAGTGATAAGACTAGTATTGGATACAAAGAAGAACCAAATACTACAACTCAAGAAAATATGAAAATGAATATGAACAAGGAAAATCAACCTTTGAAGACAAAATAGATCAAACATCCAAATTCCATGAGGTATGTAAATTTCAATGTTTACTATTATACTTGTAATCAATTTAGACATATAGCTAGATAATGTAGAAGACATGTTAAGAATGATGTTACATGGAACTATGATGGGGGTTATGATTCAAAAAGTGTGAGAAAGGTTGAGTGACTCAAATATCATGATATAAGACACTTTGAAAAACATTGTCCATTTAAGGTAAGATAAGCTGAGTTTCCATCAAGGAGTATTGTTTGATACAACTATGAATAGAGAGGTCACATTGCTAGATTCTACAAGCAAAGGCCTACAAGATAGAATAGGCTTTACCAAGATCCTAGAGTGCAAGATAGAGGGCAAGTGAACTAATAGAGACCAAAAGAGGTAAGTAGGAATTATTATGAGTTTTCAGGTCCAAGTAATCTATTTTATATGGTGGATAATGATATAGATGTTGAAAAGTGCCAAGAGCTCTCATTGACTGCTCATATTGAGAATGAAGAGACCAAGCTCTAGGAGAAGACCAAGTTATTGGTTGAGGATAAATCTGAGGTAAGTATGGATCCAAGTAAACATCCTATAGTGCTAAGCAAGTTTCATGTAAATAACATCAATTTTTAGTGCCTAGTGATGAGTTTTAGGACTGCATGGTTGATTCTTCAAATAAAAAGGTATGTCAAGATTTATATAGTTGCTTCATGTGCTGATAATTTTATCTTTGAAGAAAAGGAGATTGATATAGAAGAAGAACCAATTGTCTTAGTTTAGACTAAGAAGAAGAAAAAGAAGAGCAAGAAGTCTTATAGCTATAAGAGGATTCTAGTGGCTACTAAGGAGATGTGGACTACTTCTAGCTTCACTTTATATTAGAGCATAGTAGTGCAAAATATGTCTCTATCTATGCTTCTTAAAGAGACTCCTTTCAATGGAGAAGCAAGTGTTGTTCTGGTGTTCTTGATATGGTTCTATAAGACTAGATTTGAGTGTTCTCAATTGGAATAGGTATATCTAGGTGGAAAATATGATGAGGTGATGTCATAATGTTGATAAATGTATATGGAGTAGTTTGCAAGGTTAGATTGAAGGTTCTAAAATGGAATAATGAGATTGATGCAATGTCAAGATGATTTTGTTACATATAAAGTTATGTTGACCTTATTATAGCATGCTCTAGATGTTTTTGTGATCTGAAGTTATGTTGAAGTCAATTCAGAGTTTTTTATTAGCTCTTGGGTTTCCCAATTTGTACTTAAGAACTTGTAGTCCTAAAATGGTTTATAGGAAGGTAAGGTTCCCAATGGTTTGGAAGCTCAAATATTGGTCTAGAAGTGTGTAATGGTTGTCTCTAGGTGTATAAGAAATTTTAGAGGTGGACATTGATTAGAAGGTGATGTGTTGGCCTTGTTTATTTTAAGATTCTAGTGTTTTAGGATCTACTAGAAAAGTGGTATGCCTTATGAGTTGAGGTATGAGGCTTATTAATATGTTGAATGGGCCAATGGGTTTGCAAATCAAGCTTCATAGAGATTTTAAGGTTTGTGGTTATCAACCTATTTAAGTTTTTGTCATATTGGAGGCTTAATTGGGTAGTTGGTTTATGAAAGCAGTATGTTGTATAGGTTGATCTAGTTTTTAAAAATTGATGTGCTTGAGGGGGCATATGAGATAAATGTAGGTATGAATTTTTTAGTCCTAAAGATGTTCCTACTAAAAAATTTTGGCTCGGCAAGTTCCAAGTAGGGATACAAGGAGGCTAGATAGGCCTAGTTTGAAGAAGAGTGATTTTTTGTTTAGTTTCTCCAAAAGATAAAAGCATGAGTATTTCAATGTAAGGTATTAGATTGGATTAGTACATATTTCCTATTTTTTAAGTGGAATGAAGTTTTGTTGATGGTTCTTGAGGTAGTTTGATAGAGAAGACTAGTAAGCTTATATGGTGGTTCTTCATGGTGTATGGAGATATAAAGATGATCAAGTGGTGAAATGGCTCAAAATTCTTAAGGGGGGTCATTTTCAAATGTTTATTGGTAAGATCCATCATATTTTAGCTCTTTTGTGTGTTATTTATTCATTTTTGTAGTGCTTGGTTGAAGAGAGTGTTGACATGGAGCAAGAAGAAGGTGTTAAGGCAAGAAGAGGTTGGCTCAAGGTAAGGGGATTTTCTATCATCTTTATAAGATGGTCCTTTCCTTTTTATGGTCTTTTCAAGTCTTTAGGATCATTTGGTTCCCACTTTGTCATTATGTCAAAGGGGGTGAAAGTTCCTAGTGTGAGAGCACTTGAAGAGAGAAAAGGTGAGTTGAATGATGTTTGTTGACATCAATGACAAAGGGGGATATTGTTGGAGATTTATCAATGATATCATGATGATGTCATAGAGATATCCTAATGAGTGGATGCATTTTCTTGATAGTCTAAGTAATAATGACAAAGTGTGTAATGTGCCTATCCTAATATGCTTGAAGTAGGCTTGGTTGATCTTCAAAGTTTCACTATTTAGAGATGATTAGGTATGAGTATAAATTATTGAGCATGTGAAAAGGATCTTATTAGAGGCCCATGGTGGTTAGAATGCTTGTGTGCATGAGTGGTATTCATCTGGTTTTTCATTATGACCATCTTGACAAGATTGGCCTAGTAGTATAAATTTTGAGTAGGCAATTTGATTACATCATAATTTATATGTGTGAATGAGTCAAGAGGAGTTGGTCATATGGTTTTTATCACATTAGTCCCTAGCTTTTATACACCAGATCCTAGGTCATGCATCTAAGAGTGGTAAAAGATATGAGGGTACAAATTTATCTTCTCAAATAGAATTCACTAAGTTCCCATACTTAGCCAAATTTTCAAAGGGTTCAAACAAGTTAAAGAGGTCAAAGTGCTTGCTAGTTAATAGAGTTAAATATTAAGACCAAATGAAGATCCAATAGTGCACGGGTGATCATACAGATCATGATCTAATGGTGCATATTGATCAATATGGTATGAAATAAAAAAGGTTTAATAACTAATAAAAAGTATAGGAAAAGGATATAATGGTGAGAAGGTATTCATACATATTGATTTAATGGTACACATTACATAACAAAGACCTGACTGATCTATAGAGATCAATGGAGCATGTTGAGTCAAAGTTTCTAAAGTGCATGAGATGAGGTCAAAGTGACTAAGGTTTAACATTCAAGATTTGGTACCTATGTGTTAAAGATTGAACAAGATCAATGGTGCATGATTTAATCTAATCTGAGAGCACATTGTGTTCAAGATTAATTTTGACCGTTACCATTTGAATATTTGAATTTGCTAAGGGAAAAACTAGTAGTCAGTAATTTGTCCATATCTTTTGATAGAATATGAATTTATTCATGATATAAAAAGAAAAGATGAATTAGACTCCATGACACATCTAATGTACCTAATTTAAGTGTTTGAAAAAAAATATATTGAGCTTCAAATTTAACTATGATTTCATGTTTATTTTGAAAGTGACCTAAGAAGAGTATTTGAGCTTATGTAGATGTTATTTCAATGTTTCATGGTGAATTGGCTATTGGGGAGTGTTTAAGGATGATATATGTGTGCCATTAATGTTTGAATAATTGTATGTTATATGACTAAAGGCTTAAAATGTGACTGTGTGTTTTCTCATAATGATTATGTGTACAAAGAGTTATTTGAGCAAAATTATGCTTAAAAGAGAGGGTACTATGATGTATATAGACACTTAAGGGGGACTTATAAATCATGTAGAATGGGTCCATGATTTTATAAAGTGTCTCTATGTTCTTATTATGATCAGATAAGTGTCAAAGAACTGAATGGGTCTCCATAGGACCTAAAAGTGACTTAGACCTATTTGAAAGTGGATTGTGCTTAAGTGTGACCCATGTGAGATACTTTAAGGGTGAAGGCATGTATTGTGGATAAAAAGGATTATTATGGACTTGATAATTCATGATTTCTTTATATATAGTGAAACCAAATGTGTTGGTTTCTAGACTTTTATGTAAGAGAAACTTATGCAAGGTGGATCTGAGAGTTATGAAGTAAAGAATAGATGTGTGCCTATTGGTTGAGTTAATGAGTGGAATAGTTTCTTGACTATGTGTATGACCTATAGGCCATGTTCCTAATGTCATAATAGTTCTCTTTCAATTTGAGGATATGTGAAGAGGTCTGAGTGTGTAGATGAGGATAGATTGAGTAAAGAAAGAAAGAGTTTGTGGCATGCCTATGTGAGAGGCCTATTTGAGATAGAGAGAGAATTTATGCAGAGGTTAGTAAATAGATATCCATCATCAGTAATTGAATACATAATTTCTAAGGTGGAGATGTTAAAAAGGAGGGTATAAAGGACTTGGTGTTCCTTAGAGGTAATTATTCCTTATAAAATAGGTGTTTCACTAAATACCTTTGTTCAGGAGGATATGATCTAGGTTTGCTAGTCTAAAGGAGTTGATCAGCCTCTTATTTGTAATTTATTATAGGATAGTAGTCCATTTTTGTTGTAATCTTAAGAGTTGGTTTTATTCTCCATGAGGATTTCCCATAGGAGCTATGTGTTATGTGTTTGATCTTGTATATGCATTAAATGTATGAACTCTCTTGTTAATGCTTCTTGATCAAGTTGATATATGTTGGTTGGTTAATAGTTTAAAGGATTAAATTTGAAATTAGAATATCTGGGTTCACTAATTCACCCCCCACTCTCAGTGTTTGTACCTCTAACAAAACCAATTTTCATCATGGTACTTGCCCAATGTGCCATATAAATGGTTTTCACCTTTGGATGAATTTATTTCTCTTTTTATTTCCAATTTTTTTGGCATCTCAATTATAAAATATTTATATATGTATGATGATAACCCATTATATATATTTAAATTATGTGCTCCAAAAATTTCTTCAACAACTTATTTGATTTCTAAGTTGGCTTCTTCCAAATTTATGAGGATATTATCATAGCCCCTATGATAGAGGGTACTGCTAAATAAGGTGAAGTGTAAAGTATGTTGGATGAAATATGTATATTGAGTGCATGAATTATTTGGAGGGATGGAATTATATTTGGGATAAGTATATGTGTCATGATGTAAACAGTGAATGGGTCCAATAATCTCATGTTCAATAAGATTGAGAGTAATTACAAGTTGGATGATTTAGAAATTCAATGTTGCATCAATGATATCTTAAATTTATGATGGGGATACATCCTAAAACTATGATAATTAAAAGTATATATTAATTTTCTCATCCATTGGTAACATAGAAAGGTTTTCACCAAAGGATTCTTCTTGATTGTTTTGATTGGGATTTAGATTTGGATTTTCTAATAGTACCTTAAAGAGGTTTTCACTAAGGGATTCATATTTTTTATTTTTAATATTTAGATTTAGATTTTAATTACTATTTATATTTTGATCATCTATTATTTCCTCCAAAAGGTTTTCAATATGAGATGTTAGTTTTATATTTAGACTACATGATTCATTTTGATTCAGATAAACATGTTGTTCTTCAAAATATGAAAATGTTTCTTGATGCTCTTCTGATAGGAGACCAACTAGGAAGTCTACAATTATTTTATTATCATGGAATTAATTTAACTATAAGTGAGATCATTGGAGCTAATAAATTGGTGCAATATACTAGGTTGCAAGATGAAAGATAGGATTGGTGATAGTGATGAAAAAGTGGTGGCAGCATAGTCCTCATAAAGATTATGACTAGATCCTATTTTGATTATGGATGAATTTCCATTATAAACCAAAAATGTATCACTAACATCTTTACATTAAATTTAAAATGGTTTGTATTTGATGCTATAGGGTCTAGTGTTTACTTTGAAATGGTCAGGTTTGATACTTCCCTTATCATGGATTATTTTATCTATAAGTACTTCTATCACTTGAGGTGCATGTTGTGGGATGATAGAATATTAAATAGGTGACAAGGGCTTTGGTGTTTGGCTAATGGGTTATAGGCTATGTTGGCTAAAGGAGGTTTTTTCCAAGATAGAATCCTAGTCAGAAATGGGATCTTAATCAAAGATAGTTTTTATCTAAGATTAGATCTTCAATAAATATGGTCTTTTCAACAAAAATAGATGGTAAAACATGGTTGTCAAAGTTAGTTTGATTGACTATGGATTGGTTGAAAATGAATATGTCAAAAATGGGATCTTAAGAAATGGATGGAAGGTTATGATCTTGACTTAGAAGTGGTATGGCTTGATTAGGCTCAAGAATGACATCTTGGCATATCCCCAAGCTATGATTTTTTAAATGTGGATATATTTGGCTCTACCTTGAGGTACTCTTTGTTAATAAAATCTTGGATATAATGATTTAGTCTCATACAATGATTTTTAGAATGACCTTCAATTTTTTGATAATGACAATATTCACTAGGTCTATACCACTCAATTTTTCAGACATTTGCTTCAAAGTATTTGGTGTTTGTAAATTTGACTAAGTTTGTAGTGACCAATATTTTCAATAATACATTATAAGGTTTCCCCAAAGAAGTGAATTTTTAATTTATAGGCACAATAATGTTTTTGATAGGTTGGGAGTATTGAAGTTATTGTAGCTCTTGGGGTGGAATGACACTAGATGTTAGGGGTGCTAGAATAGGAATCACTTGGCTAGTGTAATGAAGGATGTTTGAACTAAAACTATAACAAGTAGATGGGAGAATTGGTTGATTATGGAAAATATGGTCACTAATGATAAGATGATGTTGGTGTGGAGTATTTTTGGATTATCTAGTAATGAAGTGGGCTAGAGATGTAGTTTGATCTTGGAATAATGGATTTTTTGGATCTGTGTTGAAGGTGAAAGTGTTTGGATTTTTTGGATTTATAAAGGTAGATGGATTTGTGAAAAATTTTGGATTTTATTGATTCATGAAGGTTGATATAATTGATGTCAATGGATTCATATTAAAGGGGAAATTTAGATTTGTGAAGTTAATTAGATTTCAATTTGTTGGCTTTGTGAAAAAATATAGATTTATTGTAGTTTGGTTTAAGTTTGGGAATGGGTTGGATGTAAAATAAAATGGTTGATTTTGACGAATGTGGAAAGGTTAGTTTTGAAGAGTGTAGGAGTTGAAAGATTGATTTGGATGTAAGATATTTAGATTTGATTGAATTGGGGTTTGATTTGTGGATGCATTTTGGTTCAAGTAAATATTTGGAAGTGGTGATAAAGATTTACCAAAGGTTTGATTTATATTCATGCTAAGTTTGGAACTAGACAGATCTATGAATGTATTTTGATTTATGATTGGTGGCATTTGATTTATGGGTAGTGTATAACTTGTAAAATAATTCATAGAATTTTGACTACCAAAGCCCAAAAATTGATTGGATGTTGTTCCTAAAGTAAAATTTGAATGTTGATTGATGGGTAAACATGAATGAGTATTCATGTTTTAAATTGATTCATTTATGTTTGAGTTGGATAGGTCAATTAGTAAACATAAATAACTATTCAAATTTGGGTTTGATTAATTGATGGATGAGGTTGAATACATATTCAAAACTGCATTTGAATTTTTTCTATGGTTGATTTGACATTGATTAAAATATATGTTTGATTCAAAATTGGTTTGATAAAACCCTAGGTTAAGGCAAGGATTATTTAGATTTGAATTTGTGACCTAATTGATCAAGTAATTGTTAAACATAGACATGTGCCTTACAATAGGTGATGTTTGATAAGGAAAATATTTGACACAATAAAAAAAAGACTTGAAATTAGACTCTAGTAAATAAAAATACCAAAGTGACTAAAAGTTTGATTGTTAACTAAATGCTTTTGAAAATTTAAAGAGAAAGTTGTGATTTTTAGGATTTCATTTAGACTCAATAGTATTTGTTTACAAACAAGAATTGTATAGCATATGTTAAACAAAAGGGGGAAAAAAACAAATTTATATTCTAAATAGTCAAGTAATTATACATAAAAGGTGAAAAACTAGGATAAGTGTCGTGAATAAATTTTTGGCCTTATGATGTCACTAACTCATCTATATTCTCAATTTCAATCTAATATTTCAATGCACTAATGATGGAAGATACTTCCATTCCCATGGCCCACTAAATTTAGTTTTGAGGGTGTGTGGAAGGTAGCTTATTGGCGTTAAATGCTAACTAATACACAAGAGTTGAATGGCAAAAGAGGCTTTTATAAGCTTAAGGTTTAAATAAGATTCTATAAGGTAGAAAACCATGGAATAAATAGATAAAGTGGAGCACACGATTGGGTCTCATCTCAAAGTGCCTAACATAACCATAAGGTTATTAGTGTGTTGACAATCAATGATATCATCTTTTGAGGCAACTATTGAAACCCTAGGTATTGGAACATGAAAGCCCCTCACATCATGGTGTGATTAAAACACTTAATCACTTAAGTAATTAAAATAATTATATCTTGATTTATATACCATGGTGGTAAATGAGGTTTGGCTTAATACGTGGTGGTGAAATCCATGGTTAATAGAGCCCTTAAAAAAATAAATAAAAAGTAAGTGTTTGTTTCTAATTTCTAAGTATCATCACAATGTGATGCTAAGGAAAGAGTATATATGGGTACCACATAGAAAACATAAAAAATATAGAATTATTTATAATTCTTAAGTATCATGACTAATGTGATGTTAAGGTAAGAGCATATGCAATTTCCACAATTTAAAAATAAAAAACTTGAAATGAAATGTGATGTAATTACAAAAAACTTTGAAAAATAAAATAAAAGCATTAGTAAAAGAAATTAGTTTTTTGTAACCTCTTTTTTTTAAATCTTTGGCAAGTGTTCTACAAACAAATAGTTATAATGTTTTGTTTAGGCCTAGTACTAGGAAACCTACAATGGAGAAAATAACAATAATAAAAATAACACAAAAATTACTTCTCTATGACAAATTCATAGTTACGTAGAAAGACAAAAAAGAGAAATTGTTACTGGTTAGACACAGTAAGCAGATAGAATGCATGAAAATACACAAAAAAAAATTCACAATTGTGAAATAATTGTTCAACTATACTCATCAATTTCACAACTCAAAATGATGAATTCACAACTCAAAATGATGATTTCTAAACTCAAAATAATGATTTCAAAATTGAAAATGATAATTTCAAAACTCAAAATGATGATTCTAAAACTAAAACTGATGATTTTGCAATCGAGCATTTCAAAAATGAAAATGATAATTTCATAATTGATGATTTCTCAAATTAAAATGATAATTTTGAAACTCAAAATGATGATTTTACAATTGAGTGCTATGATTTTGCAGTTATGTAGAAAGCATGCACAGTTAAATAGAAAAAGCCAAAAAATGACCTGGAACTTCAAAGACAACTTTCAAGATCAATATTAAATGTATATGCACCACAAAAACAACAAAAATCAAAATAAAAATGCTTTCTAAATGGAAATATGATGAACATAGGATAAAAAAGATAAGGGAAGGTCCCACCAGGCATGCTAAAATATATGAACTAAATTTAGAAATTCTAAGAAATTAATTAATTATTTAATCTTAATCTAAGCTAAATTCAACTTAAGATAGAGCAACAAACAAATAAAATGGTAAGCACAAAATTATACATCAAATATGCAATTTTTCTCCATTGCGATGTAAACTTGATTTGGTCTTCAATAATGTGGTTTCTCAATCTGCCAATGAAAATGAAAATGGGCAATGTTTTAGTGCAAAAAGAGTTTTTGGATTCTTTGATTCATTTTTATTAACTTGGATTCACTTGTAAATTGAATAACACTTTGTTATCATAAGTCAGGATAGATGAAAATGATGGCTTTTAAGCTTATTTATAGCTTTCTGGAAGAAGATCCAATGGTGGAAGATTATTTAAATTTTTTAAATGATCCAAATATTCATTAGTGGCTAATGAGTCCTCATCCATGAGAATGATGACTATTTTGAATGATTGAGAGAAGTACGAGAATGGTTAACTGAGTCATCAGGAATGAGTCAAACTTTTTGACAACTCAGGGAATAATTCAAAAGATGTTGAGAGAGTTGTGGGTTTGGATGGGATGAGTTAGCATGTAAGGGAAAATAAGGTAGAAGATGTTGGGTGAAGTGTAAAATCTATATTTTATATATAAATAAGTATTTAAAGTGTGCATAATTGATTATTTTGATTTAATCAATTGTTTGAATTTGGGGGGAGATGTCATGAATTATTTTAATAAGAATTATTAATAAGTTTTAAGTGCATTTAAACACTAAATGTAATTTACTTGTTTACACTTATATTAATTTAAACCCAATAATAAGTAGTATAAATGAAAGGGCAAAAACAATATTTAATTATCAAGCTATAAGTACATATATTTTATACAAATTTTAAAATATATTCATAGTATTTAATATATTTTCACCCTTTTTATATCTTTTTAAAATATAATAAAAGAAATATATATGAAATTATATTATTTTATCATATATATATTTAGGGCTCATGTGAACAAAAAGAATATTAAATTAGAATATGTATCCTTATCAATTAAATAATTTTATACATTATACATATTGAGTCAAGAAAACAATTTTTCGATTCTAAAGATGATGATTAGTCATTTTCATAATGGAATTAAAAATAATAGTATTATGAAAATAAAATATGTAATTTTTTTAAAATAAAAATTATAATTATGATTTCAATATTTTGCATATATAAATTTATAATGTTCTACATAAGAAAGGAATGTTAAAAATAAATGAAAAATATTAAAATTCTAATGATAGTTTTGATGTCTATATGAATGGCAAATTTTCAATTATATAAAATTTTAATGTTTTATAAGACTTCAATTTTTTCTCTTATATTCTTTTGATTTCATTTTATCAAATAGTTTTACACAAAATAAATATATTTTAACATTAAACTTTGAAAAAAAAATCAAATTTTATAATTTATTAGATAAGGTTTAAAAATTCATTAATTAAAATTATTTTTATATATTTTAAGAACATTTTATAAATATAATTAATTAAATGTGAATCTCCATCATAACTATTCCACTTTATGATTCAATTTATCTAAATATTTATATTTTGAAAAATAACAAATAAAAAATTATCACATAAAATGACCACACAAAAAATATATTATTAAATAATATGATAATACTTTAAACAAAAATGTTATATAACACTTCCTCAAAACATTTAAACTAATATTTTAAAACTATTGAATATTATAATTAATAATCACATTAATGATATAAAAAATCATGATAAAAAGATTATATATATATAAAAAGATTATATATATATATATATATATATATATATATATATATATATATATATAATCAATAATTCTATTAAACTCCAAATCTCATTCCAAAATCATCACAAACTATGAAATTAACTAACTATTGTGATAATAATAATGGGGTCATTCTAATGGTAATATGGTCAATATATTATGATGTAACACTTACAAGGTACATTTAAATGGAACCCATATTTTTTTAAAGAATACATTCATTATGGACCATATTATGTAACACTTACAAGGTACATTTAAATAAAACTCATATTTTTTTAAATAATACATTCATTATGGACCATATTGGACTTTTAAGAACATCATGATTATAAAAAAACATTTTAAAATAATCTGTGTTTACAAATATTAATAATGTGATCCAAGATTACCTTACCTCATAACTTCCATAATGATTTTAAAGGAAAACTTTTCTAAGTTGAGTCATGTGACCATGACCCATCCCATTCATATATTTTTATGACAAAATACTAATCATGTAATTAAATCTAAAAATCCATCTCTAAGTTAGCCAATAGTTTTATGTAAACCTATATGGTCCGATCCAATGATTATTGGCTGACATAAATGGATAGACATGACCACGATTTGCCTATGTTATTAACCCTCATTAGAGATCTTTATTTAGATTCATGAAACTTAGAATAATCAATATTTTCTTAATTCAAATATATAAGAGTCTTATATTTGGAAAATGTTTTTTTATCATTCTTTGTTGATATATTTTTAATATATTCCAATTTTTATTGAATCTAAATTCAAACTTAATTTGTAATTTTTTGTTTGAATTATTAGTATATGCTTCATGAATTTTTTTTTTAATATTTCCCTACACCAATGTCAAATGTTCTTGGTTTGCTTCTTCCTAGACCTTTCTAGTTCATGGGTATTTTTTTAGGCTAATAAACATTTTTTATAAATATATTTTATATATAGATTTAGACGAGTGAAATCATAGATAGTATTCAAAGGTAGGAATTCCAATAAATAACAATTACTTCCTCTAGTTCATTTCTAATAGAGAAAAAAAAAAGGAATACAAAGTTGTCAAGAAATATATCCCAAGTTACTAATGACATAAACCTTGTCTGATTGATCTTGATTTGGTTATATGTTACACAAACTGAAATATTTAATTGAAATATTTTTTTAGAGAGGTTATTATCCACCAATTAAATTTGTTTGAATAATCATCAATATGTTTGGACATATGCTCTACATATAGTAGTAGCTTCCTTGAACCATTGACATAATCTAGTCATAACACCCTGATATGTGTGTTACATAAATAGTAACTTGAATACCACTAAGTAACTAGAGTTGAGTAATACATAAATTTATGCATAATGAGATGGGAGATCACTATTCATTTTTAAAATGAGCGCTAAGTGAAGAGGGAAGCATCCAAGGTTGTATGATAAGTTGATGTCCACTCATACACCACTCCTTTCATGTTAAATACTTGTTTCTAAATATTATCCATTACCAATTAGGCTATATCCTCATCATACAAATCATTGAATTATATTTAGTTATAAATGAATAACTATCAAGTGAGATATAGATGAAGAAAATAGTGAACATAGTGTAACTTGCAACTAATAAAATTTGTCCAAATGAGCTTAATCTACATTGTTTGGAAACCAACTTTGCTCCTTGCCTCTACTAATGATATCTTCAACAATAAATGTCAAGATAATAATTAGGAAACTACCAACTCCTAAAATGTTCAAGTCTAGAGTAATACCCAAACTCCTCATTGTATCAAGCATCTAATTGTAAAACTACTCTTATAATCCTATATGTGCAAATAAATCTGATATACCAAAGATAATGCATTATGGGAGAAGCTAAAAATGCTCGATGTGATTGTTTCATTAGGATTGTCTACTATTCCATAGTATTATTAAACTTAAAGCCTTATCATTTCTATCAATGTTGCAAAATGATGGACAAAAGTGAAGAAAAGATACCAATAGCTATTATCTAGAGAAAGGTTATACCATGTTTATTACCAGTTGTATGTTTATAAAGTGGAACAAAACACGTGATCATATAAATGGATTAATTCAATAATAGACAACACAATTAATCCTTGTAATTATGTTGTCCTTTAACCCTAAAATTTTAGATTGGGGTTATCCAAGGTTAAAAGGGATAATGATAGCCTAAGTCACAAGGATGATAAACTATCTGTATAAAATGAAAATTATTTATTAAACTCATATATAACATATATTGAATTCATTATAATTATGACATAGGATAAAAATAGAAAAGTAAAACTATTCTAGATATGGAAATGACAAATAAACAAGGTAATTAGATGGTTCTAATGCTAACACAGTTCTAGATCTAGAATATCTATAAAATAGACTAGAATAGGGTTCTTGAATAGTTACCAAATTCTATATTAAGTGTATCTAAAGTAGTAAACACTAGCATCAACCATGGATGATTATGTTGATGTTATTATCTAAACCTAACATAGGTATTATAGACACTTAAACAAGTAGATTTTGATCAAACTTCAGACTGATTCCTACTAATCATTATAAATTAAGCTTAGGAATCAATGAACATCCCAAATTTTCTTGTGCATTCATCAATGCTTGAAAACATGTTGAGGGATCTATAATTAGTGTATTCTATCTAATTAAATAATAACCTCTAATAGATTCATCCCTAATCACCTTATGTCATCAAAATTGTCAATTTAGCCTATGGACCTATTAAGTGGGGCACTTGCACACTTAAATCAAATCTTGAAAGAGCTAAAAGACTAATCATATCCAATTAAAAAATTAAATAAGATTAAATGCCTAGTTGAATTATCTATTTGAAATTAATGAATATATAAAATAGGAATTTCAAAAATCAAAATATCATAGCCTTTCATCATTGCCTTTATGTGTTGTCAAGCTCTTTGAAAATATCCCAAAATATCTAATTTTGAGAGCCATGCCTAGTAATTATAAATCATAATTACTTGATAACTATTAACTATACTGAAGTTAGATTTGACTCACCTAGGTTTAATTTGAACCCATTCCAAGCCTTAACTCCACCTTGAAGCACCTTGGGTGAGAGTTAATTCCTAAGGTTATGAATAAAAGGCCATACCTCTTCATTTCTAAACTAAGACATTGTAGGGTTATTATGTAGGATTTACTCCATGAGACTCATACCAATAGTGTTGGGACCCTTATTTTAGTTAGCATAGGATTCATGATAGCACAACATCCATATTAGTGTGAGGCATCATTGTGCTTAATGATGACATTTTGGAATCTTGGTGCCATTTGGATGGATCAACGCATACCTTGCACCAGTTGGTAGGTGGCTAACCCATTTTAGGATTTTTGAGGCATCTTCGATGATTGGGAGATACATGGTGACTACAACACAAAGATTGAGGGGTGATAGAGTTTATGGGAATGATCACAAATGATCCATCTTGGCACTTAACTTACACACTCCACCTTGGTAGAGATGATCTTGAAAATCTATAAAATGAAATTGAACCAGTCAATGCAAATGATGTGAAACTAGTACAACAAAGCTCTGGCAGATTGAAAATGATTTGTATGAATAACAAGGGAAACCATTAATCTTAAGCTTATCATAGATGCCATGAAGGATCCATTTTTAATCATGCAAGCTCACCTATGAGCATTTGGGTCATCATGTAGTATAGAATTAAACATATTTCCTGATATGAACTCTGTATTATTTACATTTTTATTAATGAAGATGACTATCCAATTAAATGGTATTCTAACTAGGTGATCATCTTTTATATTGATTTTGAAACGTGGGATGTTTGTAATGGTATGGTCTTAGTTCATCTATGTTGATTAATGTGTATACATACTTCTATTTTACATCATTAATGGAGTCCCTATGATAGATGATGATATCATCATAAACCTGTAAAGAGAATGTGTATAGATCTTACACCACATGTTATTATCCTTGTTAAGAGCATAATCCTAGCATGAGTACTTAAATTAAAAGCATCCCCTTGACCATTTGAGTAATGATATGATGCTCAAATTGGTTTAACAAAGGCTTGCACCCATATGAATCTAGGATTAGTCTACCAAAAGGATTGTGCCTATAGGCCACTAAGCTTGGACATAAAAGGCTTGTGTTTATAGGACACTAGGCTTGGCCCATGAATGGATTACACCTATGAATATACTTAATATTTATTTTAATTGACCAAGTCCCATAATTGATGTCTTGCACCATGGCACAACTAGCCAAATATGGGCCTAGTTCCTTCTTAGCTACACTTCAGGTGAGTGCATAAGGCCTATGCCTTATGTAAATTGATGTCGATTTAGCCAAGTGTAAAATGTTAGGTGGAAAGGGAATATCCCATATTTTTGACTGGTTATAATAATCCAGGAACTGACTAAGAAAACTTTGTGCACCCTTTTCTATAATATTTTAGTTTTGTTGATAAGACCCATGTTGAATTATTTTGTTACGATGGTGCAATGGAATCATGTATCAAATTTATCTCAAAAATATCAAGCACTAGTTGTAAAAATTGGAAGATAGCTTTACGATCAAGCATCCAACCTATAAAGGATAAAAGTTGATAAAATGGGTTTAGAATAACTTATATGATGCTTTATATGAAGTCTTTTTCTATGAGTTACTTAAGCATGTGTGCCAGTGGTTGACTACATATTCAACCCAAAAAATAAGAAGCTATAGATAGTGCAATGAGTGGATGAAGGAATGCATAGAGAGACTTGAGATCTTGGATGCCACTTGGACTAGAGTAGTGGATAAATGGTGGTAAGGAGTATTGAATAGCCACATATTTGAGTTTGCAATCTCAACATATTCAAGCCCTGAGGAAATAGAGTATCAAATTATTTTTGATCTTAGAGGCACATTTATGAAGGAATTTGATGTAGATCTCAAAAATATAATGGTATATTATGGATTTGAAACTTTGGGGATGGAAGGCTAAAGTCCTTTTACATATGAACAACACAAAGGGGTAAAAGGGGGTGTGTCGATGAGGTACAATGAAAGGGGATGAGTAGATTCACACTTGAGATCTTAGAAGATAAACCTATAATAAGAGATGACATAGGATGATAGAAGATTTGGAACCTAAAATGTTGAGAGAACTCATAGTGAGTGGGAAGGGCATGGGGAAGGATCTCTTGAAATATAACAACATGAGAATGAGAGATATAATTGATAAATGGATCGATCTCAACAATTAACAGGTGTAAAATGTTTTGGGTTCCTATAGGATTTGGTGATTGAATATATGCTTGACACTCCTACCCCCTTTCAACCTATGGTGCATGCTCATGTGCTATATCTCCTACTTAAATAAATTACAAAATTAATAATTGACCCTATTATTGACATTTATCTTTGATGTTTAGTAGATTTGGAGTGAAACTTTATAATTGAATAGATTATTCCATACTAAGAGGTGATTACAACTACCTCTAGACCGTTAGATGATATCTCACCATAATAGAACTTGAGTGCAAGCATACCAACTTAGCCAATGTTAGTGATGCAAAGTGGGCAATAGCCTGCAGGAAGTGGTCCTATGCCACAAGTAAGTAGTACAACACCATCAACATCAATTATGATAGTATTAAAAATAAGACTAATGCCTAACCCAATGGTTGAAAGTGTTAGAGGATTGACACCAAGATAAATGCTATGGGGATAAGTGCCATAGATCCTAGCTATCCATGCAATAAATTTACTATGAAATGACCATGCACTTGTGATAGTATCAAAATGTAGAGAATGAAATATAGTATGATGAGGCTAGGATATGACCAATAAATGTATAATAAATGACCTCATCTTACTTTCTCTTTTTATTAAGTTTGATTGTATTTTTTAACTTTTATTTTGATCTAAGATGAGTTAGGATGTGATTATCCATCTTTTGTTGATTGTGATTCTAACATTTTAAAAGACCTATAAATCCTAACAAGTGTGTTGGAAAATTCTAGTTTTAAAATAAAACAGGTCATCATCAAGCTAAAGAATAAATATGAAGTGGATTACATGTTTTTTGGAAACATTGGACTCAATTTAGGTTAGTTTTGGAACCTGTAGAATCTATTCCAAAACCATCATAGTTAGTTCTGAAACCTGCAAAATATGTTTTGGAACCATCACAGTCAATTCCAAAACTTCACCATACTATTTCAAGTTGTCACATTTTTTGACTTAGTTCTAGAACTCTATATTTAGCTTTGGTACTCCTTCAGATAAGTTCCAGAACTTTTGTGGCTAGATATGGAACTGATGAGGATCTATTCCAAATGGTCGACGATCTGTTAAAGATTAATGATCCCTTTAAATCAAGAACAGATTCCTGATTTTTTGAACTGGTAGAATCAAGACAATTATCACACAGCTGGACAATCCAACCACATCTTGATTTAGCATCTATTCCAGGCACAATTCATTTCTATCATATCTATGAAATAGTTACAGCCATCAAAGCATCTATATATACAGACCTGATATAGATATAAAAAAATAGAGAAGATAGTAGAAGAATAGAGAGAAAAAGGATAGCTTAGTATATTTGTAATACAAAACATTTTTATCAATGAAATAGCCATTCCTATTTTGAAAGCAAATTGAATTGTTCAAATCTTGTTCTAGGCGGAGCAACGGCCCACTCCTCCAAAGGACTAGGATCTTCATTTTTGTTGGTATTTATATTTCTATTAGCAAAAGTAAATAGGTAACTTTGTTAAATTTATAAATGCTTCCAACTCTTTAAAATTAAGATTTGTTGTAAATTTATTCTTGCAGGCATTTTAGATTAAATTTTCTCTTCTGCAACGTATGTTTGTTTCCAGCAATCAATTTCATTCCTACAACATATGTTTGTTTCTAGCAATCAATTTCATTCTTGCAATGTGTGTTTATTTCTAGCAATCAATTTCATTCCTACAACATGTGTTTATTTCTAGCAATCAGTTTCATTCCTTCAACGTGTGTCTATTTCCAACAATCAATTTCATTCTTGCAATGTGTGTTTATTTCCAACAATCAATTTCATTCTTGCAATGTGTGTTTATTTCTAGCAGATTTGCATAGTTTGATTTCAATAAGGTTTTAATCAAGAAATCCTTAAGACATTAAAAACCCCCCAAAACAAGAAAAATATACAAATACCCCCATTCAATTACTAAATCTTTATGATTCCTCTTAATGCATATAGCTTCAGACATAGCCATGGTTAAATATGACATCAACAGAAAGTTGATTAAATGAAGGGGATAATGACACCCAACAAAGTATGTGCTAAAGTCTGAACTATAGTGTCACACATGGGGTATAACCCAATCAAAATATAAGGCTAACTAATTTATGAACACTCTACTTGATCATGCGCATACCTAGTATAAGAAATTTGACCCTAATTAGGCCATGATTGATTATGATATCTTAAAGGAAGCATTCTTAAAATAATTTAACATTCCATAGTTTGAAAATTAGAGCATCACCATGGTAAAAGAGATTACCTAAGGACTCTTAAAAAATGTGTGCCTATGCAATGAAAGATTCAAAACTCTCCTCTCAAATATCCCTTATGATATTCACTCTTCCCAACATGCAAAATGATTCATTTGAGGGTTGATCATGTCTTTTTGAAGAGCACTTTCTATAAAGACTTTCACAGACCCTTGATAATCACTTGAATATATGCTCAGAGTTGAGGTAGTCAAAATCATAGATATTGGGATCAGCCCATTTATGGAGTCATAGATTACATCTATGGCCTCCTGGCTCCTAAAGCTTACCACTATATTCTTGCATGATGTTTGAAGTGGACTGTGGTGCACTGAATACAAAGCAAAAGGCCATAATAGGAATAACTACCCATAAAGGAATGTGCACATTTTACTTCTAAGCTGTGAAGTCTATCGAGAGGCACATGATATTTGTAACTATCCTTTAATGCAACATACCAGCCAAGTCAACACAACCATATATTGTTGATTGTATGATGCCTACACCCATACCACTGTTGATTGTTAGGTAATTTATGAAATACATGAGAATATGAAAAGAGGTGCATGGTAGGAAACCATATCAATCAGAGGGAAGGATAACTAAGGAAATGAAAGCTATGGTCTATAGAATACATGCTTTGGGATGTTATGAGGTACCAGAAGGCAAGGTGGAGGAAGTAGTGGTAGAAGGTTCCCACCGTGATCATGTTATAAGTGTGGCTTGATAGATAATTATCACCATGATTATCCTACACATACTATGTGTGGTTATTTTTTAGGGTCCCATAAGGTCAAATAATTCCCTAAATTATACAAAAAATTGACCTAAAGTAGGCCTAGCATAGACAAGGGTGTAAGAATGATCAGGAGTGAGCCAAAAATGTAAAAATGGACCTTAAAGGCACAACCAACTCATATAGAGATAGTTTAGGTATAAACAAATACTTGCAGTGGATTCACCACTCAATCGCTAGTTGTGACAATACCTGATTTACACTTAGAATATGAGGATAAGGGTTACACTGAGTACATAATGCATCATGAACCCAAATTGTGCCTTACCCAGATCTAGCATGCCAAAAATATGTATTTCAATAGTCCATGAGTGTAATCCAAAACCTACAAGGGGAGCTCCAGTTAGCCTGAGACCTTTAAGTGTAGGCCATTGCTTCTTGTAAGTAGGAGAGCTAAGAAATTGAGATACAAGATCTAACTAAGATCATGCATCTCCTAAAAATAGAGGTAATTTTACCATATTAAATAACTTACTCTTAGAGCATGCATGTCAAAAACAAGTTAAGGTCATTGTGCCATACATGGAGAGGGCACAAGAAGTTTGGCATACACAAAAATGCAGAGTATGACCAAAAAATCCTTATGGATGTCATAGGCACTGAGGTCAATATATTGACCAAAAATGCCTAGGATAAAATTGGTAGGCCAACCTTGAGGCCTTCCCCTTATGTTCTTTTCATGGCCAACAAGGCTCGGGTGTAACCTATCAAAATTATGAAGAGTATAGTTGTAGACATCATGGGCACCAAATTCCATTTTGGATTTAAAGTGATTGAGTTGGAAGAATAGGATAACTACTTGATGCTTTTAAGAAGGCCATGGTACTATGAAAATAATGTAGATATACACCTCAAAAGGTGTTACATGATATTTGAGAATGGAAACAAAAGGGTAGTTATACCCCTCTCAAATGACCAAGGACCCCCATATGTTGAGAGTGTAGACATCAAGGATGAGATCAAACATATATATAACATCATGGTTTAAGGCATCAATATGCTAAACCCTAATGATCAAGGAGTCCTTTCTTGGGAAGATGGATAATCAACCTCAAACACCACCGACGTATCCCATGATTGATGCATCAAGGAAGCATATAAGACCACTAGTTGAAGATACCACTTGGTACACATGAAGTCACCAAACTAGTAAATATAGGTTGGTCTAGATTGATCATACTTCCAAAAGGTGGGTCCTTTACACCAAGAAAAAGGGGTAAAAATTATTTTACCTTAGTAAGGGAAAACTTGTAGCACTCTAAAGATATGAAGAGAGTAATCTGGTGGAAGACTATGATCATGACATCGAATCATGTATTCTAAAAGAGGTGGATAGGATGGGTGCACTAGTATATACATTGAAGAACATTGTCATTCATTAGTTGGTAGTTTAAATACCTAGATTTACAAATTGGTCAGATGTGAAGGTAGCCATTTGCACTAGATTTGGGAAAATTAATGAGGACCTTCACATCTTTGCCTACTCTATCGACTTTAAACCCATAGTGTATGTGCACCTTTGTGAATAAACATGGACTGTATCTGATGAAAATGCTCAAAAGAATCTATGGGTGCATGCTTTCTATAGGACCTTAAAGACTTGCGCATGGGATTAGTACATTGTCAGTGAGATGCACTATGAGACAACCAATTTGGATGCATTTAAGGAGTAGTTTGTTCACACCTTCACCTTCTCTTCAAAAAACCTAAAATTGAGGACATTGCAATATTAGAGGAGAACCTAAAATACATGTTTGGTGAAAAAGGGTTGGAACTCCTAACTTTATTTGAAGATTAAACCCTCAATAGTGACTCTATTAAGGAGGATGATGAACATGGAAGGCATATAATTGGAAGAATCTAACAGGAAAACAAAATTTAGTATACTAAGTTGAGGATAACACTCAAAAAGAGGAAAACCCTACCCATCTTAGAATAAAAACAATTGAGGGTTGTAGAAAAGACAAGGATTCACACTATAATAAGAAAAAACCCTACCACACATTGATATAAATTATAAAGGTAGATATCAGTTCAGAAGTAGAGCCAAAGATTGATACTTTGGGTGCCTATTAGTCTGACACAGAGCTAATGTATATTGTTGATCTCCTGAAATAGTTCCAAGACTTGTTCCCTAAGAACTACAAAGATATGAAAGGCACACACCTATCCCTCAGGAATATGAGCATCAATCTAGTTGATGATACAAGACTTGTCAAGAAGTGACCTTACAAGATGAACCCAAATATTTGCACCCAGGTCAAAATAGAGATTGATGTTATGCTAGTTATAGGCATCATCTACCCCATAAAAGAATCTAAATGGGTTATCCCCATGGTCATTAGCATCAAAAAGGATGAGTGAATATAGATTTATGTTGCCTATAAATTATTGAATGCCACCTACATGAATGGCCCATTTCCAACTCCATTCACCAGTGAAGTCTTAGATAGCATTACAATTTATGAGATATACACATTTACTAAAGGGTTTTTAGGATACCATCAAGTCCATATTGAGGAGGAGGACAAGGCCAAAACTAACTTTTCAATAGAATGGGGTTGCTTCTCATATAATGTGATGCCCTTTGGACTGAAGAATGCACCATTCATATTCTCCTAAGTGGTGATCACTACTTGCAAAGACTTCATTCACAAATTCATCCAAGTATACTTAGATGAATGGACTATGTATGGGTTATTGAAGGATCATTATGATAAATTATGCTTTATGTTTAAAAGGTGAAGGTAATTAAAAATTTATTTGAACCTTAAGAAGTGTGTCTTTTTAATACCATTTGGCACTTTTCTCGAGTACATCATATACAAAGATGGTCTGCTCATTGATCTAGCAAATATTGCAATCATCCTTCAACTCCAAACCCCATCAATGTAGAAAGACATTCACACCTTTTTTGGTCATTATGGGTAATATAGGAAGTTCATAAGGAACTATGCCAATATTGTAGTGCCACTAGAAGAGATCTTTCAAAAGGATGGTCCATTTTTTGGGGCATATCGCATGAACATCCATTTAAGACCCTAAAGATCAAATTATCAAGCATGCCAATATTAAAATTTCTTGAATGGATGACTCCCTTCCATGTTTATGTCAATACATCTAGCACTATGATTAGCACCATTCTGGCATAACCAAGTGAAGTCAAAATGGATCATCCCATTTCTTTCACAAGAAAAAATTAACCAAGTCAAAGAAAAACTACACCACAACTGATTGTGAGGCATTTTCCATGGTCTACACCCTTAGAAGTTTAGGTAGTACTTATTGGCAACCCACTTAATCTACTTTACTGATCATGAGGTGCTTATTTACTTAGTGAATAATCCCATTCTCCATAGGCACATTTGTCAATGGACTATTTTATTTCAATAATTCTAATTATTTGTTATTGTGAATCTTGGAAAATAAAAATTGAGCCTAGACCATCTATCTCACATCAACTGTAGATTTATGACATCACCTATAGAAGATGATATAACTAAAAAGTAGTTTTATAGGGTCGATCACATCCTAAGGACTTGGTAGAGATCACCACATTTCTAACATCTAGATCTGCACCCCAAACTATGATGACTAAATAAAAGAAGTAGTTCACAATTCACACTACTTTATTTTAACTCATTTGTAGGGAACTGTACAAGTTGATGTGCAATGATATCCTACACTGATGTGTCTTAGATCATGAATGGTACTTAGTATTATAATAGGATCACTAGGGTATTTTTTGAGGCCTTTGTACTAGAGATACAATAACCCACAAAGTACTATTGTCAAGGGTAATGGCATCCAACTCTTTTCTAATATGCAAAAGGGTGCACCAAAGCATGTGACATCTTCCAATTCATGAGAAAACCAAACTGTTGGGATGAGATGCCTCTCATACCCATATTTTCCATGGAAACATTTGAAAAATGGTCCATTGACTTTATTGGACCTATTACTCTTGTTGTGAGGTGCACAAATGCATGATACATTCTAAAAGCCACACATTACTTCACCAAGTGGTTTAAAGTAGTGCTAACCAAATATTGTATAGTCACCACGATAGTAAGTTTTATTTGGGAAAATATCATCAGTCATTATGGATGCCCACTTAGCTTGACTAGTGACCATGTCACACACTTTATCAATGCAACTGTTTAGATCCTGTTGATTAAATATATGGTGGTACACCATAAGATGACACCTTAACACCCCCAAATCAATTTCATTGCTAAAGCATTCAATAAGATATTAGGAACATGCATCACAAATATATGCAACATCAGTCACAAAGAATGGGATGATCATGTGTTAGTAGTATTATGGGCCTATTTCACTACATATAAGTACATGAACAAGACTACACCATTTCAACTAGTGTTTGGTATAAAGACCATTTTACCAATGGAATTCATAGTGCCCTCATTATGCATCATGTGTATTGGTCATTTGGATGACTAAGAGTCTTTGAGCACATGTCTAGAAGACTTGGAGCACTTAGATGAGACACATGCCCAAGCAAGATGGATCCAACACATAGAAAAAGTGCACCAAAAGTTATGACATGATAACCACATCAAGCACAAGGTACTTAGTGCACCAAAATTTATGGCATGATAACCACATCAAGCATAAGGTACTTACTAAAGGTGCATTGGTCTTGCTATATGACTCAAAGTACCTTAATCACCTAATCAAGAGTGGATGGGATATTATATCATCCACAACATATTGGAGATTAACATATATAAATTGCACACATTGATAGGTGAAATGCTCCGTAAGCATTTCATCTGCAATATATTGAATCCCTATAGTAATTAGGATGGTGTTTACACTATCAGACACTAAATTCTTGATCATAATTTGGTTGCTTTGAGTTAACCATAACAAAATTTTACTTAAGCCAAATCTTTCCTTATGTTTATTTCATTTGTGTTGAGTGAATTAACCATGGCAATTTTAGACCCATGAGAGAACTATTATGGCACTTTCATGCATAAATCCAGTTGGGTGAGTCAAGAATAGACACTCTCTAAGATCTTAATGGAAGACACCTAAGTTTATAGGTGCATGAAGTTTGACAAAACATTTTAAGGATGTGAGTACCAAGTTAATAGAGGAAAACACACAAAATTTTAGTGCACAAGAAACCAAGAGAGAATGAATCCCTAAAGGACTAGCACAAGGATTTGTATGGGATAGGGAAGGCCAAAATAAGACATGGAAGCATAGAGAAATTGAATAAGAAACAAAGGCACACTTGATATGAAGCACAACATGAAGGGGATATGGAATTGAGGAGGTTGAATCATGTGTATGTGAAGCGTTGGGCCTTGGTTTCCATAAAAAGGGTGAAGGTCATACTAAGGTAAATAAAGCACAAGATAAAGATCATTGAGATAGCTAAAACCTACCCAATGGTCAGAAGGAAGTGACCATTTGAATCTCCTATCACTTCACCAAAAAATTATTAAAAAAATTAATGTTGTGATGGCAAAGGCACAAAAATACACAATACATAAGAATTTGGTAGTATATTTTCATGGATTTTATGGGTTTAGTATATATCAATAAATTCATGTGATGCCACACTATTAATCATTAACCATTAATGAGGTAGTTGTAAATAGGGTATAAATAAATGAATGACATACTGAAATAGGTTACAAACCTTATGTAAATTCAAACCAAACACAGAGAGCCAAAGCCTCACAAACCAAAAAATGCTACCATAGAGAAAAATCGAGCATGCACAACCCCCAAGTGAGAATGGTTGAATAAAGATAGAGATTATGTTCTACTTTGAATTGGAAAAAAGGTGAGTGGATAAGAATTGAGAGAGAATATAGTAGTATAAATTCTATAGAATGCCAAGGATGTTATTAATGGTGCATGAAACTCAAGAGTTGAAAACATAGTCACAATTTTTGCAATTGTGAAGAAGTGTAAACCACCATTAAGGGCTTCAAAAATATCTACTAACTACACTTTAACAATAGTTGGTTCAGAATGGGCAATAATATATTAATTATAGGTCCATTACAAGCACATAAAGATACCAAGAAGGTGTAGACATTAAAAGAAACAACCGCTATGACTCGAGAGGCATAATTGGTATAATTTTTTAACATCATGGTAATAAACCCTAAAACAAGTGAAAATATTTATTATAGAAAGATGCAGTTCCCCCTAAGGTCGTAATGGGGGATAAATGGGTATATTTTACGCACATGTGAAAATTAAAGGAGTACAATCATCAAACATATAAAAAAGTGAAATAACTCAACCAGGACTAAATGGTTGACATAAGAAACTAGATGAAGGTGAGCATTGCACTCTTTGATTTCTCCATCTGAGACAAATTGGTGACCACTAGCACAACCTAAATATTCAATCTACCAAGCATTGGAAATCCAAAATAATTCATGTAATTCCTCATTTTGCATGTACATGTTAACATGTTTTACTTCATAGGGTGGTCCATGAGGATCTTAACATGCCTCATCAACAGGATCATAGAGCTCCTAGGAATGGGGGTAGACATCCATTAGATGATGGAATATTATGTGGAAGTAGAGAGGGTCATGAAGCTCCTAGACTACTACAAGTTAGGGTTTTTTCCCTATAAAGGATATCTAGGACCCTGACACAAGGGTAGTGGCTTGCCTAGTTAGCTCCAAGTTATGCCCCAACAGATGGTGGTCTAACATTAGAAAAACCTAATTGTGCATCACCCACCACATGGCACAAGGGGTAAAGTTCAAAATCTCTAAATTTATTTCTAAGGAGATTGTTAATAACATGTTAGAGTGACATAAAATGTGTGAGACCTTTAGATTCGGATATATGATGATCTTGATCATAATGGAGGAGTTTGGTGTGCCACATGGAGATGATGACAACCTTTGGGTGTTACTACCCCATAATTACTCCCCTACAATGAAGTATCAATACTTCATCTACCCACCCATCTTCTTGAAAAGAAACAAGACAAGGGTACAAGGGTGATGCAATAGGTATATCGAGGCCTTTGGGATTAAATAGTGCATCCCTTAAGAGCTCCCCCAATACGTAGAAGGAACGATAACATTTGCCATTATGAAACACTTATGTGTAGTGCACCTTTCACTCATGAATGGAAACCTATCTAGTTGGCTCAAATTACCTTATGCATTTTTTTACAAATATTTCATTTTGATGTTAAGGAGGATGCCAAATATGCAACAATTGGAGATCCCAGTGAAGATCATGGATCAAGAAAGGAGCAGGTTGAGGTGATAATATGTGCATCCCATAGCCAATGCGATAAAATATGAGGAGGATGAATCTAATAGTATTGATATCCATCCCCTCCAAAGAGAAATTATAAATGGGTACATCTTCAACCTCTATTATGAAATGAAGTTTTTCAAGAAGGGCATTGATCTTGAAAAATATGATGATCTCCCACTCTTAGTCGATGAGTAAGGCAAAGTTGTGCTAGAGATGTAGGAGAAGAACCTCAAAAATAAGTGGGGGAAAATTTTGAAGAGATCATGAAGTGCATCAAATTTAAAATTGCCTTTGGAGAACAAATTACACCTCTAGCTCTCAAGAAGTGCATAACCTTCGTGCCAGAGACTGCTTCCTCTAGCAAGAAACACAAAAAGAATAAAACTAAGAGAATAAGTGTGTTCCCTACTATAACTCTGGTGGAGATAGATAAAGAGGTGACCCTCATAGCTATAAAGGAGGAGGAGATAAAATAAGAAATCACATGGACATATATCCTATAGGAAGAAGAAGAGGAAGAGGAGCCAAACATCAAGGATGTACTAGAGGCCCTCCAAAGTGGCATAATTATCATGCTTGAAGAAATAGAGGAGCCATAAATCTCCTCATCCAATGAATAACACTCTACACTACCTTAAAAAATAGAATAGGAGAAGATAAGGGGGTGGAATAAAATGGGCTTGAGTGAGCAAGACATTGAGAAGGTGTTGGCACTTGAAGAGAAGTATAGACTGGCCAAGGAAAAAGAAGAGGCCAAAGTAAACAAAAAGTCAAAGAATGTTACCAAAATCACAATACCAATAGTTTAAGTAGTCAAGAAAGTACCCAATGACCCCACAAATAAGGCAGAAGAAGATGCACAATATGAGTGCCCAAGTAATGAAGGGGCACCTAAAAAAAGGGAATATTAGTGCCTTAGAAAAACAAATAGAGACAACCAAAAAACCCATTAGAAATAAGGTGATGCTAGCACTAAAAGGATTAACTTGGAGGTGAGTATTGAGAAACCCTAGGAGGAATAATTAGATAATGGGGAGAATTCTAAGGAAGAAATCCCAAAGAACAAATAGATGAGTCCTTGGAGGAAAGTGCCAAAGAAAGCGGTGGCTTTAGTGAAGAGGAAGGATAATAAAAAAAGATGGACATCATCAAGAAAGATGAAAAATTACTAATAATAAGGGATAATGTGTAGAAGGGATGTGGGTATGATGAGTTTTACACGTATGAATTCATGCCCCCGCATGCCACCACAACTAGGATGTGCAAACAACTTGCATTTATGTTTGATCATTACATGGATGAGCCTCACTTTGACATGCCTAGATCAGCCACTTCAAGCATGAAAGAGCCAAAGGAAGGGTAGGAATCCCTCCTTATAAACCCTCATGTCATGAACTTTGTCTAATCTATGAATGCACTCATTAGCATGGCCACTGTCATTGTATGCCAAAACATTATCAATGATGGTAGGGAAATAAAATGGGAATATCTCCAAAAATAAGTCTAAGAGGAAGTGAAGGCCACTAAGTTAAAGATACAACAACTTTTAGAGTGCATAAATATGGCTAAACCATCCCTTCTGTTAGGTTTTGATACTTTGAACCTCTCTAATGTTGATAAAATATATGTGTTAGTAGAGCAGATGCTCCCAAGGTTAAACCTTGAGCCGGTGCAAGAAGAAAAAGAAGAAGATCCTTATGTTGTGATATATAAGGATCTTAATAGTAAGCATAAATAAGAAAAATACCTATTTGTGAAGATACAAAAGGGTGCATATATATTTGATGTCATTTTTCTAAGCTTTTCCAACCAAGCCTTAGTCATAAATGTGTGCCTTAAGCAGGCAAAGGAGGAAAAGGAGAAGCTGATGGTGCAAGTGTACTTAGTGAGCACATCAGAGTGTACATATATCATGTGGAATGTTAATGCTCTAATCACCCAAATAAAGTACCAAGAGCATAATTTTTAAGTGCTCTTATGCACTTTATATACTAAGGCCTATGTTCAAGGAGTACTTCTTGATAACAACCTTTTGAAAGGAGATGGAGAAGAGTAATGTTATTGAACTTAGTGTTGCCTCCACAAAAATAGACATCACTATTAAATAAATCAATCTTGACATTAAGGGTTTTGAATACTTTATTACTAAACTTAAGTAAATCATGCCCAAGTTCTATACATCGAAGACCTTGACAGCATAGTCCAAGGATGGACTATAATTTTTGTATGGGGTAATGTTGGGCCCCTTATTTAAATTAGTATAGGATTCATGATAAGACAAAATCCACATTTATTTGAGTCATAATTTTTATTAATGATAACATTTTTGCATCTTGGCACGAATTAGAGAGATCAGTGCATACTTTGTGCCAGCTAGCAAGTGGCTAACCAGTTCTAAGATTTCAGGGACATCTTTGACAATTGGGTGATATGTGGAAATTGTAACACAAATTTTTCAAGTTTATGGAGATAGAAATAATGATCATAAAGTCTCCATCTTGACACTTAAAACACACACTCTACCCTAGTGGAGATGCTCTTGAAGAGCTATAAAAGGATATTAAACTAGTCGATGAAAATGATGCAAAATTGGTGCAAGAAAGCTCTAGTGGATTGAAAATGATTTTTATGAATACCACCACCAGCCATTAGTCTTAGGTTTAGCATGAAATCCATGAAGGATCCATTTGTAAGCACCCAAGCTCACCTATGAGCCTCTGGTTCATTACGTAGTATAGAATTTAACATATTTCCTACTATGAACTCTATATTATTTAAGCTTTGATTGATGAATATTACTATCACATTAAATGATATTAAATCTAAGTGATGCATCCTTTATATTTATTTTGAAATGTAGGATGTTTGTAATGGTATGATCTCAGTTTGACTATGTTGAGTAATATAATGTATGATTCTAGTTTACATCATTAATGGATTCCCTATGATAGATGATGATGTCATCATAACATTGTAAATAAAATGTGTATAGATCCCGCACCATGTGTTCCTATCCTTGTTAGTATCATAAGCCTAACATGAGTAATTAAAGTGAAATCATCCCCTTGACCCTTCAACCACTGATATGATGCTCATCTTGGTTTAATAAAGACTTGCACCCATATGACTCTAGGATTAGTCCACCAAAAGGCTTGCACCTATAAGCCACTAGGCTTGGCCCATAAAAGGCTTATTCCTATATGTCACTAAGCTTGGCCCATGGAAGGCTTATGCCCATGAATATACTTAAGATTTATTTGAATTGACCAAGTCCCATAATTGATGTCTTACGCAATGGCACAACTATCCCAATGCAGGCCCTTGTTCTTTGTCAGTTGTGCTTTGGATGAGTGTATAATCCATGTGCCTTATGTGAATTGATTCCAATGTAGTAGAGTGTGAAATTTTGGACAAAAAGGTAATATCCCATGTTTTTTCCTAGTTTTAATAATCCAAGAACTAATTAAGACAACTTTGTGCACCCTTTTATACAATAAATAGTGTTATAATGCCAAAATCTTAAGCCAAGCCACATAAAATCCATGGTGACAAGGAGAGAAGAATACAAATAGGCTTTATTACCAAATACTTCTTGATGCACAATCCAAGTAAGCCACTCAACAAAGCCATTTAGATCTCCCAAGGAATGTAAAATATTTATTATCTATTATGTTTTTGTTGTGCTTTCATTTAATGTTTGTTACTAAGCTCGCCTTAGTAGCTAGGATAGGAGTGTAAGTGTTAGTGTGTTTATTTGAGTATTATAACTTGAAATAAAACCATACTAACCTCCCTTATTGGATTCATATGAACATAAATATCACACCTAATGAGACGTCAATCATCTCATACAAGCACAGAGATTAATATGCAACTCTTAGTTTTGCTAATGAATGCCTAAGAATCTTTAAAATTTGACTTTTAACTTTGTTTTCACATATTCTATTTTTTGACAATACATAGGTTATACAAAGATTGACATTGATTATTTAACATAGATGTCGATCCTATCAGAACTGACATTGACCCCTATGTGAAGAGCAGAGAATGGCAAAATTATGATTAACAAATTTTTCTTGAGTTTTCTAGTTTTTGTTTTGTGTTTAAGAGACTGAATAGTGTTTGAATAATTATTTGCCTATAAGATCTAGTGTTATTTGTTTGTTTTAATCTCATTTGGATAACAATCATTTTATGAAAAACCATATTCTATTTTCCTTTGTTTTTGTAGTAACTGACATTGATGTTCAATCGGCATAGATCCCTTTGATTGATTGACATTGATTTTTGTAGACTAGCATCGATCTATTCGTAGACAGAAGTCAACCTATAAGATAGAAAAATAGGAAACTTGAGAGCTCATTTCAAAACATTCTTTTCTCATTCACTCTTGGGCTTGTAAGCAGGATAAAATCCTCTAATAATTAAAAGTCTTAAGGTGGAAAAAGTCAAGTTTTAACATGGTTAAATCTTGCATAATTTGTCTTTGGTGTTTAAAACCAACTTAGATATTTTCATGACTTAGATGTTTTCAAAGTTTTTGCAAGTTTTTCAAAAAATACCAAGGGGATTAAATTTCATAACACTTCTCATTTTGGTGTAATAAAATAAAATTTCACACTTAGTTACATGCTCCTAAGAGTTGTTTATTTTATGTTTGTTCTTTCAAAGTTATTTATTTTCAAAAAACTATTTATGTGTGTATTCTCTCCCCCATCCTCTTTAGGGAACTCAGGTGACCAAAAGCACTCATTATTTACCTCAATTGCTTTAGTACAAAAGCATGAAAATAACATTACTAGGGCCATCCTCAAATTCTTATGGTTTGGGTGATCTTAAACCGACCATAAAGTCTTTTCACTTGTCTTTATTTTTATGCACTTTGGCTTGTGAGAAGGATTTCATAGCCTCCTCATGGATTCTCTATGGAAGCATGGACCCAGTAATTCATCTCTTAGTATCATTTCAACCCCACTCCATAGTAGGTATATAAATTGAGAGTGACCCATTGAAATACTTGTTTAAGTATTTAAACAAGCTTCGTTAGTGGTACTCCACCTCAGACCGTAGGGGTAAATCAAGCATTGCAGTAAACTAAACAAGTGACGGATGTAGTGGTTATGAAAAAGACAATATCTTTTCACAATAAATCAGTTGATATAGATCTAATTTATGTGAGCATCCCTTATTTTGGCCACACTTGGGACCATCTAAAAACATGCAAAAATTAATAGTTTAGAATGGCCACACTTGGGACCATCTAAAAACATATTATTGATGCAAGGCGAGTAGCCCAAAGTTCCATGTCATAGTACAAACTCTTGGGAGAAGAGGAGGCCTAAAAACCATACTTTTCATTTGATTTTATTTTTAGATTAACACTTAAAAGTTTCCCAAAGGTGAGTATATTGATGAAATTCAACAATATTATTCAACCTTGTTAGTTTTAGGATTTAGGACATTACACATAGGTGTTTATGTCATTTTATCCTTTCTCACATGGTTTCTGGAGTCTAAAACTATTTTTTTTGTCTTCCCTCATCCAAACAAGTCTTTTCTTATAAATTAATATTTTGTTTGAGGAAGAGTTATGCCATCTATTTGGCACCATACCTTTGCCTTAATATTTTATCAAACTTTATTTGTGTGTGTCATTTGATTGAAAAGGGTATTGTCATGCTACCCAATTCAATCCATATCTTGTGCCTTGGAGTTTTGAAACAAACCATTGATCATATATTTAGAGCATGATAACATCATTATGTTGCTCGAATCATTTCATAAACTTATTTGCCTTATGTCCAAATTCCAATTCTGGATTTGAAACCATGTGTGCCTTTTAGATCTTTACCTAGTGTTGTTATATTGCCCATTCTTATCTAGCTAGTTTGTTTAAAGAAGCCTAGTTTTCCGAAGTTGAGTTTTTAATTAACCTTGCCATGTTCAAATCCAAACATTGATTGATTTATGCATATGCCTCATGTAATTTTGGAGTGGACATCGATATTTATCTTTTGGGTTTTGTAACTTAGGTTAATTATTTACCCAATTTGAAAACTATTTATTTGTGCATTTATTTGGGAGAAAATAGCATATCTTCCATATGTCTTTTGTTTCATGTCTTATACCAATTGATCAAGTTCATGTTTAAATTCGAATGCCTAGTTTATGAAAAAGTGTTTCAAATTTGTTAGATTAAATCTCTCACCTTGTTTTTAAAGTCTAGATTTTGTGCATTTTCCAAAAGACCTAGCATATGCCTATTTTGAGCTTAACTTTTATGCCTTGTTTCACCAAAATACCTATCAAATTTTATTTTCGTAGATTATACTTGTTTGAAACACTTTTTACATAGATTTTGGCAATCCATTTTTATTTCATCTACTTAACTATTTGGTGTAAGACATTTGACGTTAGAATATTTTGTACCAAGTTTTAACATAGACATTTTGGATATGCAACTCCACTTTTAGATTAAGTTAGACCAATTTTTAACAATTTATCTTGTTAGACATTATTTTTTAGAGTGTATAAAACTCTAAGACTTTTCATGAAACATTCATCATTGATTTGAATATGCCTCACTATACTCATAGTGTAGCCATGTACAATATGGGATATGATAATGTGGTTATACAAGATGACTTTGTTCAAGACCCCTATGGTGACGATGTAGTTTGTGAGATGGATCCTTATTTTTCTTATAAAAAGCAATCCAAGGAAGAAATAAAATATCCCTTAGCTCACTATTTGGTCAACACACCTCTATATTCAAAGTAGGACCAAGAATG
Organism: Torreya grandis; assembly: GCA_037957365.1. Classification (NCBI taxonomy): domain Eukaryota; kingdom Viridiplantae; phylum Streptophyta; class Pinopsida; order Cupressales; family Taxaceae; genus Torreya; species Torreya grandis. The sequence continues at coordinate 130,605 of JARHVA010005881.1, forward strand.
AATAGAGTAGTACCTAGCTAGCGTAACATCGATTGTGGACCAAGTTCAATAACAACCATACTAGTTTATGACGCCATCAACATATGATCCTTATTTGTTTTATCACTTACTTAAAAATAAGGATGAAGTTTTAATTAGAGTCACAGAGGTAGGGGCCAAGTTTATAGTAGACTTCCCTCATGAATATTTTCCAAGTCTAGTTAGAGTTCCTTAAAAACATACCTTACAACCAAACCAATGAACATGCCTCTTGTATCAATCCCCAAGCTCTAAGGTCGATGATGTATCAAGACCCACATATGCTTTTCATAGGAAAAGGCCTCATAGAAGACCATTTTATACAAATGTAGACAACATACTAGACCTATTTAAACTTAGCATACAATTTCAATAACATGACTATGTCAAATGCTCCACTTATTAAGATATCTCCTTCAATAGGAGTCTTAATTGAATTGACAAGCCAATAAAATTCATGTATCAACACATTCATGAAAATCACTTCAATTGGTGACATGTTTAATATCCCAGTTATTGAAGAAATGTTTATTATTTTTATGTAGACAAATGTGCCAAACATAGGGATAAAGCACAAGTGTCATCCAATCCAGGGCCAACAAGTGCCTTTAGTTAACACCATGAGTGTCTCACAATAGTAGGGGGTAGGAAATTCTACCTCTCAATTTCAACAAGATACTTCTAATCCTTAACGAACTACTTCTTCAAGCATGCAATCACAAGGATTAAGTAGTCAAACCTAAATTGGTGCCTTGCCTCAACCAAATGTCATGAATGTTATTCTACAACAATCGGTGACAACTAACATTCCAAAATAATAGGCACAGTCTAGTATACCAACACAACAAATATCAAACATTCTACCACCACAGTAGGGGAAACTAGTGTTCTACCTCATTAGGTAGTGATCAGTGTAGACATCTAATTCTTAACACCATTATCTTGAAATTGTCAATCTGATTAGAAATTTGTGAAAATGAACAATTTAAGCCAAAATCACTAAAAAAATGCTAAATAGTTTGAGTTTTTTGTTAAAATTGTTAATTTAGGATAACATATTCCTAAATGGGGAAATATATTTTATGTGATTATTAAATTTTCTCAGATTATTTCAATTTAAAATTAAAAAATGAACTAGGGTGCTCTGGATTGCTCTTCTTTACCAAATTTTGAAGCATAAGGCATGTGCATGTGTTATTTTATGTTGACAATGTCTTAAATGGGATATTGGTCTGTATGCAACTAACAACACCTTCTAATTCCTCTCTAATCAAATTATGACATAGTAATATGACATTATAACTAGTTTGATTAATAGAGTACAACCAAATTCCAAAGAATTGCTTAAATTTTGATCAATCTTACTTAGGCAAATTAAACCAAATTATGAGCTTAAGCAAGAATTCCATGAAAGTTATTAAATATTTATTTGTCATAAATTGATTCCTATTATCTACATCATTAAATGAAATCATCTATGGGGTGGTATCTATAATCCATAAATGCAACAAATATCAGGTTTATGGCCTCCCATGCCTCTTTAATGCCCCTTCCTTCCAAATATTTAGGAGAGCATTTATGATTTGAGCCTCAAAAATTGAATGCATTATTGGCCACACATCTTGATCTTAAGATGGATAGTCACAGTTCATTCTAATAAATTGTAAAAATTTATAAATAGGAGGCCTCTCACTTACATTTTTAAGTGCTTCATTTGTGTAAACTTATAATGCAGGATTCTCTTTACAAGCCATTTGAGTGTAGTTTGATAATGCTTTATTTTCAATAGGATAGCTTCATTTCTAAGCATATCATTGATTTTCATATTATGAGCCTAGTTTAGTTGGTGTTTTTAAAATGATGGAGGAGCTTTGCATTCATCATTGTTGAAGACTTGAGTACCAAATCAAGGGGAAAATCACATTTTGAGGTATATTTGTGTGATGGGATGATCTTGGGAAGCTAATATGTATGTTCTTTCTTTATTTTACTCTTAATTATTATTTGCATAACTTGTTAAAATAGGTTGACTTAGCTTGTTAATTTTTATGCATTTTTCTTGGTTTTATTGACTAATGCTAGATCTAACCATCTTTGTAATCCATCTCTACATCTTGGCATGCTTGATGGGACATGCATCCCATTCAAGTAAGGAATACACTTTTTTAATCTTAGATTTCCTTAAAAGTCTTTAAAAATCCTTAGCAGTCAATTTTTATCTTCATTTTCTCATGTTTTTGATGTTTTTTGTTGATACACAGGTCACACAATCATCGATGTCGATTATATTTAAAAAAACATTGGTCTAGGATAACTGACATCAGTTAGGTTGTAAGGAAAACACATTTAAAAATTTGTGTTTTAGATCTTTTTTAAAAATTACAGCTTGTTATTTTGGTTTATAAGTCCTTATCTAAACATTATTTTCTTGATCCATAAGTTTCTTTTGGATATTTTATCTTAGCCTAAGCTAACAAAAGTTTTTTTCAAAATATTTTTTGCCTAAGCGTTCACAGGTGACTATTATCAATTTTTTTCAATTGGCATCGATTCGTTTATGATCGACATCAATCCTATTACAACTAACATCGATCATCTTTTATCGACATCAGTATCTATGTGTAAAAAGTAGAGACCCTGAGAGATAGTTTGTATAACTTGCTGATTTCATTATCAATTGTGATTCAAAGAAAGTGGAAACTCTCTAACTTTATAGGACCCACATGAAAAAGTGATCAAAATTTGAGCATGAATTAAGTCTTAAACCTTCCTTTTGGTGTTTAAAAGGAACTTAGATGGTTTGTTTAATTATTTTGTGAATTTTTTCAATTTTTTTGGAAACTAAGTCTAAGGGGACAAGAATTTTACTTAAAATTTCAATTTGGTGTTTAAAATAACACTCACTTAAATTTAAATCTTTCTAAAAGTGTGTGGTGTTACATAAAATCATCTATTGCTTTTTTTTCTTTGATCAAAATGAAGAGTGTGTGTATGCTCTTCCCCATCCCCTATAGGAAACTTGAATCACCAAAAGTACCTTTTCATTTTTATTGTGTCTTTGTCCAAGGCATGAAAAGTAAGTTGTCTAGGCTCTCCCCAAAACCCATATGGTTTGGGTGATCAAAAAATGACCTCTAAATCCATTTCACTTAGTTTTATTTTATGAAATTTGGCTTGTGGAGGGGAGTTCATAGCCTCTTCATGAGTTCTTTAGTGAATATTTGACTTGGGGTTTCACCTCTTGGAATTGTCTTCAACCCCACTCCATGGAGGGTATACAAATTAAGGGTGATCCTCTAAGATGTTTTCTTGAGTGATTAAGCAAAATCCGTTAGTGGCAATCCAACTCAAATTTTATGATCAATCCAGACATCTAACTACACTAAGTTATTTATGGATGTAGTGGTTGTGAATAGGACAAGAATTTTTTATAACAACCTAATTGACATGGATCTAATTGACATAATACATATTTATCATTATTCTTGCTTGGTACCATCTAGATGGTTGGAAATTTAAGTTTTAGAACAACCCCAGTTGTTGTGGACATATTGTTGATGTAGGGTGATTAACCTAAAGGTCCATATCACCATACACTCTCTTGAGAGAAAAGGTGTAAAATAACCTACTACTTCATGAACTTTTATTTTTGGATTAACAATTAAAATCCTCCTAAGAGCACGTATATAGATGAATTTCAATAATATGATGCAACCTTGTCAGTTAGGGGCTTAAGATGATTTAATTAGTTATATTTATTTATTCCTTTATTTTCTTAGTCATTAAGTATAAAAATTGTTTGTAAAAAAAACACGTCATAACCAAACACATTTTTTATTCACCATTTCTTGAACAAGGAGGCATTATGCTAGTCAAATCAAAATCATCTTTTTCTTGTTCAAATATTCATCTTATAACATTGTGTTTGTATTGTATAAATAATGTAGTTATGCTACCCATTTCAGTGTAAACCATTTTCTAAAAATATTTAAGTCCATTTATAATTTAAATTTGGAATTGCACCTTTATAAGTTCTAAGTTAAAGTGTTAACCGGTTTTCCATTTTCACTTGACTTGAGCTAACTTGGGTTCAATTTCACATTTGGGTTGAAGACCATTTATAGATTCATCATCATCATTTAATCATTGTGAACTTAGGTCATCTTGTGTGTCATTTACGCTCTAATTTATAGAATACATTTTATTCTACCTTCTATTACCATGTGGTGGCATTATGTTACCCATATGATTTTTAGTTTTATACTGAAGAATTCTTGCATGTTTTCACATCTTGAGTTTCTTAGTTTGCATTGTCACCTTCCTAATCCGAAGGGCTTTCTTATAATTTCTCATTATCAACTCATCAAAGTTGAACTAGTTTTAATGGTATTAACATATCTCTAAACCTATGTTTGGTGTATTAGATTACACTTAGGTCTTTGAGTTATCATACCATCTTCTAGTTTATATGATTTCAAACCTACCAAAGGTTGAGTAATTTCATGAACACATTTATTCTAATTGTGTGGTACTATGCCCCCTATTTTTTATTATAGTCTCTTTGGTACCTTGACAATTGTTTAGAAAAGATCAAAACCCATACCTTGTTTAAAAATTTGCAAAACATTTTCCAAATCTTGACAAACATAGAGAACAAATATTTTAGACATGACTCAAATCTAAACTCATAATGGGGTCTCTTATGTCCCTAGCTATGAGGAGGAACACTTTTATGATGGCCAAGACAATTTTGTGGCCTTTGAAGACATTCCCACAATTTTAGGATTTGAGGAAGACTATTCATAATATCAACCCAAAGAGGATAATTATAAATCACTCCTAAGGTTGATTGAATCTGATGTTAAACTAGCCTCATACTTTCCTATAAAATAATTACATACCTTGGTTAGAGAAGGAGAGTAAAAAGAACAATCCTTCGAAAACATGGCAGAAATAAACATACCTTCTTCTAGCAAAAAAATTGAAATATTTATAAATTTGAAACTCAATGATCAATATATTATCACCAAGATCAAAAAGATAAGTCAATGATATACATACCAACCTATCATGGACTTTACATACTTTTTTAATTTCTACTTCAATCCACAATGATGCTTCCAAGGAATAAGGGAATGTGGTTCAACCAATGCAAACTCTAGTTGAGAACATAACAACGATGGATAAAGATGTCTTAATTGAATAACCTAAATCCCAAGAGGTTCTGAAACATGTTTTGCTAGAAATGGAGAATACATTTTCAATCATCAAGAGCCTCTTATTCCTTCACAAAACCAAAGACCAAAACATTTAGTATGCATTGAAGAAATTATAAAAAATAATTTGGATAGTTCATCTCAACCAACATGTACTTTGGTAAATAGACCATAGACTCCCCAAAATCAATAGAACATGTATATTCTAAGGAAACCAACTTCAAGGAATGTTAATCAACCTAGAAATTAGTGACTCACTAAATCAATTTAAAGAGAAAACTGAAAAAATCATGGACCATAGGGAATATATCCCTAACAAATTTACACAACAGGGGCACATACCACCCCAACAATAGGGGGAAATACCACCTCAATAGAATTATTTTCTACCCATGAATGCACCAAACATGCAAGAGTGGAATTATATGAAGGAGATTGTGTCACGATTGAAGACAAGAAACATAATATGGAAGTACAAATTTGATGAGATATGTCCATACCCATTTTATTTGAGTATTCTCTAAGTCCCATTTCCACCATATTTTTAGGCACCCATGTTTGAAAAGTATAAAAGAAAGGGTGACTCTTGTGAACACATTAAGGCATTTGTGTGTTATGCCAAGAGCTTGCTTATGGTATCATTTATTTGCTTCATTTGTTTTTGAAAAGTTTAGCAAGACATCATCTAGATTGGATCCTTAAGTTACCCAAGGGATTAGTTTCAAATTTGAATGACTTATCTAAAAAAAATTGACCACTTCTCATACAACATTAAGCATAAATTGATCATTTTTGACATATACAAAGACAAATAAAGTGATGGAAAAAGATTTGTGGCATATTTATAGTGGTGGAGAGCATTAACTGGTCATTTTCAAAATAGTTTTCTAGATAAATAGTTGGTAGACATTTTGAACATAACTTACAACCTGAGGTTACACATAATCTACGAGTTGTTTGTATTAACTCATTTGAATAAATTATAGATAAGGGGGTGCAGATTGAGAAGGTGCTTATTTCTAAAGGCTTTATCAATATTTATGCACAAGGTCAAACATCAAATCAAACCCATTCACTATTTCAAATGGTTTCACAAGATAAACCTAAGGGTTTTTAAAAAAATAAGAACATGGTAGGGAATGGAGTAATTGAATCAAGACACATGCAAATAGAGTAATCTTCGCCAGCTCCAAATGTATAATTATCTCCCCCTAATCCACTAGCCAATTTGCAAAGAATTCCTCCACGAGGGACATTATACAATCAATTTAGAGTCTTTAGTAAATTAGGAGAGCTTGTTGAGGTAGTGTTCTAAAAGCTCGTAGAAACTAACCTAATTTTATGGCTTGTACCAAGGCCATTTACTATAAATCAACCAAAGCTAGATTGATAAAAGGAAAATGAATATTACAACTTCCATCATGTTTTTGGTCATGATGCTTATTATTGCATCCAATTGTATTACCTTATTAAAGATTTGATCAAGAGTGGAGAAGTTGAGATCAAGCTTGTTCCACAAGGCACTAATTAGGATATGGGAATCTATCGAGATCCAATTCCTTGACATAATCAACAACCACCAAAGAATAATAAAAACCAAGGATAGAATTAGTGACAGAATCAAAACAAAATCAATTTCAAAATTGTAATCATCATGATCATAATACCCATGCTAGCAACCTGGGTTACAACAACATGCCTTATGACTATAACAACACTATGGAAAGCATTTATGCATCCCACCTTGCCATTATTACTATTAAATCCCATGAACTATCACATACTCTTTGTAGTAATGGGCCCATTATTGTATGATAAATACCCTCTCCCTTTAGTAATTCCACATCTAGTTCATGAAATGTTATTTTCACTCCATTTGTATAGGTTACTATTTTTGAACCCCATCCTTCCTCTAATTATAATGGCTCCTCATCGACTCAAAATTGAATCAATGCAACTAGATGCCTATGAGTCACTTTCCAAGGCCCTTCACCTTCATCTTCTAATTATAATGACTCCTTACCACCTCTAGGTTGTATAGTCACAACTATATGCTCATGAGTTACCCTTCAAGGCCCTTTGCCCTCTTCTTGTGACAACCCCTTAAGTTGTACTTAATAAAATGCAATAGTTTTTTTTAAATAATTAACTTAACATTCATATAATAGAATTAATCAATATAACATATCTAAATCATAAATAAGAATAATAGTACTTCTAATTCAAATAATTCATACAATATAAATCTTATACAACTCCAAGGAAAGTAAACATCACAAGACATAGCTATGGCTAGTCTGATAATACAACAATTGATATTCAAATATATAAGTACATAATAAAATTACATTCCTTTAGGCATACAGTCTAATACAATAAATATATACCAAGCTCTCTGAAGCTCAAGTCATGTCAACTCATGTATCTATGATAATCTCAAGTGTCATCTTTAGGGAGTACTACAGTGGGGAGGGAGAGCATCATCTGAACACTTAATCACACCAACCATAAACCAATGATCCCTCACACAATCCCCTATCAAGAAATAATCCTCCCTTCATGGATAGGTATATATAATGCTATGATAATATAGTGAGACATGCTAGTACCCCATATGTTGTAAGATTTCTAATAACAACAGTGAACCATAAATAAATCCATTCTAACATGATATCTCATAACATAAAAATCAAATATATGAAATGATAATGTACATCTACATTACTTTGGCTAAAGTTTTCAAATAATATACGATCATTTAGATTGGTCAATTTCATAACACACCCCTTGATTGGATAATTTATTGGTAGTATTACCTAGGCTAGTGGAATCCATCTCACTACCTATTAGTATCATCAATACATTTTTCCAAAATAAACATATACAACATAGTATTTGTTTTCAAGATTCATAGAAATTTTCTACTATACAAGGAATATAACAATTTTGAACATTCATTTTATTTCATCAATGTGTCAAGAATTTACAATTGTGCTAGTATAACATACATAACCATATATAACAAAACACAATTTTTAAGCATTCATACCATCCGATATGCCTTAAATGTGGACCATAATTTCTTATTTAAAATAGGTAAAGTATTGATTTTTCATAGACATTCAAGGGATCCAATTCACCATTTTCATAATGATAACATACTTAACCATATATGTCTTTAGTCACAACCAGGTTATAATTTTCATTATTCAAATCAATAAATCAAGCATGCCCATACCATAAGTAATTCATGCAACTAATTAAGTTTAACTCCATGTTTTGAAGGTATAAACATACACATATTCAGTAGCAAATTACATTCTATATCTTAGCAAATGATGAACTTTTTAACTATTTAATGAAATGTAAATTTCATTCCCAACCTAACCAAATAATTTTCCATTTTATAAACTTTTTAAAATATTATAAAATATATCTAACTTATATATACCCTACCATCTCAAAATTTATAAATATATTTGCTCAGTTTTATATAAAAGGAATATAAAGTATTGACCTATTGGAATGGGACACTACCCAAAATTAAAACATGTCCTTTTGAAACTTCTAACATTGGGTATAAGTGATCTAGGAGGATCTACAGTCACTCTGAAATAGAAGTTTTCAACTTACATATTAATCGATGGCACAACATAGATCTCATCAAGATTTTTTTGGCATAACTTAAATGGGTCAATTTCAAGCCCATATGCACAAGATATCGCATGTCAAAGTTTCCAAATCAATAGGTAAAAAAGGTGGAAAATGGTATGTGGCATAATACTAGAATGTCAAGTGGACCAATCATGTTACAACACATGGCAATGAGTTTGTGTGGGAAAAATATTGGTTTTTATATTTCATCTTTGATAGGGATACATAGATGGCATAAAAAATAGGCTGGATATGGGGACCATAGCTGGTGGAGTCTACTTTTGTCTTAGAAGGGGACCTTGCCATTGATAGAGATATGGAGCATCCATCTAGTTGGATGTTGACAAGTGTCAAATGAAGAGTGGTCCATGTGGTGGGTCTTCAAGCCACCACATGGCTTACCACCCCTATATTTCTCCATAGTAAAATTTTATTTACCTAATTATTTATGCTAACTTGAGCCCATAGCTGAGCTGAGCTTGATTTGGGGTGTCGAACCTAAGTTAGGGTGGAGAGATGAGTTTGTATGATCCAACTTAACCCAAATGGGTTGAAACAAGCTCGAGCTAGCCAACCCAGATGGGAGCCTATTTACCCCAGATGCCAAGTTTAGATCGACACAGTTTGATTTTATATTTAACATAGCTTCCACAATGGACACAATGAATCATGCCATGTTCCAATCCACACCATGGCTAAATCACCAATTGAAATGTGTATACTAGAGCACATTCAAAGGTAAGCATGATGTTACCAATATGCCTTGACATAGCCACCGGATAGAGTTTGAAATGCATGTGGACGAGAAAGCATCCAAAATAGCTTGAAGACTCATAATGAAGAGCCCATGGTAAATGTGGGATTGTAAAATATCATTTAATTTATGTTTGGAAAAAATTGGTTGAGGAGAATTGAACCCACAACCATCATGCTCCAATTTTAGCCCCTTACTACTCTGCTATCCATATATGGTTGAAACCAAATCGAAGGAATTCTTATTTAAATAAGGAATTGGTGGATTTTGGGAGAAGGGAGTTTTGAACCCTTATCCTTTTGGTTAAAAATATTAAGAACCCACTGTCATACCCATGGGCCCAAACATCATATAAAGTGGGCAAATTAACATTTGAAGATAATGTTTTTTTGAAGCGTGGGGTGGGAGATTCGAACCCTAGCCACCATGTAAAATGGTGAGATGCCCCACTGCTATACCTCATGGATTTTAAACAATATCAGATGGGGGAATTTATATTTCTATAATAGTTGTAGACTGAGAATGTAAAACATATAGGCCAGTTTGCACATATCACCCATTTTGAAGCACTTAGAAGCATTTTTAGCTCTCGATGTAAACTATGTAATTATCCTAGACTTCGAGATGAATTCAAAAATATGTTGAATATCCTATGATAAGTTTTTTAAGCCATATTTTAAGTCCATTTTTAGACTTTTTTTCAAAAATCCATAGGATTACAAGATTGCATTGACAATAGGAAGGTGAAAGGTCCATCTGTGTATGTCAAGGATTTCTAAAGGTCTATTGTCAAATTGTATGCACTCTTAGAGTATCTATTTGATAATTATAAGGGTTGGTCATGTACTCATTTTTTAGGTAAATGGATTGGTTTTTAATTTACGTGAACCCAGAGATGTAGGATTGTCAAACTCTATTATCACGTGCTTGTTGTGAGTTGATTCTATTTGTGCATTCTTTTCCACATTTTGATTAATCTTATTTATTAATCACTATTGAATGCTTAAATGGATAAAATAAGATAAAAGGTCAAATTCCATTTCATTTTCTTGAGCTTTTTGAGAAATTGAGTGATTTGATGAAAAGATTCAAGGTAAACAATTTACACACTAAATTAGTGTAGAGTTTACAGATCAGGTTTGATATCAGAGTAGTTAGTGAGTTGGGTTAGCTTCTGATTATGTGGATTTGATATCAATTTTTTTTAGTTTGGTTTCTAGTATTATTGTAGACTTTTTAGGCTTTTTAATATTTCATTCTTAGTTTATAGTTTGTGGAATTAGGTTTTTTGTAAGAAATAAGGAGCCATGGGCAAAGCCCTTAAAAGAAAGAGGCTTAATGAGCCTGAAGCAATTAATCGACAGATCTAGGAAGAGAATGTTTTCCTGAGAGCTCATTTTTACTCTTGGGAAGAGGAGAATGCCCACTTAAAATCAAAACTACAAGCCAAGGATGAGCTCTTGGCGCAGATGCAAGATGAAGATAAATATTGTCTTCATTAATTACCTTCCACTACAGATGCAAGCACTATGATTGATGAGTGGACTATAAGTTGTTCATCTGGTAATTCCTTTCATTTAGTTTTAGATATTGCTTTTGGTAGTTTTGATAAACACACTAAGGGCATTAGATCTAAACTGTTATTGAAAATGGGATTTGATGGAAGGGGCCTTGGTAAGAATGGTCAATGTATTGCTAACCCAATATAGGTAGAAGATATATCTCACCATGAAAGATTGGGTTATGCTAGTGATAAAGTGGATGTTGGAAAGAGTTCATCCATTGCTAAAAAAATACAAGCTTCAGATAGCCAAGATTGTTAGGAACCCACAGAAGCACCATTGATTACCAAGCAACTTAATATGCGGAATTAATCTGGAAGCAACTAGTAACTAGAATTCAGAAACAACACAGAATATGAGAGACAATACAATATGTATTAATACTCATCCAGAAAAGAATACAATAAAAAAGATGCCACTTCTTTTTCACACCTCTCAGAGGCTTCCCACACCTCAAGTGTATAGTAATTATTTCCTCAAAGCTCTCTCTCTTACGGTCCCAACACACAACTCAAACACAGAGTTGGTGTTTACCTCCAACCAGTCAGTATCCACTACTACCAGTACACAAGTGCTCCACGCACTCCAAGTACTCAACGTACTCCAAGTAGATCTCCCATGAACTTGTAACAACCTGCAACTCAAATGATCTTACTTATGGAAGGAACTACCTTGCCTTCCTCTTTGCTCTCCAATTGAGTACACATCGTACTCCAAGTAGATCCCACTTGATCTTGCTCCCTATTGTGTTGTTGTCACCTTGATTCTGCTGCCACCTACAGATCAACCTGGTTCTGTACACCTACAAACCTAGACCTTGCACACACAAACACCTACAAATCAATGATCTTACTTACCATGTAGATCTCCAAATGTGGCCTTGCACACCTCCTGACCAAGATCCTACATACATGAAGAATCCGTCTGATTCTCCAAACCAGCACCCACACTTGGCACTATGGCACTAGGAGGAACACACCATGCTCTCTTCACTCTGAAGGAGCTAATATTTGCTCTCTTACTATCTAGCACAAATTACAATATAGCCCATGAGTCTATTATATAGATCTCATGCAAACAATAATTAGACACCTAATTACAATAATTAGATCTGCAGCTTCAAGTCTAAAATTGGCTCTTAACATGCAAACACTTAGTTCATTAACAAATTGTTCATGCAACTGACAATTTTAGAACTACACAGGTGACCGACGTTGGTCCCTGTTTGCCTGGAGGTGACCGACGTCGGCCGACTCCTACCGACGTCGATTGCATTCCTGTCCACCATTGGCCAAAATCGATCAACCTAACCGACACTGGTGATTGTGACACTCAGCAACCTCTCAGCAACCTCCTTCCCTATTTACATCAGTGAAGCTTTTAGCTCCACAACCTAACAATCTCCCACTTGGAGATAAATAGCTACACTGTACCTATACCTGTACCTCGTCTAATCTATTTCCTGGCTTGTATCCCTCTTCAAGCTCAATCTTAAAGACCAACCACCACACAACCTATGGTGCACCTCCTATCATCTGAGTAACCTACCACATCCGAACCTACAAACCAATGTAGTGAAGTCCTGACCCTGCATAGCATGAATCCCTATTGTTGGTCCCTCTCAAATACCTGAGAACCCACTTCCCTGAATTAGCTCCTAACTCTCTGATAGCTCCCACTGCTGGGGAAAACTTAGGTCTATACCAGACCTCATGTGATTTTGGACACTAAACTATCCAGCCCTTGGTGTCCTTTGGTTCTGCATCCTGTGTATTAAACCTCGCTAACACCTGATTCACATCAACCTGTGAACTTCCATGTCTCTCATGCCAAAGAATTTTGCTACTCCAAATTCCTCATGACATGCCACTGAACTAACCTTACCCTTAGCTCAGTAAAACCTTGTATGTCTGAACATGTAACTAGTATACCATCCACATACAGTAACAGGATAATGTTGCAATCATCATCCACCTAGTAAGACAAACACATTGGTTACACTGATATTGATTAAAGCCTTGCTTTGTCATCCACCTGTCAAAACCTGTACCACTATCCTACAACTTCCTCAAGACCATATGACCTGGCCTTCCATCTCATGTATCCATTCTCTCTATTCTTTAACCAAGGAATCCATTCCTCTCTTAGTGCTTTCATATCGGCTGGCAACCCTACCAAAATCTCCTGTTTGGTTTTGCATCCTGTTCATGCCATGCTCCCACTATTTCTTGGATCATTCCTGCTCTAAAGTAAGCAACGAGTATAAAGAAGAGGAACAATGAATTTGAGGCTTACTTACACTTTCAATCCTCCCCATGGGCATTTGAGACTCCTTGGCAGCTTGTTGTCCACCCAAAATCTGTCTCAATGACCAACCTCAGTCACCACACAGTTTGCATCCGACTGACGTCAGTTCCATGCGACTGTCCAGATCATTGACGCTAGTTATCCTACCGATGTCGATCTTCACTTGCTCGACACCACCGACTTCTCTAGTCTATACATGACCGATGTCGGCACCTGTCTGTTCAACGTCAGTTACCCTTGACTGATGCCGGTACCTATGTATACCTGTGAGTGATGACTTTTTACCTACGAGCTTACTTTAAATCAAACCCATGTCCAAATTGCCTTGCTCAAAGGTATCCAGCCCCATCCGCTGATCTCTGTCTGTCATCTCCTCCAAGAACACCAAGGCTTTCCAGTTCTTAAGTCTATCAAACACATCTGTCTTCTTAAGAACATGCATCTCCTTCTTGCTCATGTGACCAAGCTTACAAAGCCACGTCTTTGCAACAAAAGAAGAATCAGTAATACAAGCAAGTAGATAAAGAGTACCTACTTTCTTACCACATGCTAATTCAAGTGCATCTGTTGTGAGAGTTCTTGTGCATCTCTCATCACCCAACTTTCTTGAAGCAATTAGCCACATCTTCAAGACTGGGACCTGCATGACCTTCTTCAACACCCATGTGTTTGCCGCCTGCAATTTCAGCTTCACTTCCCCTTTGCCAATACTTTGACAAGGCTCACCAACCCCTCTATTTGGGGCTACATGGAAAGAGGCAACAGAATCTATAAAATAAGATTCTACTTTATCCAAGAAACATCCCAGAGCATCCTGTGCAACAACACCTGCAACATCTACTTCTTCAATTTCTTCATGCTGATCTGCTACCAACCAACAATCTTTCTTTACCTACTCTTTCTTTCCATAACACCGTAATCAACCATTCATGCTTTTCAATTCCTCCATTCTTAGTGTACTTTCTTGTGCCATTGCTATACTCCCACTCAATCAGAAAACCCCTGAGAGTGACCTATAACCAAACACAAACCTGCTCCCTGCAACCTTAGCTCTGATACCAACTGTTAGGAACCCATGGAAGCACCATTGATTACCAAGCAACTTAATATGCGGAATTAAACCAGAAGCAACAAGTAACTAGAATTCAAAAACAACATAGAATATGAGAGACAATACAATATGTATTAATACTCATCCAAAAAAGAATACAATAAAGAAGATGCCACTTCTTCACACCTCTCAGAGGCTTCCCACACCTCAAGTGTACAGTAATTCTTTCCTCAAAGCTCTCTCTTACGGTCCCAACACACAACTCAAACACAGAGTTGGTGTTCACCTCCAACTAGTCAGTATCCACTACTGTCAGTACACAAGTGCTCCACACACTCCACAAGTGCTCAACACACTCCAAGTACTCAACGTACTCCAAGTAGATCTCCCATGAACTTGCAACAACCTGCAACTCAAATGATCTTACTTATGGAAGGAACTACCTTGCCTTCCTTTTTGCTCTCCAACTGAGTACACACCATACTCCAAGTAGATTCCCCCTGATCTTGCTCCCTATTGTGTTGCTATCACCTTGATTCTGTTGCCACCTGCAGATCAACCTGGTTCTGTACACTTGCAAACCTAGAACTTGCACACACAAATACCTGCAGATCAATGACCTTACTTACCATGTAGATCTCCAAACATGGTCTTGCACACCTACTGACCAAGATCCTACATACATGAAGAATCCGTCTGATTCTCCAAACCAACACCCACACTTGGCACTATGGCACTAGGAGGAACACACCATGCTCTCTTCACTCTGAAGGAGCTAATATTTGCTCTCTTACTCTCTAGCACAAATTACAATACAGCCCATGAGTCTATTATATAGATCTCATGCAAATAATAATTAGACACCTAATTACAATAATTAGATCCACAGCTTCAAGTCTAAAATTGGCTCTTAACATGCAAACACTCGGTTCATTAACAAACTGTTTGTGCAACTGACAGTTCTAAAACTGCACAGGCGATCGACATCAGTCCCTATCTGTCTCGAGGTGACCGACATCGGCTAACTCCTACCAATGGCGGTTGCATTCCTATCCACCACTGGCCAACGTCGATCGACCTAACCGATGCCAGTGACTGTGACACTCAGTAACCTCCTTCCCTTTTTGCATCAATGAAGCTTTTAGCTCCACAACCTAATAAAGATTTGAGGCCACTAGTAGAGCAAAATTCCTCCCTGTGAAGGAATAATGAGCGGTGTAAGAAATTAGGTAAAAGAGATATTGAGATTCCACTTCCTTGATCTTACACTAGAAAAGGCACCAATAGGAATGCGAATTCCAAGACTTCTGATTCATTTTTTCCATTTAAAAAATTTTGTTCCAATATTTAGCAGATGTTGCATTCTTTTCCTTGTGCGTTTTGTGGATTGAATAACCATTGTGCTGCATATTATTGGAAAATATAAGCTTTATTAAAGTAGATTACATTTGTTAAAGACTATTCTCATACTAGAAAAGTGAGAAATGGAAAAATGGTGACCTCACGAAGAGAGATGTTTGCACTCATTGTCATGTGAGTGGACATCAAGTTGAAAAGTGTTGAAAACTTTAACCATCCCACCATCCTAGTAATGGTAAGAAAAAAATGGTCTATAAACCTATTGATAAGGTAATTAATCAAGTTTTTGTTTAATCAACCCATGTATATGTCAGTAAATCCACTAATAAAATTGAACACCTTAAATAAGAGCATCTGATAAATAGGGTTAGTAAATAGTCTCTTAATTTCATGATGTCATGATTAGTAGATTGATAATGCATTTATGTTGCAAAGAAATTTTTGGGATCCTTGTTGTATGTTGACAAAGGACATTTACCCATGCTTTGGTGTATGTATTTTGGAGCTACTATATTGGGAACACTTTGAGATAGGTTCATCATGCGAAGTTTTTAATTATCACACTTATGTTTTAAAAATCTCTATTTTTGGAATCTTCAATGTTAGCTTTATGAGTTTCCTATTAAATTATTAAGAAATTTAAATCATTGATCAAATTAGGATATTTGACATTAGTTGCACATGATGTTGGATAGGATTCAATTTTCCTAAAATACTTGTTTTATAATAACTACTATTTTGGGATGCATCTATTTTTCCATGTATATATATAGATGCATTATAAGACCCTATTAGACAATGTTTTAAATGCTAGACACTATACACTACTTGTTTTTTTAGTTGTTTAGCATGATAAGAGCCATTGGGGTAATGTATTGTGACGGTCACAACGAATATTATATATTTTTTACATTGACAAACTTGTTTTGTAGTTGCATTGGTGATTATTTCAGTATTTGGTAGTTCGTCGCTTACAGGATGTGACAATGGGTAGATAGTTTGATATATTGTGACCTTATTGGTAGTTGTAAGATTAAGTATAACCCATGCATTTTTTAGGGCCTTTTACATTTTTGAATTATGAATCATATTTTTCCACTATTATCTCTATGCTATGATTTGGGTTATGTACTTGATATATTCCAGAAGACCATTTAGCAATAGGAGAGAAGATCACTAGGATTATCTATGTAGAGGTTCTTGTGAAGTCATGAAGCAGAGGAAGTCATTGCAATCTAAATCCTAATTTTTTGTAAGGGTTATTGATGGTGATACAACAATAGAGTGTTTATGGAATATGTGATCAATCAGTTGTTTCAAGCCTTGCAGGCATAGTTGCAAAACCTGAATAGGCCAATAAAGACCTATTGGAATTCTTTAGAACCGATTGGCATTTTAGAGGATTAATTTGGGTATCAGCTTTTGGTGGACCAAAAACCCTCTTAATAGGGAATATTGATCTAGGAGGATACACATTAACTTTGAAATAGAAGTCATCAAATTGTATATTGATTGATCACATAATGTAGAGCTCATTGAGAGCTCTCTGACACAATTTGAACAGGTCAATTTCAAGTTTGTATGTATAAGATATTGTGCATTGAAGTTTCCAAATCAACAGGACAAAAATGTGACATAGGTTGATGTGGCATAATCCTAACATGCCAAGTGGACCAATCATGTTACGACATGTGATAATGAATTAATGCAAGAAAAATATTGGTTTCTATATTTCATCTTTAATAGGTGTACGTAGATGACATAAAAAACAGGCCAGCTACAAGGACCATAGCCAGTGGAGTCCACTTTTATCTCAGAAGGGGACCCTACCACTGATAGAGCTATAGAGCATCCATCTAATTGGACATCGATAAGTGTTGAATGAAGAGTGGTCCACATGGTGGGTCCTCAAGCCACCATGGGGCTTTCCACCCATATATTTCTCCATAGTTAAATTTTATTTACCTAATTATTTATGCCAACTAGAGCTAGTAGCTGAGCTAAGCCTGAGTTGGGGTATCGAGCCTAAGTTAGACTGGAGAGACAAGTTAGGATGATCTAAATTAACCTAAAAGGGTTGAAAAAATATTGAGTTAGCCAACTTGGATGTGAGCTTATTTACCTCAAATGCCAAGTTTAGCTCGACACAGTCTGAGCTTATATTTAACATGACTTCTATATTGGACACAATGAATCATGCCACATTCAAATCCACACCATGGCTGAGTCACCAATTGTAATGTGTATTCTAAAGCACGTTCAAAGGTAATCATGTTGTCACCAACATGCCTCAACATAGCCAATAGATATAGTTTCAAATGCATGTGGATGAGGAAGCATCTAAAATAGCTCAAAGACCATGTAGTAGTGGTGATAGAAGCCTAATTTGAAGATTCATGGTGGAGAGCCCATGGTAAATGTCAGATTTTTAAATATCATTTAATCCATGTTCAACAAAAAGTGGTTGAGGAGAATTGAACCCACAATCATCGTGCTCCAATTTTGGCCCCTTACCGCTCCACCATCCATGGATAATTGAAACCAAATTGAAAGAATTCCTATTTAAATAAATAATTAGTAGGTTTTGGGAGAAGGGAGTTGAAAACCCTTATCCTTTTGGTTAAAGGAAAAATAACCCACCATCATTCCCATGGGCCCAAACATTATATAAAGTAGGTAAATTTACACTTGAAGATAATGTTTTCTGAAGCATGGAGTGGGAGATTCAAACCCTGGCTACCATGTAAAATGGTGGGATGCCCCACCACTATACCACAAGGATTGTAAACAATATCAAATGGGGGAAGTTATATTTATATAATATTTGTAGACTGAGAATGTAAAGCATATAGGCCATTTTGCACATATCACCCATTTTGAAGCACTAGAGGCATTTTTAGCTCTCGATGTAAACTCTGGAATTATCCTAGACTTTGAGATGAATTAAAAAATATGTTGAATCCCTTATGTTGATTTTTTAAGTCCATTTTCAATAATTTTTGGTGAAAATCCATAGGATTGTGAGATTGTATTGACGACAAGAAGGTGGAAGGTCCGTCCTTGTATGCCGAGGCTTTCTGAAGGTCTGTTGCCAAATTCTATGCTTATTTAGAGTATTATTTGACAATTTTGAGGGTTAGCCATGTACTCACTTTTAAAGGAAATGGATCAGTTTGTAATTAAAGTGAACTCAGAGATGTAGGCATTGTCAAACTCGATTATCATGTGCTTATCGTGACTTGATTCTATTTATGCATTCTTTTTCCGTATTTTGATTAATCTTGTTTATTAATCACTATTGAATACCTAAATAGATAAAATAAGATAAAAGGTCAAATTTCATTTCATTTTCTTGAATGTTTTAGGAAATTGAGTGATTTGATGAAAAGATCCAAGATAAACACTTTGCGCACTAAATTAGTGTAGAGTTTATAGATCAATAAGGAAGAACATAGTTCTACCATTATAATAATAAAATAGGATAAAATGTTGACTTTATTTAATTAACCATAAACTTTTGATAAAACTCAAGCTCTTTTAATACGACACTTCCTTCTTTATGGAATGAGACACAAACTTAAACTAAAACATTAAACATTACCTCTAATAGTCAATATGCAGCCTAACCAAATTCAATGTAGCTCTTAAAAGAATATAACTTTAGACTTCTATCTAATATTTAGATACTATAACTTAAAATAAAGTGATGCCAATTGACATGGAGTGCATCCTATCTTAATTCTAGTACTTGGGTCAATTTAATAATTGGCATATAGTTTGAAAAATAATACAGCCTATATTTACACTACGTAAACCCAGAACTAAAACACAGATAATACTTTAGCATGCAGGCTTTTCTAGAATAAAATATAGGTTTATAAAATTACAACACCATGCCATTTATAGAATAAAACCTCTATTAAAAGTAAAGTGCAAGTTTATAGAATAAAAACACAGACTAAAAGAGACAAAGCTCAAGTGTTTTTTTAGAATGTAAATGTTAACTAATATAAAAATATATAACACTGGTAGAAGCGAGGGACGCAAACATCTAGCTAAATATTGCCTTTGATAAAATTGGAATTAAACATGCAATGAATTACATACAGGTCTTGTCAATTGAAAACTCAATCAACGCTAAATTTAATGCACCTCTATAACTCTACGCAACCATACTTATACCCATTTCTACGTAGATATAAAATAAGATGGAGGGCTAGTGAATAGGATAAGATACAAATATAGATAAATAGGTTACCAAAATTTATGTATATACCACATAACTATAATGTGGAAGCACTGCCAATACAAAAATATGCAGACCCTAAAATATTTAAATACCTTTTGGTAAGGGAAAAACGTAGCTACAACAAACACAAGCATGCTCAGAAAAAGGTAAATGAAAGTCACCATAATTCACTAGTTCTTGTTAATGAAAAACGTGGATCATAAAATATAATAAGGTGGTTTAATAATATAATGTTGCTAAGGGAGATCATTACATACGCTTAGGGAAATAAAATGCAGCATCTAAAAAGTATGCAGGGTTATGAGGAAACTTAAATGTTACCCATTAAAGACAAAATGCAGGTCTTACTATAAAACTCACTCTTAAATAATATTTAGTTTCAATATATAAAGAGACTCTTTAATAACAATTTCAAATCATATTTATAAAAATACAAACCATCTTATCCAAAATACAGCGAAGCTTACTTAAATAGGTAAAACGTAGGCTAAAGACAATTTATAACACATAATTGGATAGTGAATAGCTACTAAACATAATCATATTCCGCCAAAATAGCTATAAGAAGGATGCATCTCTATCATTTATAATTCAACCAAGAAAATACACAATTAAATATATAAACCATAGGTTCTTTAAAAGAAAGAATGTAGGTCATAATTATATTAAATGCAAAACCAACCTAGAAAATTTGTTGAAGACTTTTCCTACTTTTAATTCTTAGCTTCTTCTCCTCCTCCTTCCTCTTTCTATCTGCATGTTTTATTCTCCAACATTTTTCTCTATTTATAAGACTTATTTATCTTCTAAATTCAATGTTCCTCTTTTGCATGGAATTCTCTATTTTTATTTATTCATGCATGTTAATCTATTCTTCTTCTTCTCTCAATATTCACCTAAGTTGACTTAATAATATATTTTCCTAATTTTTAAGTAAATTCATGCATAATTCAAATTTTAACTTTAAATTGCATTAACACAACTTTCATGCAATTTTCAAAACAATGATAAATAATTATTTAATTAAATGACAAAATAAGTCATTAATTGTATTTTAATTTTAAGATAATTATTTTCACAATAATTATATCTATTAGCACGAATATTTAGTTTATGGGTTTAAATTCAAAAATCAAGTCAATTAAGATATAGAAATCTAATACACACTAAAACTAATTCCACAAACACAAATATAATTGCAAGTAATATGCACTAACATTTTTATGCAAATATTATTTAAAATCTACTGTGTACATGGTCTCTAGCATTTTCCACTGATATTTCTCCCACTTGTTCCATCTATTTGATCCTCTTTGATGATGCTCTCCCTCATCAAGCTCTGAGGGTAGGACCTATCCTACATCCACCTCACAATAAGTAGGTAGTTAGTCTAAGTCATAAAATATCAATAATGATGCATAATTAACCAATACATATCCACATTCTATAGAATATAAAATACAATTATCATATCATATACTCAAATCAACATTGGTATTGTCCCATTATAGTACATGTCCTAAAGTTAAAAATCAAAGAAATAGTAATCAAATATTAACCATACTAATCAATGTATTAAAAGTTATTTTTCATAGGGTGAAATAGGGATGTAACATCCTCCCCATAAAACTAGTCATCGTCCTTATGACACTCAAACAATACTCTTTAAATATAAAAAGTGTTAACAAAATTGAAAAAAACATAGTATCAAGTATCTATCATGAAAATAAACGTTGAAACAGCCTAGAAAACTCATCATAGCCTTTCCAAGTAGCACTATCTTTAGAGTATTAGTCTCATAAGACCTTACACTAAGACACCTCTCTATTTTGTAAATGAAGTTTGTGAGTGTCAATTACTTTGATTGATTCTACCATAACCACCCTGAGATCCATAACTTACAAGGCATTCCAATCCAAAATATGTGAAGAATCATCTATATACTTCTTAATATAATATACATGAAAAATATTATGTAATAGAGCTAGGGTTGGTGGTAATACAAGCCTATAAACAATAGGATTGATCACTTCTAACACTTTGAAGGGTCCCACATATTTTGGCAATAGTTTCACTGACTTTTCAATTAACCAAAGTCAATTGAGCTCTTTTATGGCTTAACCCACAAGAACACTTTATCACCCTAGTAAACCTGTTATCTATCCTCTTCAGATCAATGTAACTCTTCTACCTATCCTTATCCTCAACCAATCTCTTTTTGATTAACTTAACTTGATCTTTCATTTCAAAAAGCATCTCTAACCTAAAGACTACCCTATTCTCTATCTTGTCCTAACTGATTGGTGTCTTGCACCTCATTCTGTACAGTGCTTCAAAAAGATCCATTTTTAGTGTTGATTAGAGTGAGTTGTTATATGCAAACTCAAACAATGGAATATAATCTTCCAGTTTTTATTTTTGATCCATGAAATACATATGTAGAAGATCCTTTAAAATCTAATTCACTCACTCAATCTAACCATCAGTCTCTAGATGATATGCAATACTATAATTTAACTTTATATCCAAAGCTGAATTTAGAGTCTCCCAAAACTAGGAAGTCATCTTTGGATATCGATCCAAAATTATCTTCTCGAGAAATCCATCCAACCTATACACTTCCTTAACGAACCTCTTTTCAAGGGTAGGTTCATTATCTATCAAGTTTTCTAGCATGAAATGAGCCATCTTGGTTAGTTTATCCACAACTACTAAGATCATATCATTCTCACTCCTCGACATTGGTAAATCTTGGATAAAATCTATAATGATCACCTACTACTTCCACTCTAGTATATCATGTTGATATAGTGATCTAGATGGGTGCACATGTTCAACTTTAACTCACTGACATTCTAGATAACGTGACATAAAATCTACCACATCCTTCTTGATTCCCTTCCAAAAATATAAAGGTCTAAGCTCTGCCATGAGATTTGATACTCTTGGATGTCCTAAATAAAAGGAATTGTGTAATTATTTCAACACTTTACATATTTTCTCAATTTGGCACATACATTCTCCCACTGAAACATAGAAGGCCATCACTCTCAAAATTAAATCCTTTATACTAAGGATTCTGATCATTATCAGACAACGATTTTCTAACTTGCTCATAGTATTCATCTCCTGGTGAGAACTTAACCACTTGATCTCTGAAAATACTCCTGATAGGAGCTATAGCTATTATGTACTTTCTACAACTCAAAATGTCAGCTAATCTATTTTTTTAACCTTTGATGTAGTTAATATCAAAGTCATAATCAAAAAGAAACTCTAAACAATTTCTCTGATGAGCATTATGATTTGGTTGGGTGAATATATATTTTAGCCCTAAGTTATCAGTCTTGAGCTCAAATGGTTTTTCTAACAATTAGTGTCACCAAAATTACAAAGAATGAATTATTGTTACAAGTTCAAGATCATGAGGGTAAAAATTCACCTCATGATTTTTTAGCTTCCTTGATTCAAAAGTCACTACTGCACCATCCTACATAATGACTCCACTTAATCCCTCTCTTAACACATCTATGATCACTAAAAACTGACCATTGGGATCATAAACTTTCAATACCAATGCTAAAGTAAGCTTTCTTTTTAACTCTTGAAATGATACTTCACATTTTTTTGACTAGACAAAATTTTAGTTCTTCCATTGCAAGGAGGTAATTAGATTAGCTATGTTGGAAAAGTTTGGAATGGACTTCCTATAGTAGCATGTTAACCCCATGAAGCTCCTTACCTTGTGCACATTTATAGGTGATAGCCACCCCATAATGGCCCTTATCTTAGATGGATTTATAAAAATATCATATGTAAAAATAATATTCCATAGATATTACACTCTCTCCTAAAAAAATGCATATTTAGACAACTTGTCGTACAACTTGTGCTTTTGCAACCATTACAAAACCAATTATAGATGCTATAGGTGCTCCTATTCATTATTAGAATATACAAGAATGTCATCCAAAAAGACTAAGACAAAGTGATCTAAATAATATATAAACATGACATTCATGAGATTCATGAATGTTGCTAGTGTGTTTGTCAACCCAAAAGGTAACATCATGAATTCTTAATGTCCATAGTGAGTCCAAAAAGTTGTTTTTATAATATCTTCATCCCAAATACTCAAATGATGATATCCTACTCTAAGACCTATCTTAGAAAATAATGTTGATCCATGTATTTGATCAAAAATATCATCTATACGAGGTGCCTTGTTCAACATTTTGTAATTGATGCAGAGTTAAAGGGTACCATCCTTTTTTTCACAAAATTAACTGGTGCACCCCATGGTGACACATTAGGCCTAATCAACCCTTTGGACAATAGTTCATTGAGTTAAGCCTTCAATTCAACTAACTCAGTGGTTTTCATCCTATATGATGCCTTAGATTGTGGTTTTAATCCAAGTATGATGTCGATAGAGAAATTAAACTCACTTTTAGGAGGTAAATTTGTTAATTCCTCTAGAAACACATCATGTAAATCTCTAAGAAATGGGTAATCTTCGAGAGGTGGTTCAATAGGTTCCTCTATATCATTTATCTTGATGATAAATTTTTGGCACCCTTTTGCTTGAGCCCTCCTGAGTTACATTGCAAAAATCTATCGAAGCCATAACTCTCTTTTCTCCCTAAATCTATGTTTGATTTCCAAAATCATCAGACAATCACCTTTCTTTAAATAGTTTTCAACCTTAGCTTTTATGTTTAACAAGCTATTTGACTCCTAGGATCATGTAATATGACCCTAGTGGTGTTATGTATAAATCCACTATAGTTAAAAATTTAGGTAACTCAACTACTGCTTTAACTAAGCACTGAATAACCATGACTTTTGAGTTATTCCCAAATTATACCGACCATGTATTAGTGTTGCCTAAAATCCCCTGTATCCCCTGTATCTATCAAAATAGAAATCGGATATCTAAACAAAATACCTAACAATTCTATTAGTGTTGCCTAAAATCCAACTTATTGATTATCAATTATTGTATGAATACACTACTATAAATTGACCTATTGAAGATTAGGGCCTTTATTCTTTGACTTATCATTAGGACATCATGACCATAATGATTTCCTCCATAATTAAAAAAATTGCCTAGTGGTCCTTTCCTATTAGTTTGAGTGTTTCCTTGAAAACTACCCTTAGAGCTATTGCCTATTTTTTTTTATTGAATCCCCTATTAAACTTAGCATTTTGGTTATTAGGATAACCTTGAAGTTTCCTTTACTTTACTTCTAGTTATTCTTGAACATTGTGTTAGAATTACCAAAACATTTCATGATCTTTTCCTTATCTTGAGCAAGATATTTCAGTTTATGCTCCTATTTCACTACATTCTCAAAAAATTGATTCATGGTGGGAAGTTCATGCACATCTACCTCACCACCGATCTAGGGTTTTAGTCCAATGATAAAATTCCTAATTTTGAATCTCTCATTTGCTTGGTACTATAGTAAATACTTAAATTTTTTGGTGAACTGCTCCCAATACTCATTCATCGATGAATTTCCCTATTTTAGATTTCTAGAAATTTGAGAACTTCTTATCAAAGTAAAGCTATGGTAAACACCATGACCTAAACAACATCACAAAGCAATCCTAGGTTGTGGTGGTGGAGTTAAGGTTTATTTCCATATTTTTATTGGCCCACCAAGTATGTACCTCACTAACCAATTGGTAATCTTCCCAAGTTGCTTTGGTGACTTATGAGTTGTTTCGAATCTTGAAATATTTCTCCATATCTGTCAACTAGGCCTCAGCTCCATCACCTAGAATAGTTCCATCAAACTTTGATAGATTCACCTTTTTCATGTCCCTAGATAATTTTATAATCAACTGAGCTCTCACATCCTACAATTTTTCCTATTTAGCTGGGTGTTTAACAAGTACTTCTTGATGTTTTTTCTTGCCTTGGCCATGAACTTCTTATTCTAGGGCTGTAATCCAATCCCTAGTGTTGTTCATGGCTATGAGAACCTAATCCAACTTATCTGAATGATTAATGGCTATTAGGTTTGGATCAAAAGAAGGGTTACTATCATTAACATATGAAGGACCCTCACCTAATTTTCTTATTTTCACCATTATTCCTTCTCACTAAAAATGAGAATACAAAAAATGTTAGTGGACTCATTTAGTCCTATAGTTCAATCCTAGGATCTGATACCACATGTGACAACTCCTCTAGTTGTACTTAATAAAATATAGTAATTTTTTTTTAAATAATTAACTTAACATTCATATAATAGAATTAATCAATATAACATATCTAAATCATAACTAAGAACAATAGTACTTGTAATTCAAATACTGCATACAATATAAATATTAGACAACTCCAAGGAAAGTAAACATCACAAGACACAACTATGATTGGTCTGAAAATACATCAAATATTATTCAAATGTACAAGTAAATAATACAATTACATTCTTTCAGGAATATAGTCTAGTACAAGAAAAAAAATACCAAGCTCTCCAGAGTTTGAGATATGTCAACTTGTGTATCATTGTTAATCTCAAGTTTCATCTCCAAGGAGTATTATAGTGGAGAGGGAGAGCATCATCTGAGAGCTTTACCATACCAACCATGGACCGAAAATCCCCCACACAATCCCCTTTTTAGGAAATGGCCTTCCCTTCATAGATAGGTAGATAGAATGGTATGAGCATCTAGTGAGACATGCTAGTACCCCACATGTTGTAAGATTTATAATAACATGTAGTGTACCATAAAGAAATTTGTTCTAACATGATATCTCACAACATGCAAATCAAACATATGAAATGACAATGTACATCTACATTACTTTGGCCAAACTTTTCAAAGAATATATGAGTATTTAGATCAGTCAATTTTATAATGCACCACTCAATCAAATTATCTATTGGTGTTACTAACTAGGTTAGTGAAATACATCTCACTACTTATTAGTATCAACAACATGTTTTTCCAAAATAAACATATATGACATAATATTTATCTCCAAGATGCATACATATTTTATCCTATACAAGGAATATAACAATTTTTAGCATTCATTTTATTTCATCAATGTGTCAAGAACCTACAATTATGCTAGTATAACATACATAACCATATACAACAAAACATAATTTTTAAGCATTATACCATCCAATATGCCTTAACTATGGACCATAATTTCCTCTTTAAATAGGTAAAGTATTAGTTTTCCATAGACAACCAAGGGATCCAATTCACCATTTTCATAATGATAACATACTTAACCATATACATATTTAGTCACAACCAGGTTATAATTTCTATTCTTCAAATTAGGAAATCAAATATGCCCATACCATAAGTAAGTCATGCAACTATTTAAGTTTAACTCTATGTTCTAAAGGTATAAACATACACTTATTCGGCATCAAATTACATTCTTATACACCTATGTATATATCTTAGCAAATGATGAACTTTTTAACTATATAATGAAATGTAAATTTCATTCCCAACCCAACCAAATAATTTTCCATTTTATAAAATTTGGTAAAAATTTTTTAAATATATCTAACTTAAATATACCCCTACCATCTCACAATTTATAAATATATTTGCTCAGTTATATATAAAAGGAATATAAATT
Source organism: Torreya grandis (assembly GCA_037957365.1). NCBI lineage: Eukaryota > Viridiplantae > Streptophyta > Pinopsida > Cupressales > Taxaceae > Torreya > Torreya grandis. Next base: position 158,402 of record JARHVA010005881.1, read on the forward strand.
ATTAACCTATTATAATAGGATGCTACCCAAAATCAAAACACGTTCTTTAAAAACTTCCAACATTGAGTATAAGGAAGAACACAATTTTACCATTCCAACAATAAAATAGGATAAAACACTAGATTTATTTAATTAACCATAGGATTTTGATAAAAATCAAACTCTTTTAATATGGTGCTGCCCTATTTATGAAATGAGATGCAGGCTTAAAACAAAATGTTAAACACAGTGTCCAGTCAACATACAACCTAACCAAATTTAATGTAGTTTTTAAAAGAATAGAATTTTAGACTTGTATCTAATATTTAGATGTTATAACTTAAAATATATTGCTACCAATTGATATGAAATGATGTATATCTTAATTTCAATGCTTGGGTCAATTTAATAATTGGCATATAGTTTGAAAAATAACATAGCCTATACTTACACTATGCAAACCCTAAACTAAAACATAGGTAATACTTTAGCATGCAAGCTTTTCTAGAATAAAATACAGGTTTATAAAATCACAACATGGTGTCATATATAGTGGGATGTTGGCTTTAGGTTTATAGAATTAAAATGCAGACAAAAAAAGGACAAAGCTTAGGCTTTTTTTAGAACATAGATGGTAAATAAGATATCCAATATAAAAATATATAACGTTGGATAAAAGTGAGGGATGCACTACATAGTGGGATTCAGGCATCTAGCTAAACATTACCTATGATAAAATTGGAACACAACACATAATGAATTAAATATAGGTCTTGCCAATTAGAAAATTAGTCAACACTAAATTCAATGCACCTCTATAACTCTACGCTACCATGCTTATACCCATTTCTACGTAGATATGAAATAAGATGTAGGTCTAGTGAATAGGATAAAACATAGATCAATAGAAATAGATCATTGGAATTTATGTATACACCACATAGCTATAAGGTGGAAGCACTACCAATACAAAAATATGTAGACCCTAAAACATTGAAACACCTTCTGGAAAGGGGAAAACACAAGCATGATAAAAAAAAGGTAAATGCAGGTCACCATAATTCACTGGTTCTTGTTAATGAGAAACATAGATCACAAAAGACAATAAGGTGGTTTAATAATAAAACGCTACCAAAGGAAATAATTACATACCTATATAGAAAAAAAATGTAGCATCTAAGAAGTATGCAAGGTTATGAGGAAACTTAAATGTTACACATTAAAGATAAAACATAGGTCTTATTATAAAACTCATGCTTAAATAATATTTATTCAATATAGAAAGAGATGTTTTAATAACAATTTCAACTCAAATTTATAAAAATACAACCCGTCTTATCTAAAATATAGCGAAGCTTACCTAAATGGGTAAAATTTAGGCCAAAGACAATTTATAACACATAATTGGATAGTGAATAGATGTTAAACATAATCATATTTAGCCAAAAGAGTTATAATGAGGATGTATCTCTATCATTTATACTTCAAACAAAAAAAGACAAAATTAAATATATAAACCATAGGTTATTTAAAAGAAAGAACACATGTCATGGTTATATTAAATGCAAAACCAACTTGAAAAATTTGCTGAAGACTTTTCCTATCCCCCCTTTAATCCTTATCTTCTTCTCCTCCTCCTTCCTCTTTCTATTTGCATGCTTCTTATTGAATATTTTTCTTTATTTATAAGACTTATGTATTTTCTAAATTCAACACTCCTCATTTGCACGAAACTCTCTATTTTTATTTATCCATGTATGTCAATCTATTCTTCTTATTCTCTAAATATTCACTTAAGTTGAATTAATAATCTATTTTCCTAATTTATAAGATTCATGCACAATTCAAATTTTAACTTTAAATTGTATTAACACAACTTCCATGTAATTTTCAAAACAATGATAAATAATTGATTAACTAAGAGATAAAATAAGTTATTAATTTCATTTTATTTGTAAGATAATAATTTTCACAATAATTATATCTATTAGCATGAATATTTATTTTATAGATTTAAATTCAAAAATCAAGTCAATTAGGCTAAAAAAATCTAATGCATACTAAAACTAATTCCAAACACATAAATATAATCGTAAGAAATATGCACTAACATTTTTATGAAATTTTCATTTAAAATCTATTGTGTGTGTGTGCAAGGTCACTAACATTTTCCAATGATATTTTTCTCAATCGTTCTATCTAGTCAATCCTCTCTGATGATGGTCTCCCTCATCAATCTCTGAGGGTAGGACCTATCCTGAATCTACCTCACAACAAGTAGGTAGTTAGTCTAAGTGATCAAAAATATCACTAATGATGCATAACTAACCAATACATATCCATATTATAAAAAAATATAACATATAGTTATCATAATATCTCCTCAAATCAATAATGTTACTATCATATTATAGTATATGTCATAAAACTAAAAATCAAAGCAATAGTAATCAGATATTAACAATACTAATCAATAGATTATAGGATAATTTGTCATCGGGTGAAATTGGTATGTAACCATTATTCCACTGAATCTAATGTGAACTTGTGCTTTTGGATCCAAAGCCGAACACTGTGCTAGCTAAGGCTAGGCCATCTCATCCTACAATTTAAAATCCTTATAGTCTATCAAACTAATCGAGTAAAAACCCTGTCCAAATTTATATTTTATATTTCCTGCATACATTTGAAGTCCATAGAACTATTTTGAACAACCTTTTACAACAATCCACTATTCCTAATGATATTAATCCTAAATAGTTCCAAACACTAGTGGGATATTTGTCTTCATTTTGTTAGGTAAATTTTGATCAAAAAGACATGTCCACTCTTGGTCCTAGCCATAACAACACATTGTATATTGAGGTCATCATTGAAAACCATAATATCAAGCAGGTTCTTATAGATAATGGTTCAAGGTTGATCATAGTGTCCCTAAAATTGGTATAGAGATTGGGTTACACTATAAAGGATATTCAACCAGAGACAATCACCATAAAGGCTTATAAAAATGTTGAAAGGGAGTCTTCTGGTAATATTTATTTATCAATCATGGCTGGGTCTATTTCCCACAACAAATTGTTATTCATTATGGATATTGAGTTGCCTTATAAAATAATTCTAGGTTGCTCATGGATCCATGAAGTACAGGATGTTCCATCCACCTTGCATTAGTGCCTTGAGTTTCCCCATGATGGGATCGAGGTTACTATTCCCACTAATATATAGACTTATCAGTATTTCAAACATCTAGAGTTTTAGTATCGTAATGATAACTATTGTTCTGGTTTTGAATTCATTGCAAAGAAGAATAAGGATATAGTTTCACATCCACATAAATCCAATTATATCAACCCTAGTTACTTTGTGTCCATTTCAACTAATCCATTTCCTACAACTCTTGAAAAATAGGTTGTTATAAAATATGTGGGCATTTCCACATACTATATTAAGGATGCCTTCTATGTTTCTAAGTTACTGAAGTCTCCTACAACATTTGGTAAACTCAAACCTTACAAAAGACCTAACAAACCCAACTTGATCTATAAATAGAAGAAAGAAAAACAAAAACCACTTATGGTATTTGTACCTACTACTTCACCAAAATAGGACCAAGAGGTTTTCAATGAAGGAGATTGGTTATATTCTAATAGCATTAATGATTGCTTTCAGAATCCAAAATATCATATCCCTAATCAGGTTATGGATAATTTGGATTATATAGGAAAAGGCCTTGGCCCACGAGTGCAAGGAATCCTATAACCTTTATCAGTTGGAGTACCTAGTTTAAATCATGATCTCATATTTATACCACCTGGGGGTGGCCTCATAACTTTTGATAGTGATTCTTCTAAATCAACTAGTAATGAGACTCCTAAAAGTGATACAACATCCCATTATAACCTTTTAGATGAGATTGTTGACTCAGATTTATTTGATCAAATTTTCATTATGACCTTAACACCTCATTTTTCCCTATGACTTTTTCATCCTAAGCTCATTTATTAGGAGCAAAAAAATTTATTCATACACCTTGATGAATTCCAAAATGAAGAATCAATTAAAGAATATATGAGCCTTAGAGATGGATTGCTCATTGGTGATCATAAACAAGGCTTTGATTTTTCATTGGATCATTCTGCTTACTTTGGAGAGTAGGAAAACTTTCTTGGTCATAAAAAAGATAAAACATTGATATCTTCAAGTGGAAAACTTTTTAATGTGCTCATTAATTAGAGAAAAAGTAAAGATATAGACAAACCCTTGAGTGAAAACCTATTTCAAATGCTCTTGGATGGGAAAGTCTTCTCATCCCCAAAGGATGCAAAAGTTCCATCAAGTCATATCTCTATAGCCAGTACAAGCATTTCTTCATAAAAACAACAAATTTTTGAGTGTTTTGATCTTGAGTTTCTTGAGATGGTAGATTCAAATTTGTCACATTATCCAGAGCTTTGGGAGGAACAACATGAAACTGTAGTAGATGAAGATGATCATGATCACACATTGTCTACTATTATTGAAGATGGTTCTACACTCCTTGTAGAGAACATTTTTGAAGTGAACTTGGGAACATACGATGATCCCAAAAATATTTATCTTGGAGCTTCCCTTATTGAAGTAGAATGCGAACACATTATATCCATTTTGATGGATTTTACGATCTAGGAATTTGACTCAAGAGAGGATGGTTAGTATGGTGTTAGTTTAAAAATCAAAACAAAAAGAAATAAACACACTAATAACATAACATCTATATTCCTAGATACTAGGGAGAGCTTAGTTAACAAAATAAAATGACAAACACAACTAAAAAGTAAGGAATAAAACACAAGAATTCCTTCGTCTTCTTTGGATGCTCCAAATGCCTTTGTAGTAGTGGCTTGCTTGACTTGTGCTCATGAAGTCTTTAGAAATAGAAGTTGGCTTGGAATCAATTTGGCATTATAACTTTGCATTATCAATTCCTTTGAATATATTTGAGCATAATAACTTTGTACCAAAATAGCTTAGAAATGATGTTGTGAGGCCTCCTTTTTATAGATTGTTGCAAATGCCTAGAATCAACCTAAACTATCCATCTTGAGATTGAGATTTGTGGTTGAGTATTAATTCAATTTTTAGAATTAATTTTGTAATTATCCTCATCATGACATTGGAAGAAGGGGAAATTAAGTGGGATGGAGGGCATGAATCCTAATATTTGTGGCATTTATAGCCTAGGGATGTCTTCTCAAGAAATGAGGTCACTTGATCATGCAGATATTCAATATTCATTTCTAAAAACAAGTATTCAAAAAAAATTCATATAATTTTTGATTAAACCTTGATTTGGGTTAATTATCTCTTAAGCATGATTAAGCACTATGTGCACAAATTACTCAGTTTGATCAGAATGCCTTGTTATTAGTCTAAAATTTGACTGGATTGGAATTGGAAGTCATTGTCAGATGCATAAGAACCATATTACCATTTAGTATGTTATTAAAAGTAAATAACAAAGGAAAGAATATTGGGGAAAATATTTGATAGAAAAGAGCAATCCAGAGCACCCAGGTGCAAAAATAGCATTTTGACTCAGAATGATCTGATCAAAGTTAGCTGGCCCATAAATTGCATTGCCCCATTTAGGGATACCCTAGATAAAATTGGCACTTAAATATGTCAATTTCACATCATTTATCATATTTTAGTGTTTTTAAGCTAAATTGTGCATTTTGGGTGGAAATTAGACAAAAGCCTAGTTGGGTGTTATTGGTGGCCAATTTTAGGTGTCTACAGATTTCATTGATATTTTTACATGGGCATACTTAGACATGCCAAGTTTAGACCCTCACTTGATAGTGCATCAACTTGGTATTCATCCAAATGCCAAACTAGTCAAATAGATATTGAGGAAGATACATCCATGGATTTCTCTTCTAGTAAAAGTTGAATTAGAGAAGTTACTAGAAGCAAACTTCATTAGACCACTAGACCATTCCAAATGGATATCAAACATAGTTCCAGTCAATAAAAAGATACAAGGTATACATATTTGTACCAATTTTAGAGATATCAATAAATCATGCCAAAAATATGATTTTCCTCTACCCAATATCGACACGATCATTGATTCTAATTCTAGGTAAGAGATGCTATCCCTCATGCATAGATTTTTTGGATACAATCAAATCAAGATAGCCTAAGAAGATCAACATAAGATTGTGTTCACTACTCGATGAGGAAATTTTTGTTACCAAGTCATGTTATTTGTCATGAAGAATGATAGATCCACTTATCAACATGCTATGATTGTCATCTTCCATGACATCATGCATGATATTGTTGAAGACTATGTTGATGACATTATATCAAAATGAAGAATATATGTTGGACATCCTGACATTATATGGAGAATCTTTGAGAGGCTCTATTAATATAAAGTCCATTTGAATTCTAATAAGTGTGTCTTTGGAATCAATTTGGAGAAATCGGTAGGTTTCATTGTATCACAAAGAGGGATCTAAATCGATCCTACTAAGGTCAAGGCTATTGTCGAAATTCCTCCACCTTCAAGGAAAGATCCAGTCTATTCATAGGTTCATTTCTTAGCTAAAAGATAAATGCCACCCATTTAAGCATCTCTTGAAGAAATGGGTCACATTTTAATGGGATGAAGATTGTTAGTTAGAATTTATGAAGCTCAAGATATATTTGGCTAGTTTTGAGACCACCAATACCTGGACAACCACTGCTTTTATACATTTCATAAATTGATCATGCACTAAGGGTACTTTTGGCCCAACATGATGATCAAGGTAAAGAACATGTTGTCTATTATTTAAGCCACACATTGGTGGATTATTAATACAATTATATACCTATTGAGAAGGTGTGTTTATGTATCGTGTTCACTTCCCAAAAGTTGTGAAATTATATGTTGAACAATAAAACCATTGTCACTGTTAAGGTGGATCCTCTCAAAATTTTATTATCCAAATTAGCTCTCATAGGATGTACATCTAAATGGGTCATGATCTTTAAGTCAGTTTGAGTTGAGTATCAAAATCATAAATCTATCAATGGGTAGGTTATTATTGACCAACTTGTAGAAGCCCCTATTATAGACACTCAACCACTCATATTTGACTTTCTAAATAATTCTATTATGATAGTGGAATAAGTACAACATGAACCTGAATAATGGAATCTATATTTTGATGTTTAATTCATTCTCATTGATCTATAATCAGCATATTATTGATTACACTAGAAATGGATTTGATTTCCAAAGTGTTTCATATCAATTTTAACTGTACCAATAATATGGCCAAGTATGAGGCACTTATTACAGGACTTCATCTTGTAGTGCAGTGAGACATTCAACACTTAATGGTCTATGATGATTCCAAATTGATCATCAATTAGTATCAAACTAAAAATGAAAATCTTATTCCCTACAAGAAAATTGTTGATAATCTCAAGGTTCATTTTAAATCTCTACAATTTGAACAAGTACCAAGGGCTAATAAAAGATATGTCGATGTAATAGAAAATATTGGGTCCATAATACATATTGATATCAGTGCTAAAGAGTATTAGTTTTTGATTGAAAATATTCTATAGCCTGCACATGTTTTGTTAGATTCAAAAATTGTATGTGCCATTCCTGGTCCCAATGCCCCACCTAAACTACCTTAGTACCAAGATTTTCATAATTATTTCCATGATCATATTTTTACACCTAGCTTATCTAAAAACCAATAAAAACTATTCCTTCACTATCTAGCTTGTTATACCATCCTTGGAAACATGCTTTATTATAAAGGCTATGATGGAATGTTACTTCATTGTTTTATCTTCAGGAGAATCCAAGCTAGCGCTTAGAGAAGCTCATGAAGGAATGTGTGGGGCCCACACCAATGGTGTAGTCTTAGATAAAAAGCTCCTCAAAATAGGTCAATATTGACCAAAAAGGGAGACATATACTTTTAATTAAGTGAGAAAGTGTGTTCCTTGTTAGTGACATGGAAATTTTATACACACACCTTCCTTACCACTATAGCTAATGATGACACCATGGCTATTTTCTACTTGGGGCCTCGATCTCATTAGTAAAATAAACCTCACATATTTAGATGGCCATAAACACATTTTAATTGCTACCAATTATTTCACTAAGTGGATTGAGGCCATTCTGATCACATATGTTACTAGGAAGCAAATTGACAAATTCATTCATTACCATATCATCTGTCGCTATGGGATCCCAGCATACATTATATCTGATAATGGTAGATCCTTTATAAATAGAGATGTAAAAGACCTTTGTGTAAAATTTAAAATCATATACAATAAATCCACACCATATAACCCACAAGGTAATGGACAAGCTGAGGCATTAAACAAAACCATGGTAGCCATTTTAAAGAAGATTGCCAATGAGGATGGTTGTAATTGGCACTTGAAAATCTTTCTTTCCATTTGGGTTGATCAAACCAGTCATTAAACCCCTAAAAGAGGCACTCCATACTCCTTTGTTTATGGCATAGAATCTATTATCCTAATTGAGATCAAGTTATCTTCATTGCGAGTATCTTTGGAACATATTGAAGATGATAAAGAATATAGAGTCTCAAGGTTGAAATAATTATAACTTCTTGATGGCAAGCATTTGGATGCCCTAGAAAACTTGCAAGCCTATCCAAATAGATTGTGGAGAAGATATAACAAGCTAATTATTCCTCGAGAGTTGGAGATTGTTGAGTTGGTCTTGAAATAGAACTAGAAGAACACAAATGTTGAAGGTAAGAAAAAAGTAAGTTCCAACCTAATTGCCTAGGATCATACATTATCATGATAAATTATGGATTAGGGGCATATTGACTAGCAACTATGAATGATGAAGAACTTATAGAGCCCATGAACATTGTACACCTCGAGAGGTTTTATGTTTGATAACTTTGAACCATTATCTATAAGACCCCTTACTTGGGGGTAACTTGTGCTGAAGTATTTTATCCTACCATTATATCCTGGACCATCCCATGTTTGACTATATTCTTTATTTTAACCTACTCTAGACCATTCTTTCAAAAACCATGTTATTTTTATGATGATGGATAGTGAAATATTTGACCATTGAAACTCTAAACACATTTTTATCCCACTTTGGACCATCCTCTTTTGGACCACATTCATTATGGATCATTCTTTTTGAGAACCACATTCTTTTCATATCTTGGGCCATTGTAACCTAAACATCTTTTATCCCTTGACCAATTATGATCCTTAATATAACTCATAGGAACTATGGATACAATCAATGCTAGTTCTACAAAATAGTACAACATGAACAATATTTTGCAACTTCCTCTTCTAGATAAATGAATATGGATACATTCACTCAGGATTTTTGCCTGTGGGATGGTTATTCAAATATCTCTCATGTTGCATACTATTTATTATTTTTATAATATTTGGTAGGCATTGTTGCCTTGAAAGGACCTCTCTCTCATTGATTTATGAGTGTGTGTCGTTACATCCAAATCTAGTTGTTATTAGAACATCTACTCTTGGATGAGCATCTCCTTGATTAGTTGGTTCCCCTGACATTTGTACATATTTTTATCCCAAAAAAATTATAAAATATCCACAAAAGAACAAAAACATTGTTTTGCATTTTTGTATATTCTGATCTCCACACTATTGCCATTTTAAAAATAATTATCCCATGTACTTGCCATTTTTTAAGACCATTTTCATATTCCCATTTCTTCTACAACATTAATCAAGTTTTTCTAGTCATCAATTTTTTTTCTATCCAACTTCCTAGAAGAAATACATTTAACCTAAAGTTCATGTTTGACCATGCATCCATGGAACTATGTAGGCAACATCCACTTGTCTTGTACATCTAGAGTCGGCTCGGCCACCCCTTTCTTTTGTGTTCTCTTCCCCCATTTATTTTGTGTTATGTACCTATCATATGGAGGCAAATTTGTGTCATTTTACTTGTTATGTTATTGTAGAGAGTAATGCCTCTACTACACATGCCTAAACAAATGTTTTTAAACAACACTAACTTTAGTTTGCATGTGTTTATTTGATTTTTATTGGTGTTTTCTTGTCTCTTCATTTATGTCTTTTTCTTTCCTTTGGTTTTTTCTTCTTCTTTCTTCATGGTCTTTTATTTTTTTGTTTGGTATTTTATTTCTTTTATTTTCTAGGAACATTTTGATTGTCACATGGAGCTTGATTATTCATATATTGCCTTCATGTTACTTGTTAGGTTGTTCTTGCTTTGTTTGTATAAATTATTTTTCCTACTTAAATTATGATTGTTCATATCTTGATTTTAATTTAGGTGACATTTATGTTTTATTTTTATCTTTGTTTGTTTTTTTTAAATGTAAATAATTGTAACTCTAGCACTAGTAGTTATCATCATTATCTTTAGTTATAAATATTTATATTTGAACTAGCTCAACATAATTGAAATGAAATTTCATTATAAGTTACTCATACTTATGACACCTAATTTCACTTTGTTATATCAAGCACTATGTGCTTTGGATCCATGTCTCAAGATAGATGCAGCTATGATGAATAGCTCTCAAGTACACCAGTGAAACTAGGTACCAATAGCTTATCTCTCACCTAGATCTATGAAAGATGTGCATCTCTTGGCATACATTATGAGTCTAATCAAACACTAGTCAGTTTTCTTCATCCCTTATTTCATTCTCTCCTGCTTCAGGGTGAACTACATTAGCTTGAGGTCCTTTTAGAATATGTAGGTAGTGCTTGGATACATGATATATCTTGAGTTAGCTCAACCACTTTTATTATTTTATTAATCTCTTTCATCACTTTGTGCATTCTTGTATGCCTAGGTTTTTCATGGTTATTTTAGTCATTTGACCATTGCCTCTATGTTTGTGCCTACTCATCTTTAATCTATGCAATAGGTTATATCCTAAATATTTTTCTTGTCAATTTTCCCTACAGGGGCATAACATTTTAACCAATCATAAATTTAAATCATCCCTACAGGGGCAAACCATTATTTATCAGTGATAAAAATCTACCCTAATGGGGCAAAATTGCTTTATCAACTGATCAAATTTGATCTAAAAGAGCACATTATTATTTCCTTTATATAGATACATGCTTATACTTTTATTATAATTCCAAGATTCACAAACTTTTGCCCTCATCCTAGAAATATTTTAGTGTGCAAATTTTCTTAGGATCAAACATTTTGTAAGTGTACAACTTGTACCCTAGCATTGGGTGTGTTCAAAGTGTGTCACTTATATTTTTGGATTGTATCCTTCCCATTCCCTCTGTCCTTAAGTCGTATTTCATTCTAATTATATTTTGATCATTGATGAAATCAACGTGTGAAAACATTAGCTCATCTAGATTTAATCTTTTTCACAAGTTAATCTCATATTCTCTCTCATTTTTGAGAGTCCATCCTTCTCTTTCATCCTAGTATGTCCTCTCAAGGAGGTGTCATGGGTCATTTCCAACTTCTTCTTGATAAATATTTTCTTTTAAAAGGCATTCCTTCATCTGAATGTCTCTTCATGCCTTCTCAAATAGGGAAAAAATGTAGACATCCAATTTTTAACACCATTATGTTGAAATTGTCAATCTTACTCATAATTTTTGAAAATGAACAATTTAAGCCAAAATCATAAAAAATGCATAAATGGTTCAATATTTTTATATACAGGTGCTGATTTAGGATAATGTATCCCTAAATGGGGAAATGCATTTTATGTGAATAAAATTTTATAAAATTATTTTGATTCAAAATGTAAAAAAGCACTTGGGTGCTTGGGATTACTCTTTTCTACCAAATTCTAAAGCACAACGCACATGCATTTGTTATTTAGTGTTGACAATCTCCTAAATGGGATATTTGCCCATACACAAATAACATCGCCTTCTAATTCCTCTCAAGTCAAATTATGACCCAATAATATGACATTCTGATCAGTTTGATTAATAGAATGCAACCAATTTCCAAAACATTACTTAAATTTTGATTAATCTTACTTAGGAAAATTAAACCAAATTATGATCCTAAGTAAGAATTCCATGGAAGTTATTGAATATTTATTTATTGTAAATTGATTCATATTATCTACATCATCTATGAGGTGGCATTCGTAATCCATAAATGCAAAAAAGATAAGATTTATGGCCTCCCATGCCTCTTTAATACCCCTTTGTTAAAAATATTTATGAGGGCATTTATGATTTGAGCCTCTAAAATTGAATGGATTCTTGGCCACACATCTTGATCTCAAGATCGACGGTCATAGTTCATTCTAATAAATTGCAAAAATCTATACATAGGAGGCCTCTCAATAACATTTTTAAGTTTCATTTGTGTAAACTTATAATGTAGGATTCTCTATAAAAGCCATTTGAGTGTAGTTTGATAATGCTTTATTTACAGTAGGATAGCTTCATTGATAGATATAGCATTGATTTTCATATCATGAGCCTAATTTAGTTGGTGTTTTTGAGATGATGGAGGAGCTATGCATTCATCATTGTTGAAGAATTGAGTACCAAATGAAGGGGGAAATCACGTTTGAGCCACTTTTGTGTGTTGGGATGCTCATGTGAAGGTAATATGTATGTGTTTTCTTTCATTTTCTCTTAATTTTCATTTGCACACCTATTTGAATAGGTTGGCTTATCTTGTTAGTTTTTTATGCATTTGTCTTGGTTTTCTTGATTAATGTTTGATCTAACCATCTTTGTAATACATATCTACAATAAGTATACCTATTTAGTTGCAGACTAACATGCCTTCAAAAATGTTGTATAATCAACAATGTATTTCTATTGGTTAGCAACAAATATTGCTTATCCTACAAGCGTCTACTTCACAACAAGAGTTCATGCAATAATGAGGTACCATTATCCAACAAGTTCTAATTAGGTAATAATTTCCTTTTGTCCCAAATGTGCCACAAATTAAATGATAGGGCTTTATTTCACAAAAATTTACTCTCATTGAGATAGGTTTGACTAGTCACCAATAAGTCCCTATTCAACCATAATAGGCACAATACTTCACAAAGAGCCACATCCTTCCATCCAAGACATAATTACCTCAAAACTAGGCCTATATAATGAACCCAAACTAGAATATTGCACCTCAATTCATGCAATTCCAAAAAATACATCCTAATCTATGTATGTATATTCTTGGTCAATTTCCTAACCAAACCACCATTCCACAAAAAACCATGCCTCCATTATACCCCAGTCAAGGTAATCCACTTTTGACTGCTCAACCTCTACCATAGGCCAATGTTCCATCCTATTTATTAACATAAGAACTATAACAAATGAAGGATGTAATTATCACCATCCAAACTAGGAAGCAGATCAAGAAGTTTAAGTTGGATAATATGTTTTCCTACCCATTCAACATGGAGTATCTACAAATACCATTTCTTCTAGGGTAAAAACCACTAAAATTTGACAAGTACAAGGGTAAAGGATACCCTAAGGCCCATTTAACTAAATTCTTGGTTACTTTATAGCTAGTTGCTTTCAATGACATATACCTCCTACTGTTGTTTCTTCATAATCTAGTAGGACAATATTTGGAATGGTTCCTCAAATTGTTGAAGAACTCAGTATCTGATTTTGATGACCTTTTGAAAAAGTTTGTGCAAAATTTCTCCTACAATCTCAAACATGAGATTTTGTTGTTAGATTTGACTCAATCCAAATAGAAGGTTTTTGAAAGTTTCATGAGATATATATAGTGATGGAGAGTACTTACTAGCCATTTCACCCATAGTTTACTTATAAATAATTAGCTGATGTGTTTACCAAAAGTTTGCATAGCATGATATATTCCCATCTAGAGCTACAGTGTGAACATACCTTTAAGGAAATCATTAATAAAGGTTTACTAATTAAAAAGTGGCTTATTAACAAAGGGATTATCAATCTTACCTTGTCAAACCAAAATTAAAACCAAAACTAAGGAAATGGCCAAAATCAAAACCATAACCAAGTCCAAGTGCAAAGTGTTAGGTTATGGAGCTAAAAGCTTCACTGATGCAAACATGGAGGAGGTTTATGGGTTGCTGAGTTGCAGAGCGAGTTGCAGAGGAACCGGTGTCAGTCAGGCCAACCAACATCAGTCATACTATAGTGCAAAAGCAACTGACGTCAGTTATAAGTTAGTCGACATCGGTCAGAAAGGAGCCGACATCGGCAACCTGTGTGCATGTAGTTTGCATGCGGGTTCCAGACTGGTCTATTTTTGGACAATCAGTTTGCATGTAAAGACTTAATTTAGTCTTGGAGTTGTGAGTCTAATTATTGTAATTAAGAATGTCTAATTATTGTATGCATGAGATCTATATAATAGACTCATGGGCTATATTGTAAAAGTGTGCTAGAAAGCCATTGTGCTTGTAGAGAGAGCAAGAGTAGCTCCTCCTAGTTCTAAAGAGGTGTTGAGTGTGTATGATCAAGGAGAGTTGCAGGTGTGCAAGTTCTACTAGAAGATCTACCGGGGTACTGGTTGAAGAATCATGAGGACTTGGTGAGGCAAGGACAAGGGTTCTTCAAGGTGTAGAGATATTTACATGGTAAGGTCTGTTGATTTACAGATGGCAGCAAGGAAAGGGAGATCTACTTGGAGTACGGTTGTGTACTTGGTGTACTGGTAGCGTTGTTACTAACTGAGGTGAACAACAACTCTATATTTGAGTTGATTGTTGTGACCGTGACTGAGAGAGTGAACTGTTGGAGGAGAATTACTGGTGAACACTTGAGGTGTGGGAAGCTTCTGAAATGTGTGGAGAAGAAGTGGCATCTTCTTTATTATATTTCCTTTTGAATGATTATTAATATAATTGGGTATTGTCTCTCATATTCTATGTTGTTTCATATTTCTAGTTACTTATCATTCTGGTTAAATTCTGTGTTTAGTTGCTAATACAAAGGTAATCAAGTGTGCCCTTAGTGGGCAGTAGGATCCTGACAGTTGGTATCAGAGCCAGGTTGAGTAGGTTGACCAGGTTGGTACCAATCTTGGCAAGTTGGTATCAGAAGGTGGTTAAGTTACTAATAGGTTGTATTAGATTTGGTTACTATTTGTTGATTACAGGTCACTCTCAGGGGTTTCAGATTGAGTGGGAGTATAGCAATGGCAGAAGAAAGTAAGCTACGAATGGAGAAATTAAATAGCACAAATGGTCAGATTGATGGAAAGAAAGAGCAGGTAAAGGAAGATTGTTGGTCGGTAGAAGATCAGCGTGTAGAAGCAGATGTTGCAGGTGTTGTTGCACAGGTTGCTCTGGATAAAGTAGAATCTTGGTCTATAGATTATGTTGCCTCTTTCCATGCAGCCCGAAATAGAGCATCTTTTCATGGGTATGTCTTTGGAGACTTTGGAGAGATTTATTTAGGAGCTGGTGAGCCTCGTCAAATGGTTGGCAAAGGGGAAGTGAAGCTGAAATTGCAGACAGATAACACATGGGTGTTGAATGAGGTCATGTAGGTACCATTCTTGGAGATGAGTCTAATTTCTTCAAGAAAGTTAGGTGATGAGAGATGCACAGTAACTCTCACAGCGGATGCACTTGAATTACATGGTGGTAAGAAATTAGGTATCCTTTATCTATCTACATATATTATTGATTCACCTTCTATTGTAGAGATGTGGCTTTGTAGGCTTGGTCACATGTGTAAGAAGGGAATGTATGTTCTTAAGCAGAAGATAGATGTTTTTGACAAACTTAAGAACTAAAAAGCCTTGGTGTTCATGGAGGAGATGATGGATAGAGATCAACTGAGGGGACTGAATTATTCTGAGCAGGGCTATGTTAATTTGAACATCGTTTTGATCCAAGGTGAGCTCGCGGGTAAAAAGTCATCACTCAAAGGAGAACATAGTTACCGGCATCGGTCAGGAGAAATTGACGTCGAACAGATAGGTACTAACGTCGATCATGTGCAGACCAGTAGAGTCGATGGTTTCGGGCAGGGGCAGGCTGACATCGATCAGAAGAAACTAATGTCGACAGTCAGGGTTAGTCATAGGGAACTGACGTCGGTTGGTTGCAGATTGTGAGATGGCCAAGATCGGTCACTAAAACAGATGTTGGGCAGATAGCACGCTGTCAAGGAGTCTCAAACACCCATATTGAGGACTGAAAGGGTAAGTGGACCTCATATTCATTGTTCACCTTCTTACTTATTGCTTACTGATGGTCAAGAACCAGGAAGACGTGAAGAGGCAATACAAGTAGAATCCAAGAAACAGTTGGAGCATGGCATGAATTCTTTAGAAGAGAACCAAGCAAGAGATTTGGTATAGTTGCCAGCCAGAATGAAAGAACTGATAGATGAATGGATTCCCAAGTTAAAGAAGAAAGTGGATGGACATGTGAGATGGAAGGCCAAGGTATATGGTCTTGAGGAAGCTGCAGGACAGTGGTACAGGTTTTGACAGGTGGATGACAAAGTAGGGCTTTAGTCAATGTCAGTGTAACTATTGTGTTTTTATTTATCGAGTTGGATGATGATTGCAACATTATCCTATTACTGTATGTGGTGTGGTTGCTTGTTGCAAGATTGCACATGCAGGGAGTTTCTGAGCTAAAGGTAAAGTTAGTTCAGAGGTATGTCATGAAGAATTTGGGAGCAGTGAAATTCTTTGGCATAAGAGACATGGAAGATCAAAGGTTGATCTCCATTGGGAACTAATGTGAAGAAGGTGTTGGTGGGGTTCAATACACAGGATGCAGAACCAAAAAGCACACTAAGGGCTGGACAGTTCAAGCTGAGCTTAGAACAATGTTCGAAATCACATGAGGTCGAGTGTAGACCTGAGTTTTCCCAAGCAGTGGGAGTTGTCAGAGAGTTTGGAGCCAATTCGTGGAAGGAGCACTGGAGGGTAGTTTAGTGGATTCTCAAGTATTTGAGAGGGACCAATAGTAGAAATTCATGCTACGCAGGGTCAAGGTCTTCACTACATGGAGTTGTAGGTTTGGATGTGGTAGGTTACTTGGATGACAGGAGGTGCACCATAGGTTGTGTGGTGGTTGGTCTTCAACATTGAGCTTGAAGAGGGATACAAGCCAGGAAATAAATTAGATAGTGTATAGGTATAGATACAGTGTAGCTATTTATCTCCAAGTGGGAGATTGTTAGGTTGTGGAGCTAAAAGCTTCACTGATGCAAACATGGAGGAGGTTGTTGGGTTGCTGAGTTACAGAGGAACCAGTGTCTGTCAGGCCAACTGACGTTGGTCATACTATAGTGCAAAAGCAACCGATGTCGGTTATAAGTCGGCTAACATTGGTCAGAAAGGAGCTGATGTCGGCAACCTGTGTGTGCATGCATTTTACATGCGGGTTCCAGATTGGTCTATTTTTGGACAGTCAATTTGCATGTAAAGACTTAATTTAGTCTTGGAGTTGTGAGTCTAATTATTTTAATTAAGAATGTCTAATTATTGTATGCATGAGATCTATATAATAGACTCATGGGTTGTATTGTAAAAGTGTGCTAGAAAGCCATTGTGCTTGTAGAGAGAGCAAGAGTAGCTCCTCCTAGTTCCAAAGGGGTGCTGAGTGTGTATGATCAGGGAGAGTTGCAGGTGTGCAAGTTCTACTAGGAGATCCACTGGGGTACTGGTTGAAGAATCATGAGGACTTAGTGAGGCAAGGACAAGGGTTCTTCAAGGTGTAGAGATATCTACATGGTAAGTAAGGTCTATTGATTTGCAGGTGGCAGCAAGGAAAGGGAGATCTACTTGGAGTATGGTTGTGTACTTGGTGTACTGGCAGCGTTGTTACTGACTGGTGGAGGTGAACAACAACTCTATATTTGAGTTGATTTTTGTGACCATGATTGAGAGAGTGAACTATTGGAGGAGAATTAATGGTGAACACTTGAGGTGTGGGAAGCTTCTAAAAGGTGTGGAGAAGAAGTGGCATCTTCTTTATTGTATTTCCTTCTGAATGATTATTAATACAATTGGGTATTGTCTCTCATATTCTGTGTTGTTTCATATTTCTAGTTACTTATCATTCTAGTTAAATTCTGTGTTTAGTTGCTAATACATAGGTAATCAAGTGTGCCCTTAGTGGGAAGTAGGATCCTGACACAAATGTTGGCACTAGATTAGGCCAGTAATTATGAAAAATCTAAGAATTTTAACTACAAGAATGTTTTTGTAAATAGAGTAACCAAGTTACGACATGTCCAAATGGTGCAAACACCATCTGATCAACCAATGTCCAAAATGTAAATTACTCCTCACCAATAACCTATTCAACAAGCACATCCTTCACAATAATCTAGACAAGATCAATAAGCACAAAGACCTTTGCCTTTATAAGTTCCTCCTCTTCTAAGGAGAACTTTGCCTACTCATCGCATATTTGGCGACCTTGAAAATCCCATTTAAGTTTTGTTTCACAAGGTAGCCACTACTAATCTAATTATTTGGTCAATTCCAAATCACTATTCTTAGGGCATCCCTTATCCAGATTAGTATAGACATAATTAGTTTTGTGAATACCATTAGGTTAATGGACATAACTTATGCCATTGTGCTAAAATCAAACATCTCATTCAAATTATGTTGGAAAATTGGGAGATAACATTAGATGATGGCACTTCTACATCTAATTAGAACATGGGTATTTATCAAAACTCTTTTTAACAGCATACCAACAACACCCAATAGAAGTAACAACAAAGACTAGAACAATAGTAGAGACATTATCAATAGCTAAGACAATAATATCAATGTCAACCAAATAGATGAAATAAAGGCCAAAATGATGCTAATTGTTAGGGTGTGGAGCTAAAAGCTTCAACTATTGCAGACATGAAGAGGTTGTTGAGTTTCAAAAGTACCAGCGTCGGTAGCATGACCGATGTCGGTCATGACCAGTGCAGAAGGCAACCGGCA
This sequence comes from Torreya grandis, assembly GCA_037957365.1. Lineage (NCBI taxonomy): Eukaryota > Viridiplantae > Streptophyta > Pinopsida > Cupressales > Taxaceae > Torreya > Torreya grandis. The sequence goes on from JARHVA010005881.1 coordinate 177,345, forward strand.
TCGGCAGGATGTCGGCCGACGTCTACAACACCAGACAGACAGGGACCGACATCGGTCACCTATGGTGGTTTCAGAACTGCTGTTGACGAACAGTCAGTTAAGTGAAGTGAGTGTTTACATGTTAAATGACTAATTTAAGTCACGAGCTGCTTGTCTAATTATTTTAGTTAGAGTTCTATTTTTGTATGCATGGGATCCTATTTAAAGACCCATGAGGCATGTATTGTAATTATCAAGCAGGTAAGTAAAAGCATTGAAGCAAGCAAGATCAAGGATATCTACAGGTGTAAGGTCAAGGAGATCAGCTGAAGCATTCAAGGAGGGATAAATAACTCAGGCTATAGAGTTGTTGTGTTGAGCAAGAGAGAGAGGGAAGAAGGTCTTGAGGTGTGGCAAGCCTTTGAGGTGGAGGAAGAAGTGGCATCTTCCTTATTGTATTTTCTTCTAGTAATATTTAATACAAGAGTGTGTATTGTCTCTCAAATTCTTTGTTGTCTCAAGTTTCTAATTACTTATTCATTCTGGTATAATTCCGTGTTTAATTGTTTATAAGAAAGTAATCAATTGTGCTTCTGTTGGATAAGGGGTCCCTAACAGTTGGTATCAGAGCTACGGTTTGCAGGGAGCAGGGTATTGTTTTTTGATTACAAGTCATTCACAAGGTTTTCTGATTGAGTGAGAGTTCAGCAATGGCAGAAGAAAGTAAGTTACGAATGGAGAAGTTTAACGGCAAGAATTATCAACATTGGAGGATGCAGATAGAGGATTATCTGTATCAAAAGGATTTGTACTTACCATTGGGTGGGGTTGCATGCAAGCCCATAGATATGAAGGATGAAGAATGGAGTGTTCTTGATCGAAAGGCTCTCGATTCCATAAGGTTGAGCCTTGCATCATCTGTGATTTCCAACTTATCACAGTGCAAGACAACGGAAGAGTTGATAAAATCCTTGGCAAATTTATATGAAAAGCCCTCGGCTTCTAATAAGGTATTTCTTATGAAGCATCTATTTACTTTGAAAATGCAGGAAGGTGGATCGGTACATACTCATCTTAGTGATTTCCATGGTTTGGTAAACCAGTTAGCTTCAGTCAATATTTTTTTTGATGATGAGGTAAAGGCTCTCTTGATTTTATGTTCTTTGCCTGAAAGTTGGGACAGTTTGGTTATGGCAGTAAGTAATTATGCATCTGCTTCTCAAATCTTAAAAGTTGATGATGTTGTGAGTGTGATCTTGAATGAAGAAATATGCAGGAGAAGCACAGGTGAATCATCAGGGAATGCTCTAAGTGCAAAAAGCAAGGGAAGGCAAAGGGAGAAGATTGAGCAAGGGAAATCAAGGTCGAAGGTGGGAGGGAGATTCGAGTCCAGAGGTGTTACTTGCTAGTTTTGTGGAAAGAAAGGACACACAAAGAAGGAGTGTTGGTTGAGAGATAAAGAGAATCAACACAAAGGTAAAGAAGAAGCAAAGGATGCAAATATTATGGTACAGGATGCTCTCATACTTTCTTTGGATAGTCAGGTAGGATCATGGATTTGAGATTTTGGTTCATCTTTTCATGCATCCCCAAACAGAGATTTGTTCCATGAGTATGAACAGGGAGACTTTGGAGTGCTTTATTTAGGGGATGGTACACCTTGTCAAATAGTTGGCAAAGGGAAAGTGCAGCTGAGATTACAAATTGACAACACATGGGTGTTGAAAGAGGTCATGCATGTCCCAATTTTGAAGTAGAGTTTGATTTCTGTAGGAAGGTTGGGTGATGAGGGATGCACAATAACCCTCACAGTGGATTCTTGGAAGGTTACCAAGGGTGCACTTGTTTTAGCAAGAGGTAAGAAAGTAGATACTCTTTATCTATCTACTTGTATTGTTGATTCTACTTCTGGTTTATCTACTTCAGCTGTAGATTCGAAGATGTGGCTTAATAGGCTTGGTCACATGAATAAGAAGGGAATGGACATTCTTGATTCAAAAGGTATGTGTTCAGATTTAGAAAACATAAATAGAGTTCATTATAGAAAAAGGAAATTTGATGCTTTTGACAGGAACAAAGAAGCCTTGGTGTTTACGGAGGAGATGATGGACAGAGATCAGTCATAGGAGCTGAATAAATCTAAGCAGGGCAGTATGGACAGAGGTTTGATCCAAGATGAGCTCGCAAATAAAGAAATCATCACTTATAGGAAAACACAGGTACCGACGTCAATGCTCCCATGTCACTGACGTCGGCCAGACAGGAACCGACATCAGTCATGTGCAGACTAGCAGGGTCGATAAAGTCAGTAGGAGAAGACCAACATCGGTTAGGTAGGAACTGACATCGGCAGGGGGGACACCGGCGTCGGCCAAGGAAACGGCATCGGTAGTCAGGGTCAGTGCAGGGAACTGACATCGGTCGGGAGCAAACTGAGAGATGGCCGAGATCGGTCACTGGAACAGATGTTGGGTGGACAGCAAGCTGTCAAGGAGTCTCAAACACCCATATGGAGGTCAAAAATGGTAAGTGAACCTCATATTTGTTGTTCACCTTCTTTATATTGCTTACTGATGGTCAAGAACTAGGAAGATGGAAGAAGCAATGCAAGTAGAATCCAAAAATAGTGGGAGCTTGGCATGGATGAGGAGTGTGAGTCCTTGGAGAAGAACCAAATAGGTATTTGTTGGTAGAGTTATCAGCTGAAAGAAAGCACTGGATAAAGGGATGGATTCCCATGTTAGAGAAGAGAGTGGATGGACACGTGAGACAGAAGGCTATGGTATATGGTCTTGATTAGGCTACAGAGCAATGGAGGTTTGACCATTGTATTTTATCTTTACTAGGTTGGATAATATTAGCTACATTATCCTGTTACTGTATTGTGTTGCTTGTTGCAGGGTTTCATATACAGGGAATTTTTTGAGCTAAGGGTAGAGTTGGTTTAGAAGTATGTCATGAAGAATTTGGGAGCAGGAAAATTCTTTTGGCATAAGTGACAAGTATAGCATCACAAGTTTGCATGGTGGTTGGTCTTCAAGAGTGACTTTGAAGAGGGATACAGAGCCAAGGGAATAAAATAGATGGTGTATAGGTACAGGTACAGTAGCAGCTATTTATCTCCAAGTGGGAGATTGTTAGGGTGTGGAGCTAAAAGCTTCAACTGTTGCAGACATGAAGAGGTTGCTGAGTTTCAGAAGTACCGGTGTCGGTAGCATGACTGACGTCGGTCATGACCAGTGCAAAAGGCAACTAGCGTTGGCAGGATGTCATCCGATGTCGATAGTACCAGACAGACAAGGACCGATGTCAGTCACCTGTGGCGGTTCCAGAACTGTTGTTGATGAACAGTCAATTAAGTGAAGCGAGTGTTTGCATGTTATATGACTAATTTAAGTCACGAGCTGCGTGTCTAATTATTGTAGTTAGAGTTCTATTTTTGTATGCATGGGATCCTATTTAAAGACCCATGAGGCATGTAATGTAATTATCAAGCAGGCAAGTAAAAGCATTGAAGCAAGCAAGGTCAAGGAGATCTACAGGTGTAAGGTCAAGGAGATCAGCTGAAGCATTCAAGGAGGGATAAATAACTCAGGCTATAGAGTTGTTGTGTTGAGCAAGAGAGAGAGGGAAGAAGGTCTTGAGGTGTGGCAAGCCTTTGAGGTGGAGGAAGAAGTGGCATCTTCCTTATTGTATTTTCTTCTAGTAATATTTAATACAAGAGTGTGTATTGTCTCTCAAATTCTTTGTTGTCTCAAGTTTCTAGTTACTTATTCATTCTAGTATAATTCCGTGTTTAATTGCTTATAAGAAAGTAATCAATTGTGCTTATGTTGGATAAGGGGTCCCTAACACTAATAACCAATAGACTTACCACATATTTTCACATGAATACAACAAGGTTGTAGGCCATACTACGGGAGGTTGTATTTCCACCATCTCCATCAATCCAAGACCAAGTACCAATTGAATAGGATTATTTCTAACTAATTCTTACCAACCAACTTATGCCAATGATCCTTCCTTGACCTAGGACTACATATAGGCATACCAACAAGCAAAGATTACTACTTTTGGACCCCATACGCATCATGTCCCCATGACCACATAAAAGTGCACCGAAAATTGAGACTTATCCTATCTGGCCCCTCTCCACTCTCATTTTTTAGTAACAATGGTCATGTATCTAATCTTGATTATGCAATCACAGATTGATGATCACATATTACCATCCTAGGCCCATAACCATTTGCCTCTACACTCATCTAACGCATTTTTTTGGCTAGGAACAAGCCATATGCCACTATTCAAGATAAGACATTTGATATTATGGAATAACTTTAGAATATGCCCACACAAATATCCATTTGTATTTTTTGCGTACGTCTACTATCCACAAGAATATCTTGATAGAGTTCCTAGTCCAATCACAAGTTCCTAATGACATATCCCTAGATAAATTCCAAGCTTTGGTCAGACATCTAGCCCTAGGCAATCATTTATCCTTTGACCAAAGTGACATGTCATCCCTTGGCCTTCTCCATAATGATCCATTATACATCAAAGCTGTCATTATATGACACAAAGTGAAGTGTGTCCTCATAGACAATAGATCATGCCTAAATATTATCTTTAAATCTCATCAATCATATCAAATACATAATAGCTGATATCCAACTAGAAAAGATCACTATTACTGCCTATAAAAATGAAGAGAAAGAATCACATGGCACAATTAGCTTTCCATTTATCATTGGGACTTTGAACCAAAATACATTATGCCATGTGTTAGACCTAGATTTGTCATATAATTTTCTCTTGGGAAGAACTTGGATACATGAGATTCGTGTAATCCATTAAACATTGTATCAATGTCTCAAGTTCTCTCATTTAGGTATAGAGGTCACCATGCGCATAGATTCATAGCCCTACAAACATTGTAAACATTTGGAAGCTGAATATGAAAGCTATAACTACCATTTTGGCTTGAATATGGTTCCTAAGAAGGACAAGGGGAAATAAATACTTGTTGACTTACTAGAGGCCAATTACATTGACATAGATACCCTTTATTGATCTTCCCACATGCCACCTCTTTAAATTTCCAATCACTTTGCCATTACAGCTAATGGCTTGGGAGAATATTTGACCCATGATACATTCCACAAAACCCCAAATCTTGTGGAAGACTTAAATCCAAACCACCTTGCATGGAGTGGTAGTAAAATGGAAAAGGCAAATTGCATAGGTCAACACCTATAATTTTCACACCATCCACTATCTAAGAATAGGACCCACTTGCAGATGATAAATCCTAGTTATATAATGACAACTTAATTGATTGTTATAACAATTCCAAATACTGCATTCCTAACAAGATCATGAATAATCACACCTATGAATGAATAGGCCTCAGGCCAAATTAGTAGGGAATTCTTGTGCCAATATCCATGAATTGATACAAAGGAACCTATGGTCTTAGATTTAAACTATCTGGGGATGACCCCACATAACTTATTTATGTTCTAATGCCAACAACTAGTGATGACAATACCAATAGTGAAGCAAAGTCTGATCATAGACATTATGAAGACCTAGCTAATACCAATCTATTTGACACCCATGTCATTTGTACCCTTAGACTAGTTATTCACCATTATTTGTTTCCTCTATATCACTCTCAACTTATGGCCTAGGACCAATAAGACTCAATAGTGCTTGTAGATGAGTTTGAGAATGATGAGGATTTTTGCATTTTTCTAGGTCTAGGAGACAATTTTCCATTGGAAGACCATAAACAAGGGTTCTCAATCAAACCAGATCCTGTAGCCTATTTTGGAGAATGGGTGAACATCCTTAGCCATAAGAAAATAAATAATACATTGAGGTCCCAAAGTGAAAACCTCTTTGAGATGATTTTGAACCATGGTAAAAATAAAGAGAAAGGCCAATCTAATGGTGAAAACATGTTTCAGGTGTCATTAGATAGGAGTGTTCAACATTCCTCAAACATAACTTAGGATACTATTAACGATGAACTTGCCTATCAGTCTAAGTTCATTTCATAAGAACAACATGCCTTCAACCAAATCATTTAAGAGTTTCCAAGAGTTTTTTGTCACATGGCCATACTTACCATTGGGGATTTTGATTCATCTTGCCTAGGGTAACTTGAAGAGCCAGTCCAAATAGAGGACCTTGACATTATAGGCTAATTCAAATCTTTGCCAACCATTCTAGAAGATAGTTCAACTCTTTTTATAGAAGACACTATATAAGTCAACATCTGAACACTTGACAACCTAAAATGGATCAAATTAGGTGTGTCTCTTACTATAGAGCAACATGACATCTTTACAACCCTTTTGAGGGAATTTTTTAACATATTTGCTTCAGCCTATTCTAACATGCCTGGTTTGGACCCCACATTTGTTATATACCACCTTTTGGTACATCCTGATGCCAAACTCATGAAGAAAAAATTATGAAAGATGCATCCTCAAATTAATGTATTGGTAAATAAATAGTTGGAAAAACTCTTAGAAGTGAGATGTATTCAAACGATTGACTATTCAAAGTAGATCTCAAATGTTGTGATAGTCAATAAGAAGACAAAAGGAATCAAAATCTACACTAATTTTAGAGATATAAATAAGGCCTATCTCAAGGATAACTTTCCTCTTCCAAACATTGACATGATAATTAACTCCATAATGGGATAAGAAATGTTGTCACTAATAGACAGATTCTCAAGATACAACTAGGTCTAGATTGTACCAGAAGACCAACATAAAACACTATTCACCACTCCATAGAGAACATTTTATTATCAAGTTATGTCATTTGGTATCAAGAATGTTGGGGCCACATAATAGAGAGCCATGACTATCATATTTCATGATATGATGCATAACATTGTTGAAGACTATATCGACAACATATTAGGAAAATCAAAGACCAAGGTCAATCATCTAGAAGTACTAAGGAGAATATTTGAGAGGTTGTGTGAATACAAGGTCATAATTAATCCTAAGAATTGTGTTTTTGGAGTTACTTTAAGCAAATTTATTGGTTTCATTATGTCTCACAGAGGCATTAAAGTTGATCCAGCCAAAGTACAATCCATTACCAAGGTGAAACCACCATCTAATTTGAAGTGAATTTATAGTTTGCAAAGAAAAATTTAGTTTATCATATGCTTCATTTCTATATTGGCCAACAAATTCTATTAATTTACACACTTGTTGAAGAAAAGTATCATGTTTCATTAGGATGATGACTACCAAAAAGCTTTTCAACACATCAAAGACTATCTTACCAATCTGCCTATTTTATTGCCACCTATGTTAGGAAAGTCATTCCTTTTATACCTATTAGCCACAAACAAAATCTAGGGGCACTTTTAGCTCAGCATGATAATAATATAAAATAACATGTCATGTACTATCCAAGTCATAAACTGGTCATGTATGAACACAATTATATGCCCATTGAAAAAGCCTATTTAGCCATGGTCTTTACACCTCAAAAATTATGACATTACATGTTAAACAAAAAGACCATGGTTATTTACAAAGTAGAACCACTCAACTATCTACTATCCAAAATAGATCTACAAGGCCACATATATAAATAGATCATACTTCTGAGTGAGTTTGAGATAGAATATCTCAACTAAAAGGCTATCAGGGGACAAGCTCTTGAAATCATAGTATTGAAGATCCCCTTGAACATACAGAACCTCTCACATTCCAATTCATAGATGATTCTATTATGACCATAATTGAAAAACTTCTTGAGGAGTAGCACTTGAAGCTGTATTTTGATGGATCATTCACAACACATGGATTGGGGGCAAACCTATTATTTATTACACCATAGGGGGATCTTATCCCTAAATCATTTTGTATTATATTTCTTTGTACCAACAACATGGATCAATACAAAGTATTCATTTTTGGGTTTTTTCAAGTAGTACAATGGAATATTTAGCATCTTAAGGTTTATGGTGATTAATAGTTAATCATCAATCATGTTATGGACCACTTCCATACCAAGGATGACAAGTTAGTGTCATATAAGGCCATGGATGACACTCTCAAACAACATATTGATGATGTAGAATTTGAACACATACCAAGGTCTAGTAATAGAAAAATAGATGCCATGACCACCATTGGCTCTTTGGTTCATCATCTAGACAAGGTAAAAGAATATCAATTCATTATTGAAAATATTCTAGTGCTAGCTCATGAACCTTCAACCATCACAGTGATCTGTAATATTTCTGGTCCCAACTCTACATGGTATTCAAACCTTTATACCTACCTCCATAACCACATTATCCCACCATAACTATCTCTCAAACAATCCAAGGCATTATTCACCATGTCGCATGTTATACCTTACTTGGACCAACCCTATATCATCATAACTTTGATGGAAATTTGCTTCATTATTTAAATTTGATAGAATTAACATTATCATTATGATAAGTTCATGGAGTATGTAGATCTAACATCAGCAAGGCCATCCTAGCCAAAAATCTCCTATGTACCAGGTATTATAGGTCAACTATGGATATAGATGTAGCTGCATATGTCAAAAGATGTGACAAATGTCAATAACATGCTATACTAATTCATGCCCCAACTAAAATGCTAATACTAATGCTTACACCATATCCATTTGCTACATGGGGTCTCCATCTCATTGAGAAGATTAACCCAACCTCATTTGATGTCCATAAACACATCTTCACCACTACTAAGTATTTCACTAAGTGGGTTGAAGCTATACCCCTCACGTGAATAGAAAACAAATTTTCATGTTCATCTTTAACCATCTCATTTTTTATTATGGTATCCCTTCTAACATTATATCTAATAATGGTAGATCATTCAAAAATAAGGATGTCAAATCGTTGTGTCGAGTACAAAATTACTCAACATTTTTCTATGGCATATTACCCACAAGATAATGAATAAGAAACATCTAAAAAAACCATTATCAACATCCTTAAAAATATTGTTAATGATGTTGGCTACGAATGGCACCTCTAAATATTCTACACCCTCTAGGCATACCATAGTAATTACCATACTCTAAGAGGATCCACTCCATATTCCCTTATTTATGGGACTAAGGCCATTCTTCCCATTGAGGTCAAGTTACCTTCTATGTGCATCTCTTTGATATGTCTTATATATTGAATCTTATCGATTACCTCACCTACAAGAATTAGATTTATGGCATAAAAAATGCATGGCCACTGTCAGTAACCTTCAAGCATACTAGAATTGACTTTGTGGCCCTATAACTAAGGAATCAAACACAAAGAATTTGATCTTGGTAATCTTTTTCTTAAATAAAACCAATAGAATATCATGGCCAAGAAGAAGCACACAGGCAAGATCAAACCCAACTGGATAGGCCCATACATCATTTTTATAAATTATGGCTTTGGATCATATAAGATCTCGACACCAAATGGGGATGAACTTGATGAGCCAATGAACATTATGTATTTCAAGTGTTACTTTGCTTGAGAGACATGACGTATTATCTATGAGGCATGTTTCCATTGTAACATATCATGATTTTCTTTGTACCATACCATCCTATCATATACTACTCTACCAAACCTCCCTACCCAACCCCTTAGACTTGGTTCTATTCCATTGGTTCTATGGGCACTTTTAGCAAGAAGATTCATATCAAGTTTTGTATTTAATTCAACATTCTAGATAAAGATCATATTTTGGAGTAGTATGATAGTGGTTTAGCAGTTACATCCTTTATTTCTTACTTCATTATCTTCTAAGTATTACTATTAATAACCACCTTTGGGAAAATCAACATACCACCATCATGATACTAATTATAACCACCTATGGGTAAATTAATATCATTGATCTATGTCATTATTTCTTAATTATAACTGTCTATGAGAAAATTAGAAAAAATAACTTTATCATGCCTTGAAGTACCATCTTTCCATTATTATGTCGTTCTATGCCATTTTCCTACTTTTCCTAGTTTATGAATTTGTTACTACCTAATTAGATTCCACCATTGTGAGGTGTAACTATAGTGACTTGAGGTCCCATCTTGGGACTATGTAGGCAGTGCTTAATTCATGTGGAGGTCAGCTCAATCACCTTTTACAATGCTCTCACCATTTTACAAGAATTTCAAGTTTGAATACTCTCACCATTTTGTGAGCTTGGATCGTTTAGTATCTCATCATTCTCCATCGAGTTGAGATACCTGTAAAAATCCAAGAACATTTAAAATCAGTCTAAAAAAATACTAAAAATTATCACCTCGACCATTTATTTTCCTTAAGGATCTTAGGATCCCTAGTTACTTCATAGTCAACCACTTGGTATTTAGTTTCCCCATCCTTACTGGCCTAACATCGCATGCACTCATCATTTTTTGATCCCATTCCCATATTTCCTCTACAACATCAATCATATTTTATTATCATAATTATCTTCTATGTATATCCTAGGAGAGAACTACATTTAGCCTGAAGTTTTTGTTAGACCTTACATCCATGAAACTATGTAGGCAACATCTACTTGCCTATTGCATTTGGAGTCAACTTGACCACCCACTTCCTTTTCTTCTATTCCCTCATTTTTGTTTGTTTGTTTCATTGTATCTTATAAGAGAGGGGAAGTTTTTGTTGTATTTTTTGTTTTTTGTTTATGCTAACATTGTGATTAATACTTGTTTGTGTTTATTTCATTTTATTCTTATTATTTTGTTTTATTCTGTATTTCTTTCTTTCTTAGTATTTTGTTTGTCTGTTTTTTTGCTTATTTTTTTGTTTTCTTGTTGTGTCTCAATTCAATCTATGTGCATTCATTGGGTGATTCCTTACACATTCTTCATGAATCCATCTATATTCATATGTTAACATTGTCATCATGTTTTTTTATCATTAGTGCATTGTTTTCAATTATTTATCGATTTGTGTGTCATTACTTATGCATATTTTGATTAAGTTTTCATGGTGTTTCATATCATGATGCATACCATCACATGTTATAGAAAAATCAGTTTGGTAAGTCTTACAAGCAATACAACCATGATATATCTCCTCATAACTTGAAAAAATCCTTATCTACCCAAATCATTTCACATACAGAGCAATTAAAAAATGCAAGAATTTTAAATCCTTGCTAGTTAGGATGTGCATCTTCATACTAGTAGGTTGTCCAAATTCATCTTTCTCCTCTATACCAATTTTTCATCATCATTTGATCAATGATTATACCAACCTCTAGGAAACTCATTGTATTTCATCCCATTTGCACTACCAATTATTCTAACTACCTATGGGCAAATCATTGTGTATCATCCCACCCATAGAGCTAGTGATTATAACCACCTTTGAGAAAATCATGATGTTTTGATCTATTTGGAGGTTAATGATTCTAACTACCTTTGGGAAAATCATTATCTTTATTTTTCCCAATTGAGGCATATTTTTATTTTGATAATTCTTATAATCACCTTTGGAAAAGCCATTATCTCTATCTGCCCAACTAGGGCATGTTTTTATCCTGTCAATTATTATAACCATATGTGGGCAAATCATTGTTTTCCCTTTCATTATTATAACCACCTTTGGGCAAATCATTCTCTTGTTACCTTGATCTTCTTTTAGTGGTTGTAACTGTCTACATGCAAATCATTATTTTTTTGTCCCACCTATGTCGATGATTATAACTGCTTATGGGCAAATCATCATATTTGTCTACCCAACTAGGGTAGTTCCATATGCCACTAAGTATAACCATCTATGGGAAAATCATTTTTCTCCACCCCATTTTATCTTTTTGTTCCTATTATTTCCTCTTTTCAAGGAATCAATCACCGACCCCTTTATCAATCACTCCCTTGAGGGGGCATTTATAGTTCATCCATTATCATTGAGGTCATAAGCATAGAAGACATTTTAATTATTTAGGGAGACATTATTGTTCCTATATCTTGCAACATCTTCCCAAACAAAAGTAAACTGTAGACATCTAAAACTAGCCACAACTAAATTTTAATTAGACTTCAAACTGATTCCTACCAACTATTACAAAATGAGCCTAGGAATCACTAAACATCCCAAATTTTCTTTTGCATCATTCATCAATGCTTAAAAATATTTTTAAGCATACCTAATTAGGGCATTCTATCATATGTAATAATAAACTCTCATGGATTCATCCCTAATCACTTGTGGCATCAAAACTATCAATTTGGCCTATGGACCTATTAAGTGGGACAATTGCACACTTAAATTAACTTTTGAAAGAGCTAAAAGACTAATCAAAATTTATTAACAAATTAAACAAGATTAAATTCTTAGTTGAATTATCCATTTAAAATTAATTAATATATTTTTATAAAAAAAATCAAAAATCAAACTATCCTAGCCTTTCATTGTTACCTTTATTAGTTCTCAAGCTCTTTGAAAATATCCTAAAATATCTAATTTGAGAGCCATACCTAGTTATTACAAATCATAAATACTTGACAACTATTAACTCTAATAGAGTTAAATTTGACTCACCTAAGTTTAATTTGGACCCATTCCAAGCCTTAACTCTACCTTGACTTATTTAGGTTGAGAGTTAATTCCTAATGTTATAATTACAAGGCCATACCTTTTCATTTTTAAGCTTGGATATTGTAGAGTTTTTATGTATTTTTTGTTCTATGAGACTCATACCAATAGTGTTATAATGCCAAAATCTTAAGCTAAGCCACATCAAAGCCATGGTAGCAAGGAGAGAAGAATCCAAACAAGATTCATTGCTAATGACTTCTTGATACACAAACCGAGCAAACCACTTAATAAAGCCATTTGTAGCTCCTAAGGAAGGTAAAAGAGTTATTATCTTTTATGTTTTATTGTACTTTTATTTAGCGTTTATTACTAATCTTTCCCTAGATTTAATCTAGGAGTGTAAGTGCTAGTGTGCTTATTTGAATTTTATCACTTTTACAAACAATATACCAACCTCCTTTCTTAGATTCCTATGATCATAGGTATCCTGTGCAGAATAACTACTGGAAAAAGATACGATCCCCTATATGATTTTGGGTTTATATTCACCTTCACTCTGGTACATTCATATCTAGGTCATGGACTGTCACTCCTCATGAAATTTCAAAATCTTAATTCTTCATAGTGACTTTGAGGAAAAATGGGTTAGTAGGCACACAATGTTGAGTTGACCTCAAAGCCCCTTATGTCAATGAGCATTATATATATATATATATATATATATATATATATATATATATATATATATATATATATATATATATATATATATATATAAAGAGGGTCTCTGACTGATGTAGTTCTCCTTTATGTGTTTGATTATTTTTTAGTCATGTAATATGTGGAAAGTAACTTATACAATAGTGACTTAACTTTTAACTGGAAAAATTGGGCTCTTAGGCTGATCGTTCAATACTTCAGATCTATGTATGTGGTGTACCTATGACTAATATAAAAATAGGACAAAATAAGGAATCTTTGATTCCTTAAGTGCTTGATTGAGTGATTTGATAAGTTGGCTTAGGCATTTTTTGAGTATATGCTAGGTGAGGAATGAATGAGGGTTGATATTGTATTTATATCAATCCATTTGGAGAAGTAACTCATATTAAAGAACTCAAGCCAACCATTAAGATATGTTCAATTTAAAAATTATATGTCTTTAGGACACTAGACACTTGCGTCAAGGCAAGACACCTACATAAATGCAGGTGTGTGTTCAAGATGCTAGTGTCCAAAGAACAAAAAAGTAGGTACAGACTCAGAACTTACATAAGTGGAAGATAAGAAAGTTTTAAGTATTCTGGGAAAGATAGAAGGTCTAGGTCATCAACATAAAATTGATCAGATTAAGAGATAGGCTAAGGGGAACAAGATAGAATATATGCAAGACTTATGAATTTGGGAAAAATCTAGAACTAAACAGAATAACCATGGTCTAAGTTTTTCAAGTGTACAAGACTAAGGTGTTATATAATCCATAAATATCATTTACATTTCTCTCTTTTAATCTAGTAATAAAATTAATTGTTTAAACATGGGTGTGTATAACTCACCTCACCTTTATTTGAGTCCAACTTGAGTGCTTTGTTGGTGACTAGCAAAGTCAAACCCAAAAGCATCTAGGTGGTCACATCTTATTTGAGTAGATATTCCACATAGGACACTAGCATCAAACCCAGACAATAGCATTGATGCAACCATCCTAGACTGACACAACTGTCCAAATAACCAAAGACACCAAATCTAGAATTCAATAATAGTTATAGAATTATCTTCCCATCTAATTTTTACATGTACTAGATCTAGAGCTAAATTAGCATCACATCCAAGTAATCTATTTTATGTCATTTATATATCTAGCATAGTTTTACTTTTTATTAATAGCTTATCTTAGTTTAATAAATTCAACATATGGTACATCTTAGTTTAGCACATTAATTGCCATGTTGTAGATCTGATATTCACCCTTGTGCCCTATCATCTATGTATTCTTAACCCTATCTACCCAAATAGGATCCACATGCAAATTAGGGTTAATCATTAATAATACCGTTGGAAATCACATATATATGTTGGTCAAGCCAAAGTGTAAATAAAAAAAGGTAGAATCAGAACTACATCAACCTGGTCAATATAAAAAATGCTTAAAATGTGCTTCCTTGTAAGAAATTCTTAGTGTAGAAGTAATTTTACTTCATATACATGAGTTTTATTTTCAAAAATTGCATATTGCATATGATTTACAAGGGTTAGTCTCACTACTAATATGAGTATGATTTTTAGAAAATTGAAACATAACATATATTTAGATACAAAACCTCTAAACTTGAACTTGTATCTAGAATCCCATTGTCTCTCTAAATCTATGTTTTATTAACATCTCTTTTTCTATAAAAATATGACAATTGTAGGTTGAATGGAAGGGTTAGATCTAAATGTTGGGATAAGATTAATGTGGAGTAGCAATATGAGTAATAACCTTAATCACACATACTATTACGACGAAAAAATCAATAGTAGCAGATGTGAAAGAGGTTGCTTATTAAGGAGGGTTTAAATTTAGTTCATAATGTATAGACTATGGATAAGTCCTATAAAATGTTATATCCCCTCATGTCACTTATTTAGAGTATTTTGAACTTAGGGTTTAAGTGTTAATATATATGTCCATCATTGATCGTTTCCCAATATGTGATGATGTATATATTTGTAATGTTGATGATATGTGTGTGTGTGTGTAAATGATGCTATATAGATGAGTAGTTTTTAAATTAATTTTTTGAATTTTATTTTTATGGTCACAAACCTTGGCAGTGTTTCATTTTGTCGAAGTGAATGTAGATTCATGGGGTTGCGATCAACATACTTTTCCATGACTCAACGAAAAACACTAATGGCAGGTCTCTATTACAAGATTTTGACTTACACTATTAAATTTGAGCCATTAAGAACGTCTCCACATTTTAGGGCAGCCTTGAGATATGAAGTGCCATAGTAAAATTTTACACATTATATTGAGTTATGAAAAAACTTTGTGAATTCTAAAGACGATGATTAGCCGTTTGTATATTGTAATTAGAAATAATAGTATTTTTAAATAAAATATACAATTAATTTTTTTAAAGGAAAATAAATATTATAATTTCAATATGTTTATATATGAATTTATTATATTTTAAATGAAAGAAGAATGTTTAAAATAATTGAAAAATATTAAATCTTCATAATAAATTTTGATGTCTATGGCAAAATTTTAATATTTATATAAAATTTAAATTGTCAATATTTTTATAAAAATTAATATTTTAATATTTTAAAAAAATTCATTTTTTTTTGGTATTGGTTTGATTTCTTTTTATAAATTATTTTTGCACAAAATAAATAAAATTTAGCATTAAAATTTGAAAAGAATAATCAAATTTTATAACCTAGATAAGGTTTAAAGATTAATTAATTGAAATTACTTTTATAGATTTTTAAAATATTTTATAAATATAAGTAATTAAATGTGATTCTTCATCATAACTATTCCACTTTATGATTTAATTTGCCCAAATATTTATATGAAAAAAGTTATCACATAAAATTACCACAAAAAATATATTATTAAAAAATATGATAACAATTTAGACAAAAACTACTACATAAGACATTCCCAAAACTATTAAACCAATCTCTTAAAGCTATTGAATACGATAATTAATAATCACATTAATAATATCTAAAAAAGATAGAAATCTCCAACATAAATATTATAAATATATATTAAATTTATATATAATATATATCATTATATTAATCAATATTATTTTCAATCTGTTGACCTTTTTTGCCCAACAGGGCAAAATATCGGTCCCCTTCTTCCCCTACTGTTTAAGGCCAATTCATTTTTTGATTTTGCACAAGTCCAGGAATTTCTACGAACTCTGCAAGTCCATTGGCTTTCTACGGACTCAGCAAGTGAAATCCTTGGTAGATGAAAACTCAGTTCAAAAAGTGTTGGGGTTTACAAGGTTCTTTTGGGCCTTCGTCTAAAGAAAATTTGCAAGGAAGGTTGGCATCTTCGAACCATTGAACCATCGCTTCAGTTCACAGCCTTGGTTCAATCGACAGTTCAATCGGCCTTGTTTCAGGCCTTGGCTCATCATTTCAAGTCTATCGCTTCAACTTCAAGCCTAGGCTCAATCTTCAAGTTCATCGCTTTGGTTCAACAAAGCGTTCAACGCCTTGGTTCATTGGCAAAGTTCAAAGGCTCGGTTTAATCATGCTTGGTGCGCAACGTTGAATCATTGAACCGGTTCAACGCTTTGGTTCAATGCGATTGGTTCAAAAGGTCGGTTCAACGAGGTGCCCCCAAAGCCGAAGGGTAGGATCCCTTACGGAGGGCAATCTAGATTCAAGGAGCCCTTGTGGAGGGTAAAGGCACTTCGAAGAGACCACAAAGGAGGAAAACCCACAAAATTTGGAGGGGTTGCCCGAAAGACTAAAGCGAAGACCAAAAAATGCAGAAACTTGGAGGCGGCCAATTCCCACAGACTTTTGTCCACTGGAAAAAGGCCCTAAGCAGAAAAGCCCGAAGGAAATTGCCAAGAACGGTGATGTCCCAGAAGCCGTCAACCTTAAGAAGGCGAACTAGTCGTTGGTTTTCAAGCAATGATGGGTGCGTGAACATCAAATTTAAGCCAGCAAAAGGGCTATTGTTTTTTAAACGCTCAAGCGCTAACCATGAAAGGAGCCCAAGCAATGCAGCGACCCGCCTAGAGATAGCCTCGAGCGCCGAAGGAGCTAGAAGAGACAAGATAGGGAAAAGACAAAGTGCCAAGTGTAGGAGTAGACAGATAGTCTAAGTGGCGAAGGGAGGCGTCGACTCAAGAAATTACTCCAGCATGTGAAACAGTGTCTACGAATTGACCATCAAAAGGCACGAACGGCCAACCGTGCGATCCATTTTCTTCATTTCACATTTATGAGCAGACAAATTACATAGGTGCCTTTAAGGAGCAGTCTTGGTTAATGAGGAAACAACACGACCATGTCAAAAAATGCCTGAAGTCAGATCCATGGTCGACACAACATTTCTGTTTAAGCGGCCTGCTCTCCCCAATGCTCGTAAGGCACATGGGTCACTTGTAAAAAGGGTGCCAAAAGGCCTCCTTTCTTCTCCTATATATTGAGGACTTGTCATTTGAGAAATCATCTTCCACATTTGTAAGGCGTAGCCCTAGCAAAAATTTCACCTGAATCAATAAACGCATTTTTTACCTCTATCTTGGTTAGATATCTCTGTGTAAGTCTTGAGTGTTAGTTTGTGTTTAGTCATTATTTCTTGATGCTTTCACAGGTTCAACACCAACATATATGTTGTCTACAAGGTGCCATTTTTGCAACTGACAAGGAGAGCTATATTTGGAAGTGCAAAAATAGAAGAAATTACTATATAGTGTGTGTTTCACAGCACCTTTGGTGAATCTCTATTTTCTGTATTTTCCATTAAAGCCTCCCTACCAAGTTTCTTGCAGTCTGGTTCTTTTGCCAAGTTTGAAGTGTATGTATGTGTTTGTCTGATTTTAAGTGTGAATGTGAGAAGGTCGATTTATTTTGGTGCATCACCTGCTTTAGAGTAGTTTGTTTTCCTGCAATCTTTCTCCCTTTTCATCCCCCCCCATTATATATATATACATACATATATATATATATATATATATATATATATATATATATATATATATATATATATATATATATATATATATATATATACATATATATATATATACATATATATATATACATATATATATATATATATGTATATGTATATGTATATATATATGTATATGTATATGTATATATATATATGTATATATATATATGTATATATATATATGTATATATATATACATATACATATATATATGTTAGAACTTACTGGAACAAATCAGATGCATCAAAGGAAGCTAGCCCTTATCTAGAGACTCTCCCCTCCAGCTTCGCCAGTCCCACAAGCGAGAGGGGAGTTTCCATTGTTGCGTGTGGAAGGCAGGAGCTCGGCCTTCCTGCCCCAGGTGCAATGCACTACATCAATAATTTTTGGCACGCCTAGTGGGACTCAGTTTTACACTCAGTAAAGTTTCAAGATTGATGTTGGTCCTATTACAACAAATCAACTATTTACAGCATCTGGTGACTCCACTGGTAAGAACCTCATTTTCTAATCAAAGATAGTCTGACTTCCAATGCCTAAAGTCACCACATGATCCGCTAATAAGGGTGTCCCTTTTGAATTCATTGAATTACCTCTCAACTCAGCAAAGTGACTGACGATCAAAGAGACTCATCCTTATTCAGTGAGTCGTCTTCCCAATCTAGCTATAGGTGCTTCCTTCACAAGAGAAGTACCCCGTTTGACTCCCCTTATAGCTACGACATTACCCTTTGTGAGCTTTCGTGGTCAGAGTCCCTTGAACCTCCAGCGTTATGACCCAATTCTAGGAGCGGTCCTCAAAAGTGTGCCTCCTTTTAATGGAGAGGGGCCCGTTACAGCTATTGAACACATCAAAAATATTGCTAACCTATGTAATATTCACAGTGTCACTAAGGAGAATATTGCAATCATATTGCTAGCATTATCTTTCAAGGGCAAAGCTCTTGACTGGTACGGGACTTTGCCTACAAATTTAATCCATTCCTGGAATGAATTGGGTACTCAATTGAGAACCGTTTTGGAGAAAAGAGTGACCACCTCTCGCTTGCTGAGCAGCTAACGACCATGAAGAGAGCCCCACACAAATATATGCAAGATTTCAACATGCGGTTTCAGAAGACTTGGGATAGAATCCCCATTCTGGTAAGACCGACTGCCAACTATGCTTTCCTATATTAATTGAAGGCATTGAACATTGATATTGCAGTGATGATACAATCCATGGGAGGGCATGTGCTGCATATTGCCTATGACATAGCCATAGCAACTAAAAATTGCTTAATACAAGCTGGAAAAGTAGCCCCTAGACCCCACATGCCACTTTTCCCAGAAATGCTACCTCCAATTCAAGCCGTTGCTCCCACATTAGCTCCTCTGCCTAGCATAGAGAAACCAACTGTTGCTCCATCCAATGAGCTTCATGAAGTTAAGAGTCTATTGCAGAGTATGTCAAATGAACTTATAGCTCTTAAAAGGTAGCAAGCTCAAAGCCAAAGACCAAACCAGGGATACCAATAGTACGATCAAGCTCCAAGACCCCCTTTCCAAAACTATAGTCAAAGGCAGGGTCAGCTTACTCAGACCAGACCTTTCCAAGGCTACAACCCAGGCGCCCCTTCATCATCTAAAGCTATGGTGCACGTTCAGAACAATTTGGTGTAGGAACAACCAAGTTGTTCAACCATGAGATATGGTCAGGAGCAAGTCGTTTATACAAATGAGTTGATGGGTTGTTACCCAAATGTGCTAGACAATTAGGTAGCCACTCATTCCCAGGTCTTCAAGGCTCCAATACAACCTAGCACAAGTAGTAGTCAGAGTCAGCCTGACTCTACTCTTATGAACCACCTGGAAGGTGAGTTCTGTGTAATCAATTATGTGGATGCTATAGACAATTAGGCTGACTGTGTCGTAGCCAACACAAGATCCAAAGGGAGAGCTATGAAAGAAACTCAAGTAGCTGTTCAAACGGCCACACCATCTCTTCCACCACAGGCAAACCAAAAATTCCCAAATTTTAGGCCACCAGTTATACATTCAGCTCCCCGGCCTATGCCTCAGAAGGCTGCAAGTGACCCCAAAGAAAATATGGAAAGGAGCAATCCTCATATCTACATGGTAGACTAGGTGAAGAGGTGCACATAAATATTTTCTTGTGGGATCCATTATCGATACTGGGTGTGTCAGATGAAGGAGACGTTAGAAGCTTTCCCTTTGATCCAAGAGGGAATCAAAAATACCTGGTTAGTTGTATATAGTAGGTTGCTTTCAATTTTATTTCCCTGTTTTTCCTAAGTGTTGTTTGCACAAGTAGTTTTCTTAGCTTTATGTGTGTTTTCATTTCCTTTGAGGTAAATCTTCATGGTTGATTCTAAAATTTATCAGGGCTGTTGCTGATTTTAAAGTTACAATCTGACCCCGTACCTAATGGATTTTTAAGGCAACTAGTTTCTAAGCATAGCAGGAATGATTCTTCTGGGAGTCATCAATTTGTTGACCATTTTTTTCCCAATATGGCAAAAAATTGGTCCCCTTCTTCCCCTGCTATTTAAGGCCAATTCATTTTTTGATTTTGCACAAGTCCAGGAATTTCTATGGACTCAGCAAGTGAAATCCTTGGTAGTTGAAAAATTAGTTCAAAAAGTGCTGGGGTTTACAAGGCTCTTTTGGACCTTCATCTGAAGAAAATTTGCAAGGAAGGTTGGCATCTTCGAACCATTGAAACATCACTTCAATTCATAGCCTTGGTTCAATCGGCCTTGTTTCAGGTCTTGGCTCATCATTTCAAGTCTATCGCTTCAGCTTCAAGCCTGGGCTCAATCTTCAAGTTCATCGCTTTGGTTCAACAAAGGGTTCGACACCTTGGTTCATTAGCAAAGTTCAAAGGCTCGATTCAATCATGCTCAGCGTGTAACATTGAACCGTTGAACAGGTTCAACGCTTTGGTTCAATGAGATTGGTTCAAAGGGTTGATTCAACGAGGTGCCCCCAAAGCCGAAGGGCAGGATCCCTTGCAGAGGGCAGTCCAGATTCAAGGAGCCCTTGTGGAGGGTAAAGGCACTTCGAAGAGACCACAAAGGAGGAAAGCCCACAAAATTTGAAGGCTCTGCCCAAAAGATTAAAGCAAAGACTAAAAAATGCATAAACTTGGAGGCGACCAATTCCCGCAGACTTTTTTCTGTGGGAAAAAGGCCCTAAGCAAAAAAGCCCAAAGGAAATTGCCAAGAACGG
This sequence comes from Torreya grandis, assembly GCA_037957365.1. NCBI lineage: Eukaryota > Viridiplantae > Streptophyta > Pinopsida > Cupressales > Taxaceae > Torreya > Torreya grandis. The sequence goes on from JARHVA010005881.1 coordinate 198,839, forward strand.
TGACATCCCAAAAGCCATCAACCTTAAGAAGGTGAACTAGCCATTGGTTTTCAAGAAATGATGGATGCATGAATGTCAAATTTAAGCCAACAAAAGGTCCATTGTTTTTTAAACGCTCAAGTGCTAACCATGAAAGGAGCCCAAGCAATGCAGTGACCCGCCCAGAGATAGCCCTGAGGGCTGAAGGAGCCAGAAGAGACAAGATAGGGAAAATACAAAGTGCCAAGTGTAAGAGCAGACAGATAGTCTAAGTGGCGAAGGGAGGTGTCAATTCAAGAAATTACTCCAGCATGTGAAACAATGTCTGTGAATTAACCATCAGAAGACACAAACGGCCAACTGTGTGACCCATTTTCTTCATTTCACATTTATGAGCAGACAAATTGCGTAGGTTCCTTCAAGGAGCAGTCTTGATTAATGAGGAAACATCATGGCCATGTCAAAAAATCCCTGAAGTCAGAGCCAGGGCCGACACAGCATTTATGTTTAAGTGGCCTGCTCTCCCCAATGCTCGTAAGGCACATGGGTCACTTGTAAAAAGGGTGCCAAAAGGCCTCCTTTTTTCTCCTATATATTAAGGACTTATCATTTGAGAAATCATCTTCCACATTTGTAAGGTGTAGCCCTAGCAAAAATTTCACCTGAATCAATAAACACATTTTTTACCTCTATCTTGGTTAGATATCTCTATGTATGTCTTGAGTGTTAGTTTGTGTTTAGTCATTGTTTCTTGATGCTTTCACAGGTTCAAAACCAACATATATGTTGTCTACAAGGTGCCATTTCTGCAGTTGACAAGGAGAGTTGTATTTGGAAGTGCAGAAATAGAAGAAATTAATATATAGTGTGTATTTCATAGCACCTTTGGTGAATCTTTGTTTTCTATATTTTCCATTAAAGCCTCCCTACCAAATTTCTTGCAATCTAGTTCTTCTGCCAAGTTTGAAGTGTATGTATGTGTTTGTCTAACTTTAAGTGTGAATGTGAGAAGGTTGATTTATTTTGGTGCATCACCTCCTTTAGAGTAGTTTGTTTTCCTGCAATCTTTCACCCTTTTCATCCCCCCAATATATATATATATATATATATATATATATATATATATATATATATATATATATATATATATATATATATATATATATATATATGTTAGCACTTATTGGAACAAATCAGATGCATCAAAGGGAGCTAGCCCTTATCTAGAGACTTTCCCCTCCAGCTTCACCGATCCCACAGGCGAGAGGGGAGTTTCCATTATTGCGTGTGGAAGGTAGGAGCTCAGCCTTCCTGCCCTGGGTGCAATCCACTGCGTCAACACAATCATAATCAATAATTCTATAAAACTCTAGATTTTGCTCCAAAATAATCATAAAGTATTAAATTGTCACCTTAGCCAAGTGTTGAACACCTTAGAGTGTTCAGATGTGTTGCATATGCACACGTGCCCTAGAAAAGAAGGATAAAATGGGATGACAAAGGTGAGAAGTACATCTTCATTGGGTATAGTGACCAATCAAAGGCTTATTGGTTATACAATCCTGTCACCAAAGAACTCATAATTAATCAGGATGTTCAATTCATTGAGCATGATGCGTAGGAGGAGAGACAAGAAGAATAACATGTGCAAACAAAGGTTAGCCGATCCTTTATTGAATCTGAAATAGCAGGGAGTACATCTGCTCATGCACCAATTTAGACCCCTATTCCACAAAGGGATAATTCATCTAGTGGCAGAAGCCATCAAAGAGGTCAAGGAGATATTCAAGAGTCAACATCATCATCATCCAACTCAATTCAACACCTAACAAGGAAACGAATCTTGCAAGAAGTTTATGAGCAGTCAAGGTATGAACAAAATGAAGATGAAACTATGAATTATGCTCTCTTTTTATCAGTTGATCCTATCTAATTTGAATAAGTAGTCAAGGACATCAAGTAGTGTGAGGCAATAAATGAAGAAATGCACATAATAGAGAGAAATCAGACTTGGGAGTTAGTTGACCTACTAAAATAAAAAGAGGTCATAGGATTCAAGTGGATGTATAAGATAAAAACCACTCCTAGAGGCAAAATAGAGAGGCATAAGAAAATATTAGTGGTGAACAGATACAAGCAAAGGCTTGAATGTGACTACAATGAGATGTTTTCACCTATATCAAGGCTCAAAATAGTGAGGAAAACCATTGTCATTGTTGCTCAACACAAGTGGAAGGTGCATCAAATGGATGTCAAATCAACCTTCTTGAATGGAGTGCTAGAAGAAAAGGTTTATGTGAGACATCCACCCAGATATAAAATTATTCATCATGAGAGCAAGTTATATAAGCTAAAAAAAGTAGTGTATGAGCTCAAACAAGCTTCAAAAGCATGGTACAGTCGTATAGACTCTTACTTATTGAGCAACATCTTTAGTAAGAGTGTAAGTAAGCCCACACTCTACATCAAATTGAGCAAAGGTGATATTTTGATTATAGTTTTATATGTGGATGATCTAATATTCACCAAAAATGAAAATTGGTCAATAAGAGAGTTCAAAACAACCATGAAGAATGAGTTTGAGATGACTGATTTGGGCTTCTTGAAGTACTTGATTGGGATAGAAGTCAAGCAAATGGATGAAGACATATTTATATGCCAATCTAAGTATAAAAAAGATATTTTTGAAAGGTTTAAGATGTTGAATAGCAAGCTAGTATCCACACCAACCGAGATAAGTCTTAAACTACACAAGGATGATTATAATAATAATGTAGACCCCACACAGTACAAGAGTTTAGTGGTAAACCTAATGTATTTTACTACAATTAGGTTGAACATCATGTATGCAATCAGCCTCATATCTAGATTCATGGAGATGCCAAAAGAGACATATTGGCAAGTAAACAAGAGGATATTGAGGTACGTGAATGGAACAAGAGATTATGGAATTTTGTATGCAATAGTATATGAGTTTCAGCTAGTGGGCTATACGGGTAGTGATTGGGCCAGTAGATTTGATGTTCGAAAGAGAACTTTGGGGTATGTATTTCATCTTGGGTTAGGATCCATATCTTGGACTTTAAAGAAATAACTCGTAGTATCACTTTTTATAGCTGACGTAGAGTACATAACAGCCAATGCAATAACATGCCAAACTATATAGTTGATAAGGATACTTTTAAATTTGTATGAGGAGTAACAAGGAGCTTCCACAGTCTATTATGACAATATATCTTCCATAGCATTATCAAAGAACCCCATCTTTCATGGTAGGATCAAACACATTACAATGAGGTATTACTTCATTCGAGAGTTAGTTGAAGATCATGTGATAGAGCTTAGTTTTTGCAAGTCAGATCAACAGGTAGCTGATATTTTTGTTAAGTCATTATCACAAAACACTTTCATGCACATAATAAGAATATTAAGGGTCATTAATGTAGAAGCATTAGACCTACAAAATTTTATGTTAGCTTCAAAGTCCTACACCAGAGCTAGAGACTCCTATATTCCATCTCTATACTTTTACATTATAACTCCAAACTCCTACAAGTCAGTGCTAAACTCCTATAGGCTAGCTCTAGACTCCAACAACACAACTCTAGACTCTTACAACTGAGCTACAAACTACAACGAGTCAAAGACAAACTTTTCCATTTCATCTACAGACTCTTCCAATCCCTTGACTTGATATTTTGAGTATGAGAGTTTATCTTCTATTGTTTGCTCTCTGACTACCTTTCTTGAGGGAGTTACTCCTGCACTCTTATTTGTACATCTCTCTTGGTGAGTTATTATTCCATGGAATATTAGTTTTGGCTCTTATTTTGTTTATAACTATTCTCATGTATGTGATTTCATTTTCTTGCATCTATTATGTTGTGTATATGCTTGACTTGTGCCTATCACAAACCTATGCATTCATTTGATCCAAAGATCTTAGCATCCACTTTGATATATTCATGGATTAATAAACCTTGATTGGTAGAATCAAAGACACTGATATTGTGTTTCTCAATTATCTTAGTCAGTTGGTCAATTTTCTTCTTCAAACATTTGCTTTCATCATGCTTTATCAAGTAAAACCCACATTTGATCCCATCTTGCTTAGGCTTAACATTGGAATAAGATGTCTCATTGTTTGATTTGTAGGTGGGAGGATTTACATCCTTATCTTGATCCTTTTTGTTTTGTTTCTTATTTATATTATTTGAATCATTTTATTTATTAGACAAAAGTGTTTGAGATTGCAAGGAATTCATTGTGCCCATTTGTATCAACTTATCTTGCTCCTGAGTCAAGTCGGTAACAAAGGTATTTAAATAAGACATCTTCCATGTAACTTTGAGAACACTATTTGTGGCATGGAAAGTGGAGACAAATACATAATAGTTTGGACCCATTTTAGAGAGTATGGACATAAAAATTTGATCATATTTCTTATTTATTCCATATTCTTTTAACTACAACCTCAAAGATTTAAACTTATTGAAGAAATTTTGTAGTGTGTCAAAGTCACATGGGCTCAAAATGATGAGCTCATTCTCCATTTTATGACCTCTCATCACATCATGCTTTCAAAAAAAAAAATAGTGTGGTCCATACTTCATTAGGTGTTTTAATAGATTTAATATAAAAATGTAAGTTAGAACAAATAGACAAATCAAGACAACCAGATCACATATGTTAAGCCATCTATTTTTCTCTGCATCTACTACAAGTTTAGTTTCCTCATTCATATTTATCTTAGAGAATCTTTTTTTCTTAGATCAAGTAGAATGTTTCTTTTCCATTTATGATAATTGAATGCCATAAGATGTGGAAATTACCAATAATCTAGGATACAAGAAAAGAGCTTATTGTAGAAAGTAAATAAGAAATGTAGAAAAGATAAATTGCACAACACTACATAATACCTCCTTAGAACTATCAGAATAACCCCCCTTAAATTTTCAAATACCATCACACTCATAGAGATGTCGGACATAGCTAAGAATAAGTCTTTAATAATATGTGCATAAGTATGAAATAACTAGAAGGGCATCAGGCTCAACTGATAATGCATCCAAGAGAATAAAATAATTGATTTCAAGAGATATGTAGTAAACCTAAGAGGACTACTAATGTGTAGAGCATGAAAAAACAATTACTTTTAAAGAAGGCAACACTCAAATATGAGTTACCAATCAAAATTTATACATGTTTAAAAATTCGAACTCACATAAGTTTATATCCACCCAACAAAAAATTTGAAAATATTTAGGTTCATTAGAGACACATAAATCAATATTTAAGCCCTTTTCATGTGATCATGCCATGTGACCAAGGGGATAAGACCTTTTTTTATTGCTACCCCCTCCCTCACTTGTGATTGATATGATTGATGTGGCAGTGATGTCACTCACAAAATAGCTCCAAATTTCAAATGAATAGTTGCACTTTTCACTTGGTTAAATTTGATGACATTCTAGAAGTGACAACATGTAATAAAGTTTGGTCAAAATTTTTAGGGTGTTTATACAATGATCAAAACCCAAAGCATGTTTTCATAGTGGTCAGACCTTGTGGTATGTGCCTATAGAGATCAGAGTCTGTCAGTGGTTCGAGAAAATGTCAGGAGTTTATTATGTGTTCAAGCACAAGACAAAACCCGATGGGTATCTGAACATGCTTAAGACCCTAGGTGTGAATGAAAGGAGGCTAGAATCCAAGCCCTGTATGGGTAGGTTGAAATTTTTTATGAGGTTTGGATGTCCACCTGGGGTTTTTTATCATCGAGAAAAGTCTGTCGGCTGCTAGAAATCTACCTAAGTGTATGGAGGGGTGGAAAATTCTACTAAAGTCTAAAATTAAATTTAAGGATGTCTGCCAAGGTGGAAATGTTTGATGGGCCTTTTTTCGATGCTAAAAGTCTGACCAAGACCATAAACTGCCAAAATTTCCTACAAGGGTTGAAAACTCACTAAAATTGAAAAACCTAAAAAACTACATATTTGGTATGACTTCTCTAAAAATTAAAAAAGACCCATTTGAAAAATCAAAAAACTTAGAAAAACACTAAAATTATTTCCTAATTTGAGAATCCCATTGTATGGATATGCAATAAATGATTAAAAAGCCCTAAACCCCTCTAAAAATAGTTGAAAATCATCGTCATGAATCTAGGTCATGTTTATAGTCAATTTTAGGGTTTTGATGACTTTCAAATCTGATGGCACTATCCAATTTGTGATTGGAGACTTTGGATATATAGTTTACTTGAATTTTCATGAAATCCCACCAAACCTATGAAACCGTCGAAAATCAAGAAAACCAACAAGAATGCTAATAGGATAGATCTCACCAATGATTGTTAACATAGAAAAATAGCCATTAGATTAGAGTTTTAATACCATTTCGGTTCACTCCAATATCTTTAAACATCATTTATTACATAAAACCCCTATAAGTAGGTGAGAGCAATTTAAAGCAAAAGTAGACATCATAATAGTTCATTAATTCATTAGCCAAAAAGTACAAAGGAGGTACATTATATAATTAGAGATTAGGTTACCAAAAAAGCAACAAATCAACTCACAATTAGAAAATGTATTAAGTTTATTTTCCCTAATGATCGTAAAAACCCTAAATAGCCTGATTGACAACCATGTAGGTAAACCAAAAGTGAGAAAATTTTTACACTAATAATAGTCATAATAGACCTAATGAATCATAGAGTATGTTCAAACATTATAGAGTATGTTCTCTCAATGTTTGAAATAGACAAGTTAATGCCAACCATAAATTTCAAGAAGATAAAATTTCATTTTCTATTAAGCCATAACATTTCCATCATAGCTAAAAATTCATATGAAAATAACATTGCAATTTACACATTACTCCACATATTTTCTTCTAAATCTTCTTTGTTCTCTTTATGTATTGATATCAAGTTAGTAAAACTACTCTTAGTTTGTAACTTGAATAATTGAATATAGTGTCGTAAGGAAACACATCCCTTGCCACTTGAGATGTGTCTATGATACAGGTACTCTTTTTTGGTATGGGATATGGGTATGAAGATGTCTCTATATATTGATTTTCATCTTCTTTTACCCATCTACTATTTTTCTAAAAAATAGCATACCGTCACTCATACCCATGGAAACTATGATGAATATGTATAGACATTAAGATATTGTAAATACTTTTTACATATTACAGAGTAGTTTCAGTAACACTTATATACATATAGGTGCCAAATAATATTCACATAATAATTTGAAAACACACACACACACACACACATACTCAAGCCACTCCATCAATATTACTCAGTCTGAGGGTTTTTCAATTTGTGTCTTAGACCACATAACAATATTTTTCAATTAGATTATCTTAAATCCTATAGTTAAAAGTCAAATTACATTTTCTTAAAATTTGTGCTTTTCAATTTTTATGTATTGTCACTCCCTAACCACTGAACCTAAATATTTATCATGGTTAATTTGATATCTCTGAGAGTATACATGAGTTATCTGGAGACTCGAGATTTGTATAAATGGCCCTTAGTTTCCTTTAATAGGAATCTTTCTGAGAATATACATGAATTATCTAGAGATGCAAGATTTGTATAAATAACCCTTAGTGTCCTTTAATAGGATCCCTCCCCTGAGATAACTTGAACTTATTCAAATTTTATTTGAATAATCTAAAAGAGGAATCTTAACTCAGAACAAACTTATCTTCACTAATAAGCAACAAGAAATGACCTTGATTCCTTATCCCTAAAGTATTATTCTAGTCAAAATTGATTTTATTGTTTGAAAATCGAGAGGACAGGCTTTTGTACCTAAGAGATTGTATGTTATTCTAGTCAACCATGCATAACTCAAATTTAGGAAGTCTTACAAAGGCCATTCAAATACCAGATATTAAGCATTCACTCTTCTGCAATATACATAGTCCTCTATTTTGACACAAGTTATGTGTATGTATTTCACCATGTATATATTTCACCATTCAAGATTCTAAAAATGAACTAACACCTCTGCACCTTCCAAGGATTGCAAATAAAAAGAATAATGCAAGATACAAAATGTTTCCCTTTCGACTAGAATCTCATCATTTAATTGATTAATCTCATGCACCAAAGGAATCTTGATGCAGCTAAAAAAATGGGAATGTCCATGCTCATGTGTGGATTTCCCACAAGAAACCAAATGCCACTAAATCAATCAAAACTGTAATCAGCTACAAATTATATGTCAACATATGATGATAGAGGTGGTTATGCTCATGTTTGTAAATTTATATTGTGTAGTTTATAATGTGCACAAGAATAAAATTATTGTGTTTCGTGTCTGGGTTTCTACAAGTACCATGTAAAAGAGTTTTTATGACGAGCATTATCTGTCTTGTTTGAGACACATGTTGCTAAAGGATGATAATTTTATTTTTCCAGTGTTTTTCAATAACATCTTGGCACTAGTCCAGTTTTAATTTTGTGAATATTTGTTTCTAGAGAGATTGATTGACTTACTTAATTTCATCAATTTGTTGATATCATGTATGATCCAAAGTTATAGTTTCTTAATGAGTTTTTTTATTTAAGTTTTTATTCTGTTTAGGTTATTTATTTATTAGTTAGTTATATAACCAACTTGTTTTCTAATGAGTTTTTAAGGTTTACCTTTGTACAAAAATAAAGCAAATGATTTATATTGATTATATTTTTGGATTAATTTTTCTGATATAAGGATCAAAAGTGGTATCAAAGTCATGGAAAAAATTAGGAGAATTGAAGCCACTCTTATCAGAATTTGAAAGAGGAGAGAATGTTAGACAACCTTTTTTTATTGTAAGTTTTCAATCTGCTGCCCTATTTCCATTCGTTTTTGTTTATTCTAACTGCAAGTTTTTATCAATCTTGGTGATTTGAAGAAGAAAAGTAAAATGATTTAAAGACTGAATATTGGGAAAGAAGGTTGGGTTTTCTCATCAAAATAGATCGATCTACAGTCGAATTCAGCGTGCCCACATTACCAACATGAATTACTTTAATAGTTTGCAACTCTGGGCATTATATTTCTTGAGCTTTGCAATTCAGTGATATTGAAATTAAAATTGAAACTCAATGTGACTATTTATTTATTAATATTGAAATTCAGTGATTTATTGGTACAGCGTGGCCATTTTCAAGGGTTTTTTACTCAAGTTCATTCAATCGTAGATCTGTACGGCATTTCCAACGGATTAAAACAAAAGGGCATGGCCCAAAATTCTACCTCAACACCTTTACGGCCTTAAAAATGAATTGTAGCGTACCAAAAAAGTATGGCACAGTAAGATTTATTTAATAACTTGTGTCTTATTTATTTCAATTGCTCAGAAGTTGGCATAGCAGAAGCAATCAACACTCATTACACAAAAATAAGATCACTAACAGATAAGACAATCAAGCACGATGGTCTGATGTGTAAGATCTGTTTCTTAAACAAAATCAAAATACAGACCTATACGGTGGTTTAAATTTTTTTTGTGTGTACTGAGAATAAAAATAAGCCAAAATTTTGAGTTGAAAATCTGTACAGTGATCTTGAACTACGAAGAAGATTAGAATTGTGTACGGTGTCCCAAAAGGATTATTGTCAGATGTGAAATTCTATAATCCAAATAAATGGTGTAGTAAGGTTTTCTTATATTTGTTTTGCTGATCATTTAATAGGCTCCACTAAAAGCAAGGTCATTTGATTTTCCATACACGTAAAAAGACAAGTGCCATATTTTATTTGCCAATTAAAAATTCACTAAGGTGGAAGAAATTTTATTTTATTCTCAATTGGAAAAACAAGCATTTTTCATAATATTTTGTCTTTGTTTACATAAAATTGATAAAAGGTAAGTTGGATAACATGTATTTTGTTAGTAGTATGTGAAGGAAAGATCTAGTGTTCAAAACCTGTCGAACATATATATATTTTTGTCAAAATTTCTTTTGAATTTATTTGTAAAGGGAGATATAAGGTCTAATTACTTTTTTTCTAAAACTTTGAATCTTTTGCAATCATAATTTATTTGGTGCCAAACACCAATAGTTTTCCTTTTTTGATAAGCGTCGTGACAAAAATTGTGAGTCTAATTTTTTTAAATGGGTGTCTAACATTGAAAAACTAAAAGAAATCGTCGATGAATATGGAAAACATACTTGTTTTTAATGATTTATAGAAAATAATGAAAAATAAACCACGCCGCCAACTAAAGCTATCAAATTACTTGAGTTTCAAAGATGTGACAAACATGCCCTTGCTTTGTTGAAATCATCATGTTCTACTTCAGTACTTTTTCATATTAAAGCCATTAAAAGGAATGTTTAGAAAGCTTAGAAAATGTTAAAATATCTATATGACAAATAACCCACCGCAGTTGTTCAATAACAAGCTTAGCATTGATGAAGATGTATCTGAATATCTCTCTCATATGAAAACATTAAAATACTCATTGTAAAATTGATGATGACATGTTAATTTCCATCATATTGCATGGCTTTAATTCTACATACACTAATTTTGTTGAAATGCTACAGCTTAGTAATAAGCTTAATGATGCTACAGTTGACTCTATTTGTGAGTTATTGACTCAACATGAGCGACAATTTACAAAGAAGAAGAATATGCATACTAAAAAGGCTTATTATATAAAGAATAGGTCCCATCACAGATATCATCAACATGTATAGTGCCAGTTTCAAAAGTATTTTATATATTTAAAACCCAAACATCACCATAGGCATTATTCTCACTCTTGTGGTTCATCTAGTGATTCAACTTCTTTTAGATCTCATTGGCACAGAAAAGAGCCAAAAAGTTTCAAATATGGTGGTATTGGACATCTTGCAAATGTATGTCCTCTACGACCCCGCTCTCCACATAAAAAGAAATATGAGGCAAATTAAATGGATCATTGTATTGGTAGATCTAGTTACTCCAGTTATTCTAGTTATTTTGACACTTCCTCTAATTAAGAGGTATCCTATATGACAGAGGTAAATGGTTCCAATGGAATTGAAAACTTTTTCTGAGTGATCAGTGATTCACCTATCTTGTGTGAACTACTAGGCTCAAGATCATGATCTATTTTAGTAGCATTTTTTGGCTTGTGTTCTTGCTTTTAGTTCTATTTTTGGTTTTATATATCTGATATTCATGACCTGGAGCAAACAAAATTATTTTATTTTCATTCTCTTGATGCACAACTTCTCACCTTTTGCTTGATAGAGGAAGAAGATATAATATTGGTTGGTATTTGATTAGTCATTAAGGACAGTATGAGTTGACAGGGGTTACTAACACCTTTAGTGTTAAGAAAAGGTTGTCATCATTTGTTGGACATCAAGAAGATGTGTCATACACAATATGGGTTGGTCACCTTGATCGGCTTCTAGGTGGAGCCTTATGTGGATCGATGTAATTGGATAGGTTTGATTGTATTCTAATATAGTACGGTATGATAATCAGAGGGGATGATTAGGGTTTGATTGTGTTCATCAGCTTTTTATGTCACAACTCATAGGATAGGCTTCTATATAGAGTGGCATCAGTTTTTAGTCAGTACCAAGATGTACAATGTGTCAATTGTAGTTGTTTTATATTTTCTTTGGTAACTTCAGAGTCATTACTTTATATCTTTCATCTTCTATACCTATTTAGACCAAGGAGTTACAAGTAATGAAAAATGAACAAGATAAGGAGGTAGTTGTGTAATCAATGATATGTATTTATTATAAGCAACAATATGTATTAGAATGGTGTAGGAGATAAGACTGAACCCTATTAAATTTGATCCATCAAAACATCACTATTACTGATAGGAAGGCTTAATCAGCACTGTTATCAAATTTTGTTGTACATTATATGAGTGCCAATGTCCTCAATCGTTAACATAATAATACAAGGATAGCAAAAAAAATCACTGATAATTTCTCTACATGCCACTAAAATATCACATAAAAAACAAAACCACCATTTTGACACATAGGTATAGTCGAAACTAAACTAGAATAAATGAAATTGATTGGAAAAGAAAGATAATTTAAAAGAATCTTATGAGGTTTGATGATAGTCAAAAATTTAAAATCTGAGGGAAATGAGAAATTTCTCTGTTAGGGTTTTTTCATGGTTTGCATCTATTTGCTTACATGTTTTGCCCCTTGTGTCACCACGAAGCCTGTAGGATTTTTTAGGGATAAAACACATTAATTGTGCTCTATGTGCTTCTCTTTAGATGGGAAGGCCCTATAATTATGGCTTCTTTATTTTCTATTGCATCTATTAATATAGGAGATGAAGTTAATGGCACCCAATCAAGCTTAGAAGTTTATTCCAAAAGTCTACGATGAGGTAATCCCTCTTCCCCCCTTTTGAAGGTAAGTATTCATGTTGTTGATGTTGAATAATGTCACAAGTGGTATGAAAATTATTCTATTTTTGCTCATTTTTTGGCCACATCCCCTCACAGGATTACCTCCACAACTGGCTCTTCAACCACTGAGATCCATTAGGGTTCCATGTCTCTAGAATCTGAAACCTCACCAAAGGCTTTTCCTTGTTTACCTTTAAATATCACTTTGAGACTCAACTAATTCTCATGAATTCTAATGTTTGGTTCTTTCATAAACAACTTATGATTTTGTCTCCCTGGTCTTAGGATTTTAAGTATTTTGATAATGTCACCCTTCATGTCCCTCTCAAGGTTGAAATTCCTAGTTTTCTAGTCTACCTTTGGGATTTTATCCCCCAAATTGTTGCTCCCATATGATGCATGGTTACAATTGAGCTAGATAGGTAGTTCTCCCCTGCCCTAACAAGTGATTCTATATGGAGGTTGACCTCTCTAAAGAGCTAAAGGAGTTCATTGAAACCCAGGTTGGGAAGACCTAGTGGTAAAAAAAGGTTGTATATTTCAACTTTCCTAAAACTTGATTCCCTATCAGACCTTGGACCACCACATCAAGGATTATCCTCACATGGGTTGTCACAAGCCTCTTAAACGACCTCCTCAGTTTGAGAAGCTAAAACTAAAAGACCAATGTGATGGTTGGACCACAGTTCCCCCCAAACAGGAGTTGGGCCCTAAGCCACAAAGCACACCCCAACTGATACCTTGGGAGGATTCTCCTCTAGTTGTCACACCCTCTCAGAGGACTTTTTTATTCCCCCTTCCAACCTGGATCCACCTAACCCTCAGAGCATTTCTTCAACCTCTTAGAACTTTAGGATGCCTTTAGCTAAGGTTCACTTGACTAGTGACTCATTCTCCTAATTGTCTCGCATCCCACCTCACAAGGGTTATGAATCTCCTTGGAAGGAGCATGATGCCAAACATTACTACATTACATGGGGGGGGGGGGGGGGGGTGGGCGGGCGGGGGGGGGGGGGGGGGGGGGGGCGGGGGGGGTGGGGGTGGGTGGTGGGGAATTTCTCTCCCTCACCAACACAACTTTACAGTGTTATCAGATTTTGAGGATGGGTAAGGGAAGCTTCAAATGGATGATCCCTCCCTATGAATATTTTATCATGGAATGTAAGGGGTCTTACATAGTCTACCCATAAATACTTTGTGCAAGATGTGTGTCAGAAGATTAGTTTTCTAGACATTCTCTATCTATAAGAAGTTAAAATTTCTAGCTTTTTCCTCCAGAAGGCCTTGCATAGTATTTGGTCAGATGCCACCTAGGTCATCACCTTGCATGAGGCAAGATATGGCAATGCATGTATCTTAGTTACTCCTAAATTATCATCTGACATCATTTCCATGTGGGAAGATACATCACATACTATAATGTGGATTATTATTGACATTGATAGCCATCCTTTTGTCATCCTCAACATTTATACTCTAAATGATGGCCATTAACATTCCCTTCTTTGGCGATCTTTGGAAAATGGGATACCTCCTACCATGTGGCTTATGTGTAGTGACTTTAATATGATTAAACACCCTCAAGACAAAGTTGGGGCCCTCCACCATGCGTTAGTGTGTTGGTGAGGGTGAGGCTTGGAATTATTTCAAAAAAAAATGGAGGTTGGTAGACCCTCTCCTTTAGTCATAAACATTTAATCCCACGTCTTGGTTTATGTGGTCCAATTACCAAACTAGGGATCACTGCATGCTCAAACGGTTAGACCAATTTATGTTATTAGATAAAAATCATTTTTCCTTTTCTGGCATTGATGGCCAGCCTATCAACATCCACTTGGGTATTATTTTTTTAGAGCACTTGCCCATCTCCTATAAAGTGGAATTGACTTTTGGGTATTACAATGTGCCACATAATCATTTTTTTGTCAATACTTCTAAGTTGAGTCACGTTGGCACCATCTGACTCATCCAACAGATTTGGGACCTAGTCCTATGGCCCCATACACTACCAGCTGGATTGAGTGGTGGATTGAGGCCATTATTTTCACCACCTCCTTCCTCTACCACCATGGAAAACATGTTTCCCATGCTAGTTCTAATAATTCAAATGGGTATCTGCCTCCATTGAGACTAATCCTTTCAACATACATCTTCAAAGGCTCACTTCCTCCCTCAAACACTACCTCAAGATGGCATAAAGTCATGTAACTAGAGGCACCCATTTCTATGCTCAACTACATTCATTCAAAATTAGTGATAGAGCCTTCAAGGAGTTCTTTAAAGAGTTAAAATATAAGCATGCTCATGAGAAAATTAAAGCCACTCAAGGGGCTCAATCCCAGCTTACCTCCTAGTTTGATATTTCCTCGGCCTTTCTATAGCATTACAAGTAGTTTTTCCATGCCCAACCCTTTATGACTAAATGATCCCACAATCTTCATAATTTCCTCAAAGTGGTGGCTCATAAGCTCAAGCCTATGGATCAACAATTATGTGATGCCCCGCTCACCCTATACAGATTTTATGGAGGCTTTGAACTATATGAGTAATGATAAATCCCCTAGCCTCGATGGCTTCCTTTGCAAGTTTTAGAAATCCACTTGGGAGTTCATTGGCCCTGACTTGTTGAAGGTATACAAAGAAGCCCTGCGAAATAAGTCTCTTGGCCCCATGATCAATCAAGACAATATCAAATTTATCCCCAAAGTCAAATATCATGAGCTTTTCACTAGCTAGAGGATGATAACATTGCTAAATGTCTCTGAAGAGATTTTCACCAAAGGCTTCACCAACTACATCTAGCTAATCTTACCTACCATTGTTATACCAAAATAAATAGGTTTTATTAGAGGGAGTTATATCCTAGACAATATTATTACAATCTTGGAGGGCATGGCCTAGGCTTGTTCCTCTTTTCACTAAATTATTTTTCTAAAGTTGTATTTTGAAAAGGCTTATGATAAGATTGAGTGGCATTTTATTCTTGGCCATGATCAATACTCTCAACTTTGCTCCTTATTATATCAATGTTGTGTAGACCTTACTTCATGTTTCCTTGGTTAACTCACTATTAATGGTTATCAAACCCTAAAGATTGAGCTCCAATATTCTATCTGATAAAGGTGTCCCCTTACTCCAAAGCTCTATGTTCTATTCACTAAAGCCCTGAGTTACCTTTTAGCTTCTAAGTCCTCACATGGATTATTCATGGCATTGTGTTGCCCAACTGCACCTCTCAACTTATCTATGGCCACTTTATAGATGATACCTTTCTCACACCTGAAGAGAAAGAGGCCACTTTTAGTGAAGCTATGTAGTGCCTAGATACCTTTTGACTAGCTTTGAGCTCCAGCTTTTAATGGATGAAAACCTAGTGCTTCTAACAAAGCATGATGTCAATTCCTGAGTGGTTTAAAATTTTTAATTGGTAGTGAATTGCTCAGGGGGGAAAATTTAAGTTCTTTGGCACCCCCTTCACTTTCGATATTTTGCCTTTCGAGCTTTGGCAGTATATCCTCAATAGGATTGAAAGTAAAATTGTATATTGGATCACCAAGCCCCTCTCTTTATTAGGCATGTTCCATATTTGCACCAATATTTTGGTGGCCACTGATGTTTACTAGTCCTCTTGTTAGGCCCACTCCAAAGCCTCTTATGATAATCTAACTAAGCTCATCTTATATTTCCTTTGGGGTAATACTAAAAAGGCTGGGGGTTTTCATTGGGTGGCTTCGGATATTTTTTGCCTTCCTCGTGATAAAGGTGGCATGGGCATAATTAACACTTGTCGACAAAGTATGTCCATGTGTGATAAATGGGTTGTTTGGGATATTAAGGGTATCAAGTCTTGTAAAATCTTCCTCCACCATTGTATCTCTTTGGGTTCTCCCTATGATAAAACTAGTTGGCATAATATTGGATTTCAATCCCTTCTGATCACTAATGTGTCTATTAAGATTACAGGCTCTTTTGTGGTCAAAAGTATTTGGAATGCTTTCAAAGTAGTCCAACCCCATTTGAAGAGGGTAGGGGATGGATTTCATGCAGGGTTATCTTTTACTGATCATAGTTTAGGGTGGTCTCTTATTCTCCTAGCTAAATTGATTGGTATTAAAGCATTACGATTATTTTGTAAATGGATTCTCACTATCTATGATTTGGTTAATTCCAAAGATTGGATCCCCTAGCTTGATTTGAAAAGTAAATTTAAATTAAATAATATTGACTTACCTTCCATCCTTTATATTCAATAATTACTGCCTAATGTTATGCTCCATAATCTTGGCCTTCAGCCTCCTAAGGCATGGTGGAAAGACTGGAGGTGGAACTATGATACGCATTTCAAATCCTACTCTCTTGAGATTATTTATCAGGTGATGATTCCTTTCTCCCTAGCTCTCGATAAGCTCAATAGATGTTAGGGCCTATAATCCTCTCCCAAGACTTGGCTCACTCATCTGAAATGTGTGTGGTACCTTCAATTAGAGCCCAAGTTGGCTCATTTTCTTTAGTGTTTAATCTACCAAGGGATCCCCCTCAGTGAGAGGCTTCTCCACCTCTGCATTCCCTATCCCTTATTCTTGGATTGCAAGTAGTCTTAATCTTTCTAACATTTTTTTGGTTTTGTCCCAAAGATCAATTTTCATGGCATTAGATTCAATCCCTATTTCAACCCTTTCATCTTGAGCCCTTCTCTTGGCAGTAGGTGCTATTTTAGGACTATTCAAATTGGTGAAATTCTATTGCTAGACCTCCACGACCTATAGGATCTCCTCAACCATTGGGTGAGTGCCCCATGAATTATGAGAAAAGTTACACCAAATGTCCTACCTTACAGGTCCCCACAATCTCTTCCAAGGAGAAGTAGAAACAAAAGTCAATCTCATAGCAGGGGCCACTTCTCCCCTCACCATCGCACATGTAGTGGTTGGAGTACATATGAAAATTTGATGTTGGTCCTACATAGTGGTCTTTGATGAGTGTTATTGTTCCTGCTTAGCCCACTGATGGTTGGTTGATCACTATACATGATGACCCCCTGGATGGATGGATTCCTCTGGAGATCCTAAACGTGAAACCACCTGTTGATCAATGCTTTCCAAGTATGACCCTCCACCTCTTGGGTTGGTGCCTTGTGATTGAAAATCTATTTGGTTATATATATTTGCTCTTGTCATGTTTTGTCTAGATGTTTGTTAATATTTTGAGCCAGTTTCTTTGCCTGGCATAGAGTTTGGGTCATTATTTGTCCAGCCATGTTATTATGTAAATTTATTTATTATATTTTGATTTTGATATAATATGATACATTCCAATAATAAAATAATCTCAAAAGTATAAGTAGTACTCTCTGGTCATAATAAACAATCATTTTACATGAAAGACAAAATCACTAATATTCTTGCAATGAACTATTTAAATCAAGAATCTCATTGTATATCATATATGCCTGCTGGCTAAATCTAAAAAACTTAGGCTCCCTATAATAGTTTAAACCCAATAATAAGTAACATAAGTGAAAGGGAAAAAATAATATTTAAATAACGATAATTACATGTTCATATCTATTGTGACTACTAGGTTTTAAGATTTGATCAAGGGTTTGATGTCCCACATAAACATCTCCTCTTGAGTGGAATCCCATGAAATAAGTTGAATTCCCTATCGAAGTTGATAGAATTAAGGTTGTTAAAGACTCAAAAATTTATTTTTTTGGATCAAATCGAATACAAGAAAACCTATCTCCCTGTCATGACAACCTAATTACGACCTCACTATTCATAGTGCTCAACTTGCCATGGTTATTATTATTAAAAACCTGAATGTCTTTGATTTATGTGGAGGAAATAATAATATATATGAATTTTAGATCAAGAACTGTTGTTTAATTTTGTTGTGGCTTTTTGGCCATTTGGTGTAATTGATTCTTGTTTGCCCATGACATTTTTGCTTGACCCTATTTCAATTATTTTATAAAACTTTACATTTTTAATATAAGGTAAAGGACCCATTAAACCCTAGTATTGATCTTATTATTATTATTATTATTATTATTATTATTATTATTATTATTATTGTTGTTGTTGTTGTTGTTGTTGTTGTTGTTGTTGTTGTTTTTGTTGTTGTTGTTGTTGTTGTTGTGAATTAAAATTTTATATATTAAAAAAATTAATTTTGGAAAGATAATAAATATAAATCATAGAGTAATATTGATTAATCAAAAGCAACTAAGATTAATGATTAATGAGAGTTTAAATTCAATTGAAAGCTAGAATATCCCTTCACTGTGCTAAGATACAAAAGTCTTATGATTAAATATATTTTATACAAATTTTTAAAAATCTTCATAATATTTAATGTATTTTCAGCTTTATATATATATATGAAATTATATTATTTTATCATATATATTTTGGGGCACATAACAAATAAAAAGTAGATTAAATTAGAATGTGTCTTTATCGATTAAATAATTTTATACATTATACATATTGAGTTAGGAACAAAATTTGTGGATTCTAAAGATGATGATTAGTCGTTTGCATAATGAAATTATAAATAATAGTATTATGAAAATAAAATATACATTTTTTTAAAATAAAAATGAATATTATAATTTCAATGTTTTGCATATATAAATTTTTAATGTTCTATAATTGAAAATTTTCAACATTTTATATAAAAATTAAAATTTTAATGTTTTAAAGACTTCAAATTTTTCTCTTGTATTTTTTTGATTTTTTGTTTGCCACAAACTAAAAATATTTTAACATTAAATTTTAAAAATAATAATTATATTTTATAACTTATTAAATAAGGTTTAAACATTAATTAATTGAAATTAATTTTATAGATTTTAAGAATATTATATATATATATATATATATATATATATATATATATATATATATATATAATTAATTAAATGTGAATCCTTATCATAATTATTTCACTTTATAATTTAATTTATCTAAATATTTATATTTTGGAAAAAAAATCATCACATAAAATAATCACCCACAAAATATATTATTAAATAATATGATAACAATTTAACAAAAAATGTTACATACTACTTCCCCAAAACTTTTAAACCGGTCTCTTAAAACTATTGAATAATATAATTAATAATCATATTAACAACATCAAAAATCATAATACAAAAATCCAACATAAATTATATATATATATATATATATATATATATATATATATATATATATATATATATATATATATATATATATATATATATATTTATACTATTTTCAGTTATAATCAATACTTTTATAAAACTCCAAATCTCATTTCAAAATAATCACAAAGTATAAATTGTCTTAAGGATTGCAATGTAATGGTAATGTGGTCATTCCAATGTAGTTGTAACAAGACAATCTATGTTGTAGTGTAAAGGTAATATGGTCAATATTAATAAGAGGTTATATTATGGTGTAACACTTATAAGGTACATTTAGACATAACTCATTTTTTTTTAAATGAATATATTCATTATAGATCGTATTGGAGTTTTAAGAGAAATATTGTGGAAAATATTAATAATCTATATTTACAAATATTAATAATGTGATTCAATTTTATCATATCTCATAATTTTCATAATAATTTTAAGAGAAATCTTTTCGAAGTTATGCTATGTGTCTATGACACATCTTCATTCATATATTTATTACAAAATACTAATCACATAATACAACCTAAAAATCTATCCCCAAGTTAACCAATAGTTTTATGTAAACCCATGTAATTTGATCCAATAATTATCGGATAACATAAATGGATGGACATGACCATGCTTTGATTATGTTATTAAATTTTATTAGAGAGATTCAATTAGATTCATGGAATTGAGAATAATCAATATTTTATTAATTCAAATATATGAGTCTTATGTTTAGAAATTTATTTTAATCATTCTTTGTTGATGAGTTTTTAATATATGCCAGTTTTTATTGAATTTTGATTCAAATTTAATTTGTAATTATTTACGTAAATTATTAGTATATATTATATGACCTTTTTTTAATATTTCCCTACATCATTGTTAAATGCTCTTAGTTTTCTTCTCCTTAAACCTTCCTAGTTCATGGATATTATTTGAGGCTAATGAACTTTTTTTATAAATCTCTTTTATATTTGTCTTCAAATGAGTGAAATCGTAGATAGTATTCAAAGGTAGGACTTCTATAGAATAAATTACATTGCACTTTTTATGATTTTTATAAGAATCAATAGTTTAGAAGAAAAAAAATCAATTTTATTTGGCCATATTAATGCCCACTAGTGGCCAATAATGGTGTCAATGGGACTATAGAAGCTAGAAAGTAAATAATAATCGTGTGCTCTAGTTCATTTCCAATAGATAAAAAATAGAAAGGAATGCAAAGTTCTCAAGAAATATATCCCAAGTCACTAAGGACATAAACTGTGTTTGACTGATCTTGATTTGGTTATATGCTACACATATTAAAATATTTAATTAAAATATTTTTGTAGAGAGCTTATTATCCACCGATTAGAGTTGTTTGATTGATCATCAATACATTTGTATATATGCTCTACATATAGTAGTAACTTTATTGAACCATTGACATAAGCCATCCATAACACTCTAATATGTGTACTACATAAATAGTAGATTGAATACCACTCTATAACTAGAGTTGAGTAATACATAGATTTATGCATAATGAGATAGGACATCACTATTTAGTTTTAAAAAGAACACTGAGTGAAGAGAGAAGCAACCAAGGTTGTAGGAGAATTTGATGTCCACTCATACACTCCATTTTAAATAATTATTTATGAAGATAATCCATTACTAATTAGGCTATATCTTCATCATAAGAATCATTTCATTCTATTTATTTATAACTGATGAAACTATCAAACGAGATGTAGATGCAGAAAATAGTGCACTTGTTGCAACCTGTAACTAGTAAAATTAGTCAAAATGAGCTTAATTTATGTTGTCTATAAACTAACTTTGTTCCTTACCTCTATTAGTGGTATTTTCAACAATGGAAATCAAGATATTGCTTAGGAAATTACCAACTCCTAAAATCTTCAAGTACAGAGCAATACTGAAGTTCCTCATTATATAAGACATATGATCGTAAAACTACTCTTACAATCCTACATGTTCAAATAAATCTAATATACCAAAGATAATGCATTGTGGGACCATCCAAAAAATGCTCAATGGAATTGTTTCATTAGGATTGTCTACTATTCCATAGTATTTTTCAATTTGAAGCCTTATCATTTCTATCAATGCTGCAACAACCATTGATAAAAGTGAAGAAAAGATACCAATAGTTATTATCTAGAGAAAAGTTATGCCACATTCATTATTAGTTATATGTCTATAAATTGAAACAAAAATGTGATCATATATCTAGATCGATGCAATAATATCCAACACAATTAAGCCTTGTAAGCTTGCTATTGTTAAACTCTAAAAATATAGATTGGGGTTATCTAGGATTAAAAGGGATAATGATAGACTAAGTTAAAACGGTGATAAACTATCTCTATATCATGATAATTAAATGTTAAACTCATATTTAACATATCTTGAATTTATTAAACTGAGATAGGCTAAAAATAGTAAAGTAAAACTATGCTAGATATAGAAATGACAAAGAAGTACTTAGATGGTTCTTATGCTAACAAATTCTAGATCTAGAATAGGTAGAAAGCAAACTAAAAGAGAGTTCTGAAATAGTCACCAAATTCTATATTAAGTGTTTATGGATTAGTAGACACTAGCATCAACCTTGGATAGTTGCATTGATGTTATTGTCTGAACCTAATGCAAGTGTCTTGTATAGAATACCTATTGGAAAAGGATGTGACCACTTGGATGATTTTGGTTTTGTCTTCACCTTTGCTTTGGTGATTTCATATCTAGGTCATGGATTGCCACTCCTCATGGAATTACAAAACCTTAGTTCTTCATCTTTATAGTGAACTTGGGGTAAAATGGATTAGTGGGCACACAATATCAAGTTGACCTCAAAGACCCCTATGTCAATGATGACTACCTACATATCCAATACTCCAAAGAGGGTCTCAAATTGATTTAGTTTTCCCTTACATGTTAGATTATATGTGAGTCATTCAATATGTGAATAGCAAGTACAATAGAGACCTAACTTTTAACTTGGAAAATTAGGCTCTGAGGTTTCTCCTTCGGTACTTCATATCTGTGTATGTGTTGTCCTTATGATGGATATGAACATAGGAGAAAATAGGGAATATTTGATGTATTGAGTGCTATGATAATTTTCTTTAGGTATTTTATAGGTATAAGCTAGGTGAGGAATGAATGAGAGTTGATATTATATTTATATCAATCCATTAGAGAAGTAACTTGCATTAAAGAACTTAGTCCAACCATTAAGATAAGTTTAATTTGAAAATTATATGACTCTAAAACACTAGACATTTGCATCAAAGAAGGACACCTATGTCAACGCAAGTGTCTATCTAATATTCTAATGTCTACAAAGCAATAAAGTAGGTACAAACACAAAACTTATAAAATTCGAAGATAAGTAGGGTTTAAGAATTCTTATCAAGATAGAAGGTCTAGGTCATCAACATAAGACTAGTCGAACCAAGAGATAGGCCAAGTGGAATAAGATAGAATAGATGTGAGATGTATAAAAGTGGGAAAGGTCCAGAACTGAGCAAAACAACCAAGGTTTGAGTTTTTTAAGTGTACAAGACTAAGGTGATATTAATACATAAATATCATCTACATTTCCCCTCATTTAATATAGTTATGAAATTAATGATTTAAAGTAGAATATATGTGTATATGGGTTTGTATAACACACCTCAACTTTAATTGAGTCCAACTTGAGTGCTTTGCTAGTGACTACCAAATCCAAACCCAGAATCATCCAGATGGTCAAATCCTATTTGAGTAGATATTCTATATAAGGTCCTAACATCAAACCCAAAAAACAAAATTGACATAATTGTCCTAGGCTAACGTAACTATCTAGAGAGCCAAAGACACCAGATCTAGAATATGATGATTATTTCAGAACTATCTTCTTGCTTGCTTTTTACCTATACCAGACCTAGATCTACATTAGCATCACAACTAGCTAAGTAGTCTATTTTATGTCATTTTTATATATAACATAGTTTTAATTTCTATTTTTATCTTATCTTAGTTTAATAAATTCAACATATGGTATATATGAGTTTTGCACATTAATTGGCATGTTGTAGATATGATATTCACCCATGTGCCCTATCATTTAATTATCCTTAACCCTATTTACCCAAGTAGGATCCACATCCAAATTAGGGTTAAGAAATAATAAAATGTTGGATACCACATAAACATGTTAGATATGATGAAGTAATATAAATGACATAAGGTAGACTCATAACTACATCAACCTAGTCGATCCAATACAGAAGGAAATGTATTGAATAAACTATTTCAGCCAAGCCAAAGTAGAGGAAATGCAGGAGGCTAGCATAACTGACTAAAGGCAACATGAGAGAGACTCTTAAAGAGATAATGTAGTGAATCTGATCTAATGGTAGGATGGATGTAAGCATGATAGTATAAAAAACATCTCTTGTGTAGCTCCATGAGCCCTACCCAACCCTTGTATTAATATCAAAACAAATTAAAATCCAATAGGCTAAGATTATGAATAATAAATAGTATTAATTCATATTGAATGATTTAAATAATTATAAACCACACATAAATAAGCCTTAACTCAGAATTGGAGTTGACATGCAAAATTTGAAACTCTAAAAATAAATAAAACTCAACCTATTATTTTTAACATCTACTATTTTTAGTAACTTTTGCATGCAAGCACATGCATATCTAAAATTAAACTAAACACTAAAGTTAACTTATAGGACAAATTTCAACTAAATTTCAAGTCCAATTACAAAAATAGATAACTTTTAAATTTAAGAAAAACCCAAAAATAAAATTAAACTATAATTTTGGACCTTCTTAGATGGCCATGTATGGCCTC
The DNA here is from genome assembly GCA_037957365.1 of Torreya grandis. NCBI lineage: Eukaryota > Viridiplantae > Streptophyta > Pinopsida > Cupressales > Taxaceae > Torreya > Torreya grandis. Next base: position 223,261 of record JARHVA010005881.1, read on the forward strand.
CCAAAAATATCTAAAATATCACGTAACCAGAAGGGCTAATTATCATTGCATTTAAATTTTTGAGATGGCCATTTTGGTTTAAATATGTACTCAAATGAAACTATGGATCAAATGTTATGGCCTCTAAAAGTTTAGCCTCTTTTTCTGCATCATTTTCCTCTAGTTGAAAACAACTTAGTTCCTGCAAGTTACTCTGATTTTACTATTGCCATTTGTTCTTATCAATCTTATTTAGGTCTCATTTTATAATCCAAGTATAATCTTCTTATTGAAATCCTTCCCACTGTACTAAATACATGTTAGAACTTCCTTGCCTTGTATTTATTGTCTTCTTATCTAAAACTTACACTATATTTTCTTTCTTCTTATTTGGTGCCTATTGTTTTCAATCTACTTCTTCATATTCTTCACCTTCACCATCTTCTCCATGGAAATCATATAAATTTGAAACATTAAATACTCGAGAGATATCAATTTTTTTGGTAAACTCACCTCATAAGCATTGTTTTTTATTCTTTTTTAATATTTTGCATGTTCCAATTTTCTTGTACTTCAACTTGTTATATGTGTCTTTCAAAAATATCTTTTTCCTCAAGTAAACCATCACTAAAAATTCTTCTTCAAATATTTTTGACCTTCTTCTGACATATGTTGTTGCTTTATACTTCTCATTATTTTCCTACAATTTCCTTCTTACATTTTTGTAATTGTTATATATGTTCTGCAAATGCTTATGCATCATCACTAACTTTTTATACAATTAGTAGCTATACCAAATCCAAAACTTTCATAGGATTTCTTCCTTAAACAATCTAAAATTTTGATTTACTTGTTGATCTATTCACTGAAATATTATATGCAAACTCATCTTGTGATAAGGCTAAGTCTCAATGCTTGGGCTTCTCTCCAACTGTGGATTTCAATCTATTTCCCAAGCTCTTGTTTATAAATAATGTCTATCCATATGTTTGGGAGTGGTGTGTACTATTGAATTGTAGCTTAGTCCTTATCTTCCTCCATAAAGTCCTTCAAAAATGACAAAAATTTTGAGTCCCTATTTGATGTAATGGTTTTGGGAACACCATAAAATCTCATAATATCCTTAAAAAATAGTTCTACAACTCTAGTGACATCATTGATTTTATTACATGTAATAAAATGAACCATCTTAGAAAACCTATCTACAATAACAAAAAATGAATCATTACCTCTTTGTGTGTTTGGTAATCCCAACACAAAATCCATACTCAAATTTTTCCATGGTCATTTTATAATTGGTAATGCCATTTACAACCCTATATTTTGTGCATGTCTTTTTTCCACCTGACATATTTTACACCTTAAAACATATCTTATCACATTTCTCTTCATATCTAGCCAAAATTACTTCTCCTCCACCAAAGCTAGTGTCTTTATCTTACCAAAATGTCCAACTAAACCACCACTATGCAATTCTCTTATAATATTGTTTTTTAGAGATTCAATTGGAATACATAATTGTTTCCCTTTGAAGAGATAACCATCCTACATAGTATACTCTTCATAAACATTATTTGTATCACATGTCATTGGATTCCTACATTGCTTAACTATCTTTTTAAAATATGGATCAGTATCATATACTTCTTTAATAAATTCAAATATAACTACTTCACTCACCATCGTAGTTACCAACCCTACTCCTTTGCTCAAAGCATCAACTACTTGTTTATGCTTTCCTGATTTGTGCTTCAACACAAAAGTATAACCCTATAAGAAAGACACTCAACAATTTCCTTGACTTTTTTTTTCATCCATTCTTACACCATTTACTAAAACTAAAAATACCAAAAATACCAAATTATTCTGCATAAACCCACACTTCTTCAAATTTACATAGAGCTTCTATTTTATTAACAATAATAACACCATTTTAAAATGATGTAAGTCTTCTTATTTAATCTTAATGAATATTAAAATATCATCAAAATAGACCACTACAAATTCACTACTGTATTCTCATAGCACTGTGTTCATCGCCTTCATAAATGCGCTAGTTACATTAGATGAACCGAATGGTATCACCATACACTCATATTCACCATATAAAATATTTTTGGATGTTTTTAATTCATCTCCTTCATGAATCCGAATCTAATAGTATCCACTCCTTAGATCAATCTTGGTAAAATATTTTGTTCCTACAAGAACATTCATCATATCATATAAATGAGGTATAGAAAAGCTATACTTGATTGTAATTTTATTTATTTTTCTACTATCCATTTGGAGAAGTAATTTGCATTAAAGAACTTAGTCCAACCATTAAGATAAGTTTAATTTGAAAATTATATGACTTTAAAACACTAGACATTTTCATCAAAGAAGGACACCTACGTCGATGCAAGTATCTATCCAATATTCTAATGTCTACAGAATAATAAAGTAGGTACAAATGTAAAACTTATAAAATTGGAAGATAAGTAGGGTTTAACCATTCTTATCAAGATAGAAGGTCTAGGTCATCAACATAAGACTAGTCGAACCAAGAGATAGGCCAAGTGGAACAAGATAGAATAGATGTGAGACGTATAAAAGTGGGAAAGGTCTAGAACTGAGCAAAACAACCAAGGTTTGAGTTTTCTAAGTGTATAAGAGTAAGGTGATATTAATACATAAATATCATCTACATTTTCCATCTTTAATATAGTTATGAAATTAATTATTTAAAGTAGAATAAATGTGTATCTGGGTTTGTATAACACACCTCAACTTTAATTGAATCCAATTTGAGTGTTTTGCTGGTAACTATCAAATCCAAACCCAAAATCATCCAGATGGTCAAATCCTATTTGAGTAGATATTCTCTATAGGGTCCTAAGTATCAAACCCAAATATTAGAATTGACATATTTGTCCTAGGCTAACGTAACTATCTAGAGAGCCAAAGACACCAGATCTAGAATAGGATGATTTTTTTTAAACTATCTTCCTACTTGCTTTCTACCTATACCAGACCTACATCTACATTAGCATCACAACTAGATAAGTACTCTATTTTATGTCATTTCTATATATAACATAGTTTTAATTTCTATTAATATCTTATCTTAGTTTAATAAATTCAACATATGGTATATATGAGTTTTGCACATTAATTGACATGTTGTAGATATGATATTCACCCATGTGCCCTATCATTTATGTATCCTTAACCCTATCTACCCAAGTAGGAGAAGTAAAATGGATTAGTGGGCACACAATATCAAGTTAACCACAAAGACCCCTATGTCAATGATGACTACCTACATAGCTAATACTCCAAAGAGGGTCTCAGAGTGATTTAGTTTTTCCTTACATGTTAGATTATATGTGAGTCATTCAATATGTGAATAGCAAGTACAATAGAGACCTAACTTTTAGCTTAGAAAATTAAGCTCTGAGCTTTCTCCTTTGGTACTTCATATCTTTGTATGTGTTGTCCTTATGACGGATATGAAAATAGGAGAAAATAGGGAATATTTGATGTATTGAGTGCTTTGATAAGTTACCTTAGGGATTTTCTAGGTATAAGCTAGGTGAGGAATGAATGAGGGTTGATATTATATTTATATCAATCCATTTGGAGAAGTAATTTGCATTAAAGAACTTAGTCCAACCATTAAGATAAGTTTAATTTGAAAATTATATGACTTTAAAACACTAGACATTTGCATCAAAGGACACCTACATCGACACAAGTATCTATCTAATATTCTAATGTCTACAGAACAATAAAGTAGGTACAAACTCAAAACTTATAAAATTGGAAGATAAGTAGGGTTTAAGCATTCTTATCAAGATAGAAGGTCTAGGTCATCAACATAAGACTAGTCGAACCAAGAGATAGGCCAAGTGGAACAAGATAAAATAGATGTGAGACGTATAAAAGTGGGAAAGGTCTAGAACTGAGCAAAACAACCAAGATTTGAGTTTTCTAAGTGTATAAGAGTAAGGTGATATTAATACATAAATATCATCTACATTTCCCCCCCTTTAATATAGTTATGAAATTAATGATTTAAAGTAGAATAAATGTGTATATGGGTTTGTATAACACACCTCAACTTTAATTGAGTCCAACTTGAGTGCTTTGTTGGTGACTATCAAATCCAAACCCAGAATCATCCAGATGGTCAAATCCTATTTCAGTAGATATTCTCTATAGGGTCCTAACATCAAAAACAAATATTAGAATTGACATAATTGTCCTAGGCTAACGTAACTATCTAGAGAGCCAAAGACACCAGATCTAGAATATGATGATTTTTTTAGAACTATCTTCTTGCTTGCTTTCTACCTATACTAGACCTACATCTACATTAGCATCACAACTAGATAAGTACTCTATTTTATGTCATTTCTATATATAACATAGTTTTAATATATATTAATATCTTATCTTAGTTTAATAAATTCAACATATGGTATATATGAGTTTTGCACATTAATTGACATGTTGTAGATATGATATTCACCCATATGCCCTATCATTTATGTATCCTTAACCCTATCTACCCAAGTAGGATCCACATCCAAATTAGGATTAATAAATAATAATAATGTTAGATACCACATAAACATGTCAGCTAGGATGAGGTAATATAAATGACATAAGGTAGACTCATAACTACATTAACCTAGTCGATCCAATATAGAAGGAAATGTACTAAACAAACTATTTCAACCAAACCAAAGTAGAGGAAATGAAGGAAGCTAGCATAACTGACTAAAGGCAACATGAGAGAGACTCTTAAAGAGATAATGTAGTGAATATGATCTAATGGTAGGATGGATGTAAGCATGATAGTATAAAAATATCTCTTGTGTAGCTCCATGAGCCCTACCCAACCCTTGTATTACTATAAAAACAAATTAAAATTCAATAGGCTAAGATTCTGAATAATAACTAGTATTGATTCATAGTGAATGATTCAAATAATTATAAACCATGCATAAATAAGCCTCAATTCAAAATTGGAGTTGACATGCAAAATTTAAAACTCTATAAATAAATAAAACTCAACCTATTATTTTTAACATCTACTATTTTTAGTAACTTTTGCATGCAAGCACATGCATCTCTAAAAATATCTAAAAATAAACTAAACACTAAGGTTAACTTATAGGACAAATTTCAACTAAATTTCAAGTCCAGTTATAAAAATAGATAACTTCTAAATTTAAGAAAAACCCAAAAATAAAATTAAACTATAATTTTGGACCCTCGTAGATGGTCACGTATGGCCTCCCAAAAATATCATGTCACATAACCAGAAGGGCTAATTATGATTGCATTTAAATTTTTGAGATGGCCATTTTGGTTTAAATATGTACTCAAATAAAACTATGGATCAAATGTTATGGCCTCTGAAAGTTTAACCTCTTTTTCTGCATCATTTTCCTCTAGTTGAAAACAACTTAGCTCCTGCAAGTTATTCTGATTTTACTACTTCTATTTGTTCTTATCAATCTTCTTCAGGTCTCATTTTATAATCCAAGTATAATCTTCTTATTGAAATCCTTTCCACTGTACTAAATACATGTCAGAACTTCCTTGCCTTGTATTTATTGTCTTCTTATCTAGAACTTACACTATATTTTCTTTCTTCTTATTTGGTGCCTATTGGTGTCAATCTACTTATTCATCTTCTTCACCTTCACCATCTTCTCCATGGAAATCATATAAATCTGAAACATTAAATACTCGAGAGATATCAAATTTTTTTGGTAAACTCACCTCATAAGCATTGTTTTTGATTTTTTGTTTAATTTTTCATGTTCCAATTTTCTTGTACTTCAACTTGTTATATGTGTCTTTCAAAAATATATTTTTCCTCAAGTAAACCATCACTAAAAATTCTTCTTTAAATATTTTTGACCTTCTTCTGACATATGTTGTTGCTTTATACTTCTCATTATTTTCCTTCAATTTCCTTCTTACATTTTTGTAATTGTTATATATGTTCTGCAAATGCTTATGCATCATCACTAACTTTTTCTACAATTAGTAGCTATACCAAATCCAAAAATTTCATAGGATTTTTTCCTTAAACAATCTAAATTTTTTATTTACTTGATCTATTCACTGAAATATTATATGCAAACTCATCTTGTGATAAGGCTAAGTCTCATTTCTTGGGCTTCTCTCCAACTATGCATCTCAATATATTTCCCAAGCTCTTGTTTATAAATTATGTCTATCCATATGTTTGGGAGTGGTGTGCATTATTAAATTTTAGCTTAGTCCTCATCTTCCTCCATAAAGTCCTTCAAAAATGATAGAGAAATTTTGAGTCCCTATTTGATGTAATGGTTTTGGGAACACCATACAATCTCATAATATCCTTAAAAAAATAGTTCTACAACTCTAGTGATATCATTGATTTTATTACATGTAATAAAATGAACCATCTTATAAAACCTATCTACAATAACAAAAAATGAATCATTACCTCTCTGTGTGTTTGGTAATCCCAACACAAAATCCATACTCAAATTTTTCCATGGACCTTTTATAATTGGTAATGCCATGTACAACCCTATATTTTGTGCATGTCCTTTTGCCACCTGACATATTTTACACATTACAACATATCTTATCACATTTCTCTTCATGTCTAGCCAAAATTACTTCTCCTCCACCAAAGCTAGTGTTTTTATCTTACCAAAATGTCCAGCTAAACCACCACTGTGCAATTCTCTAATAATATTGTCTTTTAGAGATTCAATTGGAATACATAATTGTTTCCCTTTGAAGAGATGACCATCCTACATAATATACTCTTCATAAACATTATTTGTATCACATGTCATTGGATTCTTACATTGCTTAACTATATTTTTAAAATATGGATCAGTATCATATACTTCTTTAAAAAATTCAAATATAACTACTTCACTCACCATAGTAGTTACTAACCCTACTCCTTTGCTCAAAGCATCAACTACTTGTTTATGCTTTCCTTATTTTTGCTTCAACACAAAAGTATAACCCTACAAGAAAGACACCCACTTTACATGCATTTTATTTAACTTCTTTTGAGTATTCACATACTTCAAACCCTCATGATCAATAAATATGATAAACTCTTTATGCATTAGATAATGTATCCAATATCTTAATACTTATACAATGTCCTAAAATTCAACATCATACGTAGAATATTTTATTCTTACCTCATTCAAATTTTCACTGAAATATGTTATTGGTTTCCATTCTTGACTCAACACAGTACCAATTCCCACAAACAAAGCATCACAATCAACTTGAAACACTTTGTTAAAATTTGGTAACACTAAAATAGGATTTTCTATAATTTTCTTTTTCAACAACTCAAATATTTAATTTGCCACCCCTTTTCATATAAATTCTTTTCCTCTCATACAATTTTTTATTGGTGCAACAAGACTGTTAAAATTTCTTATTAAACTTTCTATGTAAAGTTAATAACCATGGAAACTTCTTACATCTGTGATGCTCTTTGGAATAGGCCACTCAACAATTTCCTTGACTTTTTTTTCATCCATTCTTACACCATTTACTAAAACTGAAAATACCAAAAATACCAAATTATTCTGCATAAACCCACACTTCTTCAAATTTACATAGAGCTTCTATTTTATTAACAACAATAATACTATTTTAAAATAATGTAAGTTTTCTTATTTAATCTTAATGAATATTAAAATATCATCAAAATAGACCACTACAAATTCACTACTGTATTCTCAGAGCATTGTGTTCATCACCTTCATAAATGTGCTAGGTACATTAGATGAACCGAATTGTATCACCATACACTCATACACACCATATCTAATATTTAATGATGTTTTTCATTCATCTCCTTCATAAATCCGAATCTAATAGTATCCACTCCTTAGATCAATCTTTGGTAAAATATTTTGCTCCTACAAGAACATTCATCATATCATATAAATGAAGTATAGAAATGCTGTACTTGATTGTAATTTTATTTATTTTTCTACTATCTACACACATTGTCCACCCTCTATCTTTCTTTAGAGATATCAATGCTGGTGTTGCACAAGGACTCATGTTGTCCCTTACTACACCCTTCATCACCAATTCAATAATATACTTATTCAATTCTACATGTTCTTTTGGACTCATCCTATAAGTTATTTGATTGGGTAGAGTTGATCCATAATTAAATTAATATGATGTTGAATATATTTTTTTTTGTTAAACCACCTGGTAACTAATCAGGTATAACATATACATATTCTTTCAATACTATGGTTACTTATGCTAGTACATGTGCCACTTTTGTGTCTTCTTTCTTCACTACTAATGCATAAAAACATCATCTTCATGTCTTTGATAAATTATTTTACAGTCAACATGCTTTTATCCTACTCTTTTTTTTAAGAGATAACAAAACTACCTTCATACCACCTTTTCAAAAACTATATGTGTTTTTTGCTCCATCATGAATTGATTTTCTATCAAACTATCATGGCCTTCCCAATAATACATGGCATGCATCCATTGATATTAAATCACACCATATTTCATCCTTATAAGTTTAACCTATAAAAAACTTGATTAAGCACCTTTTATACACTATAACTTCATTCCCTTTCTTAAGCCATGAAATTCGATAAGGACTATGATGTTTTTCACATTCTAAACCTAGTTTCTCAACCATGTCCTTAAGAACTATTTTTTTACAAATACCACCATCTATAATTATTTTGCATATCTTGCCTCCTGATGTACACTTTGTGAGAAAGATATTTGTTTGTAGACATGCATCACTACCTTTTTTATTCTGCACATGTTCTTTCCTTGAAACAATCATTATTCTTTTCATCATGAGATTTTCTCCAATATCTGCTACTATAACTTTAGTATTTTTATATTCTACTTTAGCTTCAACTAAATTCACTATTGGACAATCCTCTTGTTTCCTTTATTCATTTTGGTAGTGTGGACACTCAAATGATCTATGGCTTTCTTATCTACATCTATACAAACATAAGACCTGAGTTGATTTGGAAACTATACTCTACCACCACCATAGCTTCGTCCTCTCTAAAATCCTCTTCATCTTTATTGGTTTTGAAACCCTAGTCTTTTATCTTCTTGTCTTTATGTACCACATTATGATTATCCTCTAGTGGTATCAAACCCACCTTTGTTTGTATTAAATTCACTTCATCCCCTTATTGGAGGAGGTTGTCATCTTCTTGGCCCAGTAGATGTCCTTTTGAAATTTTGTCTATTTTATTTTTCTTCTACCTTCAAATCTAACTGATAAGCTTCCTCTATGAAAAGTATTTTATACATGCTTAATTCATCTTGAATAGAAAACTTCAAAATATTTACATACCTTACAGCCATTTGCTATTTTGTCTCATCATGCTCCATATGGATGGAAAGCTTGTAAAACTCATCTATATACTCTTGTATATTGTGATCCTTCTACCTTAAATTTTAATTTTTTTTAAATAGAGTTTGTGCATAATCCATAGGAACAAAATTCTCCCTCAGCTTCTTCTCCATCTTTTTCCACAAGTTGATCTTCTCTTTACCTTTTCTCTATCTTTCTTTTTGCTAGTGATCCCACCAAATCATTGCATGACCCTTCAATTTCATGCATGCAAACTTTACCTTCTTATCTTCTCTCATAATTGTTCATTCAAAAAACTTATCTATGTTTTTCATCCAATTTATCAACTCATCTAGTTTTAAACTTCCACCATAATCTAAAACATCAACCTTGATTTCTTCATTATTTCCTTCTAAAGCTCTAACCATCCTCTCTTTCATTGATGGCAGTTGTTCTTATTGCTCCTCTTGAGTAATTTTTTCTTCATGATTTGTGTCATCTTCTACATCATCTTTTGCTTTCTTTTTTCTTTAACATCCTCTCACCATCTCTTACACATCCAAGATTTGAACTTGCTCTGATACCAAATAATGAACTCGATTACTATTAAGGGAAATTGAAATCCAATAGGCCAATTTTCTGAATGATAACCAATATTGATTCATATTGAATTATTCAAATAATTATAAACCATGGATAAATAAGTCTCAACTCAAAATTGAAGTTGACATGTAAAAATCAGAACTCTAAATATAAATAAAACTTGACTTGGTATTTTTAACAACTTTTATTTTTAGTAACTTTCGCATGTAAGTGCGCATAGCTCTAAAAATATTTAAAAATAAACTCAATACTAAAATTAACCTATCAGATGAATTTCAATTGAAGTTTAATTTTGGTTATAAAAATAGACAATTTGTAAATTTAGAAAAAATACCTAAAATTAAAATTAAACTGTAATTTTGAACCCTTAGATCGCCACATGTGGCCTCTAAAAAATATCAATATGTATCATAATCAGAGGGTCATGTTATAGCTGTATTAAATTTTTCAAGATGGTCATTTTTCCATGAAGATGGGCTCAAACGGAGCTACAGATCAAAAGTTATGGCCTCCAGAAGTTCGGCCTCTTTTTTTGCATCAAATGGTAAGATTGATGTAAGCATGATAGTATAAAAACATCTCTCATGAAGCTCCATGATCCCTACCCAACCCTTGTCCTGATGCACCCTTTAAGGCATGCACTCATAGAGATTGATGCTCGATAAATCACTGCAAGATAAATATCAAAGTGAAAAATATTACATGTGTACAAAATTCATAACAAAATTTTGAAGTTTCTTTAATTATCAGGGCTTTAGAATCCTATTGTTTATATCTATTTTTAGGAGACAAAAACAATTGTATGGAATATGCATTTTCTATAAGGAATTGCAAGGTTGAGGTCTAATGTTGAAAATTTGGTCACCATTTGGCTCAATATGAGTTATACTGAATTTTAGAAAAGTAAGTCAACTTTAAATCCAATTGCTTTAGTATCATATATGATGTATAGTTGTGTATGCCAATGGTTTTTCAAGTTGCATTATTTTTCATTAGTTTTAGTTTCAAAATGTTCATAAGTCATAAAAGATGAAACGAAGGGAAGCTATGCAAGATGACTTTAAGGATGGGACCAACATTGAAGACTTCAATTCAATTGATGATTATGTCTTACAAATCGATGATCTAGCATGAGATGTTTGAGAGGTTTTAATCTATTCACAATTTTCAGTAAATTGATATCCACTTTGATATCATTTGTGGTTGTTTGTTTGCAAAAGAAGAACATTTTTTTATAAGTGGCTGCAACTTTGAGGAACACAATTTCATTCATATTCCATGACTTGGGTCTTGCAACATTGTGAGTTTATATCATTTTTGGTTTTGTTTACTTGTAATAGGGGAATATTTTTTTTTTATATCTTAGCAAGTGAATACAATTTGCATTTAACTTTGAGGGACACAATTTCAATATCTTCAAGATGATCTCAGTTTTGACAGCTTCAATTTTGTTCTTTTGTTCATAAAAAACATTAAAGTGTCTTCTCTAATAAGCTTCACTACTAATCAAATTAGACATCAGCAACCATTGTACATTTGACAAGGCAAAAAAATTCTTAAACTGTGCTTCTCAGTATAGGTGAAAATAATACGAGAAATTCTTAATGTATAGGTAATTTTATTTCATATATATGAACTTTCTTTTCAAAAAGTGTATAGAGTGTATGATTTACAAGGGTTAGTCTCACTACTAACGTGCATATGGTTTTCATAAAATTGAAACATATCATATATTTAGATATGAAACTCCTAAACTTATACTTGTATCCATAATCCCATTGTCTCTCTGATCTATGTTTTATTAACCTCTCTTTTTCTATAAAGATCTAACAATGGTAGGTTAAATGGAAGAGTTAGCTCTAGATATTGGGATAGGATTAATGAGGAGTAGAAATATGAGTAGTAACCTTAATCACACATATTATTACGACTAAAAAAATTAATAGTAGCAGATGTGCAAGAGGTTACTTATTAAGGAGGTTTTAAATTTAAGTCTTAAATACAAGATAAATCCATAGTATGGATGAGTCCTACAAAACGTTATATCTCCTCATGCCACTTATTTGGAGTGTTTTGAACTTAAGTGTTAATATATATGTCTATCACAATTGTTTCTCAATATATGATAGTGTATATATTTGTGATGTTGATAATAATGGTATATATATATATGATGTTGTCTATATGTGTAAATTTTAATTTAGAAGAAAAATGATACAACAAAAATTGTATCACTTTTAAATTTTATGTAAAAATGATTTTAGTTTAATTAAATTTGAAAATAGTTTTTTTTTTTTTTCCTAAAATATAATTTAATCCCCCCCAAAAAAAAAAAAAAAAACCAAACCACCTAAGCTTCATATTTGTATGTAATAAAAATATCCAAATTTGGAATACCAAGGAATAATATTATATATGAGATGTTGAGCATTTGGATTGGAAGGGAATGAGCTCCTTCAACACTGCACTTTTTCATTTTGTCGAAGTGAATGTAGATTCATGGGGCTGCGAACAACAGACTCTTCCATGACTCAATGAAAACACGGAAAATTTTGAGAAAATAGGAATAGGTGTTGATATATATTAAATAAATAAAAAATAATATTATTATATATTATCAATTAAAAATATAAAAAAAAAATTTAATTTTGAAAAAACAATAAATATAAATCACAAAATAATGTTGATTAATCAAAAACAACTAAAATTAATAAATTTAAATTCAATTGAAAGTTAGAATATCGCTTCACTATGCTCAAGATACAAGTCTTACCTTTGCATATATTTTATACAGATTTTAAAATATTTGTTTTTAGTATTTAAGGTATTTTCACTTATTTTTATATATTTTTTATAAATATAACAAAATAATAAATATATAAAATCATATTATTTTATCATATATTTGTGGTATATGTTTATAAAAAAATTGATTAAATTAGAATATGTATGTTTTTATTAATTAAATAATTTTAAATATTATATATTAAATTAGGAAAAACACTGTGGATTCCCAAAGGCGATGAAAATAAAATATACAATTTATTTTTTAAACAAAAATGAATATTATAATTTCAATATTTTGCATATATATAAATTTATGATGTTCTACATAAAACAGGAATGTCCAAAATAATTGAAATTTATTAAAATCTGGGTTTTAAGGTTTTGACGTTTATATAAATGATAAAATTTCAATATTTTATATAAAAATTAAAATTTTAATATTTTAGAAGAGTTTATTTCAATATATTTTAACATCAAAATTTGAAAAAAAAAAATCAAATTTTATAATCTATTAAACAAGGTTTAAATAATAATTAATTACAATTAATTTTATAGATTTTTAAAATATTTTATAAATAAAACTTAATTAAATGTGAATCCTCATCATAACTATTCGATTTGATAATTTAATTTATCCAAAATATTTATATTTAAAAAAACCAAATCATTACATAAAATAACTACACAAAAAAATATATTATTAAATAATATGATAATAATTTTTAAAAAAATATTACATAACACTTCTCCAAAACTTTTAAACCAATCTCTTAAATATATTAAATACTATAATTAATAATCACATTAACAATATCAAAAATAATGATAAAAGATTCAATATAAATATATAATATATATTATTATATTAATCAATATTATTTTTAATTATAATCAATAATTCTATAAAATTCCAAATCTCATTCCAAAATAATCACATCCCAATGATTTTAAGGGAAAACTTTTATGAGTTAAGTCATGTGACCATGGCACATCCCATTCATATTTTTTTATCAAAAAAACTGATCATATAAGACAACCTAAAAATCCATCCCCAAGTTAGCCAATAGTTGGATAACATAAATGGATAAACACGACCATGCTTTGCCTATGTTATTAACTTTCATTAGAGAGCTTCAGTTAGATTCATGGAACTGAAAATAATCAATATTTTCTTAATTCAAATGTTTAAGAATCTTATATTTGGAAAATGTTTTTTATCACTTTGTTGATGAGTTTTTAACAAATGCCAATTTTATTTGAATCTAGATTCAAATTTAATATGTAATTACTTATGTGAATTATTAATATATACTTCATATTTTTTTTTAAATATTACCTTGCATCAATGTTAAATGTTCTCAGTGTTCTTCTCTTTAAAACTTTTTAGTTCATGGATAATTTTCTTTTTCCTTTTTTTAAGGCTAATGAACATTTTTGAAAAATGTATGTTATATTCACTTTTGGAGGAGTGAAATTGTAGATAGTATTCAGTGGTGGAACTTCTACACAATAAGGCCCTGGTCTCATGATATTACAACTGCAAATATAGTTATAAGTATTGCACAGTTTTTTTAAGAATAAATATGCAGTAAAATGGTCTCATGGATTTCAAAAACTGCGCAATTTATATTTGCAGAAGAAATATAGGAAATTTGAATGCTTTTTATTAGTTTCAAAATGCCTAAAAATCCTTTGCAGTTGCTACAACTTCTTGCCCCCAGCTGCTACCCATCTCTAAAAAGCTTCCTCCTATGCAGCCTCTACTCCTATTTTTTAGAAAAATATTTAATATTTTGCAGTTTACTAGATTTACATTTACATGGGATAATATGCAACTGCAAAATAATTGCAGTTACCCCCTCCATGGGACCACCCTCTAAATTACAATGCACAATGCACTTTCTATGATTTTCATAAGCATCAGGAGTTGAGAAAAAATACTATTTTGTTTTATTTAGATATTAATGTCCACTGGTGGCCAAGAATGCCCAGTGGGACTGTAGAAGCTAGAAAGTACATAACAATTACTTGGTCTAGTTCATCTCCAATAGAGCAAAAATAGAAAGGAATGCAATGTTGTCAAGAAATATATCCCAAGTTGCTAATGACATAAACTTTTGTCTACCTGATCTTGATTTGGTTATATGCTACACATACTAAAATATTTAACTAAAATATTCTTGCAGAGACATTATTATCCACCAATTAGAGTTGTTTGATTGATCATGAATCCGTTTACTATATGCTCTACATACAGTAGTAGCTTCCTTGAACCATTGACATAATCTAGCCATAACACTATGATATGTGTGTCACATAAACAATAACATGAATACCACTCTGTAACTGGAGTTGAGTAATACATAGATTTACGTATAATGAGATGGGAGATCACTATTCGGTTTTAAAAGAGCACTGTGTGAAGAGGTAAGTAGGCAAGGTTGTATGAGAAGCTTATGTCCACTCATACACTGCTCCTTTCATGTTAAATATTGATTTCTAAAGAGAATCCATTGCAAATTATGATATCTCCTTATCATAGGAATCATTGCATTCTAGTTATTTATAAATGAATGAAACTATCAAGTGACATATAGATGTAGAAAAATATTCCACTTAGTGCAGCCTGTAGCCAATAAAAGTAGTCCAAAAAAGCTTCATTTGTGTTCTCTGTAAACCATCTATGTCCCTTGACTCTTCTAGTGATAACTTCAATAATGGAAATCAAGATATTGCTTAGGAAACTACCAACTCCTAAAATGCTCAAGTACAAAGCAATACCCAAGCTCCTCGTTGTACTAGGCATCTGAGCATAAAAGTACTCTTGTAATCCAATCTATGCAATTACATCTGATATAACAAAGAGAATGTATTGTGGGAGCAACCAAAAAATACCCAATGGAATTGTTTCATTATGATTGTCTACTATTCCATAGTATTTTTCAACTCGAAGCCTTATCATTTCTATCAATATTGCAACAACCATGGACAAAAGTGAAGAAAATATACTAATGAACCCAAAAACTATCAATACAATAAAATTACCAATAGGCCAAGATTTTTGAAACAATACTCAGAATTGATTCGTATTGAATGAATTGAAAAAATTACAAACCCAAACCATGCTTAAATAAGCCTCAACTCAAAAAAAAATAGAGTTGACATGCAAAACTCTATAAAAAAAAACTAAAATCTAAAAAAAACACTTGTTTTTAGTAGTTGATATTTATAGTAGATTTACATGCAAGCGTGCTCAATTCTGAAAATGTCTTGAAATATTCTAAATGTTAAAATTAGCCTATGGGATGAAATTCAACTAAAGTTAACGTCTGATCCTAAAAATATTTAATTTCTAAAAATAGAAAAATATCAAAAAATTAATTAAATCATAATTTTGGACCCTTAGATGATCATGTATGGCCTTCAAAAATATTGAAAACATCCCTAGGTAGGTATAACTTCTTTGAACAGCAACAAACTTTTGAAGACAGTCATTTTGGCATGTGGAAGAGCTCAAACGCAGCTACGGGTCAAAAGTTATGGCCTCTGAAAGTTGACCTATTTTTTCCACATCATTCTCATCTGATTAAAAATAACTCAACCCCTGTGAGTTGCCTTGATTGTACTTCTATCATTTTTCTTTATCAATCTTATTCATCTCCCATTATGTAATCCAAGTGTTGTCTTCTTGTTGTAATCTTTCCCACTTTACCAAATACCCGTTATAATTCCCTTGCCTTATGCTCACTATCTTCATATGTAAAACCTGCATTATCTTTTCCTTCTTTTTCTTTGGAACTTGTTGGTGCCAATTTACTTTGTCATCTTTACCATTATCTCCATGGAATTCATATAAATATGAAACATTAAATACTAGAGATATATCAAAACTCTATGGTAAACTCGCCTCAGAAGCATTATCATTGATTTTCTTCACAATTCTACATGGCCTAATATTCTTGTACTTCAACTTGTTATACGTGCCTTTTAGAAATCTTTATTTTCTCAAGTAAACCATTACCAACTCTCCATCTTCAAATACCTTGGATCTTTTTCTGACATCTGTTGTTGCTTTATATTCCTCATTACTTTCCTGTAACTTTTTTTTAATTCCTTCTTGCAATTATCGCATATGCTCTGCAAATGCTTTTGCATCATCACTAATTCGATCTGAAATCGGTAATTTTGTTGAATCTAAAATATCCATAAGATTTCTCCCATAAACAATTTGAAAATGTGACTTTTCTATTGATCTATTCACTGAATTATTATATGCAAACTCAACTTGTGGTAAAGCCAAGTCTCATCACTTGGGTTTCTCTCCCACCATGCATCTCAATAAATTTCTCAAGCTCCTATTCACAACTTCTATTTATCCATCTATTTGTGGGTGATATTCATTATTAAATTGTAGCTTGGTACCCATCTTCTTCCAAAAAATGACTTACAAATTTCGAGTCCCTATTTGAATTAATAGTTTTTAGAACACCATGCAATATCACAATATCCTTAAAAAATAATTTTGCAACTCTAGTAGCATCATTGGTTTTCTTACATGCAATGAAATGAACCATTTTAAAAAGTTTGTCTATAAAAATAAATTTTGAATTATTACCTCTCTGTGTATTTGGTAATCCCAATACAAAATCCATACTTAAATCTGTCCATGGTCCTCTTGGAATTGGTAATGGCATGTATAATCTAGTATTTTATGTATGTCATTTAGCCACCTGACATATTTTTCACCTTGAAACATATTGTGTCACATCTCTCTTCATTTTTGGCCAAACGTACTTTTCCTCCACTAAAGCTATTATCTTCATCTTACCAATATGTCTAGCCAAATCACCATTATGCAATTCTCTTATTATATTGTCTCGTAGAGACCCAACTGGAATGCACAATTGTTTCGCTTTGAAGAGATAACCTTCTTGCATAAGAGTCATAATGAATATCATCTTTTCCACCTGTTAATGGATTTTTGCACTACTCAACTACCTTGCCAAAATATAGATCAGTATCATATAATTCTTTGATAGCATCAAATCCAACTACTTCACTCATCATAGTAGTTAATAACACTACCCTCCTACTCAATGCATCAACTACCTGATTCTATTTTCATGACTTATGCTTCAACACAAAAATATATCCCCACAATAAAGATACCCACTTTGCATAGCAACTATTCAACTTCTTTTGTGTATTCACATACTTTAAAGCCTCAGGATCCGTAAATAGGATAATTTCCTTAGGCACCAAGTAATGTCTTAATGTTTGTACAATTGTATAAAGTTCAACATCATAAGTAGAATACTTTGTTCTTACCTCATTCAATTTCTCATTGAAATATTTTATTGGCTTTCCTTTTTGACTTAGCACAACACCAATCTCTACAAATGAAGCATCACAATCAACCTCAAACACTTTGTTAAAATATGGTAATGCTAAAATTGGTCTTTCCATAATCTTTTACTTCAAAAATTCAAAGCTTTCTATGGTTTCTCTAATACATGTAAATTCCTTCCCTCTCATGCAATCTGTTATTGGTGCCACAATACTACTAAAACTTTTAATAAATTTTTTTGTAAAAATTTGCTAAACCATGGAAACTTCTTACCTCTATAATTCTTATTGGAAAAGGCCACTCAAAAATTACCTTTATCTTTTCTTCATCCATTTTCAAACCATCTACTAAAATTATAAATCCTAAAATACCAAACTATTCTGCATAAACCTGCACTTCTTCAAATTTACATACAACTTCTCCTTTCATAACAAATCTAGTACCATTCTCAAATGTTGTAAGTGTTTTTATTTAGTCTTAATGAATATAAAAATATCATCAAAATAAACCACAAACTTACCAATATATTCTTGTAGCACTCTATTCATCATCCTCATAAATGTGCTAGGTGCATTAGATAATCTGAATCGCATCACCATCCATTCATATAAGCCATCCCTAGTCTTAAATGTAGTTTTTCACTCATCTACTTCATGAATTCAAATTTGATAGTAACCACTCCTTAGATCAATCTATGTAAAGTATTTTGCTCCCAAAAGCACATCCATCATATCATCTAAATGAGGTATAAGAAACCTATACTTGATTGTAATTTTATTAATTGCTATACTATCCACACACATTCTCCATCCTCTATCTTTCTTTAGAGTTAGCAATGATGGTGTTACACACAAACTCATACTCTCCCTTGCTACCTTCTTTCTTAATAATTTAGTAACTTGTTTATTTAATTATGCATGTTTTATTGGACTCATCCTATAAGTTGCTTGATTGGGTAGAGTTGATCCTAAAATTAAATCAATGTGATGTTGAATATCTTTCTTTGGTGGTAAACCATCTGATAACTCATTAGATATAATATCTGCATATTATTTCAAAAATCTTGTTGATTCTATTGGTATTTCTATTATTTTTGTGTCTTCATTTTTTATTACTAATACATAAAAACAACCTGCTACATTCATATCTTGGATAAATTCTTTAGTATTGTTAGGATCTTGCTCCACCAATTAGAGCACATATGATTACTTCTTGTATTAGCAACTAAACATGAAATTTAACCAGAATGATAAGTAACCAGAAATATGAAACAACACAAGAATATGAGAGACAATACACAATTGTATTAATGATCACTCAAAAGAAAATACAATAAAGAAGATGCCACTTCTTCTTCCACCTCAAAGGCTCACCACACCTCAAGACCTTCTTCCCTCTCTCTCTCGATCCCAACAATCAACTCCAATACAGAATTGATGTTCACCTCCACCAGTCAGAAACAATGCTGCTAGTACACCAAGTACACAACCGTACTTCAAGTAGATCTCTTGCTCTCTGCTGCTACCTGCAAATCACTAGACCTTACTCACCATTGTAGATCTCCAAAAGAAGCCATGCACACCTGCTAACCAAGATCATACATACATGAAGAACCCTTCTGATTCTCCAAATCAGCACCCACACTTGGTACTGTGGCACTAGGAGGAACACACCATTGCTCTCCTCTCTCTGAAGGAGCTTATTTTGCTCTCTTACTCTCTAGTACGCGTTTACAATACAGCCCATGAGTCTATATATAGATTTCATGCTTACAATAATTAGACTATCTTAATTATAATAATTAGACACGCAACTCAAGACTATAATTAGCCTTTAACATGCAAACTAATAGTTCAAAAATAGACTCTCTGAAATCAACATGCAAACTGCATGTTCACGCACAAGCTGTCGACGTCGGCTCCTCTCTGACCGATGTCGGCCGACTGGTAACCGACGTCGGTTGCTTCTTCACTCCTATCTGATCGACGTCAGTTGATCAGACCGACGTTGGTTGCCCTGCAACTCTCTACAACCTCCGTAACCTCTGTAACTTCTCCTGTTTGCATCTTGGTGAAGCTTTTAGCTCCACAACCTAACAATCTCCCACTTGGAGATAAAAAGCTGCACCTGTACCTGTCCCTGTACACCATCTAATTTATTCCCTGGCTTGTATCCCTCTTCAAGATTAACCCTGAAGACCAACCACCACACAACATGTGATGCTACACCTATCATCCAAGTAACCTGCCACATCCGAACCTACAACTCCATGTAGTGAAGACCTTGACCTTGCATAACAAGAATCCCTACTACTAGTCCCTCTCAGATACCTGAGAATCCACTGAACTGCCCTTCGGTACTCCTTCTCCGAATTGGCTCCATACTATCTGACAATTTCCACTGCTTGGAAAAACTCAGGTCTACACTGGACCTCATGTGATTTTGAACTCTGTTCTAAGCTAAGCTTGAACTGTCTAGCCCTTGGTGTGCTTTTCAATCCTGCATCCTGCATCTTGAACTCTACCAACACCATCTTCACATCAGCTCCCACTGGAGACAAAATCTCCATGTCTCTTATGCTAAAGAATTTCACTGCTCCCAAATTCTCCATGACATACCTCTGAACTAACCTTATCCTTAGCTCAGCAAATCCCTGTATGTACAAACCTGCTAGCAAATCACCCACATACAGTAACTGGATAATGTCACAACTCATCATCCACCTGGTAAGACAAACACAATAGTTACACTAACATTGACTAAAGCCCTGCTTTGTCATCCACCTATCAAACCTGTACCACTGTCTTGCAGCTTTCTCAAGACCATATACCTTGGCCTTCCATCTCACGTATCCATCCACTCTCTTTTTCAACTTGAAAATTCGTCCCTCATCCAGTGCTTTCTTCCAGCTGACAACTCCACCAACAAACTCCTGTTTGGTTCTTCTCCAAGGACTCACATCCTCATCTATGCCAAGCTCCCACTATTTCTGGATTCTACCTGCATTGCCTCTTCACGTCTTCCTAGTTTTTGACCATCAATAAGTAATATAAAGAAGGTGAACAATGAATATGAGGTTCACTTACCCTTTCTGACCTCCATATGGGCGTTTGAGACTTGTTGACAGCTTGTTGTCCGCCCACCATCTGTTTCAGTGACCGATCTCAGCCATCTCCCAGTCTACAACCGACCGAAGTCGGTTCCCTGCACTGACCCTGACTGCCGACGTCATTTCCCTGGATGACATCGGTATCCTTTCTGCCGACATTGGTTCATGTCTCACCGATGTCGGTCTTCCTATTGCCGACATCAGTTACTGTCTGACCGACGTCGGTACCTATGTTCGCCTATGAGTGATAACTTTTTACCCGCGAGCTCTTTTTGGGTCAAAACCCTATTCAAATCAACACAGCCCTACTCAGAATAATTTAGTCCCCTCAGTTGATCTCTGTCCGTCATCTCCTCCATGAACACCAAGGCCTTCCAGTTCTTAAATTTGTCAAAAACATTTGTCTTTCGCTTAAGAACATGCATTCCCCTCCTACATATGTGACCAAGCCTACAAAGCCACATCTCTGCAACAGAAGCTGAATCAGTAATATAAGTAGATAGATAAAGGATACCTACTTTCTTACCACCATCTAATTCAAGTGCATTCGCTGTGAGAGTTACTGTGCATCTCCCATCACCCAACTTTCTTGAAGAAATTAGACTCATCTCCAAGACTAGAACCTGCATGACCTTTTTCAACACCTGTGTGTTACCCGTCTGCAATTTCAGCTTCACTTCCCCTTCATCAATAATCTGACAAGGCTCACCAACCCCTAAATAAATCTCTTCAAAGTCTCCAAAGACGTACCCATGAAAAGATGCTCTATTTTGCATTGCATGGAAAGAGGCAAAAGAATCTGTAAACAAAGATTCTACTTTATCCAGAGCAACCTGTGCAACATCACCTGCAACATCTACTTCTACACGCTGATCTTTTATCGACCAACAATCTTCCTTTACCTGCTCTTTCTTTCCATCAATCAGACCATTCGTGCTATTCAGTTTTTTATTTGTAGCTTACTTTCTTCTGCCATTGCTATACTCCCACTCAATTTGAAACCCCTAAGAGTGACTTGTAATCAAAAACACTACCAGATCTGAAACCACCTGTTAGTCAACCCAACCAAAAGCTCTGATACCACTTGTTAGGATCTTGCTCCACCAATTAGAGCACATATGATTACTTCTTGTATTAGCAACTAAACATGGAATTTAACCAGAATGATAAGTAACTAGAAATATGAAACAACACAAAAATATGAGAGACAATACACAATTGTATTAATGATCACTCGGAAGAAAATATAATAAAGAAGATGCCACTTCTTCTTCCACCTCAAAGGCTCGCCACACCTCAAGACCTTCTTCCCTCTCTCTCTCGGTCCCAACAATCAACTCTAATACAGAATTGATGTTCACCTCCACCAGTCAGAAACAATGCTACTAGTACACCAAGTCCACAACCGTACCCCAAGTAGATCTCCTACTCTCTGCTTCTACCTGCAAATCACTAGACCTTACTCACCAATGTAGATCTCCAAAAGAAGCCATGCACACCTGCTGACCAAGATCATACATACACGAAGAACCCTTCTGATTCTCCAAACCAACACCCACACTTGGTACTATGGCACTAAGAGGAACACACCATTGCTCTCCTCTCTCTAAAGGAGATTATTTTGCTCTCTTACTCTCTAGCACTCATTTACAATACAACCCATGAGTCTATATATAGATCTCATGCTTACAATAATCAGACTATCTTAATTACAATAATTAGATATGCAACTCAAGACTATAATTAGCATTTAACATGCAAACTAACAGTCCAAAAATAGACTCTCCAAAATCAACATGCAAACTGCATGTTCATGCACAGACTGCCGACGTCGGCTCCTCTCTGACCGATGTGAGCCGACTGGTAACGGACGTTGGTTGCTTCTTCACTGCTATCTGACCGATGTCGGTTGCCCTGTAACTCATTTTGCAACTCTCTGCAACCTCCGTAACCTCTGTAACTTCTCCTGTTTGCATCTTGGTGAAGCTTTTAGCTCCATAACCTAACAAGTATAGAGCATGCTTTCTATATTCTCTTCCTCTCTAAGAGGTAAAAAAACCACCTTTGTACCGCCTTTATAAAAAGTGTACGTGTTCTTTGATCCATTAGGAATTATGTTCTTGTCGAATTGCCACAATCTCCCTAATAACAAATGACATGCATCCATCATAATAAGATCACACCATATTTCATCATTATAAGTTTTTCTTATAGAAAACTTGATTAAACACCTTTTATCTACCATAACTTCATTCCCTTTTTTAAACCATGAAATATGATAAGGATTAGGATGATTTTCATATTGCAAATTTAATTTTTTTATCATTTTTTTAGAAACCATATTTTCACAACTACCACCATCTATAATTACTTTGCATACCTTTCCACCCAAAGTACATCTTGTTTAAAAAATATTTGATCGTGACCATGTATGACCACCTTCTTTATTCTTCACTTGTTCCTTCCAAGGAGTGATCATGGTTCTTCTCATCATGATATTCTCTCCAACATCTATAGGTGCAACTTCAATATTTTAATTTTCTATCTCAACCTCAACTAGATTCACTTTTGGATGATCTTCTTGCCTTCTTTCTTGATCTTGATAATGTGGACACTTAAATGCTATGTGCCCTTCTTCTCCACATCTATAACAAACATAAGATCTTTGTTGATTCAGAAACCATAATCTAGCACCACCATAACCTGATCCTCTTTGAAACCCTCTTTCTCTTTATTGGTATTGAAACCCTAGCCTATTATCATCTTGCATTTTTACACCATGTGATGATTCACCTTTATTTCCATTAAACCCACCTCGTCCCTTTATTGGAGGTGATAAGCCTCTTCTTGGACCAGGAGATGTCCTAAAATTCTATCTATTTTATTTTTTTTACCTTCAAAGCTAATTGATAAGCTTCCTCCATGATAAGTATTCTATGCATCCTTAATTCATCTTGAATAGAAAATTCTAAACCATTTACATACCTTGAAACCATTTGCTTTTCTGTTTCATCATGCTCCACTCATATGAAAAGCTTATAAAATTTATTTATATACTATGATCTTTTTGCCTCAAATTATGGAATATTTTGTATAGGGTTTGTGCATATTCCACATGAAGAAATTTCTCCCTTGGATTATTCTCTATCTTTTTCCATGAATTAATCTTCTCTTTACCTTTCCTTTGTCTTTCTTTCTGAAAGTGATCCCACCAAATCATTACATGACCTTTCAACTTCATGCATGCAAACTTGACCTTCTTGTCTTCTCTCACAGTCTTCCACTTGAAGAATTTCTCTATGTTATTCATCTAAAATATCAACTCCTCTGGTTTTAAAATACCTCCATAATCTAAAACATAAACCTTGATCCTTTCATTTCTTCCTTATAAAGCCTGAACCATCCTTTCTTTCATTGATGGTGGTTTTTCTTGTTGTTCTTATTGAATTTCATCATGATTTGTGTCTCTCTCGAATTTATCATCACCTTGTCTTCTTCCATGATTGATGATAACCTATGTTAATTATTGAACTTGCTTTTGTAGCTCTTCTATAGTCTGGTTCATATGTTTAATACCTCCTCATCCTCTCACCATGTCTTACTCCTCTAAGATTTGAACTTTGCTCTGATACCAGATAATGAATCCAAAAACTATTAAGCCAATAAAATTACCAATAAGCCAATATTTTTGAAACAATACTTACAATTGATTCGTATTGAATTACTTGAAATAATTAAAAACTTAAAGCATGCTTAAATAATCCTCAACTCAAAAATTAGAGTTGACATACAAAATTCTAAAAAAAACTAAAATCTAAAAAAACACCTATTTTTAGCAACTGCTATTTACAGTAGTTTCACATGCAAGTGTGTTTAGCTCTAAAAATATTTCAAAATATTGTGAAATCTAAAATTATCCTATGAAATGAAATTCAACTGAAGTTAACATCTGATCCTAAAAATATACAATTTTTAAAAATAAAAAAATCTCAAAAAAATAATTAAATCACAATTTTGAACCCT
Organism: Torreya grandis; assembly: GCA_037957365.1. Classification (NCBI taxonomy): domain Eukaryota; kingdom Viridiplantae; phylum Streptophyta; class Pinopsida; order Cupressales; family Taxaceae; genus Torreya; species Torreya grandis. The sequence continues at coordinate 248,506 of JARHVA010005881.1, forward strand.
CAAATGATCACGTATGGCCTCTAAAAAATATTGAAAATATCCCTAGGTAGGTATAACTTTTTAAGACAACAAAATTTTCAATACAATCATTTTGGTGTTGGCAAGAGCTTAAATGGAGCTATGGGTCAAAATTTATGGCATTTGGAAGGTTGGCTTCTACATCAAATACCAATACCTATTCTCTGGAGAAAAGTTATAGCACGTTCATTGCTAGTTATATGTCTAGAAATTGGAACAAAAATGTGATCATATACTAGGATCAATGCAATAATAGACAACATAATTAAGCCTTATAAGCTTGTTGCATGGATCTCAAAGCTTGATCCAATCTTCCTATACATTGTGTTTCCATTCTTTATGAAAAATTTTATTGTGTGCAAAGATTAATCCATACATAAAATAAGTCATCCAAAGGGGAAAAAAACTCAAAACAAGTTTCACTTTCAACTTATGTGACTGATCAGAGTCTCCAGTTGATTCTTGATTTATACTTATAGTCTAAATCGATTGTCATTATTGCTTTTTCAAGAAACTTAAGAAACATAAGTTCTTAAACTATTGTGAAGGGTAAAAATACATCAATAGGACTCAAAAGTACAAGTAGTTATAATAGATAATTAGGGATTTTAAAAATGGCTCCAACAATGTGGAAATTAAAAAAAGAACTGAAAACATTTTTGGCACAATCACTCAATTAGCAAGGGACTATACGAGTAGTCAAATATAAGAAGAGGTTTAAATAGAATGATTAAATACTTCCCCCTATAGTTGGTTTCAAAATAATAATTCACTGTATATAGAAGTTAAGAGGGGGATTACCTCAATTATTTTGAAGGCAAAAATTATCTTCTCACTCCAGCCTTCAAAACTTATTTTTGAATTGCAGAAAAAAAATTCTTTTGAAGGAACACACAAATTATTTATAAATCACTACAACAAAGAATAAAATAGACTGAGTCAATGGACTAGCACTATAAAGTTTATGGCAGTACATATTTGTTCCCCAAAATAAAACACAAGGCTAGAAGATTGATATATAGGTATCATCAAAGCCCTGATTACCATAACCTGAGACATAAACAACAATAATAATATTCACTCATTTATAAGCACTAATTTCAATTTAAATAGATATGTCAAATTTGGACTTAAATATCCAATTTCAACAACCATTTAAACCTCTCAAAGATCCTAAATAACTCAGTCTACAAACATAAATATTCAACTAGGTACAAGACTATATCAATTTAGCCAAATCAACTAAAACTATTAAAACAAAATGCATGAATCAATGTGAACTGATCATAGTGTACTTTACCCAAGCAAGGTACCCTTCAAAAACTCAATCAAATCTTCAAAAGTAAACCAAGACTAATATAATACAACCATATCATTCAATTTCCAAGATACAATAACATCGTTACACATGTATCAACTAAAAAAATTATCAAATGAATACTTGAATGTATAAAAATCCTTGAATTCATAATTTTAGTCCAACAAGGCCATCATCAAAAGACTAAGATTGACTATAATCTACATGTTAATTATTACAAGGAAAAGCATATATATTAAGGTATTACATCATACTACACTTAATAGTAACGAATAATTAATGCTCCACAACTTATGTGAGTGAAACTGATGCTATTAAAGTAAGTGAAATCTAGGATTAAGTATTAAGAACATCATGAAAATATAATGTCATAAGACTAAATCAATCACAAAGTGCATAGAACTAAAAATTCAACATTCTAACTGAAGGCACAATCTCATGACTAAGTATAAATAATACTAACTGCCCACTCAATAAATATTTCACATGTTCATGAACCTATTCTCGAAAAAGAGATAACGGAAGACTATCAAGTTGAAAAAAAAGAACACCACTATATCAAATTGTCCATTTAAAAATTATTCATTATTTTTAATAAGTTTTAAATTATATTTTAAGAATATTTGGAGCATGATCTATTTCAAATCCACTTCTCTAATGAATAACATATGCATTGGATGAATCAACATCCCATCATAGATTTGATTAAAAAGAAAAATAAATACGATACAAACATTTCAAAAATATTTAAATTAGTGACATATGCTTACATTGTCATAATAGCAGTGTTGGCATAGTTGAAAGAAGCATGGTCGACATTAATACATCATAATAAATTAATTACAAAAATTTTATTTAAACTTATTGAAACAATTTAACTAATGAAAATTTTCTTACCAATTTAATAAAACCACCTTATCAGTCCTAACTTAATATTTTCATATAAACCAACCTAAAAAATATAATGAAATAATTACCACTATTTAGGACCAGAATGGAAAAACTAACCTGAATTAGAAGGAAAAGGAATTTAAAATATTTACAACCTTACACTATGCATAAAATTATATTCTTTAATCCATGACATACACAATAGTGTCACTTACATCTACTAAACTAGTGACCTATTTGGAAGGTACTTTTAGTATTTTGGGACTCACTAAAGTGGTAAATCTAAGAACCTATTTTAACCTTGCTTTTTAAAGATGCACTCTTAATTATTAACCTAAAATAAGGAGTGAGATTCATAGACTAGCATTTCAAAGTATATACAACATAATATTTAAGTATTTACAAAAATATAAAATTTGTATAGATGATCTTTCCTTAACAACATCATTTAGTTTGTTTATAAAAATGTTTACTAAAATACTTCCATCAAAAACTGTATTGTTAAGTCCCAAGAACCATTTCATCATCTGCAATGGTAATTTGACTATTTTCAAAATACATATCCTTTATTTTGTCATTGATGTCTTCATCCTCTAAAGTCATTTTCTAGTCTCAGTACTCTTGAGGAACTAGCCATATTGTTTTCCCCTTTTCTGATGCATTCAAATGACTAAAGTACCAATGCTCTATCAAATGTAAATTTGTTAACATCATATTTTGTGGCATGCAAACAAACACAAAAAATAGTATTATTGTCCAATTTATTCTTTGTTATGGACTTCATAATTGAAACTTCACTGAAAATTGTTTCATCCTTTGTAGAACCTAAAATAATTATTGAGCACAACTCACAATTTAAAATATTCAAACATATGGTGCTTCAAGGTGTTTGGTTTTAGATCCAATGTTATGGTTTAATTAGTTTTATTTTAATTTGTTTGTATGAGTTAGTTATATATATTAGTTGGTCTCCTTGAACCAACTCCCCATAAGCTTCTTTTAAAATCTTGCATGTGTACAAAAAATAAATAAATTTTAATAGTAAATTTTTATTACCTTATTTCCTCCATTATTCTGAAGGCTATCAGTGGTATCAAAGCCATGAAAATAAAAGGAGTAAGCCATGATGTAAAGCATAGAATCTAATATTTTTTAGGAATTGATCAGTGAAGATGTTACAAGGATTGGTTCCACTAGTGTTGTGAGGCATCAAGCAATTAATATATCTCCATTGAGACAAAGGTTGGAGTGCATCATCAGTAAAATGGTTTTGTCCAAGAAGCACACAGATTTTTCAAGTGTGTAAGGTGGCCTATTCTTCTATCCAAAAATGTGAAACTACATCTCTATCAATTGCATTGAAAGTTCAAACTCTTCTAAGTCGTCGAGTTCCCAACTTGTAAGATTATTTGATATACAATTCTGTATGGTGCGTGGTCTACATGCAATAAATAAAAAATCACACGCAGGACTTTGAAGGATGATTATACTAGTGGGTGAGTGTTTGCAAAATGATTTTTGAAAGGTCTAAAAATAATTTCTCATTTTACTCACACCCTGTATGGTAATCTATTGTAAAAATATTTTCTACTGTGAAAATATTTCTTTTTGTTGTTTTGTTTCAAATAAATAAATTGACTTGTACGATGCTATTAAATATTATCTGGCAAATTTAAATCTGTACATCAATTTTATCTACCAATTTGTATAGTGGTTTTTCTATCAAAGAAATTAATTTACAACATCTTATGTGAGATTGAAGTCTACATCAATTTTGGGTGCAGAGTTTAGAAGAAAAAATCCATAAAATGATGGAAACAAGATTATTTATATTTTTCCATTGATTTTAAAATTGCATGGGTCCCTCCACAATCCCTCCACAAAAGCACAAAATACTTGATAAAATATCATGGCAAATGTAATATTTTATTTTTATTTTTTATCAAATCAAGAACATGGGTAATATATTGCCATTTTGCATTCAACTTTGTTGAAGGGAAAGTGGTCAAATTATTTTTGTTAGTTTCTTGTATAAGCAAGATTTTGGGGTTCAAAATCTTTTGCTTATGTTTTAGTCATTTTTTTGGCTTTGTAAAAGATGATATAAGGTATACTTTTATAAAATTCAAGAATCTTTTAATCTTTGTAAACTAAAGCTATTTTTGAAGGTAAAGGCAAAACCTCAATAGCATTCCTTCATTTTTTCTTGGCTTGATTGTTCTTTTAGCATCATGGCTACAATTGTCAGTCTTATTTTTAAAAATAGTAAATTATCACCTAAAACTATAAAAAAATTGAGTGTAAACATGGAGAACACCCTCATATTTAACGATTTATGGGAAATCACTAAGAAAGAGACCACACCACCAATTGAAGTAGCAAAATTAGTTGAATATCAAAAATGTGATAAGCGTGCACGTACCCTATTAAAATCATCTTGCACTAAATAAGTTATCATTTATATTAAGGTAGTTTAAAATGATGCATGGAAGGCATGGAAAGCATTAAAATATTTATATGAAAAGAAACCTACATACAAGAAGATTGACCTTCTTATGCAACTTTTGAACAATAAACTGATAGATAATGAAGACATCTTTGAATATCTCTCTTGCATGAAAACACTTATACAAGAATACTTTACTATAGGGGTAAATTGATGATAACATGTTTATTTCCATCAAATTTAATGGGCTTAGTTCTAATTACACAAATTTTGTTGAAATGCTATAGCTTAGTGATAAGCTTAATGGTGCCACATTTGACACCATCTGTGAGTTATTGACTCAACATAAGAGATAATTTTTAAAGAGTAAAAATATACCTATTAAAGAGGCTCACTATATAAAGAATAGGTCCCAACATAGAGATCATCACCATGTACAGTGAATTTTTTGAAAACATTCTCTAAAACACTCTCAGTGACATTGTCCACATCATTCTCGATGATCTCCACAATATTCATGTCAACACTCTCTAGGGTCTTCCAGATGTAGACATCATCATAAACACTCTTCTCACTCTTGTAGTTCCTCCAATGATTCAGATTCTTCTAGATATCACAAACACAGAAAAGATCTAATATGTTTCAAATGTGGTGGTATTAGACATCTTGCAGATGTGTGTCCTTCTCGATGACACTATTCTCCATATAAATAGAAAACTAAAACAAATTATGTGGATCATTCTAGCGGCCACTCTTCTAGTTACTCCAGTCATTCTAATTATTTTGATACTTTTTTTTATCAAGAGGCATCTTATGTGGCTGAGGTCTATGGTCATGATGGTCATGACACCATATTTTGAGTGCTTAATGATTCACCTGTCTTGTGCAAACTACTAAGGCTCAAGACTGGGATTTGTTGTTGTAGTAGTATTTTTTTGGATTATGTTCTTGCTTTCCATTCTATTTTTGGATTTCCATATCTGATAAATTTATGTCATGGATTAGATAAGATTGTTTGATTTTGTTTCTCTCAATACATATCTTTTCACCTCTCACCTAATAGGGGGAAAAGATATTGCATTTGTTGGTTCGATCAATCATCGGTGACAGTATGAGTTGACATGGGTTGATAGCACCTTTAGTGTTAGTAAAGGTGATCAACATTTTTTGGATATCAAGGAGATGTGTCATACAAAATATGGGTTTGTCACTTGGATAGGATCATGTGTGAGACCTTATGTGGATCGATGTAATTAGACATGGTTGATTGTGTTCCACTGCAATACGATACAATGATCACCAGGGATGAGTAGACTTTGATCATGTTCATCAGCCGTTTTTTCCATAACTCATAGGGGTGGGATTCTTTATGGAGTGGCATCAACTTTTTAGTCATTTTTAGAGGTACAATGTACCAATTGCAATTGCAATAGAGATCATTTGATGACTTCAGATTGATTGCTCCAGATCTTTCATACCATTTTGGATCAAGGAGGAGTTTGTTGGGTTTATGATCCAATGTTATAGTTTAATTATTTTTATTTAGTTTTATTTTAATTTGTTTTTATGAGTTAATTATACCCATTAGTTGGTTGCCTTGAATCAACTCCCTATAAGCTTCTTTTAAAATCTTATATGTGTACAAAAAATAAATAAGTTTTAATATTAAATTTTTCCTACCTTATTTCCTCCATTATTCTAAAGGCTATCACAAGGTGTCACTCCTCTCTAGTTTATCCCCATAAACTTACAATAGAACCATTTGATAATAGATCATCCAATTAGATATATTGTTCCCATAAAGTATTAAAAAAACACTTTGCTTGTTTACAAAAAATTTCCCCATAAAAAATCCATTAATATGATGATTTTAAATGTTGGTTCCATGACCATAATGATCAATCAAAGTCTACACCTTAATTTGGAATTTTCAAAAAATACATATTTTCCAATATTTGGGTCCTAAAATTGAGGATAAACAATAACCATTGCTTCCAAAATGTTATCCCTTGAAAATCTCTTATTTTCGAAATTAGTGTCCTTGTAATATCAATAATATTTATGAAAAATATGGAAAGGAACAATATTTAAATGCAAACTAAAATACATACTTGGTTTATTTTATCAAGCTTCAAAACAACCTTTGGTTTGTAAAGATCAATAACTTCTTTCCACTTTGCAAAATCAATATTTTCAAAAGCTTTTATTTGAGATACATACATATTTTATAAAAGAAGACATGTCGTTTACTTATATTTGTATACTCTACCAAATATAAAGTCTGCTTATGCATAATATTTATCAATGGATGCATTTGATATTGCATTTGAAGAATGCCAAAATAAAGTCAATATTGTTTCAACATCAATTAATTGATGTAAAAATAATTGGGTTTTATCTGTAGTGAAATAATGTTCAATCATGAAGGTAAAAAATAAAAATATATTTATCACAAACATGTTTAATAGGGCCATATAATGAAATCCATCATTTTTCATTATTTCTTAAAATTCTTTCCACTTGTTAAACCATCTAAAAAATTATTGAATTTCATTACCCTCTTTAAACTTTTAAAAATGTATCCATATAGATCCTCCGTAAGAGTTTCTACCTTGCTAACCAATCTTTACCCACTAAGAATTTTATATGACAAATATGTTTTATGTTCCATACAATGAATATCAATTACGTATGTTGTAATATTAGTTTATAGTCATATAAAAAATCCATTGTGATTTCATTACATGAATGATGCCCCATCTTCTCTAATACACACCAATTTTTTATAAATACTCAATGTGTCCAACCCACTTACCTCACAAAAATTATTCATCACAATATGAAACAAATTTTCTATTGTACAACCCTTCATCTTATATATAGCTAAAAAATATGCATTTCTCACATGATTTATTACTATATAAAAATTAATGCAAACCCATGGACTTGTATCAATTGTTGTGACCCATCTAATGACAAGGAAAATAATGTGAAACTTTTAATGTTTTCTTCCAAATCTTTCTTGACAACTTCAACCATATGTTTTACAATTGTCCAACCAGTATTTATAGACTAATGGATGCAGATCAGTTGAGAACTAAAAAAAAAGTACCAAATCTTCATAATGAACAAAATATGACATTGGTCAATCAATTTTTAAAAAGTACAATATGTTACATAATTACATTATTTTGGACTATAAGATTTTTAACATTTTCTCTTTGATTAAGTTGTGAAATGTCCTCTTAATTTATTTTTTATGATGATTAATCATCTTTTTCTCATGTAATTTTTAATTTTTATTATATGTTTACCTTTTTTGGTCGTCTTCCATCTTGACTTTCATTCAAAATTTCCATCAATTCATAATTTATAATCTAACTTTCCATAATTTTTTTCAATAGTATTCTTGTTTAATTAAAATTTAACATCTTTCTCATACTTCCAATTACAAATTATACATTTTAATTGTTACAACCCGATTTCACCCTATAATTTATAACATTTAATCCATGTATTAATAGGGTTATTAGATTATCATAATTCCTTTGACTTGATCCTTATGAAATATATTGGCATGGGATAGTAATATTGTTGATTAGTGTACATGATGTGCCAATTATATTTTATTATTCTATACATTATGGATATGTATTTGTTAGTTTTACATCATTAGTTGATATGTATGATGTCTCAGAATAACTATCTACTTGTTGTGAGGTGGATGAAAGATAGGTTCTACCCTCAGAACATGATGAGGGAGAGCATCAGTGGAGAGGATGGGCTAGATGAGATGATTGGGTGATGATAGAGAAATTGCTTGTGACCCTACACAAATGCATAGTAGATTTAAAAATATTATATGTGTAGCATGATTTAAATGATAATATGTAGTTAAAGAAATATTAAATAAGATTTCTTTAAATAATATGTAGTTGATAATATGTATAGATTAAATAAGATTTCTTTACTTATAATTGTTTGGATTTTCAAGAATAAATCAAGAAATAAATATTTAATTGCTATAATAAATAGTAATCAATTATTCAGTTGGAAACAACTAAACACCTATCTATCCATTAGTTAGAAATTAATACCTTTATTTTAAATTGTTTTCCAAATAGTTGAACAATCCTAGAAAGCTAACTTAGAATTAGGTTGAGCTAAACATAATCTTAGTAAGATATGCATAAAAATTAAATTGAGAACTAGAAATTTAATATGGTTATTTTAAATAATCAACTATACTCATGTTTAAGCTAGCTTGGGGGAAAGTGGCCTGATTTTTTATATTAAGCCAATTATATGTTTTGAAACTAATTAATAAAGTAAAAGGGTAAGTTGACTATGGTCTTGGAGGTGAGACAATTCAAGTTAGCAAATTAAAGGAAAGATAAAGATAAATTGCATGCATAGAAGGGCACAATAAACGAGAGGAATAGTTTTATAAATAAACCCTGTTGAAATTAGAATAATACATATGGACATGATATTGGGAGAGGCAAGAGGATTGAAAAAATAAAGTGGGAGAAAGCGAGAAAAGCTAGTCTTATACTTTCTGAAGTAGATCTACCAAATTGGTGTTGTTTTATATTTGAGCGTGTGTAAGATCTTTTTCAGATTTGAAAATCATTTTTATTACTAGCGTAATAGTATTTATATATCTGACCTAAGTCATATTAAACTAAGACTTGCATTTTATATTAATTTTGGTCAGAAGATCTAATGATATAGTAAACCTACATATTAACTTTATAACCCTGTGTTATAAATAGGTCAGCATTACATTTCTATAGACCATCCCCTGATTTGATAGGTCTGTGTTCCATATATTTTGAGCACAAAATTAGTTCAAGGGGAATCATAATATCTTTTCAACATCTTACCCCCGAAGCATATTCTATTGCCAATGTCTAAAGTTAATTAGTAGTGTTTCACTTTATACAGGCTTGCGTCTTATTTATACCAGAAAATTATTTTATTAGCAGAGCTTTCATATGTATTGCCAATGCCTTCTATAAAAATGAGGAATATATATTTATATGGCATACTAATTACCTTTGTCTACATTGCATATTTAATAGGCTGCATTTCACTGAAAGAGGCTTCGTCTTATTTCAAATTAAGTAGTGCTTAGATAATAATCAGCAGTGAGTAGATTTTTATATGTTGTGTCATATTCTCTATGCCCTACATATTGACTTCATAATGGTTGTGTTCCATGTTTAGAGCCTACATTTTAAATTTATTTTTGCACTACATGCCAATTAATACTATGTGGAGTGCAGAGCCATTAATTGAAGTGCTTAGCACTATGTAGAAATGCCAAGTTATTTAACATGAAATGCCATTTGATTAAAGGCTAGTATATAATTTAAAATGCTAAGTCATTTTATTTGAGACACCAAATTTATTGAGTCCCTAAACCTACAATGAAAATGTTGAAAGTATATTGCCCATGTTGTGTATATATTTTAAATGTTGAGTATTTAATTATGAAAGCTGAGTGTATTTTTGAAAACCCAAGCCATTTAATGAAGCATTAGTAATTAATTGAACATTATGCATAAAAACTTAAACGTGGTGCACAAAAATTGATATGATTTTTATAAAGTTTGAAATTTGAGTATAACCTTAAAATGCCATGTATAGAATTGAAACCAAGTGTGTAATTTAAACGTTGAGTTAAAAGAAAGTAAAACACTGCATGTAGAAAATTGGTGCTACTACCTATTGATTTATGATTGGTTGAATCAATAAATTAAATTGACTAATTATGTTAAGTTGAATGTTGAATATATGTTTCTCTTGAATGCAAGATCGAATGTTCGATGGAACTTTAATTTTGCCTCAGATTTTTAAATTGCATTGCTAGCCTAAGTTGCATTCTACTAATTATCATAAGATACTTATGAGGATAGAAAAATGAGAAAATATTAAATAGTTTATTATTAACTCATATTTTGATTAAAAATCAATATTGGATAGTTTTGTTTTCTCAGTTTGGTAAGAAATGGTAAAATGATAGATGTGGTTATTACCTACAATGCAACATGAATATATGTGAACTAAATTGATTGAAAAATAGCTTAACTTGTCAATTTAGTTTGATCACGAGGGAGACACCTCGTGAATTAGGTTAAATACATCCTTATGATCAAAAGTCATTACAGAGGATATTATTCATGTAATTTTAACACACTTGTTAATAAAGATTATGGTCTTATGACAAAGAATATGATTGTAGGAGACAATCGATTCTCAATCTTATTGTGATCTTCTAATATGTATCACATTAATTGATGAGCTTTAGTCAATTAGTGATTTGATGTGACTATATATCCTTGTAAGACTATCTACATTAATGGCTTCGCTTAGAGTTATATAATTTTATATCTTAAACTATAGCAAAGTTTGACATTTTTAAATCATAATGTTATTATACTTATGTTTATACTATATCCTTTATGATAAATTTATATGATTGAAATATATACTAAGGCTCTGTTTAAAATTCTAGTAGAGATAAATAGTATACCTTTATCACTTTAGTATTAAGAAAATATGTCAGCAAGATCAAATTCTATAATGTCATGCAAATATGAAAACTTATGTGCATTATATTTTATGAGAGTATTTTATATGCAATGATTTGACATTTCTAAAATAAAATAGTGCATCATGATGTCTACCTAGAGATTATGTTTCAATATTATTATTATTGTGTAATATAAACTAGGGTATACTCAGGTGGTATAATCTTGTACTTGCTTGTTTAATAATTATAGTGTAAAATTGATTGTTCATGTTTGAGTAGGGTGCTCAAGCACAATGAGATATGATATTATAGGATATCATAAAATACTTTAACTTAAATATATTTGCCTGAATGGTACATATTATAGCTATATGTCTAGACTCTCACCCATCTTGACTGATTAAATGTATGTGTTGGTTATTATTTAAAAAGTACTTTTTGTAACAGTTATTAGGACATCATGTATGCATGCATACAACCTTGAGAATGTAAATAAAATTTAGGTTAGAATTTTATGTGTTTTTATAACTTGATTTGTTATATGTACTTACTTGATTAAAAGCATATGCTTCCATGTATTTATGACTACTTAGTATGACTAATTATGGGAAAACTAGTAGTTATGTCTCAAAACACTAGACTATGATAATATGAGATATCTGAGTTACTAACGTATATTCTTATTAGGTGTGTTTGTGGAATTAAGGTTTTCATTAATGTCAAAGGTATTCAAAGGTCATTGATGTCCTAGAGGTGCTCTTGCAAATAGACATGGTAAGTATTCATGATGACTTAAGCATAATCTAGTAGATTCTTAAGATATTGGTTATGTATCATCGTATGATAAGCTTGTGAGAATATGTGTGAAAGTATTTTAGAATGGTATAAAGGATGTTTTACATGTGAATGAATCTTATTATGCATCTACAATAGTAGGAAGGTCTCCAAGGGTATGGTACCTAGTAGACCTATTTGTTGGCCTAGTTCCTGAGTATTAGCATGGCTTATAAAGGCATGATGATGGTGATACTAATTTATATGAGATATAAAGTGTGTTTTGAATTGTCATATCATGATAGAGAGGTGTTGAGTTAGTTACATGACTCTTAGAGTGAACTAAAGAGGTAAGTCCTTCATTGGAGATCTTCTCACGGACCTAGTCCCAGGACCCTAAGTAGCAGTATGAGGTGTCCTAATCTATTTTGAAGGCTTGTGAGATTGTGTAAGCATGGTATTAGGATGTATGACTTGATATTATTTATTTATATTAGTATAATAGTTTTCCAAGTGTGTTCAAATTTCAAAATGTAATTGGCAGCTTAAGACCTAGTATGCATAAGAGACCTAGGGAGGCCTAATGAAGGGTCAAGATGAGTTTCTAAGGTGATATATAACATATGATCATTTATTGAGGTTTTCAAGTTTATTTTAAATATTTTTACCAAGTCTGAGGTCATGGATTCGAGGAAAAATCAAGAAATCAAATTTGAAGTTCTTTGTATATGCAAAAAGAAGAGATGAGATCCTGAGAAGGAAGTTTAGATGTTCATTGGAACATGTAAACTTTACATGGTGTCATAATAATTTTTGGAGAGATGTAAAAGGGTCCTAATAATGTTTTTAAATCATTATATAGTGGTTTTCAGGATAGAGCTATATGAACAATCATTAAGGATGGAAACCAGTTTAAAACCCTCTCAAAACCCTTATAGTGACTTGATGGTGAAAATCTTATTGTAAATGGTCCAGAATGGTTTTTTAAGATATTTTTATTAATTTAGGTAGTATATTAATCCATAAATCATCTCTAGGTGGTAATGGTTTTTTAGGGTTATGAGTAGAACCTATAGAAAAACCCTTATTTTTGAAGAATTTGATGTTATATGCAGGGTTAACTAAGTCAATGTATTTAAGTGGATGGAGATTTAAGGTCAAGAATTTTTATTTATGTCCATGGTGGTGTTTTTATATTATATATCCTCTATTTCAACTATTTTGGTCACCTAATTTGACCTATTGCTAAACTGGCTAAGAGTGAAAACTAGTGAAGAAAACAAGTCAGAGTGAGAATTAGTTTAGGGATGTGTTTCAAATGATTAGGAATGGATTCAATTACTTGGGGTATTTTTTAAATACCTATAACTCATATTCCATTGGTTCATAATTGTTTATTATGCTCATACACAAGCAATAAAGTGCTCTCAAAGTGACATGTCTGTGTGAGTGAAGATAGTAAAAGAGTGAGGTTCAAAGTTTGATCAGTTTGTTCCATATTTACTATATGAACTCTATAAATTTGTGTTTTAATCTTGGATAAATATGTATTTTGATCATACAAATGTATTTTAAGTTCAATTAAGTGTCTCTAAAGTTATTCTAAGTCATGTTCACCATGACTATGTCTTAAGACAAAATGACTATCCTAGGTTTGCCAAGTAAAGTGAAGAGTGTCAATCTATATGAAAAAAATAGATGCATATAATGAATATATTTATGTTTTATGGTATTTATTTTATATATTAATTCTTTATTTAAGGTTTTGAATCATATTAAGATGTTTATATATGAAATCCAAAATGTTTATTAGATTGTGTAAGGACTGTGAGAGAGTGGATTGAGAGGTTGGTCTATAAGACCAATGATTGTCAATAGAATATGAGATATAACTATTGTAGGATGATTTATAGAGAATTTAGGAGATATTAATATGCATTATATGTCTTTTAATAACTCTTACAAGTGTTAAAGACAAACTTCTACATGAGTGTGTTTTTGAAGCTATATGTAGTTTGAGTAGTCATCTTGCAGAGATGAGTTGGAGGTGGTCTGGATAGAATTTAAGAATAAAATTAATTTTAATATGTTTATGAGGTCCCAAAGGTTCATAATAATTCTTTTAAAGTCTTGGTTTATCCTTTTTTATGTGTGAAAATTCAAAATCATTTGACTATGGTTTTAAGCATATGTCTAGTTCTAAATGAGCCTATTGTAGAAGTGTTTTTATGTGCTTGGGATTGAGTGAAGGTGTATAATGGACATGGTGGTGACCATGAGGTCATGGAGACTATTTTCATGTTATTTAATCATATTTTTATACTTAAAACTTTATTTTATACTTCTATTTTGAGAGATAGACTTTTAGGTAGTGAGAAGGCCTAATGACAACTAGGCCAAATAACATGGTTCAAAGAGTGAGTTGGACTAACATGTGGCATGAACCTATATGGAATTTATAAAGCATATATTTTAGTTTTATTATAATTGTTTTAATTTTTGGTGAAGACTGAAAGTGGTCCAAGGGATTAGAAATGTAACGTGTGCTTCAGATAGACCTAATTGCATTAGGTCTCCTTTAGGTCTAACGGATGTTTTGGATCTTAAGGGATATGGCCGACATATGGAGTGGTTTTTTCTTATATGAAACATATATAAGGACCTATTTAAAAATTTATACAAGTGTCGTAAGGTCCTTTGTCGACCAAGATGGGTGAATGCAAATGTTTGGTATAAAAGTAAGGTTTAATTGGCCTATTTGAGCTAGTTAGAGATTTGAAGATTAAAACAAAGGAAAGAGATATTGGAGGATTAAAATCAGGTCATTAAGGACCATAATAATCTTAATAAATCATGATTAATATCTAACATGTCTTATGCAGGTGGATGATAAGGTCAATGGACCTTATGATCCTAGAAGAGGCATGTTGAGCAAGTAAGCCTAGAAGGTTGTTTGAGAGAGATAGAAGGTTGAAGTGAGCTGAATGAGGTGAGAGACCATCAATAGATTCATTATATAATTGTTTTAGGTATATTATATCAAGTGGATTTTAGGATAAAGGAGAGAGAGAGAGAGAGAGAGAGAGAGAGAGAGAGAGAGAGAGAGAGAGAGCTGAAGAATAGATCACCATCAATTGAGAGAGCAATAAGGTATCTTGAGGTGATTAAGCTTGCATTTGCTGGTTGGTGCTTGGTCAAGAGGGAGTTGGAGCTACCTTATAGGTTGGAGCTTGAATAAGTGTCTTTGAATTGGTTGGTTTGGTTCCAAGTCATTAGTGGGTTGGATCCTCCTTGTAAGTTGGAGCTTGTTAAAGGACTAGTTGGGTTGGTGCCTATATAGTGAGGGGTTGGTACTCCTTATGCGGTTGGTGCCTCACTAAATATTATTTCATTTATTAGAGTACAGTAGTCCAAGTGGTGTGAAATTGGGTTTTATCCCCCATGATGGTTTCCCACATAGCTATTGTGTTCGTGTTTTATGATTCTACTTCATACTTGTTTGCATGATTGATTGTAGATTTTTATATATCTATGTTAGCTTGAATGGTTAATGAATGATGCACAGAATTAAGTGAAAATTTCTCCATGCCACCACGCCCCCCCCCCCCCCCCCCCCCCGCCTTTATCTTAGTGGTTGTGATTCCAATAATTGGTATCAGAGCAAGTCATTTGGAGGAGGTTTGATAGCTAAAAGGTGATCCTAGAAGCACAAGATGGCTAAGCAACTAAGGAAAGAAAATCAAGATTTGAAATCTATGATCAAATCTCTTGAATAATAGATATGTAATTTAAAGGGTGACATGGCCAAATATGTTGCAAGTGATGAGAAGGTCATCAAATATCTTAAATATGAGTTAGTTGTTTCTAAGTCAAGCATAAAATCAATAGATTAAGAATGCAAGCAGTTTGAGATAGAATTGGAGGAACTCATAGTCAAGATGAGTAAGTTTTAAAATTTTGAAAAGGACAGTAGCAAAGAGTCATCTCAAGTCAAGTGATAATCACTCTCGTAAGAATAAGAAGAACAAAGGAAATAAGAAGGTAGATCAATTCAGGCATCCCAATGCATTTAGGCATTCAATCTCATTTCATGGTCACTATTTTGTGTGCCACAAGTTTGGTCATAGAGCAAAGGATTGTAGGATGGCCTCAAGGAATGAGTGTTCATAGGATCTTGGAAGAAGAAACAATCAGAGAAAAGGTAAGTTCAATAGTGCTATTTTCTATAGTTTTCATAAGACTAGTCATATTGCTAGATTCTACTCAAGTAGGTTCTCAAGTCATGTTAAGAGGTATGGATATTCTAGACTAAATGAGAAAGGTCAATCATGAGTATGGAGATCTAAAACAGTTAAGTCAAATTAGATTGGTCCCAAGAGTGAAGATGGATTTATTGTTGTATTAGAGAAAGAATCAAATAAGAAGATATTTGCAAGAGTTAAGAAGATGAACAACATCATGGATAGTGAGGATAGTGAGCCAAAGAAGGTTGACAAGCCCAAAAGGATTCTAAATGACTTAAATCAGTTTCATTAGATCAATATGACCAAGGAGGTAAGAGAGGAGAGGTGGACATATTCTAAGTTCAGTTTGTTCTAACCCCTATGGAATGGGGTGTCTCTATCTAAGATTTATAGAGGCATTCATCATGCAAAGAAGTGAGTGGTAGCTTATCAAGGGCTTGTGATGAGCAAAACATTTGATCTGTCATGTGGGATAAAGGTATGAATGTATATCCTTGTTTATATGGTGTTTAATCATATATGTATTGAGGTCCTCAAAGAGGTCTGTAGGTCTACAAGAGTGCTTGGGCAGCATGTGTGATATGCTTCAAGAGTATCAGAAAGTTTGTTTGTTGTTGCTAAAATGTAAAAGAGTGTTTATAGGTCATTGAGGTGATTGGGGATGCTATGAGGGTGTCCTAGATTCTTTGGTGGAGTTATAATGTTTCATATGATCATCCAGACATATGTGACATGCCATAGGCAGTCAATTTTATGCTTTAAGGAGTAACCATTGGAATTCAAATTCAAACTAATTGTGCTTTGTCTTATGAACCTAGATTGATCTAAGAAGTTTTAGATCCTTTATAATGTTCTTGAAATGGTGTTCTAAGTGTTGTATTGTGTCAATAAGTCCTTTAAGAACATGTTTGTGCATTTGGTTAAGAATCTAAAGGATGTTTTGTAAAATAATCATCTCAAGATATGACTGTGTCCTTAAGTTGCTTATCTTTTATAAATAAGGTAAATTGCAGAGGTGTTTTGGTGCCTTGTGTCATCAACATGAATACTCAAATTGGTTTAAGATGTTTTCAAGGTCTTTAATCTCTCATAGGTGTGTTTCATATGATTTGTACATGCCCTATGAAGAAAGGCAAGCTCAAGACGAGCTTTTAAAATTTAATGAGGGTTTAAAGACAACAAACCCTAGGAAGGATTCTTTATGAAATGGTTGGAATTGTGAAAGGTTGCAACACCAATGAGTATTAGTTGGTTTGTGTGTATGGTATTACTTAGTAGTTATCATGTTTTGAAGGTGTGGAATGCTTGTCTAAACACAAGACTAGGTCTAAAGTTTTTTGATAAAACAAGGTTTTTACATAGTTATTTAGAAGTTAATATTCTGCCTATCATGCTTGAACTTGACAAGGTGATGAGCCTAAGATGTTACATATGATTTGAGAGAGCATATGCACATATTATTTTTATTATGAAAAGGCTAACATAAATATGAAGATGCTCATTGATCATAAATAAGATATATGGATTCAATATACCTATTGAATACTGTGCTTAGATGGAGAAATCATATTGTTCCTATAGGAACAATGCTAGTAAAGTTGTATGCAAACATAGTTTGTTGAAGTCATCTGTTGAAAGTGTCATGAGCTAGTGTCAAGCCTTAATGACTTGAGAAGTCTATTTAAAGGTAATCAAATGATTTATGTTTATTTTAAATAGTTGCTTTGTGGTTTTAGATACCATAATCTAGGCGGATTATGGAGTTAGGGGGAGCTAACTCAGATGGCTTGTGAAGTATGCATGGACAAGGTGGTAGCTTTCTTGTTTAGTAAAATGATCAGGTTTTAGGATAAATGGACTATGTAGATGACCTTGTGAGAGTGTATATGACCCTTCTCATTAATTTAAAAGGGTGAGAAAGTATTGATGGGGAGATTCAGCTTGAGGAGAAATGAGAATGGTCTATTGTGTTAGAGTGTTTGCCATCAATGACAAAGGGGGAGATTGTTGAGGTATGTTCCTATTAGGTGTGTTTGTGGCATTAAGGTTTTCATTGATGTCAAAGGTATTCAAAGGTCATTGATGTCCAAGAGGTTCTCTTGTGAAGAGACATGGTAAGTATCCATGATGGCTCAAGCATAATCTCATAGATTCTTAAGATATTAGTTATGTATTATGGTATGACAAGCTTGTGAGAATATGTGTGGTAGTAGTTGAGAATGGCATAAAGGAGGTTTGGCATGTGAATGAATCTTATCATGCATCTACAGTGGAAAGAAGGTCTCTAATGGTATGGTACCTAGTAGGATTGTTTGTTGGCCTAGTTTTTTAGCATGAACATAGCTTATAAAGGCATGATGATGGTGATACAAAGTTATATGAGATTCAAGGTGTGTTTTGAAGTGTCATAACATGATAGAGATGTTTTGAGTTAGTTACATGACTCTTAGAGTGAACTAAAAAGGTAAGTCCTTCATTGGAGATCTTCTCATGGACCTAGTCCTAAGACCCTAGGTGGCAGTATAAGATGTCTTAATTTGTTTTAGAGGCTTGTGATCTTATGTAATAATGGTATGAGGATGGATGAATTTTGATGATATATTTAAATTAGTAAAATATGTTTCCAAGTGTGTTCAAAGGTCAAAATGTAACTGGCAATTTAAGGCCTACTATGCATAAGAAACCTAGTGAGACCTCATGAAGGGTCAAGATGATTTTACAAGGTGATAGAACACATATTATCATGGATTAAGGTTTGGCAGGTTATTTCAAGGATTTTGACCAATTCTGAGGTCATGGGTTGGAGGAGAAATCAAGAAATCATGTTTGAAGGTCATCTGTATATGCAAATTGAAGAGATGAGATCTTGAGAAGGAAGTTTAGATGCTCATTAGCACATGTAAACTTTTAATGTGTCTTGATCCTTTTGGGAGAGAAGTTAAAGGTTCCATATAAGTTTTTACAAGCATTAAGAAGTTGTTTTAGGGATAGAGTTGTAATAACAATCATTAAGGATTGAAACTGGTTCAAAACCCTTATAATGACCTAAAGGTTAAAATATTGTTTGAAATGGCCCAAATTGGTTTTTTAAATCTATTTTGATGATTTGAGTTGGTATAGGACTCTATCAAGCATCTCCATGTGGTAGTGGTTTGTTAGGGTAGTGAGTAGATCCTATAGAAAAACCCTTATTTTTAAAGAATTTGATGCTATAGGTACGGATGACAAGGTCAATCCATGAAATTGGATGGAGGTTGAAGTTAAATACTTTTTTTTTATTTCCATGGTGGTTTTTGGATAGGATATGTCTTCTATGTCAACTATTTTAGTCACATAAGTTAACCTATCGCTAAACTGGCTAAGAGTGAAAACTAATGATGAGAACCAGTTAGAGTGAGAATAGGTTTAGGGATGTGTTTTAGATAATTAGGAATGGATTAAATTGCTTTGTGTATTTTTAAAATACCCATATTTAATATTCCATTGGTTCAAAAGTGTTGATGATGTCAAAGTGACCTGTCTATGTGAGTGAAGATAGTAAAGAGTGAGGTTCAAAGTTTGATTAGTTTATTCCATATTTACTATTTAACCTCTATAAATTTGTCTTTTAATTTGATATAAGTATTTTTAATCATAATCCAAATGTATTATAAGTTCAAATAATTTTCCCTATAGGTATTCTAGGCCATGTTCACCATGACTATGTCTTGAGATAGAATGTTTGTTCCAAGTTTGCCAAGTGAAGTGAAGAGTGTGAATCTCTATGACAAGAGTTGATGCATATAATGATTTTTTTTTTTGTATTTATTTTATCTATTATTTATTTATGGAAGGTTTTTAATCATCTTAAGTGTTTGAGATATGAAATCCAAAATGGCTTATCAGACTGTGTAAGGACTGTGAGAGAGTGGCTTGAGAGATTGGTCTGTAAGACTAATGATTGTCACTATAATTTGAGATATAACTATTGGAGTATGATATATATACCACACATGAGATATTAATATTCATGATATGTATTTGAATAAATCTTAAAAGTGTTAAATACAAACTTCTACATGACTTTGTTTTTGAAGCTGTAGGCAGTTTGAGTAGTCATCCTATAAAGATGAGTTGGAGTTGGTTTGGATAGAATTGAAGAATAAAATGAATTTCAAGATGTTGAGAAGGTCTCAAAGTTTCATAACAATTCTTTTAAATTCTTGGTTTTTTCCTTTTCAATTTTGAAATATCAAAACCATTTGACTATGTTTTTAAGTATGTGTGCATCTCTGAGTGAGCATGGTGTAGAAGTGTTTTTGTGTGATTGGAGCTTGATTGAAGGTTTATAATGGACATGGTGATGACCATGAGATCATGGATACTATATTAATTTTATTTTATCATATTTTTGTTTTTAAAAGTTTATTTTATACTTTTATTTTGTGAGACATACTTTCAGGGAGTGAGAAGGCCTAATGGCAACTTAGCCTAATAACGTGGTTCAAGGAGTGAATTAGACTAACATGTGGCATGGAACTATATGTAAGTTATATAGGGTCTATTTTATGTGTATTATAAGTGTTTAATTCATTTTTTAAGACTCAAATTGGTCCAAAGGGTTATAAGTGTAACACATGCTTAAGACAGACCTAATTGCATTAGGTCTCCTTTAGGACTAATGGAGGTTTCGGCTCTTAAGGGGTATAACTAACCTATGGATTGGTTTTTTATTATGTGAAATTTATATTATGACATATTTAAAATTTTATCCAAGTTTGGTGAGGTCCTTTCCCAACCAAGATTGGTGAAATAAAATGTTTGGTATAAAAGCAAGGCTTAATTGGCCTATTTGAGCTAGTTAGAGATTTAAAGATTAAAGTGAAGGAAAGAGGTCTTGGAGGATTATAAGTAGGTAATTAAGGACCATAAAAAGAGTAATAAATCATTATGAACATATAACATATCTTATAAAGGTGGATGATAAGGTCAATGGACCTAATGAGCTTAGAAGAGGCATGTTGAACAAGTAAGCGTAGAAGGTTATTTGAGAGAGATAGAAGGTTGAAGTGAGTTGAATGAGGTCAGAGACCATTATTAGATTAATTAAAGAAGTTTTATAGGTATATTATAGTGATTTTATTATAGGATAAAGAAGAGAGAGATCTAAAGAAGAGATCACCATCAATTGAGAGAGCAACAAGGTGTCTTGAGGTGATTAAACTTGTATTGGTTGGGTTGGTTCTTGGTCAAGAGGGATTTAGAACTGCCTTACAAGTTGGAGCTTTTAGAAGTGTCTTTGAAGTGGCTATGTTGGTTCCAAGTCACTAGGGTTTTGGATCCTCCTTTCAAGTTTGAGCTTGCTAAAAGAATAGTTAGGTTGGTGCCTAACTAGTGATGGGTTGGTGCTCTTTGTGAGGTTGGTTCCTCACTAAATATTGTTTTATTGCTTATATGATAGTATTCCAAGTGGTGTAATAATGTTTTATCCCCTATTATAGTTTCCCACATAGATATTGTGTTCAAGTGTTATGCTTCTACTTCATACTTATTGGCATGATTGATTGTACATTTCTATATCTCTATGTTAGCTTGAATGGTTAATGAATGATGCATAAAATTAAGTAAAATGCATGGACACTGATTCACCCCCCCAATAGTTATTCTAGCAATAAGGGTGTAGACATATGAATTTTATTGTGATAATTGGGAAACTATAGTTTAATGTGAATTTTACCCTTGTGGTATAAACTACAAGCATTATATCTAGTTTGGGTTAGATAATAATGTAAGATTCATTCATGCGATAAAAGAATAAAAGAATACTTTGCTTACTCCTATATTTAGCGTGTAATGTGATGTGATTGCTAGGATGATGTACTTATTATGAATCTTGTGGTTAAATAATGTATAATAAGATATTATTTTTGGTATGTATGAATTATGTGTTAGTGTGATATCTTGCAATAGAATAGGTTTTTATATGATGCACTGTATGTTTAGTTTTATCATACACATATGGGTGCTAGCCTTTTCTTTGGATTCCTACACCGTTCTATAAAGAGAGGGTCATTCTTTGATAGGATATTATGTGGGGGATCATTGGTGTATGGTTGGTGTGGAAAATCATTCGGATGATGTTCTCTCTCTTCCCATAACAATGCTACTTATCTGAAGACTACACTTGAGATTTAGAGATACATGAGTTGGTTTGGCTTGATCTCCAAAGGGATTGGTATCTATTTTATTTTAAGGCTGAAGGACTAATGGAAATATAATTGTATTTTGTTTTTATATAATTGAGCAGCAATTGTTTTGTTATGGGACCAGTCATAGCTGTGTCATAATATATATATACTTTCCTTGGAGTTGTAATAAGATATATATTATTTTCAATATTTGAATTTAGAAGTACTTTTATTCTGAATTATGGGGTTAAGTTTTTAAGTATGCATAAGTGGAATGAAAGTTAAGTATTTAGTTTTATAGAAAAAATTACTATTTTATTCTAGGTACAACTTGAGGGGTTATAACATGTGGTATCAGAGATGAGGCTCAAGCTCTAGAACCTAATGAGTCCATTAGCATTTTTGTACCTTCTTATCTATCAAAGAGGAGAAATATGAAAGTATGTGTGGTACATTGAGTTTATACCCTTAGAGCATTCATAACCCCTTACAGTTGTTAAATGGTTGGTTTATGTAATGTCTTGTTGGTGATGGTTTTATAAGGTGTATAAGTAGGAGAGTACATAAATTTGTTTATGAGATATGAATAAGAGTTTCCTACCATATTTTTGATCTTTAGATTGAACATCTGGAGTATGATTACATCTCTCTTGGTAATCGAAATCACCTACACCATTTGTGTTTTATGTTGTGAGTGTTTTAAAATCATGGAGTGTTTCTCGCTTAAGTATATATGCATTATTTTTGTGTCTTACTTACACAAATCCTAGGAGTGGGAATCCTATAAGCCCATTTTATTTTGGCACCACCTAGTGTGGAGATAATTTTTTTATAGTTGAATGTAGATGTCTTGATTGAGAATTCTTTTGTGTTCAAAGTTTGTTATGAGGATTAGCATCCTTATATTTTTAGAGACTTGAGAAGAAGTGGCATCTCTCTTAGGTAATTGAGAGGTGATTTGTTATTTCCATAATGTTGATTTAGTGTTTCCCTAAAAATAAAACTTGTTTCTGAAATGTTATTTGATTTTATTCCCTTAAGTTTATGGGATAGTGTTTTCTACTTCTTTTTGAGAGAATTTGTAGAATTAGATGGATTGAGACATCTTGAGGTTAGCATTTTCCTTCTGGTTGTGGAGGTAGGTTATGATATTATCCTTACAAGTTTGGTAAGTGAACAATGATTTGGAAATGTGGGTTGCAATATTTCTTTTTACCATATGAGGGTATGTAGGAGCTTTGTTTATAAGATGTTAGTTCTCTACTTTTCATCTTGTGACTTTTTAAAGTCACTATTTTATCTAACTTATAAACTTGACCACAAGTAGTGGCTAACATTAAATTTATATAAATTATAAGGATTATAATGTTATTATATACTTTTATTTAGACTGATATTATTCTCTTTTTGAAGCATGTTGTTTTAAAAATTTATATATATACATTTTTTCAAGAGTAAGGTATAAGATGTGCAAAACATCTTGGTAGTCTAAAAGGGTTTAGATAAACTTTCAACTTGTTGTGTGCTAATCGTACAAGCAAGGAGACATTATCTCGCTTATAAGTTATTAAAAATGGTATAATCATTAGCCTTTGTATGTTATGTTAATTGTGATATTATTTCCTCTTTAATATAAATATAACACTACAAGTTAAGTTGCATAATATGATACTAGTTATATTTGATTAGTATCAAACTTAAGGCAATTACAGAATAATTATATAATTTTTATTGTATGTATGTTAGTACATCTAGAATCATTTAGCATATAGTAATGATTTATATGATCAGTTAGTATATATTTGTGTTTTATTGAACATTATGTATATTTTGTAGATCGTTAAGTCATGGAGACCTAAAAGAAGAGTGATGAATTTGAAACGTGAGTTATAAATGATAAGATGGTATCTTATTTAGCCTCACATTAACTCAAATTACAGTTGAGTTAGATTCAATAGATAGAATTGTCAAATCTAAGATTTGATAGTCAAAACTTATCAAATTCAGTTGTATGGCCATACTCATGTATATTATGAATGGGTATTCCATATTTTTGTATACAATATATCTAGTTCATATTCATCATTGTACTTGTCCAGAGCTTTGATTGAGTAGTGACAGTATTGACATGTTATACTTATTCGAATCTGCGTGGAGTAGTGATAGTATTAATATACACACATCATTCTTTCTAGGTTCCCTAAATACTTTTCTCTAGAATGAGAAATACACTCTCTAGGTTAGAGAGAATTGTGTAGGAGATAAAAGGTTTTGTGTAACTCTACTTGCTCAATTGTTTAGAATTTTGTAATGATTTCATGTGTTTTTGAAAAGTTGGTAAGACTTTTACTGAGTTATTATGGGTTTGTCTTGTGGTTCTAGACCCCAAGGTGGTCATAATGGAACCAATCAGTGTAAGTGACATTCAAAAAACTTGTTTGCCTAAAAAAAAATATCACAGAACAGAGTCTTGTGGGACAAATTCTTTGAAAAAAAACTAATTGGGATGACTAGGATGAGTTATTTAAGTAAATTTCACATTTAGTTTCTTGATTTAATACTTGATACTATGTTATATTGTTAAACTCTATTTGTTATTCAAAACTTTTGTTTGAATAAGAGTCATCAGGGCAATGACCAATTGTAGAGGGATGATGTTACATTCTGATTTCACCATACGATTTATAACCTTTAATCCATGGATTAATAAGGTTATTAGCTTATTATCATTGCTTTTACTTGAGCTTTATGACATATACCAGTATGTGATAGTGATATTATTGATTTATATACATGATGTGGTAGTTGTATTTTATTATTTAATTAATACATATTTGTTAGTTTTGAATCATTAGTTGATATATATGATGACTTAGACTAAATGCCTACTTATTATGAAGTGGATGTGGGATAGGTCCTACCTTCAAATCATAATGAGGGAGAGCATCATCAAAGAGGATGGGATAGATGGGATGATTAGATGATGATAGAGAAATTGCTAATGACCATATACACACACATAATAGATTTAAAAATATTATATGCATAGCATGATTTAAATGATAGTACATAGTTAAGGAAATATTATTTGAGATTATATTTGAGAGTGGAATTAGTTCATAATATGCATAGATTAAATATGATTTCTTTACTTATAATTGTTAAGATTTTTTAGAATAAATCAAAAAATAGATATTTAATTTTTATAATAAATAGTAATCAATTATATTGTTAGAAACAGTGAGAAACCCATCTATCCATTAGTGAGAAATTAATACCTTTATTTTAAATTGTTTTCCAAAGAGTTGAACTATCCTAGAAAGCTAACTTAGAATTAGGTTGAGCTAAACATAATCTAATAAGACATACATTAAAACTAAGTTGAGAACTAAAAATTTAATATGATTATTTTAAATGATCAATTATACTCATGTTTAAGCTAACTTGGGAGAAAGTGGCATGATGTTTTATATTAAGCCAATTATATGTTTTGAAACTAATTAATAAATTAAAAGGTTAAATTGACTATGATCTTCGAGGTGAGACAACTGCAGTTAGCAAATTAAAGGAAAGATAAAGAGAAATTGTGTGCATAGAAGGGTGCAACAAAGGAGGGGAATAGTTTTATAAATAAAACCTATTGAAATTATAATAACACACATGGACATAGGATTGGGAGAGGTAGGAGGATTGAAGAAATAATGTGGAAGAAAGAGAGAAAAGCTAGTCTTATATTTTTCAAAGTAGATCTACCAAGTTGGTGTTGTTTTATATTTGAGTATGTGTAATATCCTTTCAAATTAAAAATAGTTTTTATTACCAACATAATAGTATTTGTATATCTGACCTAATTCTTATTAAACCAAGCTTTTCATTTTATATTTATTTTGGTCATAAGATCTAATGATATAGTAAGCATGTGTATAAACATTATAACCTTATGTTATAAATTGATCAATGTTGCATTTATATAGACCATCCCCATATTTGATAGGTTTGCATTACATATATTATAAGCAACAATTTAGTTCAAGGAGCATCATAATATATTTGTCAACGTCTTACCCCCAAATCATATTCTATTGCCAACATCTAAAGTTAATTGACAACATTTCACTTTATATAGACCTGCATCTTATTTATACCAAAAAATTATTTCATTAGATGAGATTTCATATGTATTGTCAATGTCTTTTGTAAAAATTAGGAATATATATTTATATGGTGTATTAATTACCTTTGTCTACTTTCCATATTTAATAGGTTGCATTTCAATCAAAGAGGCTTCATCTTATATCAAATTGGGTAGTGCTTAGATAATAATCAACAATGAGTTAGATTATTATATGTTGCATCCTATTCTCTATGCCCTACATATTAACTTCATAATGGCTAAGTTTCATGTTTAGAGCTTGTATTTTTAATTAATATGGACTACATGCTTATTAATACTATGTGTAGTGCAAAGCCATTAATTGTAGCACTTAACACTATATAGAAATGCCAAGTTATTTAATATGAAACACCATTTGAATAAAGGTTGAGTATACAATTTAATGCTAAGTCATTTTATTTGAGATGCCAAATTTATTGAGTCGTTGAACCTACAATGAAAATGTCAAGCACATATTGGCCACATTGTATATATATTTTAAACATTGTGTATTTAATTATGAAAACTAAGTGTATTTTTGTAATGTTGAGCCATTTAATGAAGTGTTGATTAATTAATTAAACACTATGCATAAAAACTGAAATGTTGTGCATATAAATTGATACATTGTGTACAAATTTTGAAAGTTGAGTATAACCTTAAAATGCCATGTCTAGAATTGAAAGGCAAAGTGTGTAATTTAAACATTGAGTTAAAAGAAAGTAAAACATTACATGTAAAAAATTGGCACTACTTCCTGTTGATTTATGATTGGCTGAATTAATAGATTAAATTGGCTAAGTATGTTAAGTTGAATGTTGAATATATATTTCTCTTGAATGCAAGATCAAATGTTCAGTGGAACTTTAATTTTGCCTCGAATTTCCTAATTGTTTTGTTAGCTCGAGTTGCATTCTACTAATTATCATAGGATACTTATGAGAATAGAAAAATGGAAAAATATTAAATAGCTTATTATTAACTCATACCTTGATTGAAAATTAATATTGAATTGTTTTGTTTTCTCAGTTTGGTAAGAAATAGTAAAATGATAGATGTGGTTATTACCTACAATGCAACATAAATATATGTGAACTAGATTGATTGAAAATAACTTAACTTGTCAATTTAATCTGATCACGAGGGAGACACCTTGTGAATCATGTTCAATAGATCTTTATGATCAAAAGTCATTATAGAGGTTATTAATCATGCAAGTTTAACATGCTTGTTAATAAGTATTATGGTCTTATGACAATTAATATGATTGTAAGAGATAGTTAGTTCTCAATCTTATTGTGATCCTCTAATATGTATCACATTAATTGATGAGCTTTAGTAAATTAATGATTTGATGTGACTATATATCCTTGTAAGACCATCTACATTAATGATTGTGCTTAGAGTTATATAGTTTTAAGAATATCATAATCTATAACAAAATTAGACATTTGTAAATGGTAATGTTATTATACTTCTATTTATACTATATTCTTTGTGATAAATATATATGATCTAAATATATACTAAGGCTATGCTTAGAATGCTAATAGAAATAAATAACATATATGTAGCACTTTAGTATTATGAAAACATGTCAACAGGGTCAAATTCTTTAGTGTCATGTAAAGATGAAAATTTGTGTGCATTATATTTTGTGAGAGTATTTTATATGCAATAATTTGATATTTTTAGAATAAGATAATGCATCATGATGTGTACCTAGAGATTATGTTTTCATCTATTTATTATTGTATAATATAAACTAGGGTATACCTAGGTGGTATAATCATGTACTTGTTTATTTAATAATTATAGTGTAAGATTGATTTTTAATGTTTGAGTAGGGTGCTCAAGCACAATGAGTAATGATATTATGGGATATCATAGAATATTTCAACTTAAATCTATATGCTCAAATGGTACATACTGTAGCTATATATCTAGACTCTCACCCATGTTAACTGATTAAATATATGTATTGGTTATTACTTGAATAATGCATTTTGTAACAATTATTAAGACATCATGTATACGTGTATACAACCTTGAGAGTGTAAATGAAAGTTAGATTATATTTTTATGTTCTGTATAACTTATTTTATTATATGTATTTGGTTGATTAAAAATATATGCTTCCATGTATTTATAATTACTTAGTATAAATAATTGTGGAAAGATGAGTACTTATGTCTCAAAACAATAGACTATTATAATATGGGATATCATGGGATGTAGATTTATTAATCTTATTGTGATAATCTAGAAACTATAGATTAATGTGAATTTTACTTGGATGGCATAAACTGTAAGCATTATTTTTGGGTTGGATTAAATAATAATGTAAGATTAATTCATGCAATAAAGGAATACTTTGTTTACTCATATATTTAGCATGTGATGTGATATGATTGGTAGAAGGATGTACTTAGTATAAATCTTGTGGTTAAATACTATATAGTGAGATATTATCTTTGGTATGTATGAATTACATGTTAGTCTGATATCTTACAATAGAATGGATTTTTCTATGATGAATTACATGTTTAGTTTTAACATACATATATGGGTAATAGTTTGTTATCTAGATTCTCACACCATTATATCTACCTATATATGAAAAGAGAGTCATTCCATGATAGGAGATTATACGAAGAATTATTAGTTTGTGGTTGGTTTAGAAAAGTGCTCGAATGATAATCTCTCTACCCATAGTAGTGTTACCTGAAGACTACACTTGAGATTCAGATATACACAAGTTGGTTCAACTCAAACTCTAAAGGTTTTGGTATCTATTTATTATTTTAAGTTCAAATGCATACTAGAAATATAATTATATTTTATTTGTATATAATTAAGAATCAGTTGTTGTATTATAGGACCAATCGTAGTTGTCATAATGTATTTACTTTCCTTGGAGTTGTAATAAGATATATATTATTTATAAGTACTTCTATTATGAGTTGTGAGGTTAATTTTTTAAGTATGTATAAGTGGTGTGATCTAAGAATTTGACTCAAGAGAGGATGGTCAGTATGGTGTTAGTTTCAAAATGAAAATAAAATGAAAGAAACACACTAACTAACATAATATCTCTAGGCCTAGACACTAGGGAGAGCTTAGTTAACAAACATGACTAAACACAACTAAAATCCAAAAAAAAACTCTCTTTTACCTTCCTTGGATGCTCTAAAATATTTATTGTAGTGGTTTGCTCAGTTTATGCTCATGAAGTCCTTGGTAATGAAAGCTTGGCTACCTCCATCTCTCCTTGGCACCTTTGGCTTGTGGCTTGGCTTGGATTGAAATCAATTTGGCATGATAACACTAATTGTAATGGATTATTGAAGATATTTATGCATTATAACTTTACACTAAAATAGCTTTGAAATGATGTTCATGGCCTCTCTATTTATAAAATTTTGAGATTGATTAAAATCAACCTGAATTGTCCATCTCAAAATTGAGATGTGTGGCTAAAGATTAATCCAATTATATAATTAAAATTGATAAATAAGCTCATCAATATTTGGGATAGAGGAGAAATTAAGAGTCATGGAAGGCTTTGATGAGGCATGGGAGGCATGAATCTTGATATTTATGACATTTATGACTTAGGGGTGTCTTCCCAAAAAATAAAATTACCTGATGATGTAAATATTCAATATTTATTTCTAA
Organism: Torreya grandis; assembly: GCA_037957365.1. Classification (NCBI taxonomy): domain Eukaryota; kingdom Viridiplantae; phylum Streptophyta; class Pinopsida; order Cupressales; family Taxaceae; genus Torreya; species Torreya grandis. The sequence continues at coordinate 278,733 of JARHVA010005881.1, forward strand.
AAATAATTATTCAATAAGTTTTCATGGATTTTTTGATTAGACCTTGATTTAGATTAATTAGCTCTTAAGCATGTTTAAGCACTTTATGCACAAATTACTCAAATTAATTAGAATGTCTTATTATTGGTCTAAAATTTCATTGGATTAGAATTGAAAGGCAATGTCAGATACGTTGATTATGTTATTTCATTTAGGATATTATCAATAATAAATAACAAAGGTACGTGTCTTATGCAAAAAATTTGATAGGAAAGAGCAATCCAGAGCACCCAAGTGTAAAATGGGCATTTTGACTCAGAATGATTTAATCAAAGTTAGTTGGCAAATAAATTGCATTGCCCTATTTAATGATACTCTAGCCAAAATCAACAGTTGAATATGTCAGTTTCACATTGTTTAACATGTTTTAGTATTTTTAAGCCAAATTGTGCATTTTGGATAAAAATTAATCAAAAGCTTGATTGGGGGTTATCGATGACTAGTTTTAGGTGTATATAGTTTGCCCTTATTTGGAAAGGCATTGCAAGCTATAAGCATAGTAAAATCTTTTCAAATAGTGATAAATAGCTAGTATGTCAAAAAGAAGATGATGGTTGAAGCACAAAGCTCCAAATGGTTTTGGGAAGCCTATGATGATGCTCCTTTAAGGGAGTGGCCATCATATTTGTTGATGGATAGTCCCTTGAGAAAAACAAGAAGAAAAGTGGAATTAACTTGTGGTTGAGATTAATCCAAATGAAAAAATACTTACATGCATTGATGTAAAAAAGATGATTTGCTCAAAGATGGTTATAATCAAGAATAAAAGTCAAAATAATGATTTGTCTATAGGTGGTTATAATCAGTAAGAGGACCTAGATTGGCTAAAGATGATGGTACCCTAGTCAGGGCTGATTAGCAAGTATAACTCAAAGATATCACCTAGAATACAGAATTAATGATGAATGGGTGCAAAGTGATGAATGAGATGGATAGAGAAATGAGATTGATCAATAGAATGATTCAATTTTACCTATTAATGAGGAGATGCTCATCCTAATTAACAATGATATAATTAGAATGGTCAAATGAGTTATATTGATCAAGGTGGATGGGAGGATTTGCCAAGGTGCCAAAGAGAAACTTCAGTGGCTTCATTGATTGTAGACCTTTTTTAAGCTATTTTTTGTTGTAGCATGTGATGGCAGGCTTCATGATATAAAACCATGAAGACTTGGCCAAAATATGTGTAAGAACTAATTCTCGATCCAATAAACATTTGAAAACAATACACTTATGATAAAAACCATGATGACAATGTTGACGTATAAATATGGATGGAATCAAGAATAATGTGCTCAAAGAATCACCTAATAAACACATATAGACTGAGTCGAGACAACAATGCTAAAAGAAAACAAATAGGCAAGCAAATAAACAAACAAACAAACAAACAAAAAATCTAAAATAAATAAACAAACAAAATGCCTAAAAACAAAAAGCAAAAGAAAACATCCTAACAATGACAATGCCCCAGTAAGGTAGATCGAGGATAACTGACTAAGCTTAGACAGAAAAAATATTTATGAATTTTTAAAATGTTATGCATGTTTTTTAGATTTATTAGGTATCTTAACTCATTATAGAATGACAAGATACCTGCTCATAAAATGATGAGAGCATTTAGCTTAGGTTGCTTGCAAAATAGCAAGAGCGTATGGAAAGAGGGAATGAAGTGACCTCAATATGAATTGAGCATGACCCACATAGTCCCGAAATGACCTCAAGTCATAGTAATTCCATCCACACAAAAGGCAGGGAAAAACCAACTAGGTCCCAAAAAGTTTTCAAATTCAGCAAATGGTCAGTCAAATAAAAATAGGAATGGCAAGGTGATGTGGCAATGCATGGTAAATAAGTGTTTCCCCTAGTTTGCCCATAGGTAGTTATAACTAGGATACAATGGCATAGGTCAATGATACTAATTTACCCATAGGTGGTTATAATTAGTAGCAAAATTGGTTGAACACTGATTTGCCCATAGACGGTTATAATCAGGCTCACATAAACAAACTTGATAAGATGAAAGATATATTACCAGATCAACTATTACACTAATTTCATAGACTATCATTGAAACACGGATTGGATTGATTGTTGAAACTTGATCGAAATCCCCCCATAAAAGGTGCAGGAAGAACTAAGGTAACCAAGATCAAAACAAGATTGGGCAGGATGAGTAAAAAACTAGGCTTTGGTCTAGATATGAATGGAATGGTTAGAATGGTATAAAATGGCATTACTTTAGGATAATGGTTGGTTGGATAGATTGGATAAAATGGTAAGAGGGTTTGCCCCCAGATGATGGGGTAAATGGTAAGATATGTGACAATGGTAAAAGGATATGTAATAATGGCAATGGCATGGCAATGTGAAATGGTATGGTACATGTTATTGGCCTGAGTATGATAAAATGGCATATGATTCTGTTGTTCTTGTTGATAGAGAGATACACATCCTAATCAATAAATGATATAAATAGAATACTCGAGCATGTTACTTATTAGCCCATACCTCATCTAAATAGCTACTTTGTCATGAACTAGTTACAGATTTGGTTATAAAAAATGTTTTTGTGCTCTTTATTGGTTGTTAATTATGATTCCTTCAAACGTCGATACAAGGTATCTTTTTAACCTCTACAAAGGAAAGCGCGACCATGGATGGTAAACAAGGATAAATAATAGATGGTGGATTTGATTTTGAAATGGAATGGTTGATGATAATGGAATGTATAATGGTGGGGAAACAAATGAAGATCAGGACTTTTAGTCACACGTAATGTTGATGATGCCAAATTCAACATAACTTTGGTTGTGGTGGGGCTAAAGACTTGTTCTCTCAATAGGACCACAAAATTTTTTCTATTATTTGATCTCAATAGTAGCTACCATCTGATTAGGTTGTAGATTGGAAGCTATTTTGATTTGATTTTTGATTTTATCTTCATCAAGCAATGAATAACTTTTGTGCTCAGCTATTAGTGCCTCAAAGAGGTTTTCACCAATGAAGTTGTCTCGATTGTCCTATAGTGCCTTAGAGAAGGTTTCACTAAGGAATGTTGACTTTTGACTTTAATTATCTTCTAGTGCTTCTAATAAATTTTCACTAGAAGATACTGAGTTCTGACTTTGATTATTCCCTAGTGCCTCCGAAAAAGTTTCAGTAGGAGAGTGTTCTTCTGCTACATTAATGTTGTCTTGGCCTCCTTGCTTTTCTTCAACTACTATGTTGTCATGGATGAAGTTCAATAAAGTTTGATTCCATCGATCCCAATCAACACTTGTGGGAGATGGAATGTCAATGATATGGCTATTTTGGTTGATGGTAATGGCCTATGGAATGGTAATGGAATGGGTGTTGGCATCACAATCTTTGTAGAAGATACTATGAGAACTTGTGTCAAAGTTGAAGTACTCATCTTCAAAAATAGTAAAAGGATCACAAATGTATTTAAATTGATCTGTGTGGCATGTGTCATCAGTGTTGTAACAACCATGAACATATTCTTCTTATGAATCTGATATCAATCCAAGGGACTCTAAATCTAATGTTGAGACTGATTTTGATTCAAATTTTGATAGTAAATCTGATGTCGATTCAAGAATAGAACCTAACTCTAACTTTGATTCTTCATCTGATGGGTACTCTGTTACAATGATGTCTTGTTGAATGTTTAATATTGGATAAGTAACAACCTTTGATGGCATAATGGGCTCCACAAAAACTAGTTTGTCAAAGTGAGACTTCTCTAGGATAAGAAAAAGGTCAAGATACAACTCCTTGAAGACTGAATTATCAATAGGAGGCTCTTGAAAAATAGGCACATGGTTGAGGTAATGATTTGCCTAAAGGCAGTTATAATCATTAAGAAATGACTCGACAAAGACTAGCTCATCGGAGTGAGACTCCCCAACAACTAATATAGGATTAATAGATGATTCATCACAAGTTGACTTATCACAAATGGTTGATTTAATAAAAACATCTCGGATTGGTTGGTTCTCTTGACCTTGGTTTCTAATGAGTTGGAAGATACCAGTTTTGAACACAACTTGGTCTTCGAATGATTGGATGGATTGAGGTTTGGATGGGATGACTTGTGGTTGGATAATGGTAAGGCCTTGGAGAGCATGATTGCTTGCATGAGCCAAAGCACAAAGTCCTAAGATAGTAACTATAGGGCATTGTGGGGTTTGATTGCTCGCACAAGCCAAAGGACTAGGTTTTGAAATGATGAAGGGGCATTGTGGAGCTTGATTGCTTGCATAAACTAAAGGAGAAAGTCTTGGTATAAAAATAGTTGGGCATTATGGTCCTGGAATAAAAATTGTATGATGTGGTGGAGCTTGATTACTCGCATAAGCGGAAGCATCCAAGTCTTCCTCATAAACCATATCATCATAGTTGTGAGTTGGCTCATAAGCTAGTTCTTGATTGTGTTCCATGTACTGATTATTGTAAAGAGGGTATGGATTCGTATCCTAAATAACATTATTTGTAGTTGGGTATTCAAAGTCCTCACAAGCCTCTTCATGCCAATCAAGGTCTCGATTTGGGTTTTGTAGATTTTGACTATGTTCCTCATATGGAGTATTATAGGGAGAATAATAAAACTTCTTAAAAAATCTTTCTCTATAGGGTTTTTTAGTGAAATTTTGTGTGGCCATTCTATCATAAATTGGATTGTGCATGACTCCACTATAGGTGTATCTAGACATATTTGCATAAATTATGAAATCTCTGAAACAAAAAAGGCTTAGAGTTCTACACACTCTGAAAAACTATCCAAATGATAAATGGTTTAAACTTAGTCTAACTTGGTCAAGGGGTGGAGTTGTATCTCTAATGTGGTCTAAAAGTAGAGTTGTATCTCTAAAATGATTTGTGCTAAGACTTGGCATAAATTAGTCTAACATCAAATGTCTAATGTCAAATGTCATATACACAAAAGGTCAAGCGTCTGAATAAAAACTAGTATGTCAAAAGTCTAAGTCAAAATGTTCCAAACAAAGTCTAAACTAGAAAAAGAAAAAGTTAAGTGACTAGGTCTTTTATCCAAACATGGAGTCAAAAGCTAGGCTCAAACAAACAGGGATATGCTAATATTTTAAGCCAAATGGTATCAAAAGCTAGAATTGAAACAAAGGTTGATGTGATTTGATTTAATCCAACAAGTTTGGAAATAACTTTGACATAGACCCGACACATGAAATCAAACATAAACATGATCAGTTGGCATAAGACATAAGACAAAAGGTTATTTGAAGAAAGACTGTGTTTTTCCAAATAAAGGTACAAACAATGATAAAGATAGGTACTGAATAAAAAAACCATCAATAGTTTTCAAATTTAGGTAATCAATTAACTAAATTTATGCAATCCAAAAGAAAAAAAAATGTGTATTAGCCCCATGAATTAAGCCCTAAACAGAAATCAATCAATGTTTGAATCCAAACTTGACAAGGCTAATTGAAAACTCAACGTTAAAAACTAGGATTTGACCAAACAGGTGAGACAAGATTGGACAACATGACAACACATGACAAAATTCTAAATGGTATACATGACATGGTTTAAAATAAATGGTTTTTGGTACAAGGTGAAACAAGTCTTGAAATAAATTGAGCAGCCTAACGACATAAGCATGCTCAAATGATGTGATTTATATTATGTTTCAAAGACTCAAAATATTTTGGCATGATTTGGGTAGCATAATGCTACCCTCTGCAAATTAAGTCAACACACACAAACAAGTTTAAAAATTTTTAAGGCACAAGTGTGGTGTAAAATGCTCAGCATATCGTCTCATTAGACAAAAAAGTGGCATATAAACAAATTAGTTTTGACATGGCTTATGAACAAACAAACAAGTTTTAGTCTCGAAACATACCAAGCAAAAATGACCAAAATACACTAAGTATAATCATCAAAATCTTGGCAAGGGTATGTCAATGTGGGGTTGACTAAACTATCAAGATTTCGAATGTTTTTAGGGGAATCAATTATACAATGACTTTCACATCAAATTATGCAAAAGATAAGCACAAAAATTGGGTGACCATGGCATTGACTAGTTGTAAAAAGGTCTAGTCATTTTTACAACCACTACATGCTACTATTCGCTTAATGTAGTGTGATGTCTAAATGCAAATAGGTCCCATGTGCAACTCCAATTATGAGCCAAATGAAGTCAATGTCAGAAAGTGAAACCCTATGTCAAAGCTTCCCTAAAAAACTCACGAGAAGTGATGAAGTCCCCTTCACAAGATAAGTTTGCATAAAAACAAAGAAAGCATGAAAGCAGAAATACTTTAAGGTCATTTTCAAGGTCACCTAAACTTTGACAAATTTTTGGGGATTGTTGTAGATGACTTTCTTTCTAAGCCATGGACTAGGCTATTTTCTATAGGAATAGTGCTTTTGATTCCAAGGGTTCCCTAAAAGGGATAAATAGAAGAGTATACACGCAACACCCCTCTTTACTAAACAAAATTAGATCAAACAACTATTGAAGACAAAAATCACAAGTGAATTTAATTTTAAGCCCAAATGAAAGATTTGGTGGTGTTCATTTGACCCTTTGGTTTTAAGATTGTGAACTTTGAAAACATTTATTTAAGCATCTAAATTTTTCATTAATCACCAAAACAAGGTTCTTAATTCATTTTAAAATCATACAAAAGATGTCTTAATAGCATGTTTTAACAAGTTTCAAGTTTGCTAGTTACCTGTCTACCCTTAAGGCATCACCCCAAAAGCAAATATGTTAGATTAAAAATATTTTACATAGATTTTAAAAAATTTATAAAAAATCTATGAAACTTGAAGCTAAATTAATGTCAAATTCTAAAAATTTAAGAGAAAACATGTGGTTTTAAAAAAAATCATCCAAAATGGAGTCTGTATGACCCCAAACCAAGCATTTTAAAATAGCCTATTTAGCTCTCAAGTTTGTGTTTTAAAAAAAAACCCAATGACCGACGTCAGTTATATAACCAACATCAGTTACACTTACTAACTGAAGATGATTATCTAACTGACATCAGTTATACCAATAGTGATCGATGTTGGCTATGCCAATTGATGACGGTTTTACTGATCGACGCCAATTACTATGTAAACCCATGACAAAGAAAAACATCAAAACAAAATTAGAAAATCAAATTGTAAGAGTTGTAATGATCCAAATGATGATTTTAAAGTTTCAGAATGATCTTCATGTGTGAAATGTATTTGGTCCCATTAAGTGTGTTATATGTAATCTAAGAATTTGACTCAAAAGAGGATGGTTAATATGGTGTTAGTTTCAAAATGAAAATAAAATGAAAGAAACAAACTAACATAACATCTCTAGGCTTAGACACTAGAGAAAGCTTAGTTAACAAATATAAATAAAATACACAACTAAAATGCAAAAAAAAATCTCTTTTACCTTATTTGGATGCTCCAAAATCCTTGTTGTAGTGGTGTGTTCAGCGTGTGCTCATGAAGTCCTTAGCAATGGAAGCTTGGCGACCTCCATCTCTCCTTAGCACATTTGGCTTGTGGTTTAGCTTGGATTGAAATCAATTTGGCATGGTAACACTAATTGTAATGGCTTCTTGAAGATATTTGTGCATTATAAGTTTACACCAAAATAGCTTCAAAATGATGTTCATGGCCTCTCTATTTATAGATTTTTGAGATTGATCAAAATCAATCTGAACCATCCATCTCAAGATTGAGATGTGTGGCTAAGTATTAATCTAATTATAAAATTAAAATTGATAAATAGGCTCATCAATATTTGGGATAGAGGAGCAATTAAGAGGCATGAAGGGTTTTGATGAGACATAGAAGGCATGAATCCTAATATTTGTGGCATTTATGGCTTACGGATGTCTTCCCAAGAAATAAGGTCACCTGATAATGTAGATATTCAATATTCATTTCTAAAAACAAGTATTCAACAAGTTTCCATGAATTTTTTGATTAGGCCTTGATTTAGATTAATTAACTCTTAATCATGTTTAAGCACTTTGTGCACAAATTACTCAAATTGATCAGAATGCTTTGTTATTTGTCCAAAATTTGAATAGATTAGAATTGGAAGACAATGTCAGATGCATTGGATCCGTTATCTCATTTAGGATATTATCAACAATAAATAATAAAGGTACATGTCTTATGTAAGAGATTTGATAGGAAAGAGCAATCCAAAGCTCCCATGTGTAAAATTAGCATTTTGACTCGGAATGATCTAATCAAAGTTAGCTAGTCCATAAATTGCATTGGCTCATTTAATAATACTCTAGCCAAAATATACACTTGAATATGTCAGTTTCATATCATTTAACATGTTTTAGTGTTTTTAGGCCAAATTATGCATTTTGGGTGAAAATTGGTCAAAAGTCTGACTGGGAGTTATCGATGGCATGTTTTAGGTGTCTACAAGTGGAATAAATGTTAAGTATTTAGTTTTACAAGAAAAAATACTTCTTTATTCTTGGTGCAATTTGAAGGGTTGTAACATTAATTCTATCACATCCCCATTTTTTGAAGTTATAGGCCCAATAAATGAAAAAGTATAAGTCCATTGTAAATGAAATGACTAACCAAAATCCTAGTGCCCTCATTTTTATTTCTTGGCTTGCTAGATTTATATGATTATTTAGTCAAATCCAATATCACTTTAGTAGAAGTAAAATCAACTTATTCTTCATTGTTTTGGTCTACGATAAATGAAGTTAAATATCATCTACTATTACTTGATGACAATCAAATTTATCAACATCGTGTTCAGCTTTAATTCATTTTCCATGAAAAGCATGTTGCATGTTCCCATAGTATGAAAATAAGTTTTTCTTCAAAGATAATGTATTACCTTTATGCTTGTCTTCCACTGAAATTATTTACCCAAAAATAATTATAAAATACATAAGAAATATAATGCAAAAAATAATTAAAAAATCAAAAAAATTAGAGTATTTGAATACAACTCAAAAAATTAGGATCAACATCCAAAAAATATAATATAGTTGAGTTGGTGATAACTCTATTGTTTAAATCACTTTATACCTTAAATATATTATTCTAAGAATTTAACTCTTAGTTTACATTCCCAATCACTTGGATAGTTTGGTGTAGTAATTTATATAGATGTTAAGCAATAAAAATACTCTTATTCTTAATGAAAGAAAACTTAGATGTACTCACACTGTATGTAAGGAAATTACTTAGATGATTTGCAACAATGGAGTTATTTATCGCATAATTAATAGTAGAATAAGTAGATCCACAATAATAATTGGTGAAAGAGCAAAATATTTGAATATTATGATTGAGCCACTTTGAGGGGGAAACCTTCACGACAATGCAGCATCAATCAAATTCATACTATTATGATAAAATACTAACCACTAACTCTTATATATATTCTACTTAGCCATGGTTATTCCATAGGCCAACCATACTAAGAATATCAAGAAATGCAACAAGTTAATATGAAGGTGTGTAAGCTGCAAGTTGAATACGCATATCCTTAGATGCATTATAGGTTAAGGGTGTAGCACACCCCTACCCTTCAAAAACATATTTGTCCTCAACATTGAATCAAACTAAGATGTTGTTGTAGGGATGCTTCATCCTCCCATGTTTCATCTTTATAATGCAAGTTTTTCCATTTGATCAAATACTACTTAATGGCTCTAGTTCGTAGTTATTTAGTGCATGTGTTAAGGATCACTTTAGGCTCTAAAATAACTTTTCCTTCATCCAATTTAGATAACTCAGTTGGAATGGAAACTCTGTGTCCAATTACTTTCTTCAGAAAAGATACATGGAATACCAAATGTATGCGAGTGGATGGGGTAATTCCAACTTGTAAGTCACACTAATTTTTTTTTGTAAGATCTGGTAAGGGCCATAATACTTGGGTGATAGATTTTTATCTTTTTTTTGTTGCTTCAGATAATCTGCTTATATCGTTGCAAACACACAAAGACCCGATCACCTATGTCAAAGTGCCACTGACCATAGTATTGATCTACTTGTTTCTTCATTCAATTTTGTGCCATTGCTAAATTCTCTAAAAAACTGACTAACACCTCATATTGATGATGAATGTGTTCATCAACATCACAAACCTTATGATGCATTATAAAATTTGAAGTGATGGATGGGGGGTGATACCCATACAATGCCACAAAAGGAGACATCTTTAAAGAAGTGTGACAAGAAGTGTTATAATACCATTCAACAAGTGGTAGCCAATGAACCCATTTATCTTGTTTGTCAAAAATAAAATAAGGGAAATACCTTTTGAGACATTTTTTAACTACTTATGTTTATCCATCAGATTGAGGATGATAGAGTGAGTTATCAGCCAATTGGGTGCCCAAACACTCAAATAATTCAATCAAAAAATTACTAGTAAATATGGGATCTTGGTCACTTACAATGACCTTGGGACTACCATGTAATTTTTGAACTCTATTGAAAAAATCACATACTGACAATAAATGGTTGTGATAAGGAAAAAAAATGAGAATACTTGGTGAGTCGATCTACAACTACCATGATAATATTTTTACCTTCAAATCATGGTAGCCCCGTAATGAAGTCCATAGAAACATCTTCCTAATGTTGGCTAGGGATGAATAAAGGTTGCAAAATACCTAGGGTATTAATGGTTTCACCTTTGTTTTATTGACATACCATGCATCATCCACATGTTTTTGGCCATCCCCCATGAGTTCTCGAAATAAATCTTGTTTGATTTTATGATATGTTTTCAAAAATTTGCAGTGACCTCCTAGTAAAGAGGCATGAAGTTCCTGAAAATTTTTATTTTGAGGAGAGAATTCTTACAGATGTATAATCTATAATTATACCATAATGTGTTCCCTTTCCATATAAATTTTTCATATTCACTAGAACCCTATTGAAAATTTTGAATCAAATCCTTGTAACACTATTAGTTTCCCATTCTAATCTCGTTTCCTCTAGGTAATCTAGCTACCACATAGTCATGGCATATAACAATGTCTCAATTGTTTCATCCCATTGGGAGAAGGCATCTGCCACCAAATTATCTTTGCCTTTGTTATACACTATTTTAAAATCATAACCTAACATTTTAGTCACCCATTTTTGTTTTTTTTTAGATGACAGTCATTGTTACAAAAAAAAATTTGAGGCTACAATAATCAATCTTTACCTGAAAGTGACGACCCATCATATAAGGTCTCCATTGATTCACTACATGTAAAATAGCCATTATATATTTCTCATATATTGATTTGAGCCTATTTTTTTCTTTCATTTGGTGATATTCAAATGTCAGTGGTCTTCCTTCTTACATGATTACAACCCCCATGCCATATCCCAATGGGTCACACTCCACAATAAATTTTTTTGAAAAATTAGGAGTAGCTAAAACTTGAGTTGTGCACATAGCCATTTTTAACTATTCAAACACCTTGGTAGTTGAATCAGTCCACTTGAAGGAGTCCTTATTTAATAGAGAGGTGAGTGGGGCTGTAATGCTACCATAAGTTTTGACAAACCGGTGATAATAACCAGTTAACCCCATAAATCTTCAAAGGTTATTGAGGGTATTGGGAACCTACCACTCTATCATTGCTTGGATTTTATTAGGATCAACTTCCACTCTATGTGAAACAATATGATCCAACTACTTCACATCTTAGACACCAAAAATATATTTGTAAGGTTTATCATAAAGTTGATGTTGATCCAAAACTGAAAGCCCCTGTTCACATACTTTAAATGGTCTTTCCAATTTTTATTGTAGATGAGGATATCATCAAAAAACACTAATACAAACTTTATCAAAAATGGCCTAAACATAGTATTCATCAAAATCTAAAATATAGACGGTGTATTTGTGAGGCCAAAAGGCATGACCATAAATTTATAATAGCTTTCATGAATTCTAAAAGTTGTTTTAGGTATGTCTTCATCACAGATGCAAATCTAATGATACCTAGGGCGAAGGTCTAACTTGGTAAAATAAATAGCACCATGTAATTCATCTATCAAATCATGAATTACTAGAATAAAAAACTTATTTTTGATGGTGTACTTGTTGAGTTCTTTGTCGTCTTGGCACATCCTCCAACTGGCATCCTTCTTCCACACCATGACCACTAAGGAGGAATATTCATTTTGACTATGTCGAATGATTATTGCCTCTAACATCTTTTGTAACATATTTTTAAAGTTCACTCTTTTGGGAATAGGGATACGTATAGGGTTTGATGTTAGGTGGTGTACTTTTTGGAATGAGTCTGATGAAATGATCATGTGCATGACTTGGAAGACGTCCTTTTGACACGTCACCATAAATAATATAATGGTCATCCAACACCATTTGAAAATCAATATGTGTAGAATCCTTGGTTGGTTGAACCTCTATGTAAAATAAGGGTGCCAAAAAACCTTCTACACCTTTTCTAATAATCTTTTTCATCTTATGAGAACTAACTAGTCATGAAGATTTAGCTCGTAATCCACATAGTTCAAAGGTCCTTCTTCTAAATGTATCCTTGTGAATAGTTCTTGGAAATTCATCTTAATAGTGCCCAAAGTGGTGAGCCATTTCACTCTCAAAACAATGTCATATCCTCCCATGGGAATAGAAAATATAAGAGAATCTAAAGAATATTCTCCCATCATAGGTTTAATTCTATAGCATTTTTTAGAATAGTTGATGGTACCACCATATGTAATCATGACCTAAAATTTGGAGATGGGTAAATGAAATAATTCAAACAAGTAGCCAACTTACTATTTATGAAGTTATGTGTACTCCTAGAGTCAATTAACTTAATCACCTTTTATTTCTTCAGTAAACTTACCACCTTAAGAGTTTGGGACTAATTCTTAAAGTGCATGACAAGAAATAGTAGATTGAGAATCTTTAAATTCATCCTCAAGTTCTTCCAAATCTACCTTGGAAGCCTCCTCATATTATTTCTTCTCATTGTAGTTGTCACTATAAAATAAATTATTTTCAACACATCGATGTCCTTTGTTCCATTTTCTATCACATCCAAAACATAAACCTTTCGCATGATTTTCTTCCACTTGTTGAGGTATCAATCTAGTAGGATGTAAAAATGATGGTGCTAAGAAGGTACATTCACGAACAATGGTGAAAGTTCTTTGTTTTATCAACTCTTTTTCCTTATCTGTGTGAGCCCTTGGTATGGCCTCAGATATAGTATTGGGATGAAACATGTCAACCTCCAATTAGATGCTATCTTTAAGGCCACCCAAAAATAGGTCAATCAAATTCTTTAGTGATGCCTGCCACATGTAAGGAGAGATTATGAAATTGATGAATGTAGTCCTTGATAGTCTTGATCTAGTAAAACTTGGCTAGCTGATTGACGTAGTTTTCAAAGACATTATGTTGTCCAAGTAATGTGTACACAACTACTCACATCTATGAATGTGTCACATGGACAGTGGTCATGATTTCTTTTTGGTTAGCAGTTATTCTACAAGATTGCTATGAATATATTCTATTTTTAGTTGGGATCATGTATATGGAATATTTAACAATAAAATACAGGTTAACATACCTGGCCACCAAATATAAACATCATGGTTATAATAATATAGTTTTTAGGATTATATATGCCTATAAATTATAATAGAATGAGTCAGATAGTATTGGATAATATTGTATGCAGGGCTTTTGAGTAAACCCTAGGATATCTAGAATGAAAGTGTAATTAGTGATTTATAATATGAAAATTGTAAGAATATTTAGTATTTGATGGTTAATAGAATAGTTATACACTTCCTATATAAGATATATCTTTTGGGTATCAATATGTGTTACAAGTTCCTCTAAAAAAAATGGTTTTGTCTTCTATTTGATATTATATGCTCATTGTGAAGTTAGGTGATATTACATAATAACTTTATGAATGGATAATCTTCCTCTGTAGACATCTACAAATTAATTCCAATTGTTAGAAATCTTATTATGTTATGAATAATAAAAGGGATTTTTCTACAAGTTTGACAACTATGTCATCATACTTGAGTTTTACCATTAAATAATTTTCTAAGTAAATAGGCATAGGATTACTTAATATTGTGTAAAACTCTACGATCTTAGGATAGAAGCTGAATACTAAGTAATTATTTTCCTTTCTTGCAAGATCTTCCTCAAATTGTAAGAGTTATCTTTATGATTTGCATGTTATGGTGAACCCAAGAACCTCTACTAACAATGGTGTTGTGAGCGTGGAACTCACTATTGAGGATATGCTAAGGTGGTTGCCTAGTCAAAGAGAATGGATGTTGGCTAGATTAGAAAATAGTTGAGTTTGCAGACAAGGAAGCTCGAAGAATAGGTGTTCTAAATTTAAAAAATTGTACGAATATATTTATGGTGAAATATATGAGATATTCTGGTGTGAATTACTTAGATTGCTATCTGACTAGTTAGCGCATCTAGAACATCATTATTTTAGATCTTATGTGACTATTAACATTATGTGGTCTTAGGAAAATATCGAACAGCTTCATGCCTTAGACACCAACTAGACCCATGTGATAGATCATTGGTTAGATTCAACCATTGATAGGCATATTACAAGTTCACGGTATAAGGCTACATAACATTCAAAGTGGTAAAGGATCTGTTTATGAGAGGGATATGAGGAAAATTCTTGCAGTGATTTCCTACACTCATTAAGATGTTGATTGTGGAGAAACTGATGGTACCTATTCTTTTTCATATAGAGTAGTCACTTTTGGCACCATGGGTGTGTGTGTGACATAAGGGAGAATGAATAAAAGATGAAAAGGTAAAGCTTGAACCTGAATCTAGTATGAATAATCTAGAGGAAAGGGATTGGAATAAAAATTTGGAGATATAAAGAGAGTTATGACAACATAGGAGATGGAATATATAGAGTGCATTTTAGGAAGCTATGAATAAGAGGAGTAGTAGTAATATTGATGATTTGGATCAAAGGAGATGACAAGGGGAAGTGTGAAATGAGGAGAGATAGACTGAGGAGCCCAGGCAAAGTAAAGATAGAGCACAAGGAAGTGATGATGATTTAGCATGGATGAAAAAAGAAGGTAGTAGTATAAAAGTAGAATAGATGGTTAAAAGTTTGCAGTTTTTAGGAAGGCTATTCCAAAAAACAAAACCAAGGATTGCCTTATATCATAGACATAATACAAGTTAGAGTTTCAAGAGATACATCTTTGGAGGTAAGGATCATTTCTCAAGGGATCACACATCTCCCAAGCCCATTTTTTTCAAAATTCTAGTAATTTCTACACAACTTTAGACAATGATACTTGGCAAGGACCAATTTTAGAAGAAGTTCACAAAAAAACCCTAGAAGTACAAAATAATGAATATCATGAAGTTGTACAAAGTTTCTCAGACCAACATAATAAGAACATAACAACACTACTATCTACAGAGATAGATCCTTTAATTCTTGTGCACGGTAAGGATTCCATTACACAACTTCAAATATTATAAGAAGAGGAAGGAGATGACAGAGATATATCTACAAATACCACATCCATAGAACCAAAGGAGACATCACAACCATTGCCAAACTAAGAGACACCCCAAATTACATAGAAGACCTTAAAATAACAATTATCCCTTACACTAGTTTCAACTAAATCAATTGTGATACCTATAGGAAACCCCACTATGGTAATTATTTGGGATCACTGACTAACTTGGATCCTTAGGATGGGTCTATCGACTTAGAGTAGTACCTACTCACTTGTGCTATAAAATGACAAGCTAAAGTAATCATTGATTAAGCGATGATGAAGTGCGATTTGATTGGAGCATTGGCTAATAGAGCATTAGAATTTATATTTTGTAAAGGTGTTGATCAAATTACATTTCAATAAATCAAAATAATTTTGATCAAAAAATTTAAAGTCCATAAACTCTCTAATTAGACCATACAAGATCTCATGAAAATTAGGCAAGGAGCAAAAGTGACTATTTTTTAATATGATCATAGATTTTTAGATGTAATGAAAAAAGTCGAGTTTGTTATGCTAGACAAAGATGAGGCTAATTGGTTTGAAAAGGGACTGAAACCAAGGATAAGGTTTACCATTGCACAAACCTAATTCACTAATAAAGTAGAAGCTAGAATATATACAATTTAAGTGGAGCAGATTGAATATTATGGGAGAGATTTGGCTCCTAGTTCGTAGATAGAGAATACTTTACAACTTCTCATAAAAATATTGTAACAACAAAAAGAAGTAGCATAGAGACCTAGCTCATATATTTGATGTATGGAGTGCGGCAAAGAAGGGCACCATAGGAAAGAGTGCCCAAGAATAAAAACTGAGTTCTATGGTATCTGTCACATATTAGGACATGTGACATTTTAATGTCATATACTAAAACAGTATGTAAGGAACCTAAAAAATTTGTACTGCAACTTTTGCAAATCCCACAACCATGATGAGAAGAACTATTGATCACTACAAGAACTAAGAGAAGACATCACCAAAAATATCTTTAAAGTCGTTGCATAGAAGGCAAATATGACAACATAGGCTATCATCACACCTGAAGTGAATAGGTCTAGCACTAATATAGCTATTGTAACTTGGGCATCAATAGTACTAGCCTACCAACCTATAGACATACCTATTTATAATCTACCTATTTAGAATTTGACATCCCCTATGTAGAATTAGAATTCATGGAATTCTATGATCTCACAACCAACATAGTCTAACTAGGCATTACAACTAACTCAGGCTCAATATGGTAGATATGGGGAAACTAATAAGTGTAAGGGTAGAATCCTCAATAAAATTTTATGAAATATGGACCACAATAGTTTGGTAATTTGGGTTTCCAATTGAATAGAGGAGGATACCATGGAATAACGATGGGAGATTACCGAGGAGGACTGCAAAGAGGTAAAGGAAATGGACCTCGACCCCTAATTCAATGTTATCTATGTAGAAAATTCAATCATGTACAAAAGAATTACCCTATGAATTTGTAACGTCAATCCTATTGTGCCTATTATAGGTTTTATGAACAACATGATACAAAGGATTATCTAGTGTTGGCCAAGGAGTACGAGGACAAGGATATAAGAAATGTAAATATGGTAACTACACAGCCCTAAGAGGATACATTCTTATAATCCATCACTTGTCAGAAACATGTAGATCAGGGATTGCCCCTTTTGGAATTTCCATAGGACCACAAGATTAGCAAAGCACAACTATATAAGTATCTAAAACCTATCATGGAGAAAGGGTTAACGCATGAAGCAGCGTAGATTTTGAAAATGATTCATCAATAAGAGACCATTGAAGATGATGTTATAGCCACATATGCACAAATGTATGAATAGGTAGTGTGCATCATTCAACAAGATGGTGTTGTCACTAATTTGACAAACTTGATGAATCTCCTTAGTACACTACAAAATGAATACATCTCACATAACATCACTAATTTTCTCCATAATCTATTAGAGTGTGCATAAAAGGGCCAACAATGAGTGGATTGGATCACATGGTATGTAAAAACAAAAAAAATGTGGGATGTTGATTCAATAATGGACATTGAAATAATAGGGTATGAAGTACCTAACATAATTTCTGATTTTGGTAGCACTGTCAATATGATCCCTCAATCAACATGGGTTATTATTGGTCAACTTGCACTAAGTTATAGCCCAGTTACTCTAATTCTTGCAGATTATGGGTGCATTAAACTAATGGGTCAATTGGAAGATGTGGAGATCAAAGTCATAGAATTGAGCTTGCATGGTGACTTTAAAGTCATAGATATGAAGATAGATGAGACACACTATCCTACGCTCATTGGAAAAAAATGGGCCTATGATGGTCAGATGACAATCAATGCAGTAAGGAACTAGTTAGAAGTTCATCAGGGAGACAAGATTATAGTGATTCCTTTAAATAAGGATGGAAAAAAATCATATTGTATCCCTATACAAAAAGAATCTCCCTATGTCTGTAGTGAGAACAATTGGATGAAGGTGAATGCTGAAGACACATGATAAGCCTTATGATCCACTTAATATGACTTCCTCTACAATCTCACAAGCCTATTAAAGGTACCATTGGTGTTAGAGGAGTCACCTCTCAAATTTATGTTACGAAATGTGGATATTCCACCATTGTTAGTAGATGATGTATGTTCCTTATCCATAAGGTCACTAACTCAATCAAACATAGATTTTGTATATCAGGGTTATCAAACATATTAAGATTACATAGAACTAATGAGAGATGGTGTTCTACCTTGGGATAGGGCTTATTCAGCAAGTAGAGATTCTAGCACTCACATTCTCAATTGTATGAAGGGTGACCATGAGGTATGACCTGTGCACATGATTTTTACAATCAAATGCTAACTACCACACTACTTTTCCACTAAGGATGTTAGTCAATTTATTCTGTGATTTCAACAATGTGTCTGATATCAATTAGAGAGCTAGTACTCTCACACATGAGTTGAAGGGGACTATTTTAAACTAGTCATCTATAAATGAGGATTCACATATGTAATGGGATGAAGCCTATAAAATCCTCCTAAAATGGTTCTAGTTACTAGGAGTAAGAAAAGACTGGCCAATATTTCATGAAGGAGATGGCCTAAGCTTCATATTTACTAGTGCATTGAGGTCTAGACTATGAAGGCTATCACCCTAAAGTATTGGGTACATATATTCCATTACACTCTAGGTACCCTTCCTACTGCTTGGTACATACACCAAGAGTGCAAAAGAGAGAATACATTGGGCACACATTCAAAGTGATTTCATTCAGACCTTTATTTTTGAAGATGACAATCCTCTGACACACAAGGCATTGCAAATTCAAAAGGTTTTTCTATGCCATGAGAGGATTGAAGACTTAGATGGACTAATTGATTCATCATCCTCCTGTGATGTAGCCTATGATTTGAATAAATCTCAATAGTCATATAAATTAGAGAAGGACACGACAAAATTTTCTTGTCAACCATATCATAGAATACAAGATGAATATGAGTGGATAATACATTCAACTGAGGAGGATGATATGGCTCTTGTATAATTATTCTAACCAAAATGGGAAGTTGAAACACTTTTATGTTCAGACACAAAATCATATAAAGAAGAAAGGTTGTGGCATCTTCATATTCCAAAAATGGAATCCAAATGGTTTTTGTGTGATTTTGTTCCTAAGTAAGAATGCAATATTTATCATGAACCCTTGAAAGAACACATTGAGAACATTATGATCAAGGACACCCTAAAATCGCCAAATATGGTTGATTACTAGTCAAAATAAGACATATCTAAGGTATTATAGATTTTTTGGGATTATTACGATGTCTTCTTAACCAAATTCACTGAAGTTAAGGGTGTGAACCCATATTTGGGGGAGATGTGCATTGAACTGAAGCAGTGTGCATGATCAATTAATAAAATCCATACCATTTGAACCCAAACTTGAAAATAAAGGTCAAAGCTAAAATGGACCACATGCAGGAGGCTAGAATTATTTGTCTTTTGGATAAATTTGACTGGGTGAGTCCTATAGTGGTTCAGCCAAATAAGACCAATAAGATAATAGTTTGTGGTGAATATCATCTTTTAAATGAGGCTTTTGTTAATGACCCTTTCCTTGTCTCATTTACTGATGAAGTTTTGAAAGAGATTGTAGGCCACGAGGTGTATTTGTTTGCTAATAGTTTCAATAAGTACCATTAGATTCTAATCATAGAAGAAGGTAGAGGTAAGATGACCTTTACAATAGAATGGGATTCTTTTGCATATAAGGTAATGCCATTTGGACTGAAAAATGTACCTATGATTTTTTCAAGGGCTATTGTAGTTGCATTTAAGGATTTCATCCATGATTTATTATAAGTTTATTTTGATGATTGGGAAGTCTTTTCATTGTTTGAAAATAATTTCTCCAAACTAATATTGATGTTATAAATATGCAAACCACTGCAAATAGTGCTTAATTTTTAAAAATGATTATGTTTTACACCCTTTGGGTTTTTGTTAGGACATGTAGTCTGCAACAAAGGTATATTGGTATATCCATCCAAGATCAATGAAATTATAGGAATGCCACCACATACAAGTGCGATAGAGGTGTGATCCTTCCTTGGACATAAAGGCAACTATAGATAGTTTATTAAGGGGTATGCTGCAATATCTAACCCTTTATATAAGTTATTAAGGAAGGATACATGGTTCATTTAGATAGATGAATGCTAGGCAACATTCATCAATTTAAATCAGAGGTTGGTAACTGCACCAATATTATTTTTTCCAAATTGGAGTAAGTCCTTCCACATACATGTGGACGTATAAGGGATCATAGTTGGATCTATTTTGACACATCTAGGAGAAGTCGGTTTAGATCACCCCATTCATTTTGCTAGTTGGAAGATATTTGTGGCTGAAAATAATTATACTACCATTTAACGTGAAGCCCTTACAATAGTATTTGCATTACAGAAATTCTATCATTACTTATTAGCTACACCATTTGAGTTGTTCACTTATCATCAAACCCTATGTTTCATGGTACATAAACCCTTATTGTGAGGTCATATATCTTGATGGTCAATTTTTTTTTAGGAGTTTTAGTTTTACATTAATGTCAAACCTGGTTGAGATAATGTGGGACTAGCCCATTTGAGTTAGCTCTAAAATAGTGAAGAGCCATAAGAAATTATTGATGAATCACCTAATGCACACTTATTTTGGGTGTCTATGGTTCCTAAATAATTGAAAGAGATTGCATAGTTTCTAGAATAGGGAACATTTCTAGAACATTATACAGAGTGAGAAAAAAAGTAGTTGATTATTAAGGCCCTTCCTTTTAGTATCAGAAGATTCATGTACTATATAGGTAAGGATGAAGTACTATGTTGAGTATCCCTCAAACATGAATGACCTCAAGTAATTGAAGAAGCATATCAAGGCATCACTAGAGGTCAATTCATTAGAGATGCTACAGTAAGAAAAGTTTTTCAAAGTGGCCTTTGATGACCTTATTTATTTTAAGATGCACACCAAATAACACAATAGTGGGATGTCTGTCAAAGGATGGGAAAGCCAAACCATCAAGATGAAATGCCACTCCATACAATGCTTGCATAGAAACCCTTTGAATAATATGGGCTTATTTTTTTCAGACCTATCAATCTACCTAAAAATGTAGTCATACACATTATATAGTCACTACAACTAACTATTTTACCAAGTGGGTCAAAGTTGTTACAACAAGAAGTTGCATTACAAAGGATATAATGAAGTTCTTATATGAGAACATAATCATCAGGTTTGGGTGTCCAATCAAGATGGTAAGTGATATATGTATGCACTTTTTGAATAATACCATAGAAACTCTTACTAATTAATTCATCATATTGCATCATAAAATTATAGCCTACCACCCTCAAGCAAATGGTCAAGCAGAGGCTACAAACAAAGTCTTAGGTAAGTTGCTTATAAAAGTCTATGATGTTCAGTGAGATGACTGAGAGGATAAACCTTCTCTAGTCTTATGGACATATTGCATGCATTATAAATGTGCCTCAAGGTTTACCCCCTTTTAACTAGTCTATGGTTTAGAAGCAGTAATGCCTTTAAAGTATGTTGTACCTAGCTTATGGATCACAATCATTTTGCATATAGGAGATCAAAAATCTTTAGGGAGTAGGTTGTTAGACCTAAATAAAATGGATGAAGACTATTGTAGATCATCCTGGACATAAGAGGTAAATAAACATAGACAAAGAGCTTCACACGATAAGAATCTTCACACTAAAGAATTTTAGATAGATCATCCTATCCTGTTGTATGATAGCTAGTTTCAAGATTTTCAAAAAAAATTGAACATCCATTAGAAGGGACCGTATATTATTAATGCATTACCATATCCAAGAATGATAGTCTTACAAGATTTAAAAGGTACCATTTCGCTTAGAAATGTGAATGGTAGTAGGCTCAAATCCTATCACCAATAAGTTGTGTACCCAAGAAAGAATAGTTGCTCATTCACATTAATTTAACGTAGGATTCATTTTCATTCTTGATGTGTATATTGGGTTTGATTTTTATTATGTTGTGTTTATAGTTCAGATGTACGTGTAAATAAATTGGAACTAGTAACTCACAAGCAAGAGGCATTGTGCATAATTGGGAGGAAAGCATTTATACAAAGGTTAAAATGGGCAGCATGGAAAGAGAATTAAGTTCAGGAATGATATGTATGGTAGAGATTTTGATGATAACTATGGATAAGGAATGGTGTTAATAACCATGCATGTGAGATAGGTGACACAGATCTTAAATCTTTGTAATGATCCACATCAGAAAATAGAATAATTAATTCATCAATTTTGTAGGTCACATCATTCCACTTGATCGTTGAAAAAATATGAAACATTCGCAAAAAATGTGCCAGCTAATCAATTCAAAGATTTAGTTACTAATATTTTTCAAAAAAATATCTTGAGATAATTTGGTGCATTTAAATTTGTATCAAGGAAATCTAGAAAATCAAATAAGATAAGAAAGCAAATGAAATCTTACTCTAAACTAACTTAACTTATGATAGAGCTACAAATGAAAGAAACAAAACTAAATGATACCTTAGCATAAAATGAAGCTTCCTCCATTGTGATTCAAATTCGATTTGCTTTTCAAAATTTAGTTAATCACTCTTCCAACACAAGAGAAAAATAGGCAATGTCGTGGTATGCAATCTCTTATAATCTCAGCATAATAAACCTGTACTGAAAAAGCTTGACTAAATTAGAGGAATAACCTCTAATTTATAGAATTTAAAAATAGATGTGAACCATCAATCTTAAGATGAAGATCAAGGGATGAGAATAAAAGGTAATTTTAATTCATTATGGAAATATTGAATTAAAAATTAGAGTGAAAAATATGTGGGACTCACAAATGAATATAAAATTCATTTGGGAGAAAGATATGATATAAAATTAGTAAGTGGATGTGAGGTGGATTATTAAATTGGATCATGGAGGACAATGGGAATAAAGGTGGATTATTAAATTAGATTATAGAGAACAATGGGAATAAAGATGGATTATTAAATTATTAAATCAAAATGGTGGCAGACAGGTAGAGTCTTTGGGCATGTGAGGATAACTTTTATTTTTTAAATTTATGAAAATTATGAATTTGCAAAATTCATAGAATTTTTAATTAGATAAAGATTAGTTAATTAACTTTGGATTAATTTAGGGATAATAAAGTAGTGGATAGTGATTAGAAAAAATTAAGGATGATTAGAGAGGATTAGAAATGATTAGGTATTTAGTGCAAAGAAGGTTAAAATCAACACAAAGTGTTTGATTTTAAATTTCTACATTTTGCCCCTCTTTGAGAAGTTTTTGTGAGACATTCTCTAATTAATGACTTTTCAACTAATGAAAAAGTCAATGAAAAGGTGGGATTTTTTTTTTAAAAATAGATGAAGAAATAATGGATGTTATGATTTTATCATTTCTAACTGATAGTTGAAGGAGTTTGGATAGAATAATAAGATAATGATTGGAACAAAATGAAGGACCCATGATGATGCCCCCTCGAGTGTTCATGCAATAAAGTGGAAGAACACTCAAAATGATGTAGCAATAAAAATGATGAAGTGGTGATAATGAAGGTCATCAAGAAATTGAAGAACTATAAATCAATATCATACTTGCAAGATTAAAGTTGGTTTAAAATGATTTTCTCCTAGCTAAAAACTAGAGAACATATAGGAAAAAGAGTATTTTTTACTTGAAAGTTGCACGCTTGGATGGTGCTCAAGATTCAATGGTCACATGAGTGGAGGTGGGAATAATATATCCCTGTAAGCTATAGGTGTTAAAACAAAAAAAATGAATTTTCCAATTTGAAAGGAAGATTTTTACAGAATTGATAGTTGTAAGTAGTTGATTAAGATTAATAACATTTCAATTAATTGGGGCCCAAATTTACAGAGAAAAATTGTTGAAAATATGAAAAAGATGGGTTGGAGGGCAAAAAAAATTAGAGTGGGAAAAGATAGGTTAGAGAAAGAGAATGAATTAGAAAATGTAACTAGATAGAGATTGCATGGATGGTTAGATAGCTACCTTGTGTTTATATTTTCCTTGCTTCATAATTTCAACATGAATAGGTGAGTAAGAGTGGAGCAACCCAGGTTTTAATTTAGCATAAAATAATAATCACCAATGATATGAAATAACCATGATGAATATCTATGTTTGATGCATAGGGACTGAAAAGATTATAATTTTTGCAAAACAAAGCGCATCATGATATGGAAAAATCATAATCACACTATAGTGTAATACACAAAATAATCTTGACTCAAAACATGATAAAATAAAATAAAAACAAACAAGTGGAAGAATATGAATGCAATCAAAAAGAAAAAATAAAATCAAACACAAATAAAAAAGATGAGTGTAAGATAAAAGAATCAAATGACAAAAGTAAACAACTATAATAAAGATAAGTTTTGTAGAATCACAATAAAATATAGGTGAAAATAAAAACTAAATCAATCAACACTGAAAAAAGAAGCAAATGACATGACTAACTTCTTAGTCTAAGGTTGAGACTTTTGGTATCCAACATCATTAGTGACAGATGAAGACGCTCATAGATAACCATGAGGTTTCAGATATAAATGAGAACAAGTGAAATCATAGTTGGGATGAATGGAGATGATGGAGATAGTGGCTGAACTAACCCCAGGGTCCCCATGCCCCTGAGTGTTGCCTACATAGTCTAAATTCTCTTACCATTGAAAATGGTGTGAATGCCCATGACAATAAGAATAGACTTGAGGACACATGTAGTTCTCCCACAAATGGGGGAAGAAAAAGGAAGGAGGGAATGATAAGAATAAATAAATAGAGGAGAGTTAGATGGAAATGTACTTGTAAAATGGTGAGAGCATGGATAATAATAAGACTCAAAAAAGGATGTGAGCCTAATGGAGAGAGAAGGAGAGAAAATGAGTGTTCACCTCGTTAGTGATGAGATAATCACAATGTCCATAGCATCTAAGGCAAGAGAGAGATAATAGACGAGTGAGAACTCATATAGTGATAGATATAGTCATGATGTTCACCTCATCCAAGGTAAGAGAGGGATAATAGATGAGAGGGTACTTGTATAGTGATGTATGTAGTTACAATGTCTACATTATCTAAGTTAAGAAAGGGATAATAGACGAGTGAGCACTCATATAGTAATGTATACAGTCACAATGTCCATGTCATTTAAGGGCAAAATAGGACACACAAGGAAAATGAAAGAAAATGGGTACACCAACATTGGAAGGGGAGAAAAGATGAACCTAGAGATTATATGAATGTAGAGAAGAAGCATTAGGATGTAGATATCAATACAAAAGTAAATTAGAGCAAGCAACTTTGGGAAGAGGTTGGATAAATGGTTTGATAATAGGAGAAAGGTTGGAAAATGGCTGAGGTGAAGGGAGTAGCTGGAGAGAGACAAGGTAAAGAAAGAGTACACATACACAACATGCAAAGACATTGAAGGAAGAAATGGATGTACCTTAAGAAGTGAACCTGATAATATTTTGTGAATTAAAGTAAGAGAGTGGAAGACATGAGGAATTATACATGGATATGCATGTGTTATCAATACAAACTGGTGACTACACTCCAATGAGTGAGGAGTTGGAGTTATAATGGGTGAATATGAGGGAGAGCCAACAAAGGATGATGCAAAGGTAGAATAGGAGATGTATGAAGTAGGAGTGATAAGACAATGAGGTCACAAATAAAGATGAATGTGTAAATGATGTAAGAATCCAGACATGGAGAAGGAGAAAAAAAGGATCATGATTAGAAGAGATCAGAAGATAGTTTATAAGATGATAAATGTTGTTTGAAACATAGACAAGATGTGCAGACACATTTATAGCTAACTGTGTTTTATAAAAAAACTTGAATTTTAGAGAGAGAGAGAGAGAGATAAACTACCCAAGGGATTGGTTACCCTTGAAAATATTTTTAGTGAAGATGATGAGCTAAGGAGAGAGAAACCAACTTTGTCTACAAAACAGGAGCACTACGCCAATGTGGAGATTGCAGCTAGTAAGATATTGAAATTGGGCAAGGTATGCACTCCACTACAAAAGAAAAAGAGATAGGTAGAGAATTGGAGGAAGATAAATCAAGTGAAAAAAGAAAATAAAATAAGGGATGTGGCCAAGCTGACCTTAGTAACTAAGCATTGACTACATAGTCCGAAAAGACCTCAGGCCAATGTAGTTCTCCCAAAAATGGGAGTTAAAACAAAGAAGTATTAGATGATGTTAAAATATAAGGATGCTAAAAAAAATTCAAAGCTGCCCTGATGTTGGACGTCCTAAGTAAGAGTGTGTTGTTAGCAATGGAAATTAGTGATAAGAAAAGATGAAGAATGGGGATGAAAATTAGTTGTTAGTGGCCAAGTTTCCCTCAGTATTTAAGTAGCACCTACATAGTCTGTGGATATCAGTCCAATGTAGTTCAACACATATGAGAATTGATGAAAAAATGAGTTGATGGATGAAGAGTAAGATGAACCCATTGATGTTATTAACCCATTTAAGATAATGATTACACATTGTGATTGGTTGAGATGATGGATTGATTTGCCTCCAAACAACAATATATGCAAAGAATGGACCAAGAATGATATCTCTCAAGATGAGTTGCACGTTTTAAGGTGCCCCATGGATCAGTGTTCATAGGAAAGGATATGGGAATGATATCTCACATGTAAAAGCTACGAACTCATCATGGTTGATTATTTAATGACTAAGTGAGTGAGTGATGGACTAATAGAGAAAGGATGGATATTGTGATGTTGTAGGTCAAAATTGATAGGTGCAGGAGATTGAGTGGAAATAGTAAGAAATGATTATGAATGATTGATGTGCAAATATAAACAAAGAACTTAATTGATAACATGGATTAACGAGTATTAATCACAACATGGATTGGATATGGATGGGTGGAAGAAAGAGGTATTTATGGGATGAATGGGGTAACAAATTTGGTTTTCACCATGACAATTTTTCAAAGCATCAGTTTACTAGTTTTCACCCGTGGATGAACTATTTTGTTTTTGTTTCTTTTCTCTTTTTCTTTTCTTTTTATTTTTTATTTTGTTGATTTTTTTTATACATTTTTCTTACCTTTTCCATTTTCCATTCTTATTGTTTGGTTTATTTTCTTCCTTTCATCCTTTCCATCTCATTTTTTTCTCCACAACTAGCTTCCAACTGGGTTTATATCTTTTGAGAAGACTTCCATAATTGCCATTTTCTTCTTATCTATTCCAGCCTAAGGTGAAAAAAAATATGTATGCAAAAAAATTCTAAAAATGTGAATTAAATTTCTAAATGACTACTTCATGAGAAAATGAAAATGGTGACTTCTCTCCAAAGACCACAAAAACATTATATTTTTTTGACACGTGGTGTAGACACTTAAAATCAGACACTTTTTGTTGATTTTAACCTTATTTTCACTAAATATATAATCATCTCTAATCCTCTCTAATAATCCTTAATTTTCCCTAATCACTAATCATTATTCACAACTTATTATCCCTAAATTAATCCAAAGTTAACTAACTAAACTTTCTCTAATTAAAAATTCTATGGATTTTAGAAATTCATAATTTTCATGAATCTAAAAAATCAAAATTATCCTCACATGCCCAAAGGCTCCACCTATCCCCCACCATTTTGCTTTAATAATCCACTTTTATTCTCATTGTCTTCCATGATCTAATTTAATAATCCACCTTTATTCCCATTGTCCTCCATGATCTAAGTTAATAATCCACATTTATTCTCATTGTCTTTCATGATCCAATTTAATAATCCACCTTTATTCCCATTATATTTTATGGTCTGATTTTTTCCAATTTAATAATTCACCTCACATCCACTTACTAATTTTATATCATATATTTCTCTCAAATAAATTTTATATTCATTTGTGAGTCCTGCATATTCTCCACTCCAATTTTTAATTCAAGATTCCCATTATGAATTAAAAATTACATTTTATTCTCAGCCCTTGATCTTCATCTCAAGATGGACTGTTCACATCTATTTCCAAATTCTATAAATCAGAGGTTATGCCTCTAATTTAGTGAAGCTTCTTCATTATAGGTTTATTATGTTGAGATTATAAGAGATTGCATACCATAACAGTGCCCATTTTGTCCTTGTGTTGGAAGAGTGAGCAACCATATTTTGAAGAGCGAATTCAATTCAAATTGCAATGGAAGAAGATTCATTTTATGCTAAGGTATAATTTCATTTTGTTTCTTTCATTTTTAGCTCTATCATAAGTTAAGTTAGTTTAGAATAAGATTTCATTTGGTTTCTTATCTTATTTTTTTTCTAGATTTCCTTGATATAAAATCTAAAGAATAGCATTGACCATGTGAAGACTTATATATAGCCTTGTTGCCAGTTGAATCACCATTTCATACTTAGCTATTTTTAATCCATTTGGTGAGCATCCCTCCAAGTCTATCGTGCCACTCTGTACTCTTTGTATTCCAACCAGATTAACCTTAGCATAAAGATATTCATGATGGATGTCTCTTCACTACCTCAATTCATCAAATTGTTTTTTATTACACAATTAGAAGACATCAGGGTTGGCGTAAACATACGCTAGGTAAAATTTTCATATCTTAATGCCTATCCTTCTCTCAAACCCATTGAATAAAGGTTGTTTGTCCCTAAACTATCCCTGGATGCACAACCTTTGGTAATATCACCACTGCATAAGTTTC
Organism: Torreya grandis; assembly: GCA_037957365.1. Lineage (NCBI taxonomy): Eukaryota > Viridiplantae > Streptophyta > Pinopsida > Cupressales > Taxaceae > Torreya > Torreya grandis. Next base: position 307,664 of record JARHVA010005881.1, read on the forward strand.
ATAACACCGATGTGGAGGGCCTAATTCAGTTACCTACATTTGGCCAATTGATTGAAATCATGGAACTTCTACTGGGAAGGTATAACGATATGAAAATTTATTTATCTGTAGATATCATCATATATGTGAATGAAGCTGTGATGGTAAGGGCCAAAGGCATGGCAGAAGATGGATGCTCTTTGGTGCCTTACAAATCAAAATTTCTTCCAATTTTGCCTGAGATTAAGGACTATACCCACAAAAATCATAAAATTCCTTTAGATAATATCATAGATGAAGTTGTCTATATTTTAGCAGAGTGTGTTACTACATAATTCTGGTAAACCATAAAAGACAAGAAGGAGGCCACAAAAGGGGTCATGGATATTATGCATCATATGGTCCTACAGGGGAATAGTTTAATTGGCCAAAATTTATGATGGTTGAGCTTATAGAGAATATTTCAAAAGTCATCACATCTACAAAACAAACTTTTTAATATCAATTTTTGGTGTTATTGATCCTATTTATATAGTGGAAGTCTCATGAAGGCATTGTCAAACTAGATGTAGATTACTGGACAGACATTACATTCCAAAACCTATTTAGAAACACAGTGAAAGTGGATACCTCACGCATCAGTAACTATTCAACATGGTGGGATGAACTCATGGAATTGGTGTTTAGTAACTCGAGAATTCCACCACCTATGATGCAATTTCTAGGCCAACATGCAGTGGTTGTGAAGCTTCCACAGAGAATATCTGTTTGCAATCATAAGCTTTTGAAAGTTTCATTTTCACTTTTCCCTTCTTTATTGATATGCATATGGCACTAAAGGAAGTCTCCCAATAGAAAAATCTAACCACACACAGAGTAACCCCTTTATAAACAATTCCACCTAATGTTCCCATTGTGATGGACGTCGCACAAAATTCCCTGACAACATTTGATCTATCATATTAGGGAAAGTGTAAAGGCCCTATGAGTCATCAATCACCTTATCCGCCATGAAAGAATACTTGTAGTCAGAACACATGGTTATATGACCACATGTGCCTCAGATTGTTGTGGATTATGAGTAACAAAACATTCAAATAGATAAACAAGAGGTCTATCAGACTATGCTCGCTGACATGGTTAGTGATTTATATGAGAGGGAGGAAGAAAAATAATTTTTATTTTGAAAAGTAGTACATACAATGCAAGTCCACAAGTAGGTACCCCAACTTTTGTGAGTAGAATTCCCAGCTTGTCCTCAGTCTATTATTGTGTTATATTGTGGGTAAAGAAGCAAAACTTACAGTTGTAGGTAGATTTGGCAAGTCCTACCCATCAAATTGATCCTCTTACTGAGAATCCACCATAATCATTCCAACATAGACATCGTATGTTGTACAGATATAAACCTACCATGGATGAGGAAGATCAAGGAGTTTCACCCATAACCCAAAAATATACAATAGCTCCTATATCTTTAATAGGGATTGTGCCATCATTTCCTGAGGACTCTCCTATCTTTGGGCACCAAAAGGGATGTGTGTCAAATAAAATGGTGCATAGCTTCATTGTGATTTATTCTTTGTTGTATTCAGATGAACCCCTCATAGATACTAAAGAGGTGGTGTTATATACATAAATGCTAGAGGAAAAATAGGTTGCCCAAAAAGAAGCACAACATTCTATCGAGTGTAAAATAAGAAAGGAAGTGAAGAAATAGTAAAAGGAAATGTCAAAATAAAAGGCTTTAGAGGAACAAAAATCATATCAAACCAAGGTACCCATACCAGTAGTAGAACCGTAACCTATTGTTAAGTTGTGAAAACCAACAACTGTGGAATAAATTCTCCAACCAGTCCATGCAGATTATAGACATGGAGGCACAATAATGGAATATCATTGAGGCCAAGGAAGTGTGTAAGCAGGATGTTGTTGCTAAGCTGAAAACTAAGTAGGTTGTTGATGAGGCTGAGTATAAGCTCACCATAGAGGTGACACCAACACAGCCAAACACTCCATCTACACAACCTCAAGAGGCCTTAAAATATGGGGATGCATAAATCATATGATATATGCCTCTCACTCTTCATCCTCCACCAAAAACTATAGAGATTGCCATTGTGCCCATGTTGCCTTCAAATACCCCCACTCTTCTAATGTAGGTTGAGGCTGCATAGACCACTCCTCTACAGCTGCTATCTATGACTCCACCTTCTCCCTCACCCTAATTTATGCCTCACCAAAATTGATCCCTCTCTAACATCTAGGTTCCACAACTTAGCCCTCATGGATGTTCCTTTTGTACCATCCTATCACACAATATTTTCATTCCCCCTCGCTTTGTTGTAGCGCCTTCCTAGCACGACCTCCACTATTATCTTTGTTATATCCCCACCTACCACTGAATCATCTCTCAATGTTTCTAAGCTTTACTTAGCTAAGAAATTGGAGGGTGCTATAACTTTTTAGGATTTCATCGTGCAAACTATTGTTTATGTTCAAAATAGGGTGTCCCAGATGTAGTAGGATAACTCTGACCTACGGAGTGTTCTCAACAACATTGTTACTTTTATTGAAGACTCTTTCCCCACCCTTTACTTTGAAGTTGTGGGCCTTGGTTTTATGTTGAATCACATGAAACTTCTAAAGCTAGTGGCCCAGCTTATGCAGGATTTGGTGAGCATCCAACAAGTCAACCATCTTAAATTACAAGGTCGGGCTAGCAAGGAAGAATTGAATGAGTTATATATGCTCTTGGATACTTATTAATCTAACCTCATTACTATGATTAGTCAGTCCATGGCTATGGCCCATCAGTTGATAGACTATAAATCCCAAGTGGATGTGATTTGTAATGGTGCGCTCCTTGAGTTTACCATTGTGTGTTCTTCCAAAACCACAATGCACGATCCCTCTATCACGTTTGATGGGTTTGTGTTTGCATTTCAAGCATCCAAGCAAGCTCGTGACTCATTTATGCACTAGTTGTAGGCTTGGTAGACTCATATGTTGTGCAACAACATTTTTGGATCTAAGCATAGTGCCATACTGAGAAGCTCACCCATCTACATGTAGATATCTTCATCAAAATGATTACTTTTAAAGTTTCTCTCCTTTCTAATATAGATGGTGATATTTCTCAATTATTTTATGCTTAGATTCCTTTACAGGAACTTTTGTGCAGTGTTTAGGATTATTTAATTGATTGGTAGAATTATAAAATGGGCATGGATGAGTTTGATAGTACCATCACTATACTCATTGATGTTTGTTCCATTATTCTTCCTAGTCAACTCCAGTAGTAGCTACACCAGATGAAGACTACTACTTCTAGTTCTTTTTAGAGTACTTTGTCCACTTTGTAACCATTAGTTGCATCTATTGGTTTGTCGATGCCTCCTCTATCTAGCTATGTTTTTTTACTGCAGAGACTTAAAATTTTGCATCTCATTTTTTAATTTGGTAGGGCTATAAGAACTCATAGGGCTAGGTTTGTTGAAAAATCATAAGGGTGACCCTCTAGTCTTGCTAGATTATTGATAACCCACAAGGGTGGTACACTGGCTTGCTACTTATTTGAAAACTTGTGAGGGTGGCTATGTAGTGCACAATGGGTGAAAATTGGTAAATGACATCTTAAGAAATTTGTATTTTATGTGTGTTCTACCTGATTTTTGTTCTGTGGACTCCTAGTTCTTTGTCATCTTATCTCGAGATTAGATAAAAATTTAAGTTCAGGAAAGTGTTATCCAGGGAATGTGTATACTAAGCACTCACATCTATGAACATGCTGCATGGACAAGGGTCATGGTTTATTTTTGGTTAGCATTTATTTTACAATATTGTATGAAGATATTTTATTTTTAGGATCATGTACATGGAATATTTAGCAACATAATACAAGTTGACATACCTAGCTGACAAGTATAGATATCATGGTTATAACAATATAGTTTTCATGATTATATATACCTGTAGATTGTAGTAGAATGGGTTAGATAGCGTTGGATAGTATTGGGTAATATTGTATATGGGATTTTTGAGTAAAGCCTAGGATATCTTGAATGAAAGTGTAATGAGTGAGTTATAATATGAAGATTATAATCATATTTAGTATTTGATAGTTAATAGAATAGCTTTACACTTCCTATGTGAGATATATATTTTGGGTATCGATATGTGTTACAAGTCTATCTATCATGAAAATGTTTTTGTCTTCTATTTGATATTATATGCTCACTGTGAAGTTAGGTGATATTACTTAATAACTCTATGAATGGATAATACTCCTTTGTAGACATCTCTAAATTACTTACAACTATTATAAATCTTATTATGTTAATGAATAACAAAAGGTATTTCTCTGTAAGTTTGACAACTATGTTATCATACCTGAGTTTTACCATTAAATATATGTTTGAGTAGATAGGCATAGGATTACTTAAAATTATGTAAACCTCTGTGATCCTAGGATAGAAGCTAAATATCGAATAATGACTTTCCTTTCCTGCAATCTCTTCCTCAAATTGTAGGATTTATCCCTATAATTAGCATGTTCTAGTGAACCTAGGAACCTCAAATAACACATTATTGCAATAGTTTAGTTGTAACTCCTTAGAAAATATCGACCATGAAACTAGGATACCCTTCCTTTTATTTTGGGAACAACCAATGATACTAAATGAATGGCTCTAGTTCTATATATAGATAGGACATAAACACTATTTCTAAACATGGAGTGATTTGTAGATCACATATATTTTCAATTTGTATGAGCCAAGTGAGTGGATCATTACTATAAAACTTTTTTAGGTCCACTTTTGGCAACATTGGCTTAGGGCCAGGATTGGTGTTAGTATTGTTTGGAGGAGGGGAACCAAAACAAAGTGGTGGAGGGTTATTTTGTAGTGGCTAATGACAAGTTACCCAATTGCTTGGATATTTGTTGCAATTGATCTATCACGCTATCCAGGTCCCCTCTTAACCCTATAATGTCCCCTTAAACCGTACCAAAATCATTTTTTTCACCATGATTTGTAACTCTAACTTAATTTTTTGAACTACCTTTGAAATACATAGATCAAAAGTACCAGACTCTATGTCATTCTTGTGAGGCATTTTCAGAGTTTTTTTCCTTTTCTAGCATTTGTGAGTGTTTAGACCAGCCATGCACAAATGTAGAAGGGTTTCAGTCTTGAAAAAAGTATCGATGGAATACACCATTATGATCATCTCATCGAGATAAATCCAACTACTTATTTTGTGCACAAGGGTGAAAAAATTGCCTAAAAAAGTGTACCAGTAGAATATACCATTGTTATCATCTCACAGAGATGAATCCAATGACTACTAATTTGCACAAGGTAAAAAAAAATTATAAACTTGTTTTTATTTTATTTTGACCTCAGTATTTTTTTTGTAAAAAAACATCATGAAATAAAACTACAGTGACAAAAAAATTAAATTATCCCCAGATCAAAAGTTGTGTTTTTTTACCTCTTAGTGCTCCAAAAAAATTGTGTTGCATAAGCTTACCCAAATCGAAACTCTGATACACTTGTAAGTAAATTATTTAGATGATTTATGATAATAGACTTATATATCAAAAAATTAAGAGTGAAATAAATAGATCCACAATAATAATTAGTGAAAGAGCATAATACTTAAATATTATGATTGAGTCACTTTGAGGGGGCAACCTCCACAATAATGCATTAAGAACATAATTCACAACATGATAATAAAAAATTAACCACTGCCTCTTATATATACTCCAATTATCCATGGTTATTTTATAGGATGACCATACTAAGAACATAGATAAATGCAACAAGTTAATATGAAGGCGTGTAAGCCACAATTTGGCCACAAATATCCCTAAATACACTATGGGTTAAGGGTGTATCACTGTATGCTTTGGTCTTTTATTATTTGGAAATAAAGTTGTGACCTTGGCAAAAAATAATATTTTTGTAAGTATCTATTATTTTTAATTAGAGATAAAACAAATTCATAGTACTATTTGTTTGTTCAGTTCAAAAACTTCCATACTATAGAGTCTTTTGGTGTAACTAATGTCTATGTCTAACAAAATATTGAATTCAAAGACATCAATGGCTAGATATAATATAAGCTCTATAGACACCAACATGGGAAAATATTAAAAAGGGTTTATGACCAATTAATCATAGATTTAGAACAAATAGGCTTTGGTGTGTGCTTTTGAAGTCAAACTATTGAATGTTTTGTGAATTGATCTAGGTTTTTGGAAGTTGGGGTCTCATGTTTTATCGTAACAAGTTTAAATATAGACTTTTACATGATAGATTATTTTATATATTTCACTCATGTGTGGATGAAGTGGAATTTGGAGGATTGATCTAATAATTTATGGTTACTTCTAATTTCCGTTTTAGTTTGGAGGTTGTAGATGGGTTTTCCCTACAACGATCATAATCATGGATGGGCACTTGGTTTTCATGTGAGATTTATAAGGATGGAGAATCAAATTTTAGTAGACCCCAATACTTGTAATGCCTTAATAGCCATTTCTCCAAGTTTTTATTCAAATTATTATTCATACTTATACATTGATGTCAAATTTTCATATATTTGTCTTTTTTAATTCTTACGTGTAGGAATTTCCTTTTTATTGCACTTTTAAGCCCATTAGTGAAAGTTGTTTATTTTTTTCATTCCTATTTCAGATTGGATTGATCAAAGTACTTATTTTTTTCTAATTTAGGTTGGATTGATCAAAGTATTTCTTTTTCCCTAGTTCAGATTAGAGTGATCAAAGTGTTTAACTATCACTAAATTAATAATTGATCAATTTGTGTATGATTGTTAATTAGATCCTTCTTCTATGACAAGAGCATAACCCTTGGAAACATAAGTGGTCTACTACACATTTTTATGGTAAATAACTATGACCCTCGAAGGTGCTTAAGAGGCACAAACGTAATTCTACGTCTACTTCATGGTGGGGTTTATGTGGAAGTTGTTCTAGTGATTGCCATGAAATTAATATACCCCCTTACCTAAGACAATTCCTTAAAGAAGAAAGGAGGGATGTTGCCTCTAACAGAATGAAGAAAATCTAATTCAATATTATTAATGATGAATACACTATAGGGTAGACAAACGCATAAGGCACCAATGCACACTTTGCTAATGGTCAAATCCTTCCCCAATTGGCAAATTAATTTTCCTATGAGAATATAGATCAAGTTCTCAAGCATCCTTACCGGATACTAGCTGAGTGGTTCTATACATATTCTAATTCAATAAGAGGCTTTGAAAGAACATCTAATCATCACATAAACCTTACATTGGGATCAAGAGTAACCACATTATTTTTTGTATTTGTATTCAAACTAGTATATAAGGCTATTAATTTCCCTGACTATGTAGACCCCAATATTTTTAAGGATTGAAAAAATATATACAATGTATAAGGGTGGGAAAATTCTAAAGACATTATCAAACATAACATGGGATACTAATAATATTTTTTTTAATAAATAAAATTTAAACTTGGGGATTGTTTAATATTTTAAGTAATTACAAAAGGCAAAAAATAAATATGAAAAAATGTTATGAGGAAATTATAGTTTTACAATATAAAGTACATTATAGTTGTTGGATCACTCCAAGATCTCTAAACATCACAGATTACATGAAAACCCATAAAGTAGGTGAAAATATACAAACAAGAGGTCATAACAATAGATCATGCATATGTTTGGATGGTACAATGTTAATGCTTAGGGTAGACATATATATTGGAAGGTAAAAACCACTTTGAATAATACTACAATGATAAAAAAATATATATATTCGAGGATTTCAAGTTATGTTATTTTATCCTTTAGCTTGCAGGTGATGCACAACACCATATCCAAAAAAATGCCACCATAGAAACTTGCCCAAATCGAAGCTCTGATACCACTTGTAATGAAAGTGCTCAGATGTTTTCATAATAGAATAATATATCATATAAATGACAATGTAAATAATAGATCCACACAATAATTGATAGAAGAACAAAAATTTTGATAAACATAAATGAGCCACTTTGATGGAGAAACCTCCACAACATTGCAATAAGATAAAAAATCATAATATGATGATAAAGTATGAACCACTACCTCTTATATATACTCTACTTAGCCATGGTTATCTCATAATATGACCATACTAAGAACATTAAAAAATGCACACATAATAACACTCAATGTTATGCAAAGATAGGTCTAAGGAGACTAAAAACAAAAGGCATGTTCAAATTCTTCACACTCAAATGGGAGGGCATGTTCAAATGTCCACATGCAAAAGAAACAATCAAAACACAAGACATTGAGGCCAATAAATAACATGTTAAAATGTTTTATAATTAAGGCAATGCATAAAAAAATAAGTACACTCAAGTAAGCCATGTGATAAAATAAAATAAGTGAAATATAAGCAACTAGCATAAGAATGTTGTACTAGTCCTTGTATATATGTCTTATCAAAATGTCATGTAGAATATCAATCAAGTACACTATGTAATATAGTAGCATGAGTGTAATTATTTTAAAGTGTTAGTATATAAGGTCAACATAATAATATAAAGTGATCATAAAATAATATAACATGTATCAATTGTGATCAATAGAAGAAAGAGTCCCTTAACATAGTGTGTCACATAGGTAGAGGAAAGGTCCAGCATTTGCATGCTCATGTATCATGGATCTATATACTTTTATCACACTCAAGTACCCATTGAACATATATGTGTAATGAAATTATGTGTTATATACTAACATAAAGTAAACAACTTATGCAAAAAGCTATTAAATATGTGAAATGCTAAATATTTTTGTATTTTTTATTTATTTGAATTTTTTTATATTTTCTTAACTATTTGATTTTTTTGGGTTTTGGGGTTTTTTAATTTATGTGGGAAAATGTTAGTCAATAATTATATCTAATGGATGATCATAGGGTTATTGAGGCTCGATATGGGGTATAATATATTGATCATAAATCAAAAGATCACGTACATGTGCTAAATGTCAAACTGTAGAATATGTGCTACTTTGCATGTGCCTCATGGAAACTATTAGTGTGTATCATTATTGTGTTTTTTATCTATTGTATGTTAATTTTTTGATAATATTTTATTCTTATGTCTTGGTAGTATCTAGTGATCAATAAAATATTGTATTATATACCTCAATTTACAACATTCCTCAGTGGGATAGCCTATGCATTGATGATACTTGTATTAAATCTAAATATTATGCATGTGAGTCCGAATCACATAAACCTCTATAGAGGGTATGATAGGTAAAATATGACACTGAATTAATATTTATATAATCTCAAATGTAGTCTTGGATAGCTTTGACCACTTGCTTCCTCTAAAATTATTGTCTGTGCATTTCTATTTAACCATATAGTATAGTCACATGTTGCTCTATTTTACTTGATGTGTGTTGGATATTTAGTATCATGTGTACTTGTTGATTATAATCATGTTTCAATAACTTAATTTTTTTTATTACTACATACCCTTAAATTCAGATAGGAATAAAAATGCTTAATTATAATGAGTATATTGATGTTGTGATTCTACTTTCTATGTTGACATAATTGTATGTGAATCCCCTAAAGTATCAGATTTGTTTCCTTCATTTATATATTTTTGAATTAATTTCAATGTCCATGTTTGATTTGAATAAAACATAATTGTTGATGTATGATTATATTTTTAAACATTTGGCTCTATGATTCCCCCATGTGAAACTCTAGCAAGATCTAAATCAACCAATGGTTCCTTGGTAGGATTGTGGGAGAGATTAATGTTTGGAGAGTGGACACTATAATAAGGAATTATTCTATTGGTTTACTTATATAAAGGCAAATAAACCATTTGTTCCTTGGTAGGAGTGTCATAATAAGTTTCAATCCTCTTAGAGTAACCTCTTGAAGAAGTGAGAGAAATAGACCTTGTTGTCTCATTCTTAAATGTATTAATTCATTTATTTATAAGTTGTGAAAGATTTTTATTAAATCATAACTATTATCATTGTGATGTCTATTAATACCATGATAAGTTCAAAATGATTTTCCTTTGATATTTTCATATCTATGTGGTGAAAGATAGTAATTTGGAGGAAGAGTAATCAACTTCTTATCCAATAAGACATTATGTATTTCATGGGGCCAATCTCTTGTGTGATAAAACTAAATTGGTTGCCTCTTGGTAAAAATATTTGCATTAATTGTATGAGGTATTTTGTATTATAAGTGTTTCCTTTTATGGAAAACCTTTCCCTACTCATTATTGCTTACAAGGGCCGACGTATATGTTATATCTGTATCTTTTGATTCAATCCCAACATCTTCGTATGTCTTTGTAGTTATATGAATTATCCCCAAATATTATCTAAAGCCAATGCTTCGTAAGAAATATATTAAAATGATTTGCATGTTTGGTAAAAATAACTGCACTTTTTGTTGAAGATCACCCACGACATGCATAAGAGATATGATTTCTTGAGAAAGAACATGACTGTTTTGAAGTATTGCATTTAATGGTTTAACCTTATTATTATATGTTTCCATTGGTACACTATTTTAAATAGGTGAGGGAAGTGTGGTAATATGCTCTTCTATGTCACTTTTCACTGAAGATGTATCATTTTCTTATCCTAAAGAATAATATTGCATAGGAGTTTAAAGAAAGAAACATTGTGTTCACTAATACCATTATCATTTTTATGTATATTATGTATAGAATCATTTCGTGTGAGTTTAATTGACATCTCATGCATACTATTTTGGCAAATAGTTTGATTAGTTGAATTTTCATTTTTTTTTGTTCACTATGCATCAAAGAATTATAGGGAGAATGCTTTGTATGAAATTACTCCTTGCCATCACTATGGATATTGTAATCATTATCATTCCAATAAAAATTATTTAAATCATTAGATTCATTATCACATGCATCATGTTTACTACTTTGACTAGTTCTATCATTTTCATGTTTCCATCCTAAAAGGAGAGGGAGAGAAGAATTGAATGCATTTGTATTTATGAGATCTAGAGAGAGAAAACTATCTTCACTTTTTTCATTTTCTAAGAATGGAAAATAATATTCAACATTTTCAACATTTGGTGGAGAATGAAAACACTCAACATTTGCATTATTTACTAAATGGGATATGCATTCAACTATTTTTACATGTATATCATGAAGAGATTTTATGCATGGAAGATGACTATGATAAACATTTTGAATAATATGATTCATTTTCTTAGAATTCATTTCAATTTTTAAATATTGAATTATATTTAATGTGATAGTAAATGGTAAAGAGGAACTAGGTGTTTTCTCAAATAATACATGTTTAGATTGCAAATCAACCGATATGGGAAAAATAGGAAAGCTAGGCTTCTCATACTGACTTTATAAATATGTATAATAATTATCATAATCATAATCATAGTGGTGCTATAAGTCTCTATGTAAGCATCAATATTTACATTTACATCAACTCGGGTATTTGTCCATTCATTATTATAAGTGTAAGGGGTTGCTATAAAAGAAGACTTTTTATCACACTTTTGATTAGCCATAAGATCTTCATAAATAATGTATTGATCATCATGAAGATTAAATATAAAATTGAAATGATGAGGATTCTAAGGCTCTTCACTATTGGATTAATTTTGAGAGTGATAAATTGAAACACACCTAAAATAACAAATATCAAATATCACCTATATTATGCCTATACAAAAATCACAACTGGAAAAAAAATGCAACAATATGAAACTCGTAGAAAGTTGAAACCCTAGAGAAAGCTAGGGTTTGGTTCAATCATGCTTATAGGTCAATCTCACTAGAATGTTTTATCTAAATTTATATTTTACACATATCCTATAGAAATAAAAAAATTATTACAACAATATAAACAACTCAAATCTGCATAGTATAATACATTATTAACAATAGATTCAATCAAGCATGTGAAATAAACATAATAGTGATTGTACAAATATGTGGATAATGGTTAGAAGAGCTAATATCTTGTTTTTTGTTCTATTCTACCCTTTCATTATTTCCCAGCTTCATATAAATCCTGAAACTCAGATCTATGTTCTGTTCATTCAAGGTTATGACTATTTTTCTTACCTGGACATAGTACCATCAAAATTTAGACACTATCATTAATGTTAGTATCCTCTATATGTTACTATACTACTTTAAATATAGATTCTTTTCTATAAATTCCACATGTGCCTATTAGGGTTCATTATCACCTTACATATTTTCTATAATAAGATTGATCCTAGGACTGATTTGGAAATAGGTAAAAATAGGCTAGTAGATCTTAGTTGTGCTATTGTTTATTTATATCATACATTTTATAAATAATCTTTCAGATGGTTAATTAAGACAAATAGGCTAACCCGTACATATCTAAATATTTCAAATTTGAATGTTGTTAGGGTACATACACTAATGTTAGATCTGGGACACTAGCATTTATGCTAGTGTCCTAGTATGAATGGTAGTGTCCTAGAAAATAGAGAAATTTTAAATCTTTGTAACTAATAGTGAAGGATGTACATCAAGTTTAAGATTTTGTGGGCTATAAGTGTTTTTGTTATTTATAATATTAGGGTCAAACCATAAGATCGCTAATTAGGTATAATGAGATGGAGACTGCGAGCCTTTCAATAGTGAGAGATTTAAGAACTAAAGGGTATATCCTTGAGTGATATTTTTCAAGTGTCCAAGACTATTTTATCATGTAAAATACATATTTATCATCTACACTAATGCAGCATATTAGGTGATAAAAATGGTTGATATTATTCTACTATGGTTGGTATCGTAGAAGGCAAACTATATCATCAATACCATACATAATTGAATTATATAATAGGATAAGATAAAATATGATCAATATAGTATGTATTCATACAATGTCTATGGAATGATTTTTATTTCCAATATTATACAGGGATGTCCAATTTAGTAGGACATGAAATACATTATTGGTGTAGTATAAAATGTATGTGTCTAATGCACTAGCATGGGAGTAACATCATCGATAAAGTATTAATAAAGACTATTTTTTACTTTAATTCCATTTGTAGTTATATTTTAATTTGATTTAAGATATTTGAGAAAAAAATGATTGGGTATTATTGTTTGAGATTTTGTAGAGGCAATGATGATTGTGGATGGGTGTAGATGCACATTGGTTACTCAATCTACTAGCTAGGCTATCAAACTTAGATAAAACATTTTTGACTAACTTATCATTCTAGAGGAATCATGGAGATGTGCTAGGTCCTTTTGAGTGTGGAACTAGTGACATTGTTTCTAAGGAACTAGGAGAATTTTACAAAGACATTTAGGTGGGATGGGGATGGGGACATAGTGGAGGCAACCATCACCTTAGAGGATATTCATGCAATATTAGGGCTGATGATAGAGGGAACTCCTATGATTTTTGATGCACCTATGCCCATAATAGAGAATCAAGATCTAGAATGATGGGACACATTATCTAACTAATATAATCAACATAAACTAATAGTGAGACTCTTCAACATCTATGTGTTGAGATTTTAAAATATATAAAAGCCCATCATCATTTTAGTAACCATGCATTACTATGTCACATTTAAAATGGCATTGTGACATTAGACACTCTATCCTTCCTCTAGTATAAATTGAAGTAAGGCATAACATATGATATGGTAGCTATAATCGAGGTACAAATCATGCATGAGTCATATGGCATGTTCAGTTGGGTTAAATAGACTATGGGTCCCATCACATAATTCACATTCTAGAGATATGACAGATTATGTGTCTAAATGTTAGACTACCAGATGAAATCATGGACCACCTTCCTTGGGTGAGGAGGTGGGAGTAAGATCATCGGGTGAAATGAGTCCCCTACTTATAACAATTTAGTCTATAAGACAATATGATACCATATGGATGGAATATTGAGGGAGTGTGGACTCATTAAAAACATTTCCATCAAGCACGTATGAAGGCTAGGGTCACAAGCCTCTACACATGGTGGATCAAACCTCACTCATGATTTTGGGTCATAGGATGGTCTTGATAACTACACCTAGTGCCACCTTTAGGTTTCCTACCCAATTAGGTGAGGCAATCAAGAGAAACAAGGAGTGGGAGGAAAACAGGTGTATCATCCAATGTGCTAATGTTGAGACATTATTGTTCCCCATAGAAGAGGAGATTACAATAATGATAGTGCCTAGAGGGGAGGGAAAAGGAGTGGGTTAGATTTAATCTAGATGTGCCTATGATAGATTTAAATTTACCTAGAGATTATATATGGGTTGCTTGAGGATGAGTGAATCCATTGGGGGGTAGGGTATAAGTATTTTAATAAGAGATATGGGTGGGATCCCAAATGATTTAGACCTGAGATGATGATCTTATTCTCAAATGTACTCAATAAATATAGACCATTCTAGAGAGTCTCTTATAGATAAGTATAAATTTTATTACTTTTTACTATCACTTTACTTTTTAGTCTTAGAGATATGCATGCTAGGTATTAGTGGTAAATTTACTTTGCATATTTTTATATAAATGGAGATTTGATGTTGATTTTATTTGCTTTTATAAATGGTGCATCAAATATGGCATCGCGTAAAGCTATGATTGAAGTTCACACCAAGAGATCTTGGATGACATGTTTCACGATCACAATACGACAATCATGGTATATCCCATAATACTTATTCCTAATGCTAAACTAGTTGCTTTATTTTAGTATGGACTACTACACAATATATATGTTAGTGAAAGCAGGCTACTTCTGGTAATACAATAGTAGTCTTGAAAGGAGCATAGGATATGGTATGATAGTAGGTGGTAATGGTGTAGATATATTTATACAAAAATAGGGATACATAGATGTCTAATTCTAAAATCACAACACAACATGAGAGGTGGCCGATAGCTAGGATCCATAAGCTCGAGATGGAGTTGGCCAAAGCACATATAGAGGCCAAAATATTTCAATCTCAGACTCAAACATGAGATGTCTATATGAGAATTTATATCTATAGCTTGTTTACAAACCATGGAAACTCTCCCACCTAGGGATGAATATGATCCACAACTATAGATTTATATGTTCTATATTTTTATGTATAATGTTTTTTTTTTGTGTGTGTGTATCATTAGTTTTGATTCCTTTTTTTCTACATGGGCTTATAAAATTTTCACATTAGCAAGTGTTTTGGTTATAACATCATGCTATGAGTATGTTATCATGGTATATATATATATTTTAAATTTTATACAAAATGTGAGAAAATGCATGGTAAAAAATAACAAATATTAAAGTGTAAAAATGACATCTCAAGTAATTATATAGAAAAATAAATAAACAAAAGATGTGTAATAAATGAATTTAAAACATACCAAACATAAATAAGATGAAAATATTAAGGCACAATGTAAGAAATGTGAATTTTTTAAAGAAATAACTCATAAATCACATCAAAATGTGATATATATTGAAATATAAGATGTGAATAATAATTATAATAATAAATATCCAATGTAAGAAAATAAATTAATAATTTAATCTAACAACAATATCGAAAATGAAATCAATATCATCCAATGTAAGACAATTGAAAACTAATATCAAATAAATGTGAATATCAAATGATTCTAAAAAAATTCACTATAAGATAATTGAAAGCTTAAATCAAACAAAGACACACCAATAAAGAATAGCAAAGACTCAAACAAGTGGAATCTCAGAATCAATGCTTGTACTAAAATAAAAATGAAGGAAAACATGAACTTATAAAGACATAAATCTTATGACAAAGATGGTGCATTTATAAAAAAAAATATGGGAATTTTTAGGGAGGCCTAATTATTCCCTAAGGTCTTACAATGGAACTCACAAAATAAAAATCCAAGAGGCATTATAAATGAAAGGTAAGAGTCAAATCTAAAGAAAGTAGATAGAAAAAGAAACATAAATTAAAGGGTGTGATCAATTAAAGTCAATATACATCAAGGGAATATTAAGAAAGGGAATATTTGAGTTCTAATATATTAAGAGAAATATGATAGTTATAGATCATCTTAGCCCTTGCATACACCTTGCTTACTTACAAATACATACATACATGCATACATGCATGCATACATACATATATGTATATGTATGGATGTATGTATGTATGTGTATGTACGTATGTATGTATGTACGTACGTATGTATGTATGCATGCATGCATGCATGCATGTATGTATGCATGTATGTATGTATGTATGTATAAGCAAGGTGTATGCAAGGGCTAATATGATCTATACCTATCATATTTCTCTTAATATATTAGGAATCAAATAAGGTCAATTGAATAGAGCTTGCATATACTTGGATGATTGGGTAAGGAATGATGAATTTCTTAGACCTAGGATAAGGCAACCTACAACTCAATTTTCAATAGGAAAGGGTTCTAAATCTTAATCCTACGACACAAGGATACAGCTCTCACTACACCTAACAAAGGTAAATGTGTGTAAACTATGTTTTTAAATATGTAAGTAAAGTAAATGGCTATAAAGGGGTACAAACTAGATTAAAAGATGAGTTAGAAAGGTTGTAAAGGTGTAAGGTGAAATAGTCAACCAAATGAGGATCTATGCAACTTAAAGTGATTAATGGAAAGTGTAGACACTATGATTTTGGATGTCATATATGAATTATTTGGTGTCTTATGCCTTTAAATTATTATTTCATCCTAAATATGCCTATCATAAAGTCTAAAATATTTACCATTAGGTACTCGGTAATTTGTTTTTACAAATTACCATTTTTACCTTATTAACCAACAAAATCCAATTTACAACCCATAGATTATATCAAATTTTAACCCTCCAAAAACTTACACTCATAGTAAAACCATTGCTAACAAACCCACATTTTAAATCCCAAATTATCCCATAGTTGGAACAAGCCAAAATAGATCAAAGCAAACTTTTTCCAAAAAAGGTGAATTGGTAATGTCTCTTGTGATCGACACTAATTTTCCCGAATCGGCATAGATCTATATATACACAGGCAACCCTTTGGTTTGGCCCCCCTATAAAATTTCAATCTTGAAGCATTATTAAGATTTATTCAAGAGAATTAAAGGAAACCTCTAGCTCCAACCTGACAAAAGTAGGTTATACCCAGTCTAGAACGATCATCACAAACCAAAGAGATTGTTTGCACTTATAAAAGGACATAATCTTCCTGCATCTGTTTCAAGGTAAGTTCTTTATCTTAAATATTTCTTTTATTATTTAATTCTATTTGTTTCCTTCTCATTTAACTATCAGAACATCTTAGATATCCTTAGTTTTCTTTTAGAATCATCAGTTATCCTTTAGATTTATGTTTATGAAATTGTGTAGTTTTAACAAAGTCGACACTGATTCATCTTAATTAGTATCGATTTTATAGGATCGACATCAATCCCTGCATTTTATTTTAGAATCCAAGCCATTTAGTCATAAAATTGTCTTAGATTCATTCTGATTTGATCTTCTACCTTTATAAATATGGAATTTATCTAGAGATGAATCTGCGCGGTGTTTCACATGAAATAATTAGTATCCTTGATATGCCCATCATCTCTCAACCTCTCTTTGCCAACCAGAGTGACATAGCCTTTGAGTTATCACCTTGTGCCATTGTCTATTCTCCTTTAGTTGAAGCCACTTTTGACCAATTAGATGTTATACAAGAAGATGTGAATTCTATTGGAGCTTATTGGAATAAACACTTTGCTTATGTTGATAATTTAGATGAATATTAATTCCCAAGCATTTTATTATCGCATCCTTCTATTTTGTAATTTTAGTTTTTATTATCCACTTAATTGTAAAAATAGTGAGCTGACATCCTCTTGAGGAAGTTCATAACTTCCTGACATTGGTTCCTAACCAGGCATCTCACTTATCTATCTATTAATCAAATTTGTCCAAGTTGTCTCATTGTGTGCAAGTTATTCTTCCAAGACAAAAAGGAGTTCCCACATTTGTTGGATTCAAATGGTATGCAACCATATTTTTATCTCTAGGTATTCCTCATAAACCCTGTTTGTATTTAAGTTTTTAGTAGATAATTAAATTAAAAGAAAAAAATGAAAAAACTACTATTACATTTTGGTACACCCGGTGGGACCCCTAAAGTCTCATTGTTCTTGATATATTTCATTGTGAAATTGTTCATTAGTTGCATCTTTTCTTGGTTGTTTGTTTTCATTCAAAATAAGATAAAATCCAAAAATTCTTACTTTTCCTTTTAAGGTTTTATAAAAATTGCATTCATCATTTGCTTACTTAGATAATTCACATAAACTAATCTAGGTGAATCAATATATCTTAGTAATCACACCTTCTCACACACATCCAAAACCACATAATCTTAAAATAAGCATTTGAAACATTTTCCTACCTAAGGTAGACCCACTTGGATTTCATCACCAAGGGGAAAACTGACTCGATATACTGACCGAGTATAAAAATTCTAGAAAGAATTATAAAGGCTAAGCATCTGACACCCTTATTATTATGGTGTGTGAAGTGAGGGGGTAAGCCCCAATACCAAGCCACATACATTCTTCTAATATAAAATCAGGCCTCAATGTACCTTCATGTATATAGAAGTTCCCATCCTTAAACAAAAAATCAAAACCATATTTAGATTACCATTTCTTAGCACCCTCATTGACCTTTTTCCTTATCACACTCTAAAGTTAATTTCTTAAAAAAGTAAAATATTTTAAGTTCATTTTGTAGTGTGTGTGCTTGTTTCCACTAAAATGAGATAATCAAAAAGACTATTGTGTGTTTTTTTATTATTTTTCTTGGTTTCTCTTTAGTGCTAAATGGTTTTAATGTAACAACAATTGTTAAAGCAAACCAAATCCACAACCTCATCCTCATCTATGGAGAACACCCTGAGTCTTCCTACCACTCCTTAGTCTATAGAGGAGGGTATTCCCCAATTCTATACTCAAGGAGATCCTAAATTTGCCAGCATATTCGATAGTAATCCAATTGATCTTAACCATTACCTTAGCACTCGATCCATACATATTCCACTTTCCCCTCATACACAGTCTTTTGGGAATATTTTTGGCATGCCCCTAGAGGGACCTAAAGGGTTTACTACAGCCATGGTTTCCTCTCTCAACAGTCCTCCCCCAACAGGTTATGTTATTAACACTATGCAACCTTTAAACAATCCACCTCCAGTAACATCTAGTGGTCCATCTCCAACTAGTGCCCAAGACCAGAATGTAACCACACCTCAACCTATGTTCACTTCACCTCCTATCACAACACCTCAGAACTTAGTAATTTCAATCCCTGAAACTCTCCCACCCATCCAAACTAGCATAACTTCAAATCCCCAAACTCAACCTTTGCAACAATCTCCCTTGAGTCAACCTCCTCCGTAGTACATCCTATTGACTACCCAATACATAGCTCCTTTGCAAGCCTTAGGTCCACTTATATACCCTTGCAAGCCCCATAATATGTGATGACATCCCAACTGATTATGACCACTTCAATTGGTTACCCCTTGTCACAACCCTTTTCCACTCCATTTCATACCTATAAACATCTACAATAGAATGTCTGAGGGGGTATTCCTCAATATAATACCCAACCTAACCTTGTGAACATCCTTATGAATAGGATGGCAAATCTAGAAGCCTCTACCTCTGGGCAAAAAAATATGATCATTTATAAGCAAATATGCAATGAACCCATTAATCCAACTGTCCCTATTGGACCATACCCCTCATAATGGGAACTTCTGACATTTATGAAATTTCAAAATAAAGAAGTTCCTCAGTAACACATTAGAGCATTTAGACACACTTATCATCTTATAGTTCATGATGACACTCTTCTCTTAAGAACATTTCCCATGTCACTAGCTAGACCAACTTTAGACTAGTATAGTTCTTTCTTCAACATTCCCTATTCTCTTTTGGGCAACTAGCCCAAATATTTTTAGAGTGCTTTTCCATTAACATTGTAATAAAAGTGACCATAACTGACCTTTATGCCATTAGACAATTTGATGACAAATATATCATTTATTTCGTGTCTAGATGGTGGATTCTTATAAACCAACTTAATTTTTCCCTTCCTCAACTAGAACTAATCAAATTATTTATGAGATCATGTGTTAAACATATCTCATCAACATTATGGATTCAATCCTTTAATACATTTGATGAGGCCTTTTCCATGGCCCGTAAACTAGAAATCTTAGCTTTAGAAGAAGGGAAGGTAAAGTTACATAATAAAAATTTCAAATATGATCCCTCCAAAGGAAATAAGAATACCAAAACCAAAGGAACTACTAACCAAAGGAACTACTAATGTTATGGTCTTAAAATTAGCACCTCCATAGACAAAAATCTGATCCAAACCTTCTACCTCCCAAGCACAATCACAAAAACCATTAACATGGTTTCCTTTGTGGTAGTACACACCCTTAGGGGAATCTTATGCTTCTGTTTTAGACAAGCTCTTAAAAGCATCTATCATCAAACTTATTCCAAGTAGACCTCTTGATGAATCTTGCCCTAGGCCTAGTTGGTTCAAATAAAATGACTTCAGTAATTACCATCATGTACTAAGTCATGACATCAATAGGTGTTGCTAATTCAAAGGTCTAGTTCAAAACCTTATTGATCAAGGAGAGTTATAGTTAGATAATCCTAACAATCCTCCTAATCAATCCATAGACATATTTAGGTAGTCATTTCCCAACCATGCCTCTATGTCTAATTCCATATAGGCTAATTTAGGATGCATCTCAGACCATGAGACCCATGTGATAAGTACGATCCATGATCAACTTTTAACTAAAGAGGTTGGTAGTGCTTCTAAATCACCTTCCATGACAACTAAAATTCTAGATATCCTTACAATATATGCATTCAAACCATCTAAATCAAGTAGAGCTATCCCCAAGACTCACTCAGGCTTTCTGGATCTCATTATTTAGGATCCTCTCGAAGAAACATTACCTAAAGCTAATCAAAATAATCAACTAGAAACAAAGGATGAGAAAGCTATCAAATAGGATGCTTGTTTAGACATCACATAAAATACACACACCACTCATTTAGTCACTACAATACCTTCAAGTAGCATAACTATCCCCTATAGTTTAGTCCCCCTGAGAACATTGTTACGCTACTTCAACCAAACCTAAGACCATCTTCCCTTATAGCTCAGAAAGAGCCAAATCTTGTAAAAAGATAAATTAGGGGGAATGCTTCAGGAATTGAAAAAAAAACCTTGGGGCATCACGAGGAAAATAATTACAACACCCTCCCATAAGGATTGAACTCCTTAAAGAGGATATCCCTACTAGCCTTGATCATATTTGAAAAGGGAAGACACCTCTGCCACCAATTTAAACTAGAGCATCCATATTGGGACCTCACCCTTTGGTGAGACTAAAAACCACCATTGTAGAATCCTCTTCTAAAGAGTGTATACCATTATAAAGGGGTCTTCCCACTATAATAATGCCAATTCATAATCCTTTAAATACTTACTACCCACGAGGCCTAAGTTTATAGTCTTATCCCAAACATAAAGTACCTATTGTGGGGAATATTCAAACAACGAGTGAAAAGGATCAAGACTCGAAAGCAAATGCAACCTCCATGTCAATGCCTCAAAAGGTCAAAAAACCCAACCAAGATTCGTTGAGGGGTTCTTACTCTAAGATTCTTAGTTAACTTCTTCAAACTTCCCTTTGTCATACTACCACCCATAAAACCTGTTAACCCCCATATTCAAAAACCGGTGTGGTATCAGGAAAAGAAGAAATGCACATATCATCAAATAGCGGGGCATGATACTGAAAGTTATAATGCACTAAAATTTGTGGTTCAAAACTTATTAGAAGAGGATGATCTTTTAATGGAATAATTTGGTCATGACTATCCCCATAGTCAAACTAGTAGGGTCATATCCACCTCGGGGAACTAGTATATTTCTAAGAGGATCAAAATAAGTTTCAAAAGAAGATAGAATATATGATAGAACTCAATATCAACCCCTCCTAAACCCTCTATATTTAAATGAGTCTAAAAACATGACTAATCCATAATTTTTTTAGATAGACATGATACATAGTTATATGATCCCAGACCCAGGGTCATAAGACCCAAAATCCAAATAAAACCAAAGTGACTATTTCAAAAGCTCCTGCTTCTACCATAAATAGTCCTATAATGCCCATCCTAAAACCTAAAAATTCTATTTTAGGAAAGGTGAAAAATAATAATGCTTTAGATTTGGTATAGATATCCATTCTAAAGCAGCTTCATCAACTCCCAATCAAGATGTCTTTATATGAACTTGTCTAAAACTCTCTACAGCATCATGAGGCTATGATAGAAGCCTTGCAAGATACTAAGATATAATCAAATGAACCCCAGTCTCTATTGGCTTTTATCACATCATTTCAAAATTTGGCATCCATAACATTTCACTATTTTGAAATATCACCATTGCACCCTGATGATCAGGATCCACCGCTATTTATCACTACCCAAATTAATCAGACCTGAATCAAACAAGTAATGCTTGATAATGGATCAAACATAAATATTATCTCCTCTCATGATTTTAAGAAACTATAGTTACCTAAAACTATTGTAGCTCAATCTCCATCTTACAAGCATTCAATGATATTGTGGCCCCTACATTAGGAACGGTTGTCCTTCTCATCCAAGTAGGAATACGTACCCTCCCTAAGTTATTTTACATAATAGAAGGGGAGTTTCAATACAATATCCTAGTAGTCTTTCCTTAGATATGTGGTATGCATTATGTCCCCTCCGCCTTGCACCGATGTCTTAAATTCAAACATGAGGGTAAGGTTCATAGTGTCTCGGTCAATCCCCATCCATTTAAAACTTGCAACCTTACCTTTTGACCAAATGATATCTTAATTCCATTACAAAGTGTGATCCCATAATCATCTAGTACAACAATTCTTGTATCAAGAATTACTAGCAAGGATTCTCTTGATTCCATGTTTCATCAATTATCGATGGGAGAATATTAGTTACTAATGCTCAACACTCTCCCCACTCCCCAAGAATATGGGTGTCCCGATAAACAGCATGCATTTTATCTTGATCTCAGGGAACTCATTCCCTTTGGTCCACCTTTCTTCCACACTCATTTAATCTATGGGGGGATTGATCAACCTTCTTTAGGTCTTGATAGCTAAGCCCACGCCAAATTATTCACCTCAAACTTCTCATTCTAGATAAACCCCACTTTGCATAAACATACCTACAATGGTGTGCTTAAAAGGGCTTTGACATAGGACACGACGAATAAAGGCCACACATTGTCATGTTAGGGTATTTTAGGAAACCTCATGAAAATCATGGCCTAGGTTTTAACAAAAATCCCAAAACCATCCCAAAAACCACTCTTCTACCTATTCTTAAAGAAGACACATCATCCTCACCATCCAACACCCCTTTTGAGATAGATGAGGTTGTATCCATTCCTCCAGACTTTTTTTATCAATACCATCATTATAGAACCTATCATCTATCACATCAATCAGGAAACCAAAACCATTCCTCTCTCTTACCCAAACATGCTAGAGTAGGATTTTCCCACCATCCCTATTATTCATTGCCAAGACGATGAGTCGATCTTAACTTATTTAGGCACATAGAACTCCCATCTATACAATTCTCTTCCATCTAAAACCTCTAGTATATTAAATGAAGCTACCATAGACATTAACATAAGATCTCATGAGACTCCGAGAATTGTTAAGGTCAATAAATATTTATATCCTCAAGAGCACCAGGATTTCACTACATTTCTAGTAGACCATAGTGAAACATTATCTTGGTCCTATAGTGACATGCCTAGTATCAACCCTGTTATTGTCATCCATAACATTGTCACATTTATTAATGCCAAACCTATAAAAAAAAATTGAAAAATGCATCCTCATGTTACACTCTTAGTCAAACAAGAATTATAATGTCTCTTATCTGTCAATTTTATCCAACCTATGGACTACACTCAATGGGTGTCTAATATCATCCCTATCACAAAACCCACAAGAAAATTGTGCCTTTGTACTGATTTTTGCAACCTTAACCTTGCTTGTCCTAAAGATGATTTCCCTCTCCCTAATATTGACCAATTAATGGAATTAACAAAAGATCATAAAATGTTGTCACTTATGGATGGTTTCTCTAGGTACAATCAAATCCTCATCACATTATAAGATCAAC
Organism: Torreya grandis; assembly: GCA_037957365.1. Taxonomy (NCBI): domain Eukaryota; kingdom Viridiplantae; phylum Streptophyta; class Pinopsida; order Cupressales; family Taxaceae; genus Torreya; species Torreya grandis. Next base: position 332,035 of record JARHVA010005881.1, read on the forward strand.
ATAAGACTTCATTTGTTACTCCCTACTGGACTTTTTGCTATCGAGTTATGCCTTTTGGCTTAAAGAATGCTAGGTCCACCTATCAAAGTGACATGACCTATATTTTCCATTACATAATCCATAAAATCATTGAAGATTATGTGGATGATATCCTCGGTAAGTCAAACCTAAAAAAAGACCATCTTTCGATGCTTAAAATACTATTTGCTCACCTAATCCAATTTTGTGTTAATCTCAATTCCAATAAATGCATTTTTGGGGTTTTGACAGGGAAGATTTTGGGTTTCATCATCTCTATTCGGGGGATAGAGGTCAACCCCGCTAAGATCAAATCCATTATATAAATGTGACCCCAATCCAATCTTAAGCAAGTCCATAGATTACAAGGAAAATTACCGTCCATTCATCATTTTATCTCCTAGTTATTTTTTTTTATGTCAACGATTTCATCACCTCCTAAGGAAAGATACCCAATTCATTTAGGACTCGGGCTATCAAAGGGGCTTCAATGCCTTAAAAAACTATCTTATCTCACCCCCAGTTCTCATTGCTCCTAAGGAGGGGCAACCTTTCTTCTTGTATATTTCAGCCACAGACCATGCCTTAGGAGCCATGCTTACCCATCATGATGAGAAACATAAAGAGTAGTTGGTTTATTATATAAGTCACACTCTTGTTGAATATAAGATATGTTATACACAAATGGAAAAATTATCCCTGGCTCTAGTCTTTATAGCTTCCAAGCTTTGCAATTATTTGCTTAATCACAAAATATGTGATCACGAACATGGATCCCCAAAAATTTATGCATTCAAAGCCTTATCAGAATCAATGAATGGTCGAATGGCTCATGCTTTTGGCAAAATTTGATCTTGAGTTTAACCACCAAAAATTAGTTAAAGGTTAAATCATTGTTGTTCAACTTGTTGAGGCCCCTCTTGCTGATAATCAACCAATTAATTATGAAGTCCCAGATGAGTCCATAGCCTCCACATCTCAACTAGATCCTTAATATCAAAGGACTCTATTCTTTGATGGATCCAAGTGTAAGCATGGTGGGGGATATGGAATTATCATAATCCCTCTAGGGGGACACCTATACATTTATCTTTTAAAATTTATTTTAACTGCACTAATAATATGGCAAAGCATGAGGCTTTGATCATAGGTCTCCAAACCACTTTAGCCTTAGGTATTAAATCACTTAATATCTATGGTGATTCCCAACTTGTGGTCAATCAGATAAAGGGCATATAAAATGATACCCTCCATGAATATAAGACCTTGAATAGTCAATTACTAGTTACTTTTGAGCATTATGATATCCAAGCCACTCCTTGGATAACTAACAAGTTTACGGATACCATGGCCTCCTTGGTCTTGTTTATCCCATATTTGTCTCAGGAATCTAAGTTATTTGTTCTCATCCACAAAATCAATCAACCTTATTTTACCAAAATTGATCTTCCTTCCATCCACAATATAGAAGAAAACACATTGGATCTTTGGTACACACAAATATTTGATTATTTATCGAGGGGGATTATTCCTCTAGATTTATCCAAAAATGACAAGCAAGCTTTCTAGTAATGCATCACTCATTTTGTCATACTAGGGGTGTTCTCTATAAACATGGTTTTGATGGTATCTTTCTTTGTGTAGACACCTAAAAATGGCCACTGTTAACCTTCAACCAGTTTTTTGACCAATTTCCACTTAAAATACACAATTTGGTTTAAAAACACTAAAACACATTAAAAGATTTAAAAATGACATATTCAAGTGCCGATTTTGGCCAGGGTATCCTTAAATGGGGCAATGCAATTTATGGGTCAGCTAACTTTGATCAGATCATTCTGAGTCAAAATGTCAATTTTGCACCTAGGTGTTCTAGGTTGCTCTTATCAAATTTTTTGCACAAGACATGTGCTTTTATTATTTGTTGTTGGTAAAATCTTAAGTTCCAACGCATCTGACATTGACTTTCAATTCTAATTTAGTCAAATTTTAGACCAATAACAAGGCATTCTGATCAATTTGAGTAATTTGTGCACAAAATGCTTGATCATGCTTAATAGCTAATTAACCCAAATCAAGGCATAATTAATAATTCCATGGAAACTTATTGAATACTTGTTTTTAGAAATAAATATTGAATATCTACATCATCAGGTGACCTCATTTCTTAAGAAGACATCCCTAGACCATAAATGTCATAAATATCAAGATTCATGTCCTCCATGCCTCATCAATACCTTCCATGATGCCCTCCATGCCTCTTAATTGCTCTTTTATCTCAAATATTGATAATCTTATTTATCAATTTTAATTGAATAATTATATTAATCCTTAGCCACACATCTCAATCTTGAGATGGACAATTCAAGTTGATTCTAGATATTTGCGAAAATCTATAAATAGAAAAGCCATGAACATCATTTCTAAGCTATTTTGGTGCAAAGTTATAATGCACAAATATCTTATAGAATCCATTTCAATTAGTGTTACCATGCCAAATTGATTCCAAGCCAAGCCAAACCACAAGCCAAAGGTGCCAAGAAGAAATGGAAGTAGCCAAGCTTCCATTGCCAAGGACTTCATGAGCACAAGCTGAGCAAGCCACTACAACAAGCACTTTGGAGCATCCAATGGAGGTAAAAGAGGGTTTCTTTTACATTTTATTTGTGTGTTTTATTCATGTTTGTTAACTAAGCTCCCCCTAGTGTCTAAGTCTAGAAATGTTATGCTAGTTAGTGTGTTTCTTTCATTTTGTTTGTATTTTGGAACTAACACCGTACTAACCATCCTCTCTTAAGTCAAATTTTTAGATCACATATGACACGTCTGATGGGATCAGACACATCCCACACATTAAGAAAATCAGTTTGCAACTTTAAAATATTTATTTGGACCATTAAAACTCTTGCAAATTGATTTATTAACTTTATTTTGCCATTTTTGTTTGCCACAGGTTTACACAATAATTGACATCAGTTAGTAAGATCAACATTAATTGGATAGTTTAACTGATGTCGATTAGTAAATTGACATCGATTGGATACTTGTCATCGATCACATTGGTATAATCGATGTCAGTTAGATAACGATCATCAGTTAAAAAATGTAACCATCGTCGGTTATATAACTGACGTCGATCACTGTGTTTTTCTTAAAACATAGACACAACAGCTCTTTTTTTAAAGTTCATTATTTCAGACCCAAAAGAGCTTCAAGGATAAAAGACATGCTAACATTTTTGTTGTAGGACCAAGTTTGACATTTTTTAAAAACATGTTTTAGATCACCTTTTGCATGCTTAAAAATCAATTAGGAACCTTGTTTTGGTGTTTAACAAAAAAATAAGATGTTTATGGTGAATGTTTTCAAAGTTTGCAACTAAGACCAAGAAGTCAAATGAACACCATCTCATTTTCCATTTGGACTTAAAAATAAACTCACATTTTCAAAGTTTTTTGTATTTACTTAGTTGTTTAAGTTAGATTTTGTTTGGCAAAAAAAAAGATGTGTGTATGCTCTTCCATTTGTCCCTTTTAGGGAACCCTTAGAATCAAAAGCATCATTCCTATTACAAGTAGCCTAGTCCAAGGCTTAGAAAGAAAGTCATCTAAAGCACTCTCTAAAAACTCATCAAAGTTTGGGTGACCTTGAAAATGACTCTAAAGTCTTTCCACTTTCATGCTTTCTTTATTTTTATGCAAACTTGGCTTGTGAGGGTGACTTCATCACCTCCTGCAAATTCTTTAGGGAAGCTCTAACCCAGAGTTTCACCTCCCGATATTGGCTTCAGTTGGCTCTTAATTGGAGTTGCACACGAAATGTATATACATTTGGATATCGCAATACACTGAACGAAAAATAAGATGTAGTGGTTGTAAAAAAGACTAGACCTTTTTACAACTAGCCAATGTCGCGATCATCTAATTTTTGTGTTTTTTTTTGCATTATTTGAGGTGAAAGTCATTATGCAATTAATTCCCCTAAAGACGTTTGAAACTTGATAGTTTAGTCAACCCCACATTGACATACCCTTGTTAGGATTTGGATGAATATACTTAGTATATTTTGGTCATGTTTGTTTGGTATGTCTTGAAACTAAAACTTGTGTGTTTGTTCATAAGCCATGTCAAAACTAATTTGTTTATATGTCACTCTTTTGTCTAAAGAGGTATTATGCTAGTCGTTTTACACCATAATTGTGCCTTGAATTTTTTGTTAAATGTGTTTGTGTGTGTGTCATTTGAGTTATAGAGGGTAGGCATTATGCTGCCCAAATCATGTCAAACAGCTTTTCTTTAAGTCTTTGAAACATATATTAGCCACATCATTCGAGCATGCTTGCACCATAAGGTTGCTCAATTTGTTTCAAGACCAGTTTACCTTGCACCAAAAACCATTATTTCAAACCATGTCATGTATACCATTTAGACTTTTGTATTGTGCCGTCATACTGTCCAATCTTGTCTAGTTTGTTTGGTCAAATCCTAGTTTTCAACGTTGATTTTTCAATTAACATTGTCAAGTTTGGATTTGAATATTAATTGATTTTTGTTTAGGCTTTAATTCATGAGGCTGATATTTAGACCTTTCTCTTTTGGGTTGCATAACTTTGGTTAATTGATTATCCAAATTTGAAAACTATTGATGGTTTGTTTGTTTAATACTTATTATCATCATTGTTTATGTCTTTATTTGGGAAAACATAGTCTTTCTCAAAGAGCCTTTTGTCTTATGTCTTATTCCAACTAATCATGTTTATGTTTGATTCCATGTGCCAGGTTTATGTCAAAGTTATTTCCAAAATTTTTAGATTAAATCAAATCACATCATGCATATTTATTTGAGTCTAGCTTTTGACTCCACGTTTGGATAAAATACCTAGCAATTCAACTTTTTCCTTTCCTAGTTTAGACCTTGTTTGGAACACTTTGACCTAGACTTTCAACATGTTAGTTTTTATTCAGACACTTGACATTTGTGCGTATAACATTTGACATTAGACATTTGATGTTAAACTATTTTATGTCAAGTCTTAGCACAAACCATTTTGGAGATACAAGTCCACTTTCAAACCACATTGGAGATACAACTCCACCTTTTGACTAAGTTAGACCAAGCTTGAACCATTTGTCTTTTGGAAATAGTTTTTCAGAGTTTGTATAACTTTAAACCTTTTTGTTTTAGAGCTTTCATCATTTATACGAATATGTCTAGCTACACTTATGGTGGAGTCACGTATAATCCAACTTATGATAGAATGGCCACACAAAATCCCACTAGGAATCCCTATGGAGAAAGATTTTCTAAAGAATTTTTTTATTCTCCCTACAATACTCCATATAGGGAATATAGTCAAAATCCACAAAAATGGCAAAATAATAGAGTCACTTACAATCCAACTTATGATAGAATGGCTACACAAAATGACTTTTATGGCTTTAGTCAAGACCCTAATGATGCTAATATGGTTTGTGAGACAAATTTCTATCCACCTCATAATAATCATTCATGGGAACAAAGTCATGAAACAAATTATGATCTAACTCGAGACCTTGATTAGTATGAAGAGGCTTGTGAAGAGGACTTTTAAGATCCAACTACAAATAATGTTGTTTGGAATATGAATCCATACCTTTTTTATAATAATAAGTACGTGGAAAACAGTCAAAAACCAGCTTATGAGCCAACTCACAAATGGGATGATATGGTTTATGAGAAAGACTTAGATGCTTTGGCTTATGCAAGTAATCAGGATCCACCACACTATACCATTTCTATTCTATGACCAAAATGTTGCACCATTCCCATACCAAAACCTCATCCATTGGTTTGTGTGAGGAATCAAGCTCCACCATGCCTAACCATTTCTATACCAAGACCTCATCCTTTGGTTTGTGTGAGCAATCAAGTTCCACAATACCCATTCATCATTCTAGGACCTCATCCTTTGGTTTGTATGAGCAATCAAACTCTACAACACCCTTTCATCATTACAAGAACTAGTCATTTGGCTTGTGCGAGTAATCAAGCCCCACAATGCCCTATCGTTACCATCTCAGGACTTTTTCCTTTGGCTCATGTAAGCAATCATGCTCCCCAATGCCCTACCATTTTTCAACCGCAAGTCATTCTTCATCTAGTACTAATCCCAACCAAACCTCAACTGATCCAATCCTTCGAAGACCAAGTTGTGTTCAAAACTGATATTTTCCAACTTATTAGAAACCAAAGCCAAGACAACCAACCAATCCAAGATGTTTTTGTTAAACCAACCACTTATGATAAATCAACATGTGATGAATCACCTATTGATCATATACTAGTTGTTGAGAAGTCTCACTCTGATGAGCCAGTCTTTGTTGAGTCGCTTCTTAATGATTATAACCACCTTTGAGCAAATCATTACCTCGACCATGTGCCTATTTTTCAAGAACCTCCTATTGACAAGCCAATCTCTAAGGAGTTGTTTCTTGACCTTTTTCCCATCCTAGAGGAGTCCCACTCTGAAAAATTAATTTTTTTGGAGCCCATTATGCCATCACAAGTTGTTACTTATCTAAAACCATTTAATAAGACATCATTGAAATAGAGTACCCACCAGATGAAGAATCAGAGTTAGAGTCAGGTTTTACTCTTAGACCGACATCAGATTTAGCATCAGAATCAACATCAGTCTCAACCATGGATTCAACATCCCTTGAGATAGAATCAGAAGAAGAAAAATATGTTCATGGCTATTACAACATTGGTTACGCATGCCTTGCAAATCAATTTGAATACATTTATGATCTTTTTATAGTTTTTGAGGATGAGTACTTCAGCGTCGACACAAGTTATCCTAGTATCTTCTATGAGGATTATGCAGCCTCTCCCCATTCTATTACCATTCCACAGGCCATTACCATCAACCAAAATAGCCATATTATTGACATTTCATCTTCCATAAGTGTTAATAGGGATCGATAGAATCACACTTTTTTAAACTGCATCCATGACGACATAGCAGTTGAAGAAGAGCAAGGAGGCTAAGACTACATTCATATAATAGAAAAACATTCTCCTAGTGAATTTTTTGAAAGCGCTAGAAGACAATCAAAGTCAAAAGTCAACATTCCTTAGTGAAACCTTATCAAAAATGCTATGGAAAAATCAAGACAATTTCATTGGTGAAAACCTCTTTGAGACACCAATAATTGAGCACAAAAGTTCTTCACTGCTTGATGAAGACAAAATTAAAGATCAAATCAAAATAGCTTCCTATATATAGCCTAATCAGATGGTAGCTACTCTCAAGATTAAACAATAGAAAAAATTGGTGGTCCATCGAGAGAATAAGTCATTGGCCCTGCCACAACCAAAATTATATCGAATCTGGCATCAGCAACATTATGTGTGACTAAAAGTCCCGATCTTTATTTGTTTCCCAACCTTTCCACATTCTATTATCATCTGCCATTCTATTTTAAAATCAAACCTACCATCTAATATTTGTCCTTGTTTATCATCCATGGCCACACTTTCCTTTGTAGAGGCTACAAAGATACCTCGTCTCAACGTTTAAAGGAATCAAAATCAATAACTAATGAAGATCATATAAGCATTCTCAACAATCAAATTTGCAGGCAGTTATTGATAGAACAATTATTCAAATGAGGTGTGGGCTAGTAATTAACATGATCAAGTATTCTATTTATATCATTTGTTGATTAGGACGTGCATCTCCCCATCAGCAAGAACAACAAAATCAAAAACAACACCCAAGCCAAAAACATGTACCATGCCATTGTCGTTACATATCCATTTGCCATTGTCATAGATCTTGCCATTCACCCTATCACTTGGGGTCAACCCTCTTACCATTATATCCAATCTATCTAGACCATCATTATCTATAGCAATACTATACTATCTTATCATTTCATTCATATCTAGATCAAACCCTGTTTTTAATCATCCTACCCAATCTTGTTTTGATCTTGGTTCATTTGGTTCTTTCTGTACCTATTTTTGAGAGGATTATGATCAAGTTTCAACAATCAATCAAATCCATGTTTAAATAATAGTCTATGAAATTAGTGTGATAGTTGATCTCGTAAGATATCTTTTATCATATCCACGTTTATTTATGTGGGATTGATTTTAACTGCCTATGGTTAAATCAATGTCTCACCAATCTTGCTACTAATTATAACCATCTATGGACAAATTAGTATCATTAACCTATGTCGTATCCTAGTTATAACTATCTATGGGTAAACTAAGGGAAACACTTATTTATCATGCATTGTTGTATCACCTTGCCATTACTATTTTCATTTGATTGGCCATTTGCCAGATTTGAAAACTTGTTGGGACCTAGTTGGTTTTTCCCCACCTTTTGTGTGGATAAAATTACTATTACTTGAGGTCATTTCAGGACTATGTGGGTCATGCTCAATTCATGTTGAGGTCACCTCAGTCTCCCTTTTCATACGCTCTCACCATTTTATGAGCAATCTAAGCCAAACGCTCTCGTTGTTTTGTGAGCAACCTAAGCCAAACGCTCTTGCCATTTTGCAAGCAAATATCTTATCATTCTCTAATGAGTTAAGATACCTCAAAATATAAAAAACATTCATAACATTTTAAAAAATCTAAAAATATTTGTCATGTCTATTGGTCAGTGATCCTCAATCTGCCTTATTGGGGCATGGTCATTGTTAGGATGCTCTCTTTTGCTTTTTTTTTCAAGCTTTCTGTTTGTTTGTTTATTTTAGGTTGTTTGTTTGTTTGTTTGTTTTTGGTTTGTTTGTTTGTTTGCTTAACTATTTGTTTGTTTTCAACATTGTTGCCTCAACTTAGTCTATATGTGTTCATTAGATGATTCTTTATGTATATTATTCTTGAATCCATCCATATTCATCTATTAACATTGTCATCATGGTTTTTATTATTGGTGCATTATGTTTTAAGTGTTTATTGGATCGAGAGTCAATCTTTATGTATATTTTGGCCAAGTCTTCATGGTGTTCTATCATGAAGCCTGTCATTACATGCTAGAGCAAAAATTAGCTTCAAGAAGGTCTACACTCAATGGAGCCATAAAAGTTTTTTTTGGTACCTTGGCAAATCCTCCCATCCCACCCTTGATCAAATCAACCCATTGACCATTCTAGTTATATCATTGGTAATAAAGATGAGCATTTCCTCATTAGCAGGTACAACTGAATCATTCAAATTGATCAATTTTATTCTTCTATTCATCTATTTCATCACTTTGCACTCGTTCATCTTTAATTTGTATTTCAAATTATATCCTTGAGTTATGCTTGCTATTCAGTTTTAACTAGGGCATAATCATCTTTAGCTAATCTAGGTCCTCGTAATGATTATAACCGTTTATGGGCCAATCATTATTTTGACTTTTATTCCTAGTTATAACTACCTTTAGGCAAATTAGCGTCCTTTTTACATCAATGCATGCAAGCATTTTCTTATTTGAATTAATTTCAACCACAAGTTAATTGTGCCTTTCTTGTTTCTTTTTGAGGGATCGCCCATCAACAAATGTGACGGCCACTCCTTCGAAGGGGCATCATCATAGGCTTCCCAAAACTATTTGGAGCTTTGTTCTTCAACCATCATCTTCTTTTTGGCATACAGGTCATTTCTCATTATTTGAGAAGACATTGCTTTACCTACGGTTTGCAATATCTTCCCAAATAGGGGCAACTTATAGACACTTAAAACTAGCCACCGATAACCTCCAACCAAACTTTTGACTAATTTCTACTTAAAATACACAATTTAGCTTAAAAACACTAAAATATGCTAAATTTTTTGAAACTGACATATTTAAGTGCCGATTTTGGCTATGGTATCCCTAAATAGGGCAATGCAATTTATGGGCCAACTAATTTTGATCAGATCATTCTGAGTCAAAATGCCAATTTTACATCTAGGTGCTCTAGATTGCTCTTTCCTATCAAATGTTTTGGACAAAACATTGGCCTTTGTTATTTTCTATTGGTAACATTCTAAATGGAAATACACTTCCAATGCATCTGACATTGACTTCTAATTCCAATCTAGTCAAATTTTGGATCAATAATAAGACATTTTGATCAATTTGAGTAATTTATGCACAAAATGTTTAATCATATTTAAGAGCTAATTAACGCAAATCAAAGCATAATTAATAATTCCATAAAAACTTGTTGAATACTTGTTTTTAGAAATGAATATTGAATATCTGCATCATCAAGTGACCTCATTTCTTGAGAAGACATCCCTAGGCCATAAATGTCATAAATATTAATATTCATGCCCTCTATGCCTCATTAATACCTTCCATGATGCCTTTCATGCATATTAATTGCTCTTCTATCATAAATATTGATGAGCCTATTTATCAATTTTAATTACATAATTAGATTAATCCTTAGCCATACATCTCAATCTTGAGATAGATGATTCAAGTTGATTCTAGACATTTGCAAAAATCTATAAATAGAGAGGCCATAAACATCATTTTTAAGTTATTTTGATGCAAAGTTATAATACACAATTATCTTCAAGAAGCCATTTCAATTAGTGTTACCATGCCAAATAGATTCCAAGCCAAGCCACAAGCCAAAGGTGTTAAGGAGAAATAGAGGTAACCAAGCTTTCATTGCCAAGAATTTCTTGAGCACAAGCTGAGCAAGCCACTATAACAAGCATTTTGGAGCATCCAAATGAAGTAAAAGAGGGTTTCTTTTGCATTTTAATTATGTGTTTTATTCATGTTTGTTAACTAAGTTCTCCATAGTGTCTAGGCCCTAGAGATGTTATGCTAGTTAATGTGTTTCTTTTATTTTATTTTTATTTTGGAACTAACACCATACTAACCATCTTCTCTTGAGTCAAATTCTTAGATCGCACTTTGTTGTCTCCAAAATAATAAAGCTACCCTCACTATCAAAGAAGCTCATGATGGGTCATGTGGTGGATATTTTAGTGGCTGCAACATTGTTAAGAGAATCTTACAATTAAGCTATTATTATCCCACTTTAAATCATGATTATTGTGAGTATGTTTATAAATGCATAAAATGCTAACAACATGCCAATCTATCACATGTCCCTAGTCATGCATTATAGGTAGCACAAAACTTTTGGCCATTTTTTGAGTGGGGGCTTGATCTTATAGGTCAAATCAATCCTAAAATTTCTCAATGCCATGGATTTATCATCACCGCCACTAAATATGTCACTAAATGGGTGAAGGCTATTCCTCTTATCTCAACCAAAGCAGACAAAATTATGGAGTTTATTGGTCATCATATTATTTTTCGCTTTGGTGTTCCTCATAATATCATTACATATAATGGAAAATCTTTTAAAAATAAAAAGGTTCAAAAACTATGTGACTCTTTCAACATTAAACTAAGCTTTTCCTTGCCTTATTATCCTCAAACTAATGGACAGGTTGAGGCATCCAATAAAACTCTTGTCAAAGTCCTAACTAAAGTCATTAATGTGGCTAAAAATTACTTGCATCTTCATATTCCTTTTGCCTTACGGGCTTATCAAACTAGTATTCGAACCCCTATGGGTGCCACCCCTTTCTCTCTAGTTTATGATATCAAAGTTGTACTTCCTCTTGAGGTTCATATTCCTTCCATTCATATCTCTCTTAAAAATATCATTTCTGAGGATGACTTTTGTTAAGAATGATTATCCCAACTTGAGCACTTAGATGAACATTGATCAGTTTTCTTTGACCATCTCCATGTATATCAAGAACAAATAAAATGCACCTATAACCAACATTTAAAAGAACGTGAATTTAATGTTGGCGATCTTGTCTCGAAATCAAATCAACATGTCACTAATATGGAAAAGATAAAATGAGGAAAACTTGCTCCAAATTATCTTGGACCATATATTATCACCTATAAATATGGATCTAGGGCATATCATTTGGGCTCTCTTGATGGAAAACTAAAATGATAACCTCTTAATGCATTGTATTTGCATCTTTTCCATTATTAATAAGTCTTAATCCCCTTGGTCAACCGACTTTATTTTCTTTGAGTTTGACAATTAGCTAAAACCATATCCCTTTCATTCCTAAAAATATCAAATAATGATATATAAAGTCATGTGGTTATCTGGCAGCATATCTATTCTAACTTTGAATATGAATACCCCAGCTCTATTCATAACATTATCTAAATGGACAAGATCTACCTATAATGGGAAGGAGCACCAAATCATTATTTTTATGAAAGCCCTCCCTATCACCTCAGTAGTTCATTTTGGGAATAAGAATATCATCTTATACAACAAAGATTTGGAAACTATTCAATATTACCTTAAGCCAATCCATAAGAAAATAATTACATTGAGATCAAAAAACAAGCAAAAAAACATCTCTAAAAAGGGCAAAAATAACAGACTAATCCTTCAAAGGATAGCTATAAAATATATAAAAATAGTAAAAGTACAGACTACTCCCTCAAAAGATAGCTACTTTGAAAAGCATCTCTCAAAATATAAACCACTCCCTCAAAGGATGGCTATCATGCATAAAATATAATAGAAAACTTCTCGCATTGATCAATTTTCTATAAATAAGCCCTATAAAATAATAATCGAATGAAATATCCCAAGAAAGCTTCCGACATTTATTAGCTTTCTCTAAATTAGTAGACTTCCCGTATTGATCAGTCTACATAGATTGGCACAAAAGGATCCTAGGGTTCATCGTTAACTTTGGAACGCAAGGTGAAAACATATTCTTTCTGAAAAATCCACTTTTTATCAAAATCCTGAAAAAAACAAATACTTATAAAATTCCATCTCAAATCCATATATCCTAAACTTAGTTGACCTAAGGCTGCTAGGATATTTATTAATAGTCAATTAAGGATGCACATGCAGTTACTGCAAGAGGTTTTTCTTGGGCTGTAGTCCAAGCCAATGACGAGTAATAAAATATGTTTCTCTTTATCCTAAATAAAACAAAATTGAGCTAATTAATTATCTATCATTTATCGCTCCCACAATATAAAGCAGGATCACCATGTACATCTTTATCACAATATAAGAGTATCATAATTTAATCTAAATCAACAATCTAATAACCCATAAGCATACTAATCTAAATCCATAATCACAAAACATAAATCCATAGTCCATAATCTATTCTAATCCAAAATCACATCACATAAATCCATGATATCCTAATCTCAATTCATAATCACAAAATTTAAAAATCCATAATCCAATCTAATCCATCGCATCACATAAATCCATAAAAACCCAAGATAAATCCATAATCACATAATCTAGATCCATAAGCATCTTAATGTAAATCCATAACATATAAATATATAATAAATCTATCACATCATCATGTCATTTAAATAGCTAAACCCATAATCACATAATCTAAATCCAAAGCATCCTAAACTAACTCCATGATCCATAACCATTTTAATGAAAATCCATAACATTTCAATCCATAATCATAAAATATAACACCACAACTCATAATCAAAATCATGTATCTATATATAAATGCTCAAATATACATCATATGAGTCTTGGTATACAAAATATATGGCTCTCTAGGCAATATAATAAATACAAAATAGACTAATCAGTAAACTGGAGATGGCTCAACTGGTCATTCCTAATGCCTCCATTCCTGCCTTCACCCCCATCTCCACCTCCATCCCTACCCCCATTTCCTCCTCGATATCCCCTATGATCTCTCCCTCGTGTTATACTCCTTATGTTGGCTGAACCTTTATGTGTCCAAGAAGACTTGCCCTGTGTGGCCACATGTGTGGCATATCGAGGAATCTTTAGATGCAAAAATAATACAATATACTCATAATAGTGCATCTCGACCACTAGCTCATGATATTTTTCCACACTCACAGTACCTACATGTCTTATACTAAGCTTGGATCCCCCTACACCTATATTCCCCATGGCTCCTCCATCCCCTCAGCATAAACCATCCCTCTCATCTCGGTATCTATCTTGAGCCTAAATTACCAGATCATAACTCAAATGTAAGGTGTCAAACTCTCCCTATAAAGCATCTATTCTAGTTTGTAGACCATTTCACTCTATCTACATGGTAGTGAGAACCCCCTATACTATGGTCATGTGTCCCTGTAAGGCAATGCACTAGGCTCTCAATGCATCCCTCTCAACAATAATACCTATAATATCTATCTCCTCCTCCTCTCCTCCCTCTTCTCCACTTTCCTCCTCATCTCCTCCTCCCTCCTCTGCATCTTACATCTCCTCATCTGCTCCCTCCTACTGAGATCGTACCACCCTCTCCTGTCTTGCATCCACCTACACTGACCACCACACTAAATATGTTGGGGTACACTCCACATCATCTATCTCTGCATCTGCCACCTCCTAATCAGACCCTATTGGAATATTTATAACATCTACCTTTGGTAGTCTGGTCTCCATATCTCATCTATACACTCATGGGTCCTATGGTATAACCTGAATCAGCGCAAACTATCTCCTCAGTCTCTCAAAATAAAATAAATCTACATAATCCATCTTCCTCCTTATTAGTCATCTCTCCCTATGAATATTTGCTAACTCATCTCTACCCCAAGGCATGTAGGAAATCTAATGTAAGGCTTCCAAATGATGTCACCATCCTGCAACTCCGTAAGGACTCATTGATAATATGCTAAGTCTTGTGTCATGCCATCTGTGTAAACCTGTACCAAATCTTCCATCAAAGGAAGGACACATTGTAAGTAGTATCATACTGTCATATCCATTGGGTATCAATGGGTCACATCACTCTAATTTGCTCATATGCCCAACACTATAAAACAAAGGTCACATCTAAACCAAATCTCCTCTGGATCTTCCACCCCCATAGCTCCCTATATATCTATGCTAGTAAATTCAAGGCCTAAGAAAATACTATCCGCTACTCCCACATATCTACAACGAAACCTATGAAGCTCCATGGGAACCTACTTCCACTTGAGTTGGGGAGGGCATAGCAAGAAATGGATATCATCATCATCATCATCATCGTCATCATCATCATCATTAGTTTCTCATTCGGATCTCCATCATATAATGTCTCAAAAAAAATCTTCCTATTATAAAAGTGATATCCACAGCATATCCAACATACAACTGAGTCAGTGTTGTTGTGTGACCCCACTCATACATAGGTATAATAGTGGCCCCTTGCACTGGGAGTCATAGTATCCTATAAATGTCCTCCATTGTAATAGTCATCTCTCCTATAGGTAACCAAAAATTCTCAATTGTCACCTCCCACCACTCTACTAACACTACTAGTAGGCTCATGTCTCTATGAATATGATGGTAGAAGCATACTCCTAATCCCATGGCCTCCCTATGGGCCTAATCATCATTCTCAGCTGATCATGTAACTGCTCTAAAAGAGGCAGTACTTGGTCCTACATCCTCAATAATGTCCATGATTATTATCATAATACTATATAAGCCTTAAACTTTCTAAAAATTTAACTTAGTTTAACCCTAGAATCTTTACTTAGTCATTCACCATTTTCTACAAATTGGCATCATTTTATTCTTAATCGGCAACGCTTCCAATGAATCAGTGATGATTCATTGGGATTGACACCGATCTCTTATTGCCATACTACCCTAAAAACCCTACTAATTACCTTAACCAAAAATAAAAAAAACTTAAAAAAAAATAATCCTACCTCATCATGGGACCATTGCCACTACCTTTGACCACATGTCAAAATAATTGTCAAAGGTTTACTCTCCACTCATTATGTGTCAATAAAAAATGAATTGTTTCCACGTCAGATTTGCTTATATAATCATATTTAGATTGGCATCGATCTTTTTTATATCAATGCCAATTTATATGGATCGTTGTCAATTTATTAATAGGCTTTGATCTAGCTTGACTTTTTCTTTTTTGCACTACTTGTAGTTTCTCATGCATTCGATCCTACTCCAAAGCCCAATCTTGTTACTTTGCCACACCTCTCCCATTATTTGTCCTATTACATTTCAGGGTTGTAGACATAGACCCCTTGTTGGTCCCACAATCTACATAAGGCATGCACTTTTTTGGGCATCTCCCCTTTGTGGGTCCCTAGAGTGCATCTCATTTTGAGAGTAACTGTCTATAGGTAGCACACACACCATAAAGAACATTGGATGCTTCAATCAGCTAAACCATATCATTTGTTCTCTTGTTGACCTTAGTTTAAGCCCACTTATTTGTAGTTTTGGCAATGTCTTACTGATTTGTCTTGGGGCATCTCTGCATGTACTATCTCACACCCTATCAATGCAACACTATACTTCATTTTATGCATCTGCATACTTGGTTCCCATTTATTATTTATTCATCCCATCCATTACTCCATATTTCAAACCCATCACCTACTCATCATCTTATGTTGGCTCTCAGTTTGAGGGGGGATACCTCCTCACATAATCTTATAGCATTGGACCTTTCAAAGTTTTTGTCTCACAGCACGCTATTACATACTGCTCCATAAAAAGGGGTAACTATAGACACTATGATTTTGTATGTCATATATGAATTATTTGGTGTCTTAGGCCTTTAAATTATTATTTCATCCTAAATACACCTATCCTAAAGTCTAAAATATTTACCGTTAGGTACTCAGTAATTTTTTTTTTACAAATTACCATTTTTACCTTATTAACCAACAAAATATAATTTACAACCCATAGAATATATCAAATCTTAACCCTCCAATAACTTACCCTCATAGTAAAACCATTGCTATCAAACCCATGTTTTTAATCCCAAATTACCCACAGTTGGACCAAGCCAAAATGGATCAAAGCAAACTTTTTCCAGAAAAGGTGAATCGGTAATGATTCTCCCATAATCAACACTGATTTTCTCCTATTGGCATCGATCTATATATACACAGGTGACCCTTTGGTTTGGCCTCCTACAAAATTTCAATCTCGAAGTGCTATGAATATTTCTTCAAGAGAATTAAAGATGACTTCTAACTCTAAGCTGATAAAAGTAGGCTATATCCAATCTAGAATAGTCATCACAAACCAAGGAGATTGTTTACACCTACACAAGGACATAATCTGCCTGCATCTATTTCAAGGTAAGTTCTTTATCTTAAATATTTCATTTCTTATTTAATTCTATCTATTTCCTTCTCATTCCACTATTAGAATGTCTTAGATATCCTCAATTTTCTTTTAAAATCCCTTAGTTATCCTTTAGCTTTATGTTTACGACCTTGCATAGTTTTAACAAAATTGACATTGACTCATCTTAATGGATATCGATTTTGTAGGATTGGCATCGATCCCTACATTATGTTTTAAAATACAATCCATTTATTCATAAAATTCTATCTTAGATTCATTTTAATTTGATCTTCTACCTTTATAAATATGGAATTATCTATATATGACTCTGTCCAGAGTTTCAAATGAAATAATTAGTATCCTTAATCTGCCCATCATCTCTCAACCTCTCTTCGCCAACCAAAGTGACATAACTTTTGAGTTAGCACTTTGTGTCATTGCCTATTCTCCTTCAGTTGAAGCCACTTCTAACCAATTAGATGCTATACAAGAATTTGTGAATTCTATTGGAACTTATTGGAATGAACACTTTGCTTATGTTGATAATTAGATGAAGATTAATTCTTAAGCAATTTATTATCGCATCTTTCTAATTTGTAATTTTAGTTTTTATTATCCACTTAATTGTGAAAACAGTGCGCTGACATCCTCTTGAGGAAGTTCATAACTTCCTGGGACTAGTTCCTAACCAAGAAGCTCACTTATCTATTTATTAATCAAATTTGTCCAAGTTGTCTCATTATGTGTAGGTTATTCTTCTAAGACAAAAAGGAGTTCCCATATTCGCTAAATTCAAACTATGTGCAGCCATCTTTTTATCTCTAGGTATTCCTCATAAACCCTGCATGTATTTAAGTTTTTAGTAAATAATAAAATTAAAAGGAAAAAATGATAAATTACTATTGCAGAATGTCTAAGTAAGCCTATGTCTATTCCAACATATTTAATATGGGGAAAACTTAAACAAGGACACACACACATATATTCACAATGCATTTTAAAAAAATCACATTCTAATCTACTAACTATGTAAATGAAAGAGTTTGAGGATAAAAATACTTACTTTGGGGTGGACCTATCAATGCTTTAATCTCCCCCTTGGCTCAAGTGGAGCTTTGTAATAGAACGTTGTAGATTTAATACCTCAAATGGTTAGATGAAGACCTAAATATTATTAGTTAATAACTACCAATGACTCTTCTTATTGATCATCAATGATACTATAAGAAAGGATCTCCAAGATAAGGTTCTAAGCCACTAACTCTAACAATACTTTCTTAGGGTAGAAAGGCAAGTGATAGCAAAGTGTATGAATATTATATAAATGAAATGTGACCCTTATATATATTGTTCCAGTACCCAAAACCAACCATAAACTCTAAACCAACTACATTGGATAGGCTAATATAGTTGGAAGATGTATGGTAGCATAATATAGTATCGGCTAGGATGATAAAATAAAAAAATTAGAAAATACACTCAAAACTATATTGGGCTAGTTGATATAGTACATGAAAGTTAAATTCATAAAATATATGGTATGTGATACGCTGATATCATAGAAAATCTAGATAGGAAATAGATGGAAGGGATATATAAATATAGATGTAGAGGAGATCAGATTGACAATAATAATGATGTAATTAGGATATAATGCCAACATCTCTTGCAAATCAATACAAACCATTCCCACCCCATACCTAGTGTTGTTGAAGGTACAATCACTGAGAGAGGAGGGGGTGAATCAGTGATGCAATATATTTCAAACTTTAATTGTAATCCTTTCAAACGCTTAATCAGTGACCACAAACATTCATAAAGTATACAAGATTTTCATAATAATGAATAAGAAAGATGATGCAAGATCACACATATAACACAATATCTACATGGGATAACCTCTTGAGAATAAAACTCACTCTCAAGGTTGCAAACACATGGACTACTTATCCTATAAGATGATCACAAATATGAGACCTTTTAGTGAAACACTCACTTCACAAGGATCACCCACACTTAAGTATGAACAAGCACCCACTTGTTCTAGATGTTGAGCACTCACACAACACCTATGAAATCAACAGCTCCAGAACTCTGATTGCCTTTCAATATAATTAGAAAAACAATGTATAACATCTATCTTTCAACTCAACATACATACTCAAACTTGCTCATGCAAGCAATGCATCTAAACACATCTTTTGGATCACTCTAGGCTTCTTCGATCATCCTCAATCTGCTTTCTACTTCAATCCATCTATTGAGCACACTATCTCTGATCTCTTTCCTTCATCTCTATCTTTTATTTTCTCAATTACTTCCACATAAAAGTCTAGAAACCATTGCCTTGGTATCCACTCTTTATAGAGTCTTCATGAATATCAACTTCTAGATCAGCCATAATACTTGCCTTAACCCTTAAGACTTATATTATGCTAGCACATAGCTCAAATTCATTTTCATAGGTCGGCCATAGCACCTATGAGTCACACTTAAGGAGCTATGTCTTTCAATTAGGCCTTAGTATCCCTTATAGGTCTCATGGAGACCTATTCACCTATTTAGCACTTCATCGAGCAAATTAAGAACATACAATCAATTTCAAATACCTGGGTTCACTCCATATAAGCCTTATGACATCTTCAAGTGATTACTCCCACCAAAACACTCTTATGCTAAAGCATAAATTACTTAAACATTATTTTGTACATAGTAGCACCATGAACGAATAAACATTCAACTTTGAAGCTCCATAACTTTGAATTTACAAACATTCAGACTCTTTAACTAGATTTGATAGATGTGCCTTGAATCCTTTACAACTTTGCTTTTTATTGCATCAATAAATTAATCCTAGATCAAAAGATATAGTTTAAAAACTACATACTAGTTTTCCCTTGATAATTTGAATATTCAAATTCCAACAGTCATTGTTCAAACACTAAACATCAAGCACTTTAACCTCATCTCATGCTCCCTAACAACTTTGGACAAATACACATCATTGATCTCCTCATAAGTAGCCTAATCTTTGCCTTGCAATGCTTACCATTGATCTTAGATCAGAGCTCTTGTGATTGTGCCACTTGGCAGCTCTATGTGCCTTCTGCACATTTGACTATTTGACTCGACCTGCACCATCAATCTCTATTTGTATGAACACCAACAAACCATTGATCTTATGTCAGATCAATGAGATAAAGACACTTGTCACTAGCACGTTTAATCTCAATAACTTTTGACAATTTGACTTCACACACACCATTGGATCATAATCTAGATGATGAATGCTTACTATTAGATCTATTGACTAGTTGACCTTAGACTTTAACATAGTTAAACTTGAGGGTCTCTGACCCATCACAGTCTACAAGAGCAAATTTAAAGGTTTATAACTTGAGCTATAAAACCCTTCAAGGGTCAAAAAATTTAAGGTGCCTTCTTGACATTATAGATAACATCTTCATGAAAATCTTTGACCCTAGTTGACTTTTTGATTACCTACATTAAATGCACAAACTTGTTGGTTCATTCATATATGTATGACATGTAGTGACGGTTTGGTTTTTCTTAAGATAGAATATGCATGTTTGTCTTTCCAAATAATTGACACCCTAGAACTTCACCAAGACATATATGGGTGCCTCACAACTTTTTTTTTATCTTTAAAGACCTGCAAATGTCCCATATCTCCCCAAGCTATCAAACACAACTTCTTTGTCATTCATGCACTAGAACCATATTTTCTCTTTGACATCAATGACAACCTAAGACATCAATGACCATGTTCAACAAGTGTACCCTTTAAGGTATGCATTTAGGGAGATTGAAGTGTTGACAAGCCTCTACAAGAGAAATCATAAGTAAATGATAAAGTGAAAAAAATTATGTGCATACATATGCACCACCTAAAGTTTATCACATTCCACAATAGCATAATGTAAGATGGTGATTTGGGAAAGAAACATAGAAGAATAAAATCATAACTGGAAATAAATACTTAAATAACTATTAATAGGTGAATGACTAAAAGTAACATATATATACATTTAATTACCTTTTTGCTAAATGAATGCATGCAAATACCATAGCCTCAATCATGGAGGGTGTATTAACTATATTTGAGAAACCCTACGGATACAAGGCTAAAAATGGATAAAATTAATATGTGCAAACACATGATGGTTAATAAATTGAATGTAAAATGAAAAAAATAAAATAAAACTGATTAAAGCACTTAGAAAATTGGCAATCCAAGATTGATAAGAATAAGTTAGAACTAATGGACCAAAGAAGCAAATAAAAATAGTAAATTTAAATGTTAATGCTACTTAGGAATGAAAACCCCAAAAAATAATCCAAAGTAAGATAATTAATAATAAAAACCAAATAAGGGACACGTATAATTGATTTATGATAAAGACATCAATCTAAGAATGTTAAGTATGGGATATATCTTTTACTTGTTTAGCTAACTTAGAATCCAAGATACACACCTATTCCTTAAGAGCCTCCACCACAGATTTCAACTCTTGATTCTCTTTCTTTATCTGTTTGGCCATCTTGCTTTCCCTGATCTACCTTCAAGCTGTTAAACTCTTTTCTAAGGGCCCTGCTCTAATACCAATTATAAAACCCTGTACTACACATGCCAACCTAAAACTGAGACCTATAAACTAAACCAACTAAAAAAAATAGTAACTCCCCCTTACTGTAGCATCTTATTTTTTGAAACTGTTCTTATACTTCTCCCCTTTGACATCAATGGCAAAGAGTCTACCCTGAAGTTTACACTTAGCTCCCCCTCAACTAATATATAAATTAATCTGTCAACTCACTTTCTTGTCATGTAACATAGCCAAGACTCAACAACATACACCATGCTTCAATTCAAGTTACAAAGTTCGCAAGCACCAACTTGCAAGATCACCAACCCCTTTGCTAAGCACCAACACAGGAATGATTCGTGAGCATCCACCCACAGGAGCACCAACCCCTCTTGTGTATAAAACACCAACTATCTCTTAATGTTGCTTTCTCAACAAATGATAGCACACTACTATATCTCTTTTCTTTTCTCTATTTTCCTCTACTTTTCTTAGCTAGATAAAATCATTTGCTTCAATAACACAAAATGGCTTCCCAAGCCTTCTTTTATAGCTTTCCAAATGACCTTTGGCATTCACCCTTGCATGACCCTTTGAATTCTTTCTTTGTCTTTATCTAGTGACTCTTCAAATTCATCAAGGTGACCATGGAGAAATGCGTCCCTTTCCTCTTTTGTCAATAGTGACGACTCTTTGACTTCCTCATGGGCCCTTTTTTGTATTTATGTAACCAAAAATATATTCGTTAATATTTAATTAATATTAACACACTTTATCCAAGATATAAACATTTAAAACACCTTTAGACATTAAATGCTAATTTGACATTAATGACAATATTTTCAACAAAGAGAAGTAACAAACCAAACTTAAATAAAGATGAAGGCATGAAATGGGACCAAATGGCCCCAAAAAGACAAATAGAAGACCCAAAGTTTTGAACATAACTGATATAAATCCTTGAAGGTAAGGTAATGACTAGGAGAGCATCTCACAATAACTCAAAGATGCAAATTCTATTCTAAATATGGAAAATCTAAAATTGCCATATTTCTACCATGTCTAAAAGAGATGAAGAATAGGAAACTCTCAAGAAGCTAGATAGATTTATAAGTGAATTTTTCCATCAAGGGTTAATGATGGAAGGAGAGAAAATAGGCTATCATGAAGGTGAAAACATGATTTCTACTAGAAATAAGACATTCAAATCAAGTTGTTAAGACTAAGAGTTTTCAAATCAATGGCACTAGAGAAACTTACCTAACAATGTAAGATCATACTAACAAGTGAAGTATAAATATCATTCCATGAAGGATGGCATGCATGAAATTAAAATGATCCTACCTTCCCATAATGTGTCACCCTCTACTCAAGACCCCTTATGAGTTATCAATCTATAGTGAATATATGGTACTTGCATGATAAAGTGCATGGCACTAAAATTTAAGAAGATATGTAATGATGAAATAGGACTTCCTACCCTAATCTATTGGCCTACCACACCCTAATGTACCTCATATCTATTATGAGACCAATTTTAGAGTTTGAGATTTGATTAAAATAAGAGATGCGCCAAATAAATATCACGTCTTTTGGTGTGATATAGCTTTTAAGTTTTAACATTGCCTTTTCTTATGATGTGGCTTTTAACTCTTTTGTTTTTAATATTTTCCTCTTACATGATGATATGTCAAAATTAACCAAGGGTGCTAAATATGACTATCATAATGGAGCTTACACTTAGTCAGTAAAGAAGAGAACCTAAAGATCAAGATGCCTAGAGTCTACTAAGTTTATACCTTTGAAAAGCATGTCTATTAAAACTTACCTTTGTGAGCTCAAAAATAAGAATTAAAAATAAGGTATGATATAAATGATCATAGAACAATCTGGCTACCCCAATCATAAAAAATGTGTATGGTAATATGGTAAAATGGTAGGTAGGTATTAAGCATCATCAAAAGAGAATGATAAATGTTGATGAAAGTCATTAAGATAGAGTACTATAATTTTACCAAAAAAGAATATGAATTACTCAAAGTGAGGGAAAACACTACTCTCAACCATTTTTTTTACTTTATAAAAAGAACATGGTTAAGGATGAGAGGAAAATAAATCTATGAAACAAACATGAATAATGATAGACATTTGTGAAGAGGTCTTAGTTGATTCCCTAGGTCTTACTATGCAACTCACAAACTAAAGAGATAAAATGCATAAAGTAAGACATAAAAATTATAGTAAAGACCCAAATTGTGTATGTAGTGGAGACAATAGATGACTGAAAAAAGGATAGGTGTTTTCAATTAAGGATTGGTTGTATTCCTCAGGTGTTACAACACAACCCACAAACTGAAACCAAGATGTGTAAAAGTAAACTAAAGACCAAAGATAGGTACTTGGGATAGTGTGAGAGATAACTCTGAGGTGTGTAAATAGACTAATGCTAAGTTGTGTTGATGTGTCACTTGGAACAACAATGCCAATATTGGGCTTTAGGGGAAGTGAAGCCCATTAAGTCTCTCTGAAAGGAGTCCCATGTAGACAAGTCTCCCCAAAGTCTGTATCTACTAGGTCACAATTTACTGATCTTCACTCAATTATACATTATGACGATTCCAATAAAAGGACCTACTGGTGGTGAAATATTTTAATGTCCTGGATTCTTCAATAAATTAGATGATAATTATGGCTTTGGATGTAGTTCAGATGGGTTTTAATCAAAAACTAAAAATGACAAAGCACGTGCATATATTTGCCTAAATACAAAGTTAAGGTTTTAGATAAAAACAGTTAAAAATGCTAACTTTAGTTGTCCATTACCATGCATTTAATCATTCACCAGTGCAACAACAATATAGGAATGAAATAGAACAAGTAATCAAGATAAGCATGTAATAATAGATTGATATGAAACAAAACCCTAGTTTAATAGATTCGATAAAAAATGCAAAAGAGAAGGGAGAAAGAGATAAAGCATGTTATTTTGAAGTAAAATCTATCCATTTTGATTGTAAACACCCACGAAACTGAACTTTCGCTTGGCCAGGATGTGCACAACCATCAACAGAGCCAGTGCAAGATTCTAAGGAAGGAGAAAATAAGCAAAGTAGAAAACACCGCCACCATTCACATGCATAGGAAATACTTAAAAAATCTCCATAACTTTCATTAATTAGAATAATGTATTCAAATAGAACATTTTTTTAATGTGATTATAATTGATTTGGAAAAATTTCATCAGCGTAATAATAGGTAAACAAGAGAGCGATAGAATAAACTCAAAACAAAAGTGATTGGCTCTAAGTGTTTTGGGGGAAAAAAAATCCAACCCTTAAAATGATCAAGGTTGGCCTACTTACATATTTTTGATTCTTCATTTCCCATCCAAATTCATCTTTCACTTTTCTAATCTCACCACTTTGCGTTTTTGCTCCATTTTAACTTACAAAAAGATTTAAAAAACAAGTTGTTTTTTGCAATTAAAAGCTCCCCAGGAAACTTATTAGCTTAAAATTTTATTTTATCATTGCCTCGATGGAATTTTTAGAATTAGGAGGCACCAAGACGTCTACATCAGAGTTAATTTTCCAACGACTCTAATTTTGTAAACAGGTTAATGGGGACCTAGTTACGGTTGAAAAATAGTCAAGAGGTCAAAAAGGGAACTTAGTGGATTATTCAGGTTAATGAAAGTGCAAAACTTGATTCCAATCATATTTTAACAGGGTTAATTTGTCAAAATTGGTGGGACTAACACGACTGGGATGGAACGACATTTCCAATGGTGTAAGTAGTTTGAAAAACTAACTCTCAAGGTGAAAGTTATACTCCTCCCCCGCTCGGAGCAATAGGTGGTCTAAGCAGGTCAATAGGTAAAAATTGACTCATGGCTTCTAATTTATTGTTGACTTGAACTTTTTTTACTAGCAAGTAATTTTATAAAACCCTAGTGTGAATCAAGCTATCAACCCACAATTAGCATTAGGACACACACCAGGGTGATTCGGGTCTTTGACGTGTGAAAAAAAAGATTGTCGGAGTTAGAATTTGTCGTTGACATACTTTATCAATTTAACCAAATAATATTAATTTTTATAATTTTAAAAAAAAAATTAATTAATAAAACTATATTAAATTTATTTAATTTTAATTAAATTTAGTTAAAATTAATTTTATAAAACTGAATCCAATATAGTTAAATTGGATAAAATAAAATTAAACCAAATTTATTAAAATGAGCTAAACTTCATAAAATAAGGACACATAGCACCAAATCCATGTGGGAAACACAACAAAAATTAAATGTGATGTTCTAGCATATTAAACATTCAAATAAATAATTGTTATCATATAATAATACCTATTTACATATTAAACATATTATCACCTCGTAATTTTTTGCAAATTAATTCTTGTAGGCTTCTCAACATACATCCTTTTGTGTTAAAATTCGTTGGAATGAACATCCATATCCATATGATATTTTAGGATAATTCTCATAGTATTGCCCTGTTATTTCTGAAAATTAAAAGAGTACAACTATTGAACCATCGCATTAAACTTATTTTATATTTTTAAAGGATTTCCGGATGTTAGGTAAATACCATGGTAGTGAATTTGTGACAGCGAAGCGTAGATCCATGAGACACCTATTTAGGGGAATCTAGTCGATATTTTACAGAAAATATGGATATTGGAAAAAAAAAAAAAATGGTGAATAATAGGCCATACCTGCACTGTGCCCTCAAATATGCTCTCCATACGGGCACTCCTGGCAGGGTTTTTTCAAAACCTCAAGAAAATTAGCATTTTTTTTTTGGCTGCAAAGAAAATGTATCTCGTTAGCCATGAACAACCTTATATTTTGTCAAAATTTGTACCTTAACAGTCATATATTCAACACTGATGATTTGAAATAACACATATATTCAGATATTGGAGGATCTGCAACCGTTAAAGCCTCATAAGAGCCCTGTAAGTTCTAAATGTGCTCTTTCCAGTGGCCATACAAAATCTTCAACCTTATGTTGAAGCTTTTCGCTTTTATTTCGTAGCTTCCACCCGAGGATTTTGAGTGTTTTGAGCTCCCATTAGTACGTTCTGTCATTTTTACAGAGCTTCAAACCCTAGTGTAAAAAACATAAAAAAATTAGGGTTTTCAAACTTAGAGAAAGAAAGAGTTCATAAAATCTTATAATCTTAGGGTTTGAAACATTTAATACAAGAGAATTAAATGTATGAATAAAGAATCCAAAAAATATAAATTCATTGAATAAATTATAGATTAACAAAGAGCTAGTATGGAAAAAAATCATAGAAGGTTAGTCATGCTTACATGGTCATCCCAAGACTCTTAATGATCATAGATAACAAGGGCTCTCAAGATAATAATAAGAAGAAATCACACGGAACATAAGCACCCAATAAATTGCATTGCTATAAATATGTACGAGTTAAAAGCTTCTACAAACATATAGGTCTTTATAACCCAGTCCCATTTTTTTTTATGAATTAATCTGACATTTAATGTGAAACCATCAAATTAGATAATCCATATTGTGTGAACAAATACGACATCTATTATCAAATCCAATCTTCATTGTACAAACTAATCATGTGTCTACGACGAAACCACGAAGGAAATGTTCAACTTTAATCCAAATAAAATGAATAATAACATAGTTTTTTATAGTCAATCAACATACACCAAATAACATTATTTTATGTAATCCATTAAAAAACTTATTGTCCCTCATTTTAATTTCTTGCATTTAAAAATCACCACTGCAAAAATATGATTAATAGATGGTTGAGTACCGAGTAAAAATGATAAACTTCTTTCTTTTTTTATTTTAGGGGAGAATAGTCTATGGTAGTTTGGCAAGGAAAGATATAATTAATTTATTTTGAATCAAAATGTAGTGTGAAAGTAATCCAGTTTGATTATTACTTAAATATGACTAGACAAAAACTTTAACTACATTAATATATATCAAAATTTAAAATAAACTTTACATATATTTAATGATATATAGTTTAGACGATTCATGTACTTGTTAATAAAAGAAGGGTACATATAGGGAAAGCATTAATAATTTATTAAATGAACTTGGATTTTTTAAAGGTTTGCTCTAATAACCAAAATAGAGGTTATATGTTTCTAGTTTCAACAAATTTAAAACGCACTTACAATAAATACATGTATTTTTCATATAAACAAAATCTAAAATAAAATAACAATTATTGTATAGTGTCGATAATGTAAACTTCAAAGACTTCCTCAAACGTAAATGTTCTACTCCTAATCTTCTTCTTCTTTTAGCAAAGTTTTTAGAGTGAGATTCAAGCTGGGCTTAAATCGAAAATTGTTACTAGGAACATCAATCCATAAATACAAAAAGTTCGTCAGAACTTTAAGAAATATAAGTAAGAAGATAAATACAAATTTTACTATGATTATGTTGGAGGCATTTTTATTGGTGTGCTAACCCCAAAGATTCGTCTCACATACATCCTAAACTAAAAAATTTATACTTATCATGAAACATCATGTGTCTACATGAGGGAGGTGTTATTTTAGCAGTTATAGAGGTATATGCACTATGAGTAGCTTTAGGGTCCTCCCAATAAGATGAATCTCATGTTGGTGGGTGACAACATGGATCAAACCATCATCAATCGAAGAATCTCAATTTCCAATATTGCTCTTCACATGAGCCATGATGGATGGGTCAGGAGGGACAGGGCTATGGCGAGTGTACATGTATAACAGTGTTTAAGTAGTTTTTCATTTTCTTTTAAATTGAATGTTACTAAAAACTTGAAATAAGACAAGATTTATGGAGAATACCTATGGATCAAAAGACGTTACACACCTCTTGAATCTAGCGATAATGAGATCTCCTTTTTGGTTGGGAAGGCTAACCTACACACATGTGAATACTTAACAAAAATAGATTAATAAAAGAGATGGGTATACTGTGTAATTAAAGATCATCTCCATAAAGTGGTATACTTCCTTAGAAAGATGTTAGTCCACTATTTATGCAATTGAGCAAATAAAAAGCATAAAAAATTATAAATAGATAAATGATATGATAACAATGCTAATTAAGATTTTTTTTCTCGATTAATTCAACAATGTAAATGAAATATTGTTCCCAATAAGTAGAAGAAAAATCTACATCATCATGAATAACAGTTAATGATTCTTCGATGGCTTCATGAGAGGGTGAATAAACGATGGCATAGAGGGCTAGCTCAAAGGCTATATCACTCTGATCCACAAACAAAGGTTGGGAAACTATGGGGAGATCAATGATATTGGTCATGTCATGAACTAAACTGGGTAGAGTCATCTACAAGAATAAGGTCATGTTCAAATAACAATAATTAGAAAAAAGATTACAAATAGAGGCTTATGATAAGGTCTCAGATCCTGTGTATTAAACATAACAAATCAATGTCGATCTTGACAAGATTGGTGTTGATTGGCAAAATCACTATTGATTCAGAATGAATAGGTGTCGATTCTCTTATGTGGTTGAGTTTAATAAAATAGAGAGTATCACGAGACATAATTGCTAACAAGAATGGATAAATGGATAAATAAAGATGCTAATAACATTTTAACGATTAAATGGATAGATAAATGAATACTGATTAAAAGATAATGATAAAATAAAATATGATACTTACCTTCAAACGGCTTATGAGCAGAATGAAATTCTTCCATAGGCACAGTGAATACCTTGGGTTGCACAAAGGATGTGGTTGAATGCAATGCAAATCTAGTAAAGTGTCATTAGGAATGTCATGAAGTCTCTAGGAATTTAAATAGCAATTTGAGGCTCTCAATTTTCTGGTCTGAAATGCAAATGCAGGCTGCATATTTATAGATCAATGTTGATCCAAAGAATCGACATGAATCATGGGAAAATCATTGTTGATTTACCCAAAATAGGGGTTTGGTTTTAACCATGGGTGAGAATAGCTTGGAAACGAGTGGAGTTGTTTGTAACGACTCTATATAAGGATACAATGGTTACATGGGTAGATTCATAGGTTGTAAATGGATTAGGAGGTTAGGAGGGGTAAAAAAGGTAATAGTAAAGGCTATTTACCAAGCAAATAAATCAAAAATAATCTAAACCTTACGATAGGGTTTATTTAGAGGATTTAAATAAATAGGACTTATCATACCTAATTAATCATCCCTAGTGGTATGAAATTATAGTGTCTACATTTGCCCCTTTTTGGAAACTAGTATGGAATACGTGTCGTGAGACAAAAATTATGAAAGGTCCACTGCTCCAAGTTTATGTGAGGAGGTATCCCCCTCAAACTAGGAGAGAATAGAGGATAAAGAGTGGGAACTGGGTTTGAAAAAAGGAGCAATGGATGAGATGGATAAATAACATATAGGTTCTAATAATGTGGATGCATAACAAAAAGTATATGCTTTGCACTAGTAGGATGTAAGGTAATACAGGTAGAGATGCCCCAAGGAAAATCTAGTAATCAGATGCCGCAATTACAAATAGATGGGCTTAATGAAGGCTAAATAAGAGAATAAGTGATAGGGTTGGCTGACCAAAGCATTCAATGTGTTATAGGGTGTGCACGCTACCTATATATAGTTGTTCTCAACGGAGAACATACTCTCAGGTCCTATTGAAGGGGGATACCCAAAAGAATACATGCCTTATGTAGGCTATGGGACCATCAGGGGTTGAAATTCACAAACCTAAAATGGTTTAGGTTGAATAATAGGGTAAATGTGGTAAGGAACCAGGAATAGCTAAGGAGTAGAGTTGGATGTATGTGAGAGTATAAGTAGTGCAAAAAGGGGCCAATTGGTCCTTATTTGAAATGAATCAATGACAATCCACCGAGATGACACTGATCTAAAATGGATCAGCACCAATTTGAAGTTGGGTATGTAAACAACTCTGATGTAGAAAATGGCTCATTTGTTATTGAAACCCAAACAATGCTTGAGAGATCAAATAATTCAAGTGCTACGAAATGAGATGGTGGCTAGTGGTAATGGATTATGATGATGATGATGCTCACAAGATAAGGTAGGTTGATTATTTTAGTAATTTTTTGAAATTTTAAAGATTTTTAGGGTTTTTGGAAGCTAGGTTTAGGCTAAGTCATGGGGAAATAACACTACAAAATCAACATCGATCCCCTAGTGAATCGATGATGATTCAGAGAGAATAGACATCATTTTAATGAAATAGTGTCGAGCGATGCATAATGACAACAATCCATAAGGGATCAGTGATGATTCACACAAAAATGGGAAGGGATTATAAAATAGCTAGGGTTTAAGATAAATTAGATTATTTATGATATTTTTGGACTTATAGTGATAGGACCTAAGTTCCCCAAAGCTCTGACACAAATTGTCAAAATTAAGAGCACACATGATTACCATTGTATAAGCAACTTAAGATGTGAAAATAACCAGAAGAAAAAATAACTATCAATGAGAAACCACACAGAATATGAGAGGCAACACAATTGTATTCAACTCATTACAAAAGAAATTACAATAAAGAGATCACACTCTTCTTCCACCTATGTGAGGCTTCCTCCTCAAGGGCTCCCAGTAATCTTCCCACCTGAGTAATCTTCTCTTATAGGTCACAACACACAGCTAACACAAGCTGTTGTTCACCTCATTGTACACTTGTACAATCGAGTACGAACCGGTACTCCAAGTAGATCTCACCATGATCCTGCTCCTGATGTATTGTTGTCACCTTGGATCCTGCTCCCCCGCCGATCTCCTTTTGACCCTCGCATACACACACCCCTATAGACCAACCTGATCTTACTTATCACATGTAGATCTCCACCATGATCCTGTAACACCCTGCATATCAAACCTGATCTTACATACATGAGGAATCCTACTTGATTCCACCATGGGAAGAACTCTCCAAGTTCTACATAGTTATTCAAGTTCTCCAACTTAACAATACAGCCCATGAGTCTATTATATAGATCTCAT
Organism: Torreya grandis; assembly: GCA_037957365.1. Lineage (NCBI taxonomy): Eukaryota > Viridiplantae > Streptophyta > Pinopsida > Cupressales > Taxaceae > Torreya > Torreya grandis. The sequence goes on from JARHVA010005881.1 coordinate 363,813, forward strand.
GCATTCAATAATTAGACAAGCGGCTCAAAGACTCGAACTGGTCTTCATCATGCAAACTCTCTGTTCACTTAACTGACTGTTTGTCAACAATAGTTCTGACTGCCATAGGCGACCGACATCGGTCCCTGCCTGACTGGAGGTGACCGACGCCGACCGATATCCTACCGATGCCAATTGTTGTACACTGATCCCTGACCGACGTTAGTTGTGGCCTGCCGACATCGGTGACTGCATACTCAGCATCCTCCTTATGTTTGTAATAAGGTGAAGCTTTTAGCTCCACACCCTAACAATCTCCCACTTGGAGATAAACAGCTGCACCTGTACCCATACCAGTACTTTGTCTAATCTGCATCCTGGCTTGTATTCCTCTTCAAGATCCCACTTGAAGACAACCCACCACACGCCCTGTGGTGCTACACCTATGTCTGAATTTCTCCATTCTCAGCTTACCTTCTTCTGCCATTGCTATACTCCCACTCAATCAGAAACCCCTGTGAGTAACCTGTAATCAACAAACCACTAACCAGATCTGGGCCATCTGTTAGTCAAACTCGCTCTGAGAACATCCAACCTCGCTCTGATACCATTTGATAGGACCTAAGTTCCCCAAAGCTCTGACACAACTTGTCAGAATTAAGAGCACACATGATTACCATTGTATAAGCAACTTAAGATGCAGAAATAACCAGAAGAACAAATAACTATCAATGAGAAAACACACAGAATATGAGAGGCAACACACAATTGTATTCAACTCATTACAAAGGAAATTACAATAAAGAGATCACACTCTTCTTCCACCTCTGTGAGGCTTCCTCCTCAAGGGCTCCCAGTAATCTTCCCACCTGAGTAATCTTCTCTCATAGGTCACAACACACAGCTAACACAAGCTATTGTTCACCTCATTGTACACCTATACAATCGAGTACGAACCAGTACTCCAAGTAGATCTCACCATGATCCTGCTCCTGATGTATTGCTGTCACCTTGGATCTTGCTCCCCCGCCAATCTCCTTTTGACCCTCGCATACACACACCCCTGCAGACCAACCTGATCTTACTTATCACATGTAGATCTCCACCATGATCCTGCAACACCCTGCATATCAAACCTGATCTTACATACATGATGAATCTTACTTGATTCCACCATGGGAAGAACTCTCCAAGTTCTACATAGTTCTTCAAGTTCTCCAACTTAACAATACAACCCATGAGTCTATTATATAGATCTCATGCATACACTAATTAGACAAGCGGCTCAAAGACTCAAACTGGTCTTCATCATGCAAACTCTCTGTTAACTTAACTGACTGTTCGTCAATAGCAGTTCTGACCACCACAGGCGACCGACGTCGGTCCCTGCCTGACTGGAGGTGACCGACGCCGGCCGATATCTTGCCGATGCCGATTGCTATACACTGATCCCTAACCGACATCAGTTGTGGCCTGTCGATGCCAGTGACTGCATACTCAACATCCTCCTTCTGTTTGCAATAAGGTGAAGCTTTTAGCTCCACACCCTAACAATCTCCCACTTAGAGATAAATAGCTGCACCTATACCCATACCAGTACTTTGTCTAATCTGCATCCTAGCTTGTATTCCTCTTCAAGCTCCCACTTGAAGACAACCCACCACACACCCTGTGGTGCTACACCTGTGTCTGAATTTCTCTATTCTCAGCTTACCTTCTTCTGCCATTGCTATACTCCCACTCAATCAGAAACCCCTGTGAGTAACCTGTAATCAACAAACCACTAACCAGATCTGGGCCATCTGTTAGTCAAAATCACTCTGAGAACATCCAATCTCGCTCTGATACCATTTGATAGGACCTAAGTTCCCCAAAGCTCTGACACAACTTGTCAAAATGAAGAGCACACATGATTACCATTGTATAAGCAACTTAAGATGTAGAAATAACCAGAAGAACAAATAACTATCAATAAAAAAACACATAGAATATGAGAGGCAACACACAATTGTATTCAACTCATTACAAAGGAAATTACAATAAAGAGATCACACTCTTCTTCCACCTCTGTGAGGCTTCCTCCTCAAGGGCTCCCAGTAATCTTCCCACCTGAGTAATCTTCTCTCATAGGTCACAACACATAGCTAACACAAGCTATTGTTCACCTCATTGTACACTTATACAATCAAGTACGAATCGGTACTCCAAGTAGATCTCACCATGATCCTGCTCCTGATGTATTGTTGTCACCTTGGATCCTGCTCCCCCGCCGATCTCCTTTTGACCCTCGCATACACACACCCCTACAGACCAACCTGATCTTACTTATCACATGTAGATCTCCACCATGATCTTGCAACACCCTGCATATCAAACCTGATCTTACATACATGAGGAATCCTACTTGATTCCACCATGGGAAGAACTCTCCAAGTTCTACATAGTTCTTCAAGTTCTCCAACTTAACAATATAGCCCATGAGTCTATTATATAGATCTCATGCATACACTAATTAGACAAGCGGCTCAAAGACTCGAGCTGGTCTTCATCATGCAAACTCTCTGTTCACTTAACTGACTGTTTGTCAATAGCAGTTATGACTGCCATAGGCGACTGACGTCAGTCCCTGCCTAACTGGAGGTGACCGACGCCGGCCGATATCCTGCCGATGCCGATTGCTGTACACTAATCCCTGACTGATGTCAGTTGTGGCCTACTGACGCTGATGATTGCATACTCAACATCCTCCTTCTATTTGCAACAAGGTGAAGCTTTTAGCTCCACACCCTAACAATCTCCCACTTGGAGATAAACAGCTGCACCTATACCCATACCAGTACTTTGTCTAATCTGCATTCTGGCTTGTATTCCTCTTCAAGCTCCCATTTGAAGACAACCCACCACACACCCTGTGGTGCTACACCTGTGTCTAAATTTCTCCATTCTCAGCTTACCTTCTTCTGCCATTGCTATACTCCCACTCAATCAGAAACCCCTGTGAGTAACCTGTAATCAACAAACCACTAACCAAATCTGGGCCATCTGTTAGTCAAACTCGCTCTAAGAACATCCAACCTTGCTCTGATACCATTTGATAGGACCTAAGTTCCCCAAAGCTCTGACACAACTTGTTAGAATTAAGAGCACACATGATTACCATTGTATAAGCAACTTAAGATGCAGAAATAACCAGAAGAACAAATAACTATTAATGAGAAAACACACAGAATATGAGAGGCAACACACAATTGTATTCAACTCATTACAAAGGAAATTACAATAAAGAGATCACACTCTTCTTCCACCTCTGTGAGGCTTCCTCCTCAAGGGCTCCCAATAATCTTCCCACCTGAGTAATCTTCTCTCATAGGTCACAACACACAGCTAACACAAGCTATTGTTTACCTCATTGTACACCTGTACAATTGAGTACAAACCGGTACTCCAAGTAGATCTCACCATGATCCTACTCCTGATGTATTGCTGTCACCTTGGATCCTGCTCCCCAGCCGATCTCCTTTTAACCCTCGCATACACACACCCCTGCAGACTAACCTGATCTTACTTATCACATGTAGATCTCCACCATGATCCTGCAACACCTTGCATATCAAAACTGATCTTACATGCATGAGGAATCCTACTTGATTCCACCATGGGAAGAACTCTCCAAGTTCTACATAGTTCTTCAAGTTCTCCAACTTAACAATATAGCCCATGAGTCTATTATATAGATCTCATGCATACACTAATTAGACAAGTGGCTCAAAGACTTGAACTGGTCTTCATCATGCAAACTCTCTGTTTACTTAACTGGCTGTTCATCAACAGCAGTTCTGATCACCACAGGCGACCGATGTCGGTCCCTACCTGATTGGAGGTGACCGATGCCGACCGATATCCTACCGATGCCAGTTGATGTACACTGATCCCTGATCGACGTCAGTTGTGGCCTGTCGATGCCAGTGACTGCATACTCAACATCCTCCTTCTGTTTGCAACAAGGTGAAGCTTTTAGCTCCACACCCTAACATATAGGGGATATTGATGACAAGCATGAGGATTATTGTGATTGTGGGATCAAGTGTTTCCACTACTAGAGGGACTACAAATTCAACTGAGTGATGATGGCTAGGCCCACCTAGAGGCCATAGGCTTAAGAGGGGTGCATCATTATTGACACATCCATCAAGACATAAAAATTTTGGTGGATTTAGTGGAGTGGTGGGATATTATAATCGAGACCTTCTGACTGCCTATCAATGAGATGACCATTATTGAGGAGGACATCTACCATATATTATGACTTCCAGTGTAAGGAACATCGATAGTACTTGTAGATGATCAAGGTTGAGGAGTAGTGTTGAGATGCTTATATAGTAATGATGTAGAAGGGATCAATTTTATTACTCGAGGTTTTACCTTTGAGCATCTTTATCAAGCTGACATAGCGGGGATAGGCGTGTTGACTATAGTGATTTTGGCGATCTCATGCTATGCACTCCCAAACTTAGGGGGAGGGAGATTTCCCTAGAGCTTAACTGGTGTTGTTACAGACATATTAGAGCATCACACCATGTTTAGGTGGGCATCCACCTTGTTGGCATAGATTTATAGGGAGATTTGGGGCTGGAGAACCTAGAGATGTTATGGTTTGGATGTTATAGTTTACTACAGTGTTGGGGAATACAAGCACATCAGAATAGTGTGGCCCATCAGTACCCCATAGATATGATGGTATGAGATATATTATAGTGTGGCCTTCTTGTAGTGGAAGGTCAATCTAGCACGAGGTTTTATAAATGGAGTTGTCAGGGACCTAGAATACTATAGGGGTGTTTTAGAAGGGTTGAGGGCTATAACCATCATTTAGAGGCCTTATTTATAGTTTCTTAAGTGGCTTGAGGTGGAGTCATAGTTGACATGGGTATGGAGGGAGTAGTGGGTTACAGGGAGGAGGACAAATTACTGGGAGTACCTTAATTATGTCTGAGTGTGATGGTAGTTTTAATTGGTGTATGACATACTATGGGCCCCACATGTATACATGCAGGATGAGATAGAATAAGAGATGCCTAGACTAGTGACAGGAGATGTCCCAGTAGAAGAAGAGCAAGTGCCAATAGGGGAGGATGTAGAAGATATAGGGTGGACTCTCACATATATATCTTGGTGGGTTGAGTAGTGGGTAGCATGGTAGGATAGGGTGGTACAGCCGCAATGGGAAGGAGGGGATGAGGAGATGGAGGAGGATAAGGAGGAGGAGGAGATAGGAGAAGAGATGGTTGGGGGAGAAGATGGGGGTGGAGAGGAGGAGATAGAGGAAGAGGAGATAGATGTAGGAAAGTTGATCATACAGAGGGATACACTAAGGGAATAATGTTTTATAAGGATAGTTAGTTGTGGCACAGGGGTTGCTAAGTATTTTATAGATAGAGAGGGATATAATGTAGACTCAACTAGATATTTTATAGGTGAGGTTTGACTCATTGCAACTGAGTCATGACATGGTGGTGGAGGAGTGAGATAGGTACAGGGTAGAGTTGAAGACCCTGAGGAGGAGGGAGGAGGAGAGAGAGTCTTCAATACAGGTTATTAGAGTGATGGAAGGGCCTAGTACAAGACCAGTGAGGACTATCAGCATGGATCAATACAAGGATGTAGAGGTCAAGCTGAGATATTATGAGTGGATTGTTCTAGAGTAGCTTTTAGACATTCCTCATTATGCAACTTACATAGCGAGATAAGGTACACCCCCCAAGCACACGCATAGAGACTCAGTCAATATGGGGAGTGTCGCGTAGAGGAGAGACATGGATGGAGATGGGAGTGGATATTTACCAAGTATTCATCTAAGTAGATTAGAGTTTACTCAATAGATTTACATGTATATATATGTACTTGTGTTGGCTAGAGAGCCATGGACATGCATACAGACAATGTGATGTGTATGGATTTTATATATATATATATATATATATATATATATATATATATATATATATATATTCATGTTTTATGGATTATGTTATTATTGATAGATATATGGATGATTATGCTTATGGATAAATGTATTATTATGCTTATGGATATTATGGATTATGTGATGGGTGTTAGTTTGTTAGAGATGTAGATTGTTTTGATGGATTATGGATTGATCATGGATTTATGGATTATCATGCTTACGATTACATTGTTTATGGATTATATGATGTGATGGATTATAGTTTTAGAATTATGGATTTTCATGTTTATAGATATGATGGATTTATGGATTCATATGGGATGTAATTAGATTATATAGTTTTACATGTCATGGGTTTATGTTATGGATTAGATTACTATGATTATGAATTTTTATGTGATGTAATTAGACGAGTTGAATATGGATTTAAATGTTATCAAATGTTTTATGGATCATATTTACACTTGTTTTATGGATTATGGATTAGGGATATGGATATAATTTTGATGTATAGATTAAAAATGGATATGAATTTTATGGATTATGGATTGTTATGGATTTATTTATGGATTATGGATGTATATTTGATTATCTATTTATGGATTTGTAAAATTTATGTATGAATTATATATTTAAAATGTTGTATATTATAATTTGGTTTTTGATGATGGATGATAAGTAATGTTTATGGATTAATGGTCTATAGATTATGATTTAATGGTTATGGATTATGAGTATAATGGATAAAAATTTAAAACTTACTAATTTGCATGTTCAGAGAGTTGTTAATAGATGCAGATAATTTTGTAATTAATTTACAAAAGGTTTAATGCTCATTCATCGACGTGTGCCATGACCCAAGGAAAACCACTTAAAAGTGATGCACATGCATCCTTAACCCACTACTAATAAATACCCTCACAACTTAGGTCTATTAAGTTCAGACTCTTAGTGACTTGCTTTTAAGATGTGATAAAAATGGAATCTAAGAAGAAGATATTTCTATCTTACATACCTAGAACTAAGGGTTAACTTAGAATCCATGTGTGTCAATCCATGTAGACTGATCAATGCAGGAAGTCTACTAAATTAAAGAAAGTTGATCGATGTAGGAAGCTTTCTAGGGATACTTTATACATGATAGCCATCCTTCAAGGGAGTGGTATATATGTTAAGATATGCTTTTTGAAATAGCTATCCTTTGAGGGAGTAGTGTATGCTTTTGATATTTTGTATAGTTTTTTTAGATTTGTGGATTTAGATAGTTATCCTTCGAAGGAGAAGTTTATTCATATTGTTTTGTTTTTGGTTTTTGTAGATTCTTTAATTTTGATTTTGATCCTAATGCTATTTTTATTTTATGGATTGGCCTTAGGTATCCTAGGATAATTTCCCAAAGCTTTGATATACAAGATAAAACACTTATTCTCAAAAGGAATTTAGTGATAGGGAGGGCTTTCACGAAATAATGATTTGGAGCTCCTTCCCATTATAGGTGAAGTTTATCCAATGAGATCATACTATAAATGGATCCAGGGTATTCATATTTAAGGTTAATAGTAGGCTATCTCTATGGAATGATATTAATTCACCAAATAAGTATAAATATATTAATATATCATAATGATATGTAAATATAGCATAAATAATGAGTAATAGATAAGCCAGTTCAAGGGAGCAACCTCCCAAATGCTTGAAATAAGAATGAATACTCAAATATGATGATGAATACCTAACCTTACCTCATGTATGTAATCTAACAAATCCATGTACCACCCATAGGCTAACCTACTAAGTATATGAATGCATAGAAAAATGTAAAATAATATGCAAAAGGGTTATGCAAGCCATAAGTCAGCTACACATATCCCTAGACATGCCAACAATTAAGGGTGTAGCATGCCCCTCCCCTTCAAAACAACATTGTTCTCAACATTGAATCAATCTCAGATGTTATTGCATGAATGATTCATCCTCTCAAGTAGCATCTTTAGAAGGCAGATTCTTCCATTTGATCAAATACTCAATAATCATTATGGACTGTAGCTACTTAGTACTCATTTAAAGGACCACTTCAAGATCAATAATAACCCTTCCTTCCTCATATAATTATGGTAACTCAATTTTAGTGGTAACTCTCTATCAAATAACCTTCTTAAGGCAATTTACATGAAATGCTAGATGAATGCAAGTAGATGGAGGAAATTCTAGCTTGTATGCCACACTACCAATTTTCTACAAGATCTGATAAGGGCCATAATACTTAGGAGATAATTTATTATCCTTTATCTATTGATTCAAGGACATCTACTTATATGGTTGCAAGTGAACATACACCAAATCACCAATTTCAAAATGCCTCTCACTTCTGTGTTGATCTACTTGTTGCTTCATGCTATTATGGGCCAAAGTTAATTTTTCACACAAACTAACAAGGAATTCCTATTGATGTTGAAGGTGTTCCTCCATTGCACGCACCTTTGGGTGGGTCCTCAAGGGTGAAGTGAGGGATGCAGGATGGTATCCATACAATGTCATAAAAATAGACATTTTGGATGAACTGTGCACTAAAGTATTATACCACCTTTCAGCCAAGGGTAGACATTGAACCCCTTTATCTTATTTATCTGACACAAAGCAACAAAGGTACTTTTCCAGACACTCGTTGACTACCTCAATTTGTCTATCATAGTGAGGATGATAGGATGAGATATGAGACAATTGGGTTCCCAAACATACAAATAATTCTATCTAAAAATTACTAGTGAATATGGGATCTCAATCACTGATAATAATATTGGAAGTACCATGCAATTACTAAACTATATTGAGGAAGGTATAAGCTATTGTACTAGCCACCAATGGTTAAGATAAAGAAAAAAAATGTGCATACTTTGTGAGTCTATCAAAAATAACCATGATAACATTTCTACCTTCACATCATGGTAACCTAGTAATGAAATCCATAGATACCTCTTCCCATCATTGACTAGGGATGGATAAAGGCTATAAAAGACCTGGAGTTTTCATGGTTTCACCTTTATTTTGTTGACAGACCATACACTCAGCCACATATTTCTATATACCCCCTTGAGTCCTTTTTAAAAAAATCCTTCTTGAATCTATGATAGGTTTTCAAAAACACTAAGTGACTGCCAAGTGGAGACACATGAAGTTATTGAAGGAGTTTCTGTTTGAGAAGAGAGTTCTGACATGGATATAATCTATCTTTGTGCCATAATGCATTCCCCTTCCATGTAAACTTTTCAATCCTATTTGAACCCTATTGCAAATTCTGAATCCTACATGGGTAATACTATCATTCTCCCATTTTACCCTTTTTTTTGAGCCATTCTACCTACCAAATGGTCATGGCATATAACAATGCCTCAATTGATTCATCATGCCTAAATAGTGCATCGGCCACCATATTTTATTTTCCTTTATCTATACTATTTCAAAATCAAAACTTAACATTTTTGTCACCCATTTTTTTGTTCTTTCGAGGATAATTGTTGTTCTAAAAAATATTTAAGGCTATCATGATCAGTCTTTACTTGAAAGTGACAACCCAATAGATAAGGTCTTCATTGTTTGAATGCATGTATAATATCCATCATATTTTTCTCATAGATGGGTTTGAGCCAATTTTTACCCTTTATTTGATGAATTTCAAAGGCAATGGTCCTACCCTCTTGCATGAGTACTACACCCATACCATATCTAGATGCATCACATTCAACCATAAAAATTTTAGAAAAAATTGGATTAGCCAATACCGGGGTGGTGCATAGATCCATTTTCAGTTGTTCAAATGCCTTAGTAGCTATATCAATCCACTTGAAGGAGTCTTTCTTAACAAGGAATTGAATGGTGTTGCAATACTACCATAATGTTTGACAAACTTGTGATAGTAACCAATTAGCCCCAAAAATCCCCTTAGTTGCTTAAGTGTCTTGGGAATCTACCACACCATGATGGATTGGATTTTTTTAGGATAAATTTTTACTCCCTCATGTGATACAATATGACCCAAATATTCCACTTCCCAAACTCCAAAATCACATTTGGATGGTTTACCATACAATTGATGTTGTTCAAGAAGTGAGAGTACCTATTTCACTTGATGCAAGTGATCTTCCCAAATTTTATTATAAATAAGGATGTCATCAAAAAACACAAGTACAAACTTTTTAAAAATGGCTTAAAAATCATATTCATCAAACTCTAAAAGGTGGATGGTGCATTAGTGAGACCAAAAGCCATGACCAAAAATTCATAATGGCCTTCGTGAGTAGGAAAAGTTATTTTAGGAATGTCTTCCTCACAAATCTGGATTTGATGATACCCAGAGTGAAGATCTAATTTGGTAAAATAAACAACACCATGTAATTCATCTAACAAATCATCAAATATAAGAATAGGAAACTTATCTTTGATAGTGAACTTGTTGAGCTCTCTATAATCTAGGGACATCCTTCATGTTTCATCCTTCTTTTGCACCATGACTACTGGAGAAGAATATTCACTTTGGCTATAGTGAATGGTTCCTACCTCCAACAACTCTTGTATCAATTTTTCAATTTCACTCTTCTGGGCATAAGGATATCTGTACGGTCTAATGTTGGATGGCATACTTCCAAGAATGAGTTTGATGACATGATCAAGAGTATAGCTAAGAGGAAGGCCTTTTGGTATGGGTCTAAAAATAACCACATTCTCATCCAATATTTGTTGTAACTCAAGATGGGTAGACTCCTTAGTTTGTTTAACATCAATGGAAAATAACTGTGCCACAAATCCTTCAGTATCTTAGTCATCTGATGTGAACTAACCAATTATGGAGATTTAAATCTTAATCCCTGTAGTTCCACTGCCTTGCCTTCAAAATAAAAATGCATGAATAGTTCATAGAAATTCATCTCAATAGTACCCAATATGGAGAACCATTTTACTCCCAAAACAATGTTAGTCCTTCCCATAAGAATAGAAAACATGGGAGAATATAATAAATAGTCCTCCATTGCTAACTTAATACTATGGTATTTTTAAAAAAAATTAACTATACCACCATCTACAATCATGACTTGAAATTCTAGAGCTAGGTAGATGAAACAATTCAAACCAGTAACCAACTTACTATTGATGAAATTGTGTGTACTACCTAAGTCAATCAACACTGTGACCTTATATTTTTTAATGAAACCCCACCACCTTAAGAGTCTGATTAGAAATATCTATAAGTGCATGGCATGAGATAGTAGGCTGAGAATCTACAAATTTATCCTTGGGTCCTTCAAAACCCTCACTAGATGCCTCCTTATATTCTTCATCCTCATCAACCCCTTCAATGTAAAATAACTTCTTTTCAGCACATCGATGACCTTTGCTCCATTTATTGTCACAACCATAGCACAACCCTTTGGCATGCTTCTCCTCAATTATTGTGGTGTCAATTTGGTGGGTTGAGGTCATGATGGAGTTGGGAAGGTGCATTCACAAAAATTAGTGAAAAGATAATGTTTTACCATCTCTTTTTCTTCTGCCAAGTATGCCCTTAGTATAACTTTGGATATAGTTGTGGGGCTAAACATATAAACCTCCAATTCAATACTATCTTTTAGTCTACCCAAAAAAAGGTTAGTCAAATTTGTCTTAGTGATATCCTCCACACGTAAGGATATATTATAAAATTGATGAATATAATCCTTCATTGTTCTTATTTGTCTTAGTTTTGCTAATTGGTTAAATTAGTTTTTAGAAACATTATCCTGATAATGAGACATCAGTTCATCAGAGAATATTGACCATGTTACAAGAGCACCAGTCTTCTTATTTTGAGCACAAAACCAATAATACCAAATGAATGGATTAGTTTCTAGATACGTAGATGCCACAACCACCTTTTGAGAGCTAGGAGTTTGGGGCAGATCAAATAGATTTTTTAATTTGAGTGATCCAAGTGAGTGGATCTTTACCATCAAACTTGTGCAAATATACTTTTGGCAACATTGGTTTCACCCCCATATTGGTGGTGTTAGTATTGAGAGGAGGAGGAAAAAAAATAAAAAGTGGATGGTTGTTGAGTGGTAAATGAGATGAAATGGTAGCCAATTGTGTTGTGATCTAATGAAACTAATTGTTCATGCCATTAAGCTCCCCTTATATTATTGATATTTGAGTTTGAAATTGCACATCCTTCTGTATTAGGCCATATAGATTTGATTGCATTTGAGAAATAATATCAGATGATTTAGAATACATGTCATCCCTTAAAGTATTTTTAGGGGTATCTTGTTCTTCCCCCTGTCCTTGGGTGTTAGGACCAGCCATACAAAGGCTTGATGGTGAACCTTATTTTGCCCTGTTGACCTAACTTTGACCATGAATGTTTTTAAATATTTCAGCCTCCAATCACAAATGTCAAATAATAGAACCAAACTAATTTTTTCCAAGGTTTCCAAAAATGTAAATAAATTTGTAAAATTCCACAAACTACGATCTATGGAATAAATTTATGAAAAAACCTAAATTGGAGATAACATTTTAAAAAAATCCAAATGAGTTGAAATTTTAATGGAAACTTAATTGATTGATTTCAAAAATTCAAAAAAATAATGGTAGGTAAATTAGCTACTGTTTGCAAGATATATCCAATTTTTAAGATCTAGGGGTTTTTACCTGATTATGGCCCAAATCGACACTCTAATATCACTTAGAATGATATTAATTCACCAAATAAGCATAAATATAGAAATATATCATAATGATATGGAAATTGAGTATAAATAATGAATAATATATAAGCCACTACGAGGGGGCAACTTCCCAAATGCTTGTAGTAAGAATGATTTCTCAAATGTGATGATGAATAACTAACCTTGCCTCCTATATATAGTCGAACAAGGACATGTGTAATCCATAGGTTAACCTAATAAGTATATGAATGCATAAGTAAATGTAAAATAATATTCAAACCACAATTCAACTACACATATCCTTAGACATGGCAATGATTAAGGGCGTAATACTCTATATATAATTATTTGGTATAAGAATAATGGGGATATGAAACTTAGAGACTAAACTAGGTAGACCAAATGTAATTAAGAATTATTAATAGTAGAAAGGAAATAAATTCAATGCATTGAGAGGTTCACACTCTGATTTTCCATCAATAGAGGCTAATCGGTATGCCCCAGATCCATACTTATGGGTGATGATATAGGGTTCGAGCCAATTTAGAATGAATTTTCCCCTTCTAATTTTTTACATATTAGTTACATGTTGATTTTATTTTAATACAATGTCACCAATGTTAAATTCATGTTGTTTTAAATGTTTATTATAGGTGTGTTTGATTCTTTCTTGATATACATGTAGATGGTCAAGGGCAGTCGAGTGATGTTCATCTAAGAATTTAAGCTAGGATAATCTTTCCTGACGAAAGTCATCCTTAGAAATGATATATTTTAGGGATATGCAAAGGGAAGGAATATGAACTTTGAGAGGAAGTAAAAATTTAGTACCATAGACTAGGAGAAAGGTGTAACATCGGTAGGGGTTTAAATACTAGTCTGATAAGCTTATAAGGCATAGGGAACATGCAAATGCTAGTTCTTACCTACTTCATTAATGACTTTGGTTAGGATTTTGACTAGAGTCTTGTTGGAAGCATCGACTTGTCCATTAACTTAAGGATAGTAAGGAAAGGAAAAGCTGAGCTTAATGCTAAAAAAATTACAAAGTTCTTGAACCTTTTTATTTTTAAAAGATTTCCCATTATCTATGATGATGTTATGAGGGACACCAAAGTGACAAATGATATGTTGAGTAATGAATAAAATGATTTTATCTACTTTCATTGAGATAAGGTGGATAAACTCTACCCAATTAGTAAAATACTCAGTGGTGGTGATGATAAACATGTGACATTGGGATGATTTAGGATTGATTTGACCTATAAGATCTAACCCCCACTAGGAGAAAGGCTAAAAGTCCTACACTACCTGTAAGGCTTGGATAGGGACATGGGATAAGTTAGCATGCTACTAAAAATTAATACACATCTTAATGTACTCAAAACAATCTTGATTTAAAGTGGGATAATAATAGCCCAATCGTAAGATTTGTTTAGTGATGGTATGGCCATTAAAGTATCCTCTACATGACCCATCATGAGCTTCTTTGATAGCGAGGGTAGTTTCATGATTTTAGAGATAATGTAGAAGAATGCCATCAAAACCATACTTATAAAGGACACCCCCTAGTATGATAAAATGGGTGACACGATGCTGAAAAGATCACTCATCATTTTTAGATAGATCTGAAGGAGTAAATCCCCTAGATAGATAATCAAATATTTGTGAATACCAAAGATCTAATGGATTTTTTTTCACATTGTGGATGGATGGAAGGTCAATTTTGGTAAAAGAAGTTTGATTAATCCTATGAATAAAGACAAATAACTTAGACTCCTATGGTGAGGATGGGATAAAAAAGTATGGATAAGCCATAACATCTGTAAATTTGTTAGTTGATCGAGGAGTGGCTTGGATAGCATAATGCTCAAAGGTGGCTAACAATTAATCAACTAAGATTCTATGCTTTTGAAGAGTATCATAATTACACAAATAGATGCCTTTAATTTGGTTAACCGCGAGCTAAGAATCACCATAGATATTGAGATTTTTAATACCCAAGGATAAGGTAGTTTGGAGACCTATAATTAAAGCCTTATACTTTGCCATATTATTAGTGTAGTTGAAGTCGAGTTTAAAGGATAGAGGGGTAGGCATCCCCCTAGGGGAAATTAGGATAATTATGGATCCCTCACCACATTCATATTTGATTCCATCAAAGCAAATATTCATTTGATATTGTGGATATGGTTAAGATGTGGAGTCTATAGATTCATCCAGGAATTCATAGTTAATTAGTTGATTATTAAAAAAAGGGCCTTAATAAGTTGATCAACAATGATTTGACCTTTAATTGACTTTTGGTGGATAATCTCTAGATCAAATTCTACCAAAATCATATGCCACTTGGACATTTGTTGATTCTGATAAGGATTAGAGTGCATAATTTTAGAGGATCAGTGTTCATCAAAACATAGGTTTTATGATTAAGGAGATAATGTCATAGCTTAGTAGTGACAAAGACCAGATCTAGGCACAAATTTTCAATATGACAATAACATGTCTCATATTCAGTGTATGAATAATATAGTAAATAACCTACTCTTTGTTTTGTTCATCACAATGGGCTAGCATAGCTCTAAGGGCATGTTTAGTAATAGAAATATACAATAAGAATGGTTGTCCTTCTTTCAAAGGAGTGATAATTGGTGGTGAGAGAAGGTAGCTCTTAAGAGATTCAAAAGCCTCTTGATAACTAGAATCCCACTTAAAGTGGGTATCCTTCCTTAAAAGGTGATGGAAAGGTTGACAATGATCAGATAACTGAGAGATAAAATGATGGATAGATTGTAATTTACCCTACAATCTACACAACTACTTAAGATTGGATGGAGACAACATTTGTAAGATGAATTTTATTTTGTTAGGGTTGACTTCTATCCCATGGATGGAGACAATAAATCCTAGGAGCTTACCCATCAATACTCCAAAAATACATTTCTTGTAATTTAGACAGACACAAAATTGGATTAAGCGATTGAAAATAACCTTTAAATTGGAAAGGTGATCTTTTCTTAACTTTAATTTTTCAAGGAGGTCATCTACATAAACTTTCACAATATTATGGATAATATCATGAAAAATGTAGGTCATGGCTCTTTGATAGGTGGATCCTACATTCTTTAGCCCAAAAGGCATTACACGATAGTAGAAATCTCCCCAAGGAGTAATAAATGAGATCTTATGTTGGTCTTCTAGTGTGATAAGGAATTAATTATATCTAGAGAAACCATCCATTAGAGACAACATTTCATGGCTATTGGTAAGGTCTACTAACTAGTCAATATTAGGGAGAGGTAAATCATCTTTTGGACAAGTGAGATTAAGGTATCTAAAATTGATACAAAGGTAAAGTCTCTATAGGTTTCATTATAGGGATGATGTTATATATCCACTGAGGGTAATTGATAGATTGGATAAATTTAATAGATAAGAGGCATTGTAATTCTTATTTAACCAAGAGTGTAATGTGATGATGCATTTTTTGGAGCTTTTGCTTGATAGGCTTAACATCAAGAAATGTAACAATGTTATGGATGATGATGGGAGGATCAATGCCAAAAATATCACTATAGGATCAAGTGAATGCCTCATTATGATCTACTAGAAATGCAGTGAAATCCTGGTAATCTTGAGGATCTAAGGATTTATTGACCTTAATGATATGTGGAATATTTGGGGACCCTATGTTAATGTGAAGGGTGGCGTCATTTATAAGACCAGAGGTTTTTGATGGGAGGGCTTTATGTAGATGGGAATTATTGATGCCTAAATGAGTTAAGAAGGACTCATCATCCTGGCACTAAAGAATAGGGATGGTAGGATAATCTGACCCTATAATGTTTGGGTAGGATAGAGGAATGGTTTGAATTTCTCTATCATGATGATAGATGAGAGGCTCTACAGAAATGGCATTGAATAAAAAAAGTTAAGAGGAATAGATACATCACTATTAGTCGAGGAAGGGGTATTGGATGGCGAGGATGGTGTATCCTCTTTAGGGATGGGGGGAAGACTAAACTTCAAGGAGGATTTGGTATTTTTACTGAAACCAAGGTAGTGTTACTCATGGAATTTTCTAAACTCCCCCAATATAACCTCATACAGGTCCTATTCATAATGTCCCATACTGAAATATTTTTAGGCATACCATTATAGATATGTCTCTACAAAATGGGGTTTATCAAGGAATGAAAAGTTTGACGTAAATAGTTTAGTATGAGTTTGTTTAGAAGGGGATGAAGAAGGTTGGTGTAATCCCCCATAGATCAGATAGGTGTGAAGGAATGGTGGGCCAAAGGGAATAGTTTCCCCCAGATTTGGATAATAAGTTGGTTGTTTGTCGAGGTGTCCATATTGTTATGGCATAAGGAGAGTATTGAGCATTATTAACTAGTACTTTATGATTAAAATTTGTTAGAAGGTAGAATCAATGGATTCCTTACCAAGTCTAGATGTAGGGATTGTTGTGATAGTGGATTCTTCATTGGATGAGGATGGGGTATCACTTTGCAATGAAATTAGGACCTCATTGGATTGAAAGGTAAGATTGAAAGTTTTGAAGGGATGGGGGTCAGCAGGGACATTGTGGATTTTTACCTAATGTTCGAACTTAATACAATGATGTAATGTATAAGGGACATGGTGCATAATGTGTATCTGGGGTCATCCTAGGATAATTTTGTACTGAAATTCACCTTTAATAATGTTGAATAATTTAGTGAGAACTTGCATGCCTACCTGAATATGAAGTACTACCATTCTTAACATAGGGGTAATGGGTATCATTAAAGGCTCATATAATGGTAGGTGATTGGGCTACCACTATCTTAGGTAGTTGTAGTTGTTTAAATGCATGGGAAGAGATAATGTTTATATTGGCACCATTATCTATCATAACTCTTTTATTTTGAGTTTGATATATCTGGGTGGTGATAGACAAGGAAGGATATTAGTCATCTGGATATAAGGATGGTATCTCTAAATCATGAAACATTATAGATAAGGGTTTCTATAGTAACACAATGAAACCCAACAATGGTTGGAGTTCATTAGCTTGTATTTATGTGGCCCGTAAGGTTTCTATCATGGCTTCACAGTATTGTGGGGAGTTTTGGACAAGTTCATATAAGGACATCTTGACCAACAGTTGATGCAGTTATTTTAGAATATATATTTGTATGAGTTTAAAGCATTATTATTTTGTGCCTTTCCCAAAATGGAGACTTTAGGTTTGGGGGAAGGTGTAGTTGGACTAGTTATGATTGGAGTCAGTGCTTTAGTAATAGTCACTTTAGCTTTTTCATGATTTTGAGTCTTATGACCCGAGGCTTAGGATCATGTGTCTATATGAACTACATATATTTGGAATATAGGAGGATTCATTATGCTCTCAGAATAATCAACAAGAAGAGATTGGTGTTGGGCTCTATCAGAGGTTTTAACCTCCTTTACAGCTTGTTTTGATGTGTTACTTCCTATGGTGGATGTAATTCTAAAGGGATGGGTAGTATCTGATTATTTTGTTAAGAGATCATCTTCATCTAATAGATTTTAGACTACAACCTTTAATGTGGTATAGCTTTCTATGTCATTCCCCATTATTCGATGGTATGTGTATGTCCTATCTTCTCTATATCATGATGATTTATGAATATGAGGGTTGACAAGTTTTATAGGCAGTAGTGTGATTAAGGAGGTCTAAATAAGTTGATCAAGGATCTTACAATAAGATCCCTTCCATGGGCCTTCACTCAAATTTTTTATTCTTTGGGGTGGTGGTGGGGAAGAGGTACGTGACATCGAATCTTGCTCTCTTGAACTAGCTATTTGGATGGTCCCTACTACAAGTAATTTGTGTTTAGGGTAAGTCTTTACACCTAAACCTGGTGGGTAATAGGGATTTAATAGATTATGGATTAGCATGACCATAGTGGGTATATTTTGTTGTGATGGTACCTGTGTTTTAGTGGTAGATTCTATAATGCTAGCTTTAAATTTAGTTGAACTATGGGGCCCTAGTATAGATTCTCTTGTCTAAATAAGAGGTAGTAGTGATTTTCCTTTTTGTATCTATTTAGGGATTATAAGGATGTCCTATTTAGGTAGTTCAATCCTAATAGGAGGATGTTGCAAATAATTTCCCTTTAGGGCTCTGATATTTTTGTTTCTGGTATCTACAACTTTTCCCTTGATCTCTCTATGATTTAGTGCCTCCCTAAAAATGGGGGGAATTGATCTAGAGATAACGCGAGATAACATAACAGTTTCCTCAAGAATTAATATACTAGAGAGAACATATATACTAGATGTTGATATTAAAACAATGTGAGGAATAGTATATGAGTTTTGTAGAATGTCTACATAAATCTTCTCTTCAATAAGCTTTTCCTCTTTTAGTTCTTGTGTGCTTTCAAATATGGATTCTTCAAGTGGGTCCCAAACAATGAGATTTGACAAATTAGAAGAAGTTTTTGGGATGTCTTCACTTAGTTTGGATGGTTCAAAAGTGTCTCTCATAAAGAGATCAAGAATATGGGAATAAATAAATTCTTTAGGTAGAAGCTAGTCATGGATGGTGTTGATTACATGAGTCTCATGTTCATATGTGGATCTTGATTTAGCTTGCATGGTATTTGATGTAGAGGCATGATTGGGGAAGGGTTTCTTAAATATATATAGATTGGTTTGTAGGGGCATTAGGATTATCTAATTGCAATCCTCCCTGATCTATAAAATTTTGTACTAAGCCTTTTAAATAATGATATTAGTTAACATAGTGGCCTATTATGTGGTGAAAATTACAGAAGTCATTTTCCCTACACCAACTAGGTTTAGGATGAGACTCATCGAGGGGTCTTACTAGATAGAGATTGATGAGTGAAGCCTTTAAGATTTTGTCTAAAATAAATGCATAGGATTCTCCTAAAGGGGTGTATTATTGTGGGGGGAAATGTGTCAATGGCTTCTAAGACTGGGCTTGCAAAGTGGAGGTATTAGATTGGTTTTTGGTTTGTGGCGGTGTTGATTTTATAACTACGATGTTGGTAGCCCTTTTGGTTTTATTGTTGTTATTATTACTAGTCCCTTTAGAGGGTTCATATTTAAATTTTTTATTTCATAGTTTAATCTTCCCTTATTCTAGGGCTCTAATTTGAAGCTTGTGATCCACTGAAAAGGCTTCATCAAAAGTTTTAAAATATTATATTCATAATTGTTGACACTGTGGATTGCACCCTTGACAGAAAGGCTGAGCTTTTGTCTTCCACACGACACAATGGAGACTCCCCTCTTACTATAGGTCTGTCAAAACTGAGGGGTAAATCTCTAGATAAGGGATAGCTCCCTTTGATGCATCTATGTTGTCTTTTGCTACTATTGCTAATATTGGAGGGGGGGAAGAGAGAAGGAATAACCAGAACAATAACTACTCTAAGTGGTGATACACCAAAATGATTTTTGATCTACTCAGTTATTAACATTTTAGACCAAAAGAGGGCAGACATACACTTTATCTGATAAAAGACCAGACTGTAGGGAAATTTAACAATAGGTTTAATGAAGATACACACATAAAATGAACTTACCATATGTGCTACATAAAACACACTATTTGATAACCCTTCTCTGTCCTGCACTCTAGATGTAGCACTTCCTGTTAACCTACAAAAATGGTGCTTTGTCTATACTAGGTATGTTGGTGTCAATTTGTGAAAGCTTGATGCTAAAATATTGAACATAGAATAGATACACAGACACACTCAGAAGCATAACCAGTCAGATAGAGGTAAAACACATTCTTATTGATCGAGGTGAAATTTTGGCAGGGCTTCACCTTACAAAATGAGAGATATCTTCCTCACTTGGAGGTTATAATATATAAAGCATCAAAAGGAAGACTTAGGAGCTCTTCATAATGAGTGGCCCATGTTGTGGTAGTCCAAGTCTTGACTTTGGCATTTAAATCATATTAAATATCATTGTAAAAGCATGGGTTACGTGATCATTTGAATGACAAGGTCACCCTTCTTTATGAAACTTACATGACTGTCCGCTCACCCATGCTCAAGCGAATAAAAATAGGCCACGTAATTGAATGCTTGCACCATATGATGACCATTTCTTAAGGACTTTTTCAGCTATAGTAATAACTCTTCTGCTGATGCTTCATGTGCCACCTAGACTATTTTGTCTTCTTCTATGCTTGGCTTATGTGTGCATGGTCACACTTTCACTATTTTTGTCTCTTTCCTTGTAACTCAACTCTCAGGCTATCTTTTTGTCTTTTACTAGCTCTTCAGGCTCCTTTCTCGATGGGTCACTAAGTTTACTTGGGTTTATGCCATGAACCTTTAGTCGCTTATCGTGAAGGCCTTAGTCCTTTGGCTTCTCCTCAACGACTGATGCATCTCATCAAAAAATGATGTCTGCAGGCTTGTCACTATTCAAAAACCAAATAGATATTTCATCATCATAAATTTGACATCCATAGGCCTATTGCCATTTAAAAGCCAATGGCTAGTTTGTTGCCTTAAATTTGACATCTTTGGGCCCATAACCCCTTTGGCAATTTCCTCAGCTCTTTTTTTATTTCTTCCTTCCCGAAGGGAAGGTGTCCCTTTGGAGCTTGGGAAAGGTCCCCCTTTTGGCAGGTGAGAGTCCTTTGCAAGGGCATTTTCCCTTCGAATTCCTTTAGGTTGCCTTGGTCTTCTTAATTTCTTCAGACATTTTATCTGAAGGAAATATTTCTTCATGCCTTAGACTTTTTTTTTGGAATCTCAGCCCTTTCTCTTCTTGAATTCCTTCAGACAAAAAGTTTGAAGGAATCCTTTGCCTTGCTCACTTTTCTGAAGGAAACTTTCTTTCAGGTCTTCTGCCTTAGTCTCTTGGAATGTGCTTTTGCCCTTCACAAGGGTATCTTGGGTCCAAAGTTGCCCTTTAGAGCCTACTGAATGGTCCAATTATGTCCATTGCCTACCCTCCATAAGGGCACTTGCCCTACAGGGTGTTTATAAAAGACTTGCATTTTTTAGAACTAACCCATTCCTTTGCAATAAAAGGCATGCTCGAGGTAATTTTTTGAAGTGAAAAAAGCCTCAGATCAACCCAAAACCTACATGACTCAAATCAATCAATTTTTTCATGGAATAGGCCTATGACAAAAGGAAAAAACCATGATTTGTAGCAAGGTGAAAGACATCAAATACCGAGAGAGTAAGGAAAGAAAAGGGGGGACAAATTCTTGGCCTATAGGACCAAAAATGGTCAACAAATTGGTGATTCTCAGGGGAAGCATGCTTGCTATGCTTAAGAAACCAGTGACTTGCAAGTCCATTGGGCATGGAGTCAAAACATAGCCCAAAAGGTTAACAAAGCCTTGAGATATCCAAGAATCAATCATGAAGATTTTACCCCAAAAAGTAAACAAAACACACAAAAGGTTAAAAAAAACCATGAACATGTGACAAAGCACTTAGGAAAAATAGGTAAAAACAAGAAAAATATATACATGATGAGAGAAGGCTCAGTGACAATGCTTAAGATATATCCCATTAACTGGGATATGTAGTTCTTCACCATCCAACCTAGAGAGTTGGAATGCATTGTGCTACTCGCATTGAGTGATGACATATGGACCACTCCATAGGGCATCATACTTTGTGTGCTTTCCAGGCTTAGCTCAGGCCTCATCCCATTTTAAGATGATGTCACCTTCAAAGAAACCTTTTGACAAGGATTTCTTGTCAAAGAACTATATCGCCTTTGTTGGAAATTATGGAAGCACACAATTGATTACCAAAAACAAGCAACTTACATGCGAAATTAAACCAGAATCACAAGTAACTAGAATTCAGAAATAACACAAAATATGAGAGACAATACACAACTTGTAGTAATACTCTTCCAAAAGGAAATACAACAAAGAAGATTGCCATAGTTCTTCTTCCTTACACACTTCTAGGGCTCCCACACCTCTAGGGCATAAACAATAAATATTCCCTCAAAGCTCTCTCTCTTACGGTCCCAACACACAACTCAAACACAGAGTTGGTGTTCACTTCCAACCAGTCAGTATCCACTACTATAGTACACCAAGGCTCCATGCACTCCACAAGTGCTCCACGCACTCCACAAGTACACAATTGTACTTCAAGTAGATCTCCCCTGAACTGTAACAACCTACAACCCAATCTGATCTTACTTATGGAAGGAACTACCTTGCCTTCCTCTTTGCTCTCTTTCTGAGTACACACTGTACTCCAAGTAGATCTTGCCTGATCCTACTCCCTATTGTGTTGCTATCCTCCTTGATTTTGCACACCTGCAAATCAATCTGGTTTTACACACCTACAAACCTAGATCATGCACACACATACACCTGCAGATCAATGATCTTACTTACCATGTAGATCTCCTAAAGTAGCCATGCACACCTACTGACCAAGATCCTACACACTTGAAGAATCTTGTTGATTCTCCAAAACCAGCTCTAGAACTAAGAGGAACACCCTTGCTCACCTCACACACAGAAGGAGCTAACTTTGCTCGACTCAAACTAGAACACTTTACAATACAGCCTATGAGTCTCTTAAATAGATCTCATGCAAAAAATAATTAGACATCCAATTACAATAATTAGATGCACAGCTTCTAGTCTAAATTTGGCTCTTGACATGCAAACACTTGGTTTGTTAACTAACTACCTGTAAAACTTGTAGTTTTGAACCGTACAGGCAACCGACATCGGTCCCTGTCTACCTGGAGGTGACTGATGCTAGTCAACTTTTGACTGACATCGGTTGCTCTTCTATCTGTACTCTACCGATGTCAGTTGGCCTGACCGATGCCGGTGTCTTTGACACTTAGCAACCTTTCTGCAACCTCCTCCTCTATTTGCATCAGTGAAGCTTTTAGCTCCATAACCTAACAATCTCCCACTTGGAGATAAATAGCTGCACTGTACTTGTACCTATACCCTATCTAATCTATTTCCTAGCTTGTATCCCTCTTCAAGATTAATCCTGAAGACCACCCACCACACAACCTGTGGTGCACCTCCTGTCATCCAAGTAACTTGCCGCATCCACATCTACAAACACATGTACAAAAGAACTTGACCCTACATAGCATGTTGACCTGTTGTTGGTTCCTCTCAAATACCTGAGAATCCATTGAACTACCCTCTAGTGCTTCTTTCCTGGATCGGCTCCAAACTTTCTGATAGCACCCACTGCTTGGGCAAACTCAGGTCTATACCAGACCTCATGTGATTTTGAACACTGAATTGTCTAGCCCTTAGTGTGCTCCAGTTTTACATCCTGAACCTCGCCAACACTTGATTCACATCAGCTCTCACTGGAGGCAAAATCAACCTATGATCTTCTATGTCTCCCATGCCAAAGAATTTCGCTACTCCAAATCCTTCATGGCAAACCATTGAACTAATCTTACCCTTAGCTCAACAAAACCTTGTATGTACAAACCTGCTAGCAAACATACCATCCACATATAGTAACAAGATAATGTCACGACCATCATCCACCTGGTAAGACAAACATGATGGTTACACTGACACTGACTAAAGCCCTACTTTGTCATCCACCTATCAAAACCTGTACCACCATCCTGTAGCTTCCTCAAGACCATGTGACCTAGTCTTCCATCTCACGTGTCCATTCTCTCTATTCTTTAACTAAGGTATCCATTCATCTCTGTGCTTTCATACCGGCTGGCAACCCTACCAAATCTCCTGCTTGGTTCTACATTCTCATCATGCCATGCTCCCATTGTTTCCTGGATCCTTCCTGTTCTATAGTCAGCAACTAGTATAAAGAAGAGGAACAACGAATTTGAGGCTTACTTACACTTTTAGTCTTCCCCATGGGCGTTTGAGACTCCTTGACAGCTTGATGTCCACCCAAAGTCCATCTCAGTGACTGACCTTGGTCACCACACAATCTGCATCTGACCGACGCCGGTTCCCATGCGACTATCCTTTCTATCGATGCGAATTTTTTGACCAACATCGGTCTTACCTAGTCATCGGCATCAGTTCCCTGACTGATGCTGGCAGCCACTCTACCCGACACCACCAGATCTGGTCTACACATGACCAACATTGGCACCTGTCTATTCGATGCCAGTTCCCTTTGATCGATGCTGGTAACTGTGTTCACCTGTGAGTGATGACTTTTTTACCCGTGAGCTCCTTTGAATCAAAACCCATGTCCAAACTGTCCTGCTCAGAAGTATCCAGCCCCATCCACTGGTCTCTATCTGTCATCTCCTCTAAGAACACCAAGGCTTTCCAGTTTTTAAGTCTATCAAACACATCTATCTTCCGCTTAAGAACATGCATCTCCTTCTTGCTCATGTGACCAAGCCTACAAAGCCACGTCTCCACAACAGAAGAAGAATCACTAATATAAGTAGATAGATAAAGGATACCTACTTTCTTACCACCCACTAATTCAAGTGCATCCGCTGTGAGAGTTCTTGTGCATCTCTCATCACCCAACTTTCCTGAAGCAATTAGCCACATCTCCAAGACTGGGATCTGCATGACCTTCTTCAACACCCATGTGTTGGCTGCCTACAATTTTAGCAACACTTCCCCTTTGCCAACAATCTGACAAGGCTCACCAACCCCTCTACTTGGGGCTGCATGGAAAGAGGCAACATAATCTATTATCCAAGATTCAACTTTATCCAGAGCATCCTATGCAACACCTGCAACATTTGCTTCTTCATGCTGATCTGCTACCAACCAACAATCTTTCTTTTCCTGCTCTTTCTTTCCATAGGACCGTAATAGACCATTCGTGATTTTCAATTCCTCCATTCTTAGTTTACTTTCTTTTGACATTGCTCTACTCTCACTCAATCAAAAACCCCTGAGAGTGACCTATAATCAAACACAAAACCACTCCCTACAACCTTAGCTCTGATACCACTTGTTAGATGCCCAACCAAAGAACTATATCGCCTTTGTTGGGAATTATGGAAGCACACAATTGATTACCAAATACAAGCAACTTACATGTGGAATTAAACCAAAATCACAAGTAACTAGAATTTAGAAATAACACAAAATATGAGAGACAATACACAACTTGTATTAATACTCTTCCAAAAGGAAATACAACAAAGAAGATTGCCACAGTTCTTCTTCCTTACACACCTCTAGGGCTCCCACACCTCTAGGGCATAAACAATAAATCTTCCCTCAAAGCTCTCTCTCTTACCGTCCCAACACACAACTCAAACATAGAGTTGGTGTTCACCTCCAACCAGTCAATATCCACTACTGCCAGTACACCAGTGCTCCACGCACTCCACAAGTACTCCACACACTCCACAAGTACATAATTGTACTTTAAATAGATCTCCCCTAAACTGCAACAACCTGCAACCCAATCTGATCTTACTTATGGAAGGAACTACCTTGCCTTCCTCTTTGCTCTCTTTCTGAGTACACACTGTACTCCAAGTAGATCCTGCCTAATCCTGCTCCTTGTTGTGTTGCTGTCTTCCCTGATCTTGCACACCTGTAAATCAATCTGGTTCTACACACTTGCAAACCTGGATCATGCACACACATACACCTGCAGATCAATGATCTTACTTACCATGTAGATCTCCTAAAGTAACCATGCACACCTGCTAACCAAGATCCTACACACTTGAAGAATCTTGCTGATTCTCCAAAACTAGCACCCACACTTGGTACTGTTGTGGAACTAGGAGGAACACCCTTGCTCACCTCACACATAAAAGGAGCTAACTTTGCTCGACTCAAACTAGAACACTTTACAATACAGCCTATGAGTCTCTTAAATAGATCTCATGCAAACAATAATTAGACATCCAATTATAATAATTAGATCTGCAACTTCTAGTCTAAATTTGGCTCTTGACATGCAAACACTTGGTTCGTTAACTAACTGCCTATAAAACTTGCAATTTTGAACCACACAGGTGACTGACGTCGGTCCCTGTCTACCTAGAGGTGACCGATGCTGGCTGACTTCTGACCAACATCGGTTGCTCTTCTATCTGTACTCTGCCAACGTCGGTTGGCCTGACCAACGTCAGTGTCTATGACACTCAGCAACCTTTCTGCAACCTCCTCCTCTATTTGCATCAGTGAAGCTTTTAGCTCCACAACCTAACACATAGGGCATCATACTTTGTGTGCTTTCCAGGCTTAGCTTAGTCCTCATCCCATTTTAAGATGATGTCACCTTCAAAGAAACCTTTTGATAAGGATTTCTTGTCAAAGTGATTTTTTATTTGATACTGACAGCTAGTCATAGAAACCATGGCTTGGTCCCTTGTCTATTGAAGTTCCATCAATTCACACAGCCTAACCTCCATGCTTTTACCTTCTTCTAATTGCAACTAGTGAGTAAGATCCAAAGCTGGTAATTCAAGTGAAATAAGAAGTCTAGCTTCCCTTCTATACACAAGCATGTATGGTGAATTGCCAACTGCCCTCTTTGGAGTAACCCTATCTACCCATAGGGTTGTTTTCAACTTGGTATGTTAAGTTCTCTAATTCTCTTCCATTGTCCTTCTGATAATTTTGATTAAATTCATGTTGGTGGACTTAGCCAACCCATTCCCTTATGGGTAGTAGTTGAAAGAAGTGCTAAGGTAGATGTCGTATCCCAACTCCCAATCACTCATTTTGGTTCCCAAGAAAGCTAATGCATTGTTTGAGATGATGGTAGCTAGGACTCCAAACCTTGTCACCAGGCTTTCATAAAAATCTAGGACTACACTTTCATTGGCCTCATTCAAAGCAACAGCTTCTACCCATCTCGTGAAGTAGTCTTTAGCGGTCAAGATCCATTTAGGGCCAACATTGGAGGGAGGGTTGATCATCCCTATGAAGTCTAGGCCCCATTTCATTAATGGTTGTTCCACTTGAATAGGCTGTAGAGGCATTATAGCCAGCCAATGTTTTCCATGAAAGAGAGTACTCTTTTAGCACTTTTGTACCTAGACATGGGTATCTCTGAATAAAGTGGACTAGAAGTAACCAGCTCTCATAATCCTTGTAGTTGTAGGGTTAGGAGCAAAGTGACCACCAACTGGCCCATCATGGAACTCAAACAACACCCTGTCAACCTGACCTAGGTTTATGCACCTCAAGAGTACTCCTGAGAAATCTCTTTTAAATAACACCCCATCAATTAGGACATAAGGGAGAGATTGGAGTCTAAAATATCTCCTCTTGGTCCTATTAAGGCCCTACGAGAACTCACCAGTGAAAAGAAAATATTTCATGTCTGATGCCTAATCCTTCATGACTACTGGTTCTTCTATTGTAGCTTCGTCATGGATTAGCAAAATGCCCTTTTCTTTTATTTAAGGTATACAATAAGGTGTTCACACAGGCCTTTTCCCCTTAGTAGCTTAATGGTTTTGATGTCCACATCATATTCCATTACTTTGGTGATCCATCCCACTCTCTTTTCATTTAGATCATGGCTGATCAAGAAATCTTTGATGCTGGGATGTGGCACCATGAGATGAACCCTGTTGTTGGACAACATATGTCTAAATTTATTTAGACTTTGTATGATCGTAAGGACTTGATTCTCCACATATGTATACCTGATCTCAAAGCCTTCTAGACCTTAGCTAAAAAATGCAAGCGGTTGTTCAAGGTTCTCGTCATTTGCTTGGGTAAGCATGGTAGAGATTACCTCTTCATTTCCAAACGTGTAAAGGTTGAAATCCTTGGTGAAGTTGGTACAGATCAAGTTAGGAGCTTGAGCAATATCCTACTTGATCCCTTCAAAACTATCTTTCCTTTGTGCTATCCACATGAATTTCTCATCTTTCTTCAGCATAGAGGTTAGTGGCTTGACTATCTCGGCAAAATTTGGGATAAATCTTTTGATAAAATTTATTCTGCCAAAGAAACTTTGTAGACCTTTCTTATGCTTAGGCAAGGATAGTGCTAGGATGGCATGAACTCTTTCTGGATCAATGGTCAATCCCTCTTTCAAAATAACATGGCCAAGGAGTTTACCTTCATGGACAACGAACACACATTTTTTTGGGTTGAGAGAGATATCAAACTCTCTACACCTCTCAAAGATTTGCTTAAGGTGTTTCATATGTTAGCCTGCTTCCTTAGAAAATAATATCACATCATCAAAATAGACCAGTACAATATCATTTATCAGGCCTTGAAAATCCATGTCCATGGCTCGTTAAAAAGTGGCTCTAGCATTAGACAGTCCAAATGGCATTTTATGATAACCAAACATTCCCCACTTGGTAGTGAAGGCTATCTTATATTGATCATAATCTTGCACTAAAATCTGATTGTACCCTCAATACCCATCTAGGAGGGAGAAATGTTCACTGCCCATCACCATTTAGGGGATCTGCTCCATACTTGGGAGAGGATAGTGGTCTTTTAATGAGAATCTATTGAGGTCTATGAAATCTACACATAATCTGATCTCCCCATTCTTTTTTTAGATAGGGACAAGGTTGGCTAGCCAAGAAGAGTGTTTGATCATAAAGATGATTCTGGACTCAATCAGCTTAGTGAGTTCCTTCCACATGAGAGGCTCAATCTTCAAGTTGACATGACTTTATTTTTGTTTGATGGGCTTGGCACCTTCCTCTAGCTCAATAGTGTGTTGGGCCAAACTTGGTTCAAAACCCTTTAGGTCACTATACTCCTAAGCGAAGACATCAGCAAATTTCTAGCACAACAAGATGAAAGTCTACCTTTCATGATTTGTACATGCCTTGCCAAGTGCAAGTAGCCTATTCTTGAATATCTCAACCTTTTCATAGTTTTATTTCTTTGTTGTGATGTTTGCTTTTTAATTTTTCAATTGGTCATTCTCATTGAAGATACTTTCAAGAGTGACCAAGCCCTTGGGAGGTTTGTTGTTCTTCAGCTAAACAATTTGGCTGCCATACTGTTGCTATAGCTTGGCTTGATTTCTAGAGGCAAACTCAGCCTCCTCTTGCAAGAAGAGTGCCATATATTGATCACTGTCAAACATCTGCTAGTTGGTGATGTTATTAGGCATGGAGGGTCTTATTACCACTTTTAAATGGTGTAGGTTGCTATCTTGGCCTATCTCCTTGGGGACATCAAACTAAGCACCAACTGCTACTAGTTTGTCAGCTTGTTTATTCTACTCTCTTAAAATGGAAGTAACATTGAAAGCAAGGAAACTCTCCACTAAGTCCCACACCCTGTGCTTGTAAGACATAAGCAAGGAATTCTTTGTCAAATTTTAGCCTATCACCTGATTTATGATCAACTTCTTGTCCCCAAAAACCTACATCTCTTTGATTCCTCTTTTCCTTGCCCACTCCAAACCATGGATGAGAGATTCATACTCTACAAAATTACAAGTGCAAGAAAATTGGAACCTAAAAGTTGAGAAGTATTTCTCTCGTGAGGGGAAAATTAATACTACTCCACCACCAGCTCCCAATTTGCTTCTTGAGCCCTCAAAGAAAAGCTACCATAAACCTGAGCTCTCTTAGTTTTCTTTCATCAAATTTGGTACAAAAGTACCCTCTTCATGCATGCAATAAATCTTGAGGCCTACCTCTTCTATAAAATTGTATGGGTCATGTTAAATGTTGTCACTTCCCCATTCATCTAAGAGCAGGTCAGTAACTCCTTCAAGGGTAGAGGGCAGAGATTGATCCACTTGAAATTCTTCTTCATCAATAATGGCATAGCTAACATTCACTGCTTTGAGTGAGTATAGCTCCAAATGATCTCTATGGATTGGCTCTGACTCAATCTTGACCTTAGTCCCATATTTGGTTCTAAAAACCACGTAAGACTAGTTTGTTACTAGGTACCTACCTATTTTAGATGTGAAATCCCTGGACAAGCAAATGGCAAAGTAGGGAGGAACATCTGCCACCACCATGTCATGGGGAACTGAGAAAGTTAGACAGGCATGGAGCATCAAGTTCAAGCCTCTCACCACTCCTACTATCTTAGCTGGTGATCCATCTAGCTGCAAGACTCCCTTGGTCATTTCTTCATATTTGAGTCCCAACTTATCCGCTTTGCATTTAGGCATTACTGAGGTGATTACTACATTATCAATAATGCAGTTGTCTACTAAGAAATCTCATATAAATAAGGATAGATAGAAAGGGGGAGCCTTTTCTTCTTTCTTTACTTGGCCTATTGTGGAGGGGTGCCCATTCATGATCAAAATGTTATCATCTTTTGTTAGGACAACTAGTTGATATAGCTCATGCAACTCCTTCTGGAGTATGTCCTTTTGTCCCAATATTGCCAATGAATCCCACAAGGAGATATTCATGTGTAGCTTCTTCATTTGGTCTACCACATTGATCTGAGGGTTGCTACCTTTCAAATTTTATTTAGGGTTGCTTGCAGCCTGAGGTGTAGGCCAGCGAGCTGAGGGTGTAACTGGTGGCCTAAAATTTGTAAATTTTTGGTTCACATGTGATGAAAAAGATGTTATAGATGTTTGGGTAGTTGCCTGGGCTTCTTCTATATCTCTTCCTTTGGACCTTGTTTTGGCTGCAACATAATCACCTTGATTGTTCATACTGCCCACATAGTTGACTGCATAAAATTCACCTTCCATGTGATTCATGAGAGTGGAATCAGGCTGAGCTTGACTGCTGCCCATGCCAAGTTGTATTAACATCTCAAAGCTTGAGAATTAGGTAGCCTAATTGTCTTGTGCATTCATCTATTGATTTGACATCTCATTTGTATAAGCAACCTGATCTTGACCATATCCTAGGGGTGTACAATTTGGTTATTCTTGTACCAGATTATTTTGAGCAGGCACAAGAGCTTTAGACAATGAAGGAGCACCTAAATTATACCCTTGATATGGTCTAGATTGTGTAAACTGACCCTGTCCTTGATTATAATTATGAAAAGAGGGTTTATTTGCTTATCTGAACTACTAATATCCCTGAATTGGCTGATAGTTTTGAGCTTGTTACCTTTTGAGAGCCACTAATTCATTGGTCATGCTTTGCAACGAGCTCTTAACTTCATGAAGGTCATTGGGTGAAGTAACAGTCAGATTTTCTATGCCAAGCAAAAGAGCTAGGTGTGTGCAGTAGTTTAGACTAGAGGTGGTAATTCAGGAAATAGTGACATGTGAGGTTTAGGGGCTATGTTTCTTACTTGCACCAAGCAATTTTTAGCGACAATGGCTATTTCATAAGCAACTAACAACACTTGTCCTCTCATGGACTGTATCATGACAACAATGTCACCATTCAAAGCTTTTAAATAATAGGGGAAGGCATAGCTTGGGGTCAGCCTTACCAAAATGGGAATTTTGTCCTAGGTATTTTGAAACCTGATATTGAAATCCTATAGAATTCATGTGGAGCTCTTTTCATAGTAGTTAGTTACTCAGTAAGAGAGAGGTGATCACTTTTCTCCCCAAATCTATTTGTTAAGAGAGTGCCTAATTCATTCCATGTACTGACTGAATTCATAGGCAAAGTTCCATACCAGTCCAGAACCTTACCCTTAAAAGATAGTGCCAACAACTTGACAGCAATGTTCTCTTAAGTGACATTGTGAATATTATAGAGGTTAGCAATATTTTTGATGTGCTCAATAGCATTAATAGGCCCTTCCTTATTAAAAGGAGGAATACTCTTAAGGGTTGTCACTGGGATTGGGTCATAATGCAGAAGGTTTAAAGGGTTCTGACCATGAAAGGCCATAAAAGGTAAAGCCATGGTGATAACAAGATTCTACTGAGGTCTTCTTGTGTAAGTATATTTTATAGCAGGTCTAGGAAAATGACTTGTTGTATAGGGATGAGTTCTTGGAAACCTTAGTCACCTTTCTAAGTTTAATGGTAGTTCAATGAATTCAAAAGGGACACCCTTCATAGCAGATCGTGTGGTGACCTTAGGCATATGATGTCAGGCTGATTTCTGACCAGAGACTAATGTTCTTCAAAATGGAGTCGCCATATGCTAAATTAGTGGTTCATTCTTACTGTAATAGGACGAGCATCAATCTTGGAACTTTTTTGAGTATCAAAATTTGTCCCATCAAGCATGCCAAAAATTATTGACACTGTGAATTGTACTCTTGATAGAAATGTTGAGCTTCTATATTCCATGCGGCACAATGGAGACTCCCCTCTTGATATGGGTCTAGAAAAATTGAGGGGAGAATATCTAGATAAGGGCTAGCTCCCTTTGATGCATCTTTGTTGTCTTCTGCTACTACTACTAATATTAAGGGGGAAAGAGAGAAGGAATAACCAAAACAACAACTAATCTAAGTGGTGATGTGCCAAAATGATTTTTGATCTACTCAATTATTCACATTTCAGACCAAAAGAGGGTAGACATACACTTTATCTGATAAAAGACCAGACTATAGGGAACTTTAACAATAGGCTTAATGAAGACACACATAGAAAATGAACTTACCACGGGAGCTATAAAAAACACACTATTTGATAACCCTTCTCTGTCTCTATGCTCTAGATGCAGCACATCCTGTTAACCTACATAAATGGTGCTTTGTCTATACTAGGTATGTTGGTGTCAATTTGTGAAAGCTTTAAGCTAAAAGACTAAACACAAAATTGATACACAGACACAATCAGAAGCATAACCAGTCAGATACAGGTAAAACACATTCTTATTGATTAAGGTGAAATTTTGCCAGGGCTTCACCTTATAAAATGAGAGATATCTTCCTCACTTGGAGGTTACAATTTATATAACATCAAAAGGAAGACTTAAGCGCTCTTTAGAATGAGTGGCCCATGCTGCGACAGTCCAAGTCTTGACTTTGGCATTTAAATCATATTAAATATCATTGTAAAAGCATGGGTTGCTTGATCATTTGAATGACAAGGTCACCCCTCTTTATGAAACTTATGTGACTGTCTGCTTACCCATACTCAAATGAAGAAAAATAGGTCGTGCCATTGAATGCTTGCACTCTGTGATGGCCATTTCTTAAGGACTATTTCACCTATAGTAATAACTCTTCTACTGACACTTCCTGTGCCACCTGGACTATTTTGTCTTCTTCTATGCTTGGCTTATGTGTGTGTGGTCACACTTTCACTATTTTTGTCTCTTTCCTTACAACTCAACTCTCAGGCTATCTTTTTGTCTTTTATTGGCTCTTCAGGCTCCTTTCTCAGCGGGTCGCTAACATTACTCAGGTCTGAGCCATGAGCCTTTAGATGCTTATTGTGAAGGCCTTATTCCTTTGGCTTCTCCTCAATGGCCATTGTATCCCATCAAAAAATGATGTCTACGGGCCCATTGCTATTCAAAAACCAAATGGCTATTTCATCATCATAAATTTGACGTCTGCAGGCCCATCACCATTTAAAAGCCAACGACTAGTTTGTTGTCTTGAATTTGACGTCTTCGGGCCCTTCACCCCTTTAGCAATTTCTTTGGCCCTTTTTGTATTTCTTCCTTCCTGAAGGGAAGGTGTCCCTTTAGAGCTTGGGAAAGGTCCCCCTTTTGGCAACTGAGAGTCCCCTGGAAGGGCACTTTCCCTTCGGATTCCTTCAGGCTGCCTTGGTTTACCTTCAGACAAAATGTCCAAAGGAATTCTTTTAGAAATTTTTTTTGAAGGAAATCTTTCTTCATGCCTTGGACTTTCTCTTTGGAGTCTCAGCCCTTTCTCTTCTTGAATTTCTTAAGACGAAATGTCTGAAGGAATTCCTTTGGACATTTTGTCTGAAGGAATGTGCCTTTGGATTTTTCCTTGTATTTCCCCTTGACCTTTAACCTTTTTTTCTATGGATTTCCTTCAAACAAAAATTCTGAAGGAATCCTTTGCCTTGCTCATTTTTCTGAAGGAAACTTTCCTTTCTAGTCTTCTGCCTTGGTCTCTTGGAGTGCGCTTCTACCCTTTACAAGGGTATCTTAGGCCCAAAGTTTCCCTTCGGAGCCTACTGAATTGTTCGATTTTATCCCCTGCCTACCCTTTATAAGGGCACTTGCCCTTTAGAGCGTTTATAAAATACTTGCATTTTTTAGAACTAGGCCGTTCCTTTGTAATAAAAGGCATGCCCAAGGTAATTTTCTGAAGCAAAACAAGCCTCAGATCAACTCAAAACCTATAGGACTCAAATCACTATGATTTTTCATGGAATAGGCCTATGACAAAGGGAAAAAACCATGATTTGTAGTAAGGTGAAAGGAATCAAAGATTGGGAAAATAAGGAAAGAAAAGGGGGGACCGATTTTTGGCTTGTAGGACCAAAAATGGTCAACAATAATGTCTATGAGATGTGTTTGGCACACACTCTGGTGAATAACTTGATTAACTTAGGTTTTAGTAGAGAGAAGGTGAGTTTATTGATAGACTTCTCCATCTAGCCACAAAATTGGTATAAAGGTCAATAATGGTAACATTTCTCACTTTATTGATGGAAAAGTGTTCTAGGAATATTTGAGCTAGCTACCCAAATGAAAAGAGGGAATGTTACAGAATTGAGTTGTACTAATCTAGATCAAGGCCAGCTAATGACATAGGAATGTCCTAATAATAAGCACATCATCATGCACTATGAGGTAGCAAGCATGTGAAAATGCTCATAAATGATGTTTTGGGTCCTCTTTATTGTATAACTTTATAAACTTAGGGAGTTCCCACTATGGAGGATACAACCTTATAAGAACTACTGGGTTGATAAGCTCATTAAAAATTTGTTCATGTGTGAGCATGTTCTTCTGCCTAGAGGCAGAGGATTCTAAGTTAGCCATCTTGTTCATGAGGATGCTCATGAGATCAAGTTGGGCATTATGTTTAGGTATTCCTCCCAAAATGTTCTACTATGGGAGTTGGTATGTAGGTAGTTGTGTGGAAAAATCTTGAGATAAGGGATAACTGACCGATGTGGTTATGATGGGTTGAGAAGCCACCACATACTATGGAGCTTGTAAAGAGATGTACATAGACCTGATAGCTTATGTAGGTGATATATACTAAGTGGTTAAGGGTACATACTATTGAGGTGGCTGACTCACAGGAGACTGTCGTAATGGTTATATTTGGGTACTTAAGGGTACACTAGTTTGAATTGACAAAAGGGTTGTTGGGATTAATATGAATAGGTTTTGGAGTGATGTAGTAATTGGTTGGGTAGTTATAGGCTGAGGAGTGGTAACATTTTGAGTTTGGGTAGTGGTTGGTGATGGAACACTAGACATCATTAGAGGTGGGTTGCCTAAGATTTGTGTTGTAATGGTGTCTGAACTAGTAGGAGGAGGATTATTATGGGAGGATACTATAGCAGTGGTAAATCCTTCACATTATTCCAAGTGCATGTCATATGGGTTCCTAGGAAACTACATATGAGGGGATAATAGGATACATATGGCTTGGGAGCTAAGATAATGGTTAAGTGCTATGGGATTGCTATCTAGTATAGTGGCAAATTTAGGATCACCCTAAGTGTAATATTGAGGAATGCCTTCCCCTATGGACCCAGGAGAAGTAGGGGGCTAGGATAATTCTCCATTGATAAAGATGAAGATGGAAGTTTGGTTTTCTTTTGCGACTTATATCATGTCAAAACCATGTAGAGATAAAAAGCAAGAAATAACAAAAGGTATGCAAAAAATTCTTTTTTATTATCTAATGTTTTAGTGAGGATGAAAAGATGCACATGTTAAAGTTCTTAAAAAGTTTTTAATTTCTTAAATTTAAGGTGTGATAAAATAAAAAAGAAAAAGGATATTGAGGGTCTTAAGAAGTGTTAGTATAAGTATGGTCTCAGGTTTTATTTTGGCACTCAAATATTTTGTATTGCTACATACAATTGGCTTAGTATTCAGGCTTACCCTCTCACTTCACACATTGCAACATAAGGGTGTTAGGTGCTTAGCCAGAACATACTAATAGACCAAAGTTTATACTCAGTCAGATAACTGAGTTGGTGCTCCCCTTGGTGGTGAAATCCAAGTGGAATCATTAGGAAGAAGGTTACTATGAGGTGATGAAATACCCATCAATTCCCTTATGTTAGATGTTGATTTGGTCTTTGTGTGATAAAAAGTGACAACTATGATAAATTCACCACTTGGATTATTCTATGTGAGTAAACTAAATAGGCAAAATGGATGCATATTTTTTAACCCTTAAAAAGGAAAAATGCAATTTTGATTTTCTTTGAATGAATTAAACAAACAAAAGAAAGGGAAAGAAATAAATAAATTCATAAATGAAATTTTAACAAGAAAAGTGAAGCCTTATGGGTCCCACTAGGTGTACTAGAATGTTTAAGTAGTTTTTTGTTTTATTTTAAATTAAATGTTACTAAAAAGTTGAAATAAGATGGGGTTTATGGAGAATATATATGGATCGAAAGACATTGCACATTGCTTGAGTCTAGCAATAGTAAGATCTCCTTTTTGGCTAGGAAGGCTAACTTGCACACATGTGAATACTTGACAAAAATAGATTAATAAAAGAGATGGGTTGACTGTCTGATCAAAGATGAACTCCAACAAGTGGTACACTGCTTTATAAGGATGTCAGTCCATTGTTTATATAACTAAGTGAATAAAAAGAATAAGAAATTACAAATAGATAAATGATATGATAATAATGTTAATTAATATTTTCTTCCTCAATTAATTCATCAATGTAAATGAAATATTCTTCTTAATAAGTGGAAGAAAAATCTACATCATCTTGAATAATAGTTAATGATTCTTCAGTGGCTTCACAAGAGGGTGAATAAATGATAAACAAAGGGCTAGTTCAAAATCTATATCACTCTGATCTGCAAACAAAGGTTAGAAAACTATGGGGATGTCATTGATATTGGTCACATCATGAACTAAATAGGGTAGAGTCATCTAAAAACAAAAGGCCATATTCAAACAAAAGTAATCAAAAAAATGATTGCAAACAAAGGCTTATGATAAGGTCTCAAATCATGTGTATTAAACATAGCAAATTAATGTTGATCCTAATAAGATCGACGCCAATAAAAAAAATTGGTGTTGATTGATAATGAAAAGGCGTTGATTCTCTTTTGTGGTTAAGTTTAATAAAACAAAGAGAAAAATGAGATAGATTTGCTAACATGAATGGATAAATGGATAAAGAAGGATGCTAATAACATTGTAATGATTAAATGAATACTGATTGAAAGATAATGATAAAATAAAATGTGATATTTACCTTTGAACAACGTATGAGCAGAATGAAATTCTTCCATAAGCACAGGTAGTAGCTCAGGTTGCACAAAGGATGTGGTTGAATGTAATGAAAATCCAACAGAGTGTCATTAGGAACATCATGAAGTCTCCAAGAATTCAAACAATAATTTGATGCTCTCAATTTTCTAGTCTAGAATGTGAAGGTAGGCTACATATTTATGGGTCAATGTTGATCCAAAAAAATGACACTAATTCACCCAAAATAGGGCCTTTGCTTTAACTACAGGTGAGAATAGCTTGGAAATAGGTGGAGTTGTTTGTAATGACTCCATATGGGGATAAAATAGTTACAACGGTATATTATTAGGTTATAAATGGATTAAGAAGTTGGGACGGGTAAAAAAGGTAACAGTATAGGCTATTTACCAAGCTAGTAAATAGTAAATAATCTAAACCTAGGATAGGGTTTATTTAGAGGATTTAAATAAATAGGACGTATGATACCTAATTAATCATCCCTAGGGGTACAAAATTATAGTGTCTACAAATAGATGCCCTAAAAACCACAATAGCACTACAACTAATGTTGTTCCCATAATGAGATACAAAATCCAAAAGCTTTCCATGCTCAGCCTATTTGAGTCCACTCATGCCATGGGTTTTGTGCATGCTATCATATTGAATCATTTATTTTCTTTTTTCTACATTTGAAGGTTCTCCAAAAGCTCCAACACTAACTTTGAAATATATGATCCCAATGGAGACCCCTTTGGAAACACCTATTCAAAAAACACACATTATGATTTATCCACAACATCAAAATTTAATCAGTAATAGCTGATAGATTAAACAAGTAACAAATAGAATTATATATTAACTTGCTACAAATCCATAGACTTACACAACAAACCAAAATATAACACTTAACTAGCTTCTACTAGGATGCAACAAAGTGCATATTTAACATAATCAAAATCACCTCTATTTATAGAGGTTTTTACATAGACAAATACATGGATATGATTGACTATACATGGGTAAAATATGGTTGCATCAAATTATCGATAAGACTATTGTTACATGGAATTATTCAATAGTGATTGCATTGTGGAACTGTCAGGTTGGATAGTCAAACTTGGAGTTGGCTACTAGGTTGAATAATCCAATTTGAATACTTCTTGGTGGTTGTTATAGATAGATGGTAGTTTGTGGGCTAGAGTAGTTTGGATATGCCACACATTCCAACACTCCCCCTTATTCTATATTACCAATGTATCGACATAGAACTTCACACATAAAAATATTTTACATGGGATCCTCTTTGGTCTTGAACTGAATGAACTATTCCTCGAGCTCAAAAATGAACTACTTCTCCTCTAATTTTTACATAGCTCATACTATGGGTGGCATGCTCCCTCACAATTATTTCATGTTGGCCTTTCTACCAACAATAGACCTGGTTTTCTCTCCCTTTGATATAGATCTAACTAAGCTCACTCACATGCTGGCAGTCTCTTTACAACACTTGCTTCTTCAAGCTCTCACTCTTGTCTGTCAAGGCTTTCTTCACCCTAGGATTACCTTTCTCTCACTTGATGCTCAGTTTTCCTCTCAGGACTCTACTAAGATCTCTATCCACATTGGTCTATGTGTCAGCTCAATCTTTAGTGTCTTTCATAGCTTCACTTATTATTCAACTAACTATGAACATGGCTTTGGCTCGATGGGCACTGGGTAAACCTTAACTTAGTTTTAATATCACACTTTATTTGGATTTATACCATGTCTTCAATACCTTGTGCAACCTCATTTTTTAGGATGCACACTTATCCATTTCTTCAACTCAGTGATCTCAAACAAATCACTATTACACAACTCACCCAACTATATGGGGAGTTGATTCAAACATGGCTACATGACCATCAAAAAACTTTGATGCCTCTTGCTACCATCTCACCATACATTTCTATGCTTCCTTCAACGTGATCAAATGCACTCTTTCTAGTTCAATGCACAGTAGCTCAACTCTTTTAAATGACTTTCCTGCTGCACTTCTCCAATGATTCAACCACCTATCTAAGCTTTTCTCCAATGCTTAGCTTACTGTAATTGCAATGATCTTCTTTGGTTGGCCATTGTGACTTCACTTAATACAATTCAATATGCTCTTCCTTTTCACATATCTGCCACTTGGCATTCTTTTTAACACAGAAATGCGTGCCATTTTCCAAAACATCGTAATGACCTCCAACTCTCTTTTCTAAAACTGCCTTGTCCTATTTTTCCTTTTATAAAAATAATGCAAATTGTGTCCTTGTACATGACATTGAAGCAAATGCAACCATCTAAGCAAGGTTGTTGGCAATAACTTTGACTAAGATCATATTACATGGAATAGTCACTTCCACTCACATAATTTTGTTGATGAAGAAAATAAGTTTCACTAGCACTTTCTTTGAGGCAGCGATCTGATTTTAAAATATCATCAACCTTAACCTCATATTTGAAACTGGGGTTGGGAGTTTCAGATATTTGTATGATACACCACCAAAACACATTTCCTCCCTCCATGGCCTTCACCTAAAATTATCTAATGACATTTAGGCTTTGTTGTTGAAAAAAATCCAATAGCCCAGAGCTCATTTGTAACTATCCACTGCTTAATCTGCCATCCAAATCTCCCACAACTAATAATACTCATTAGTCACTTCCTTGGCTCACTATTATCAAGCACAAAATTGGTCATTGCTTGTGCAACATTATCATCATCATAGTCGATTTGGGGACACTACCTATCCCCATCATTAATGTAAAGCAAACCTTAACCTGACTATGCACTAAACACTTGTTCATAATCAAGTTTGAGAGATAGCTTAGGTGGATCCTTGTCCAATGAATAAAATGACATGGAATTCACCTCCTTCTTTGTACCACATCTTGATATGATTCAAAGAGTTGAGATTCCTCTCTACTATTTCCCTTTATTGACTGCGATCTATTATTGTAGCAGCTATATCTCCATTTGTTGTGCCCACTCTAATAAAACTAATCCAAACTTGGGCGACTACAAACTCCTCACAAGAGCCTTCACTTTATTTTACTTCACTTTAGATTTTTTTAAGTTTTCCACATCTCCCAATCTCTTCTTCCAGCCTATCTATGCTTCTACAGCTCATCTACATTAGGTTTACACACATTCTTTGTGTCTTTCTCATTAGCTATGCTTCATCTGTGTATGCTATTTCTATGATCAAACTAATTTATTTCTCCTTCTGACTTCAATCTTTTACATAGAAGCTTCTTCCCCACTATGGCTTCTACCTGACTATACTTCTATAGCTTGCTTGGCCAAATCTGCATGTTGCTCCATTGATCTAGATGCTTCCAAAATGAACGTGAACTATGGATCCTTCCTACAACAAATTCATACTAGATACATGTTTGCCCACAAAAACTTTATATCTTGAACCATCGGGTAGGAGCCCTGCCTGGCTTTGTCAAAATCACACTTGCTTCGACCTGACACCCTCCCAGACTAGTTTAACAATAAGGACAAAGTCTTCGACTCCTTGGGCTTCATAAAGAAGCCACTCTCCATCATTTTGTCACCTGGAAGTATGTTTGGCCATATCATCTCCTCTCATTTATTTTTCACCTTTAACATTGTCAACTTTGCCACCCGTGGACAAATTTAGACATTATAATCTATCTTTGCAATTATATACCAAAATGTAAGTTGCCTTAAGATGCCTCCTCATCCTCAAAACTCAAAATTTGCATCACATTTTAGAGCGAATACTCTTGACACCAATTATTTGATTACAGAAGGACTCCTCATCTAATGTCTGAATTGAATCAATGATGCAATTCCATTGATATGAGAGAAATAAATTGAGGTTTAGAAGTCTATATTTTTTATTTCATTGTGGTTGAAGTGAATACTGAATGTTATTCAAAGTGCATGCCACATGGGTATATAAGGGATCATCATTTGTGATACAATGTGAATGTTATGGCAGAGGAGTCACTAATAGAGAAAAAAGATGGTCGATAGGTGATCGATTCTAGGTGGTAGGGAGAGTTGGTAGGTTTAATTCTCAAGTAGTAGGGAGTATCCACATTATACACTTAAAAGGAGAATATACTCCATAAACAAAAATAAATCACTTGCCAAAAAAATCATAAAAAAATATTTTTTATTATATATATATATATATAACACTAATATGTTTATATATAATAAAATATATTATTAATAATATCAACATATTAGTGTTTTATATATATATATATATATATATATATATATATATAATTTAAGTTTACATATTATTATAATATATTATATTATAAAATATATTTTTTCGTGAAGTGAGGGTGATAGAGCCTTAAAGGTCATCAATCTCCTAGGAAATAGGCTTTCAATAATGTCAAACATGTTAAACCTACGCCTTGAGCAAGCAAATAGTCATTTGATGGAGTCAAAGAAACATTGAAGGTCTTTCAAACTACCCTCTAATAATGGAGCTACTTCATGGGAGTTGAAAACAAGTTGGTTCAAGAAGAAGTGAAGCATTGAAGTCAAGGACATGGTTAGTTAAGATCAAAATGTAATCAAGGAGATCACCATACCCATATGTAGGTCAACTCATGAAGGCATTTGACAACATCAAACACTTCAAACAACTATGATGCTCCTTATATGCCTTCTTTCATTCAAGGCAACCTCATTTCAAGGATAAATGTTAAGTATTTTTAGCTTGAGTTTTTCTTAGCTTCAAGAATATGAAGTTCTTTTCTAACAATGAAAACTACATGAAGGTTGAAGCTTATATGACACTACTAACCTACAAAAAATTGTTAGTAAGTAATTAAAAATGAAATTTATATGTACTACCTACAAAATCAAAAATATTTTGTAAAATTGATTATATCTAGTAACATTTTATAAGTTAACATACCTACACATATCAATCCATCAAACCACTAGCATTTGCTCTAATATTGATAGTAGCAAGAATAACTTCATGGTCTAACTCATGAACTTTCCATAGATTCCTATTTAATGGCCTCCCATGATATTTTTTCAATTTAATATTCATTACAAAAATCAAATTTGAATAGTGCAGTATCTTTAGGTGTGATTCAAAGTCTTAAAACAACCATATATCTAAATTTTTGATTGGGTATCGTCAAAGCCAAGTTCTAGTGATTACCCTAGACCCAGTAGGATACTCAATGTTTTTTCGATCTATGATAATGGAAGTCATTTTTTTATTTTCCTCTACACACTGACATAAGTAGTAATATGTCCCCTCTTTATTGTCTTCATATGAAATAACTAAAAAACATATCATGTATCACAAAAGACAATTTTTAATGACACTATATGAAAATAGATAATAGGATTAAATAATACATAATGAATAATATTCTACCTAGCTACACTACATCAGATACATGGTCAAAGTCATGTGACGATGTCATATTTATAAATTTAAATTCTCATGAAACCTGATATGTGTTGATTGGAATTAGAGGTATGTAAATTCAATCATCCACCCGCTCTTGTGACTCACACTCATTCCAAACATAGTCCATGCATGTAAAACATGAACATGCCATGTGTTTTGTATGAATAGTCCAAGATCTTGCATTTGAGATATGAAATAAGTGGAGTTCACTTGAACCCATTGCAGTCATACAATCCTCATACTTTGTCAAGTTTTATTCCTTCATTAACCAAAAAATGTCTATGATCAATAGAATTTGGTTGAGTACCATGGCATATGTTTTCATTACACCAGTCAACCACACTTTGTACATCAGTCAAATGAGCACCTCATCAAATTACAACTCCTCCCTTGCAAGGCCTCTTTTTACCCATGCTTCAACACCGTCATTCTCCCCTTTTCCAAGGCCATCCTTAGTGAAACTTAAAATATGTTCCAAACCAATGGTAACATGCATCCTGTTCTACCAATAAAATATTTATGCATTCTTGAATTACAATGTGCAATTGTCTGACTAAATGTAATGTTGATTGAAATGAATGTTCCTCTCAGTCAATTGTCTATAAAACTACTCAAAACAACCATGCACGTATTCTATACAATGTGATTGGTCATCACTGATATAAAAAATTTACTCCCTTAATATTTTGTGATCTTGATCAGTATTATTAAGTGCATACATGAATCCTATATGCACTAATATGGTATCTTATGATTAGTTTTAATATTGTGACTAAGCGTTCCTTTATGGTTTGAATGTGTAATTTTCAGAAAATTTGACTACTAAAA
Organism: Torreya grandis; assembly: GCA_037957365.1. NCBI lineage: Eukaryota > Viridiplantae > Streptophyta > Pinopsida > Cupressales > Taxaceae > Torreya > Torreya grandis. The sequence goes on from JARHVA010005881.1 coordinate 407,936, forward strand.
CAATCAAATGAAATGGGAATGTGTCCTTGTTTATCTTTAATTATTCATCCAACCATCTCTTGAGCATTGTTTATGTTGTTGAGGTTTGGCATTGAAACATTGATGTCAAAGGTTGTTTATGAGGTCACTAAATAATGTTATTGTTTGATTGCATCCTTGAGAGGTATGACATTGGTTGAGAAACATATAAGTCATGTGACCAAGGTGCATAAGTATCAAAATGTGTTTCAAGATTAGTTTCTAAAGTTGTTAAGTGTTTGAACCTAGTAAGAGACTTGAGAAGGCTTGTACAGAGGATGCCTAATCTTTTCCATGAAGGAGCATGGTAGCCTAGTGAGATGAATGCATAGAGGAATAAGAGTTTGTATATATTTACTTTAGTATGCATATAAGGTTTTAGATCACTCAAGTGAGTTTTAAGATCTACAGGGGTAGGACCTATAGACCTAGCATGCAACTAGACTAATTTTAGACCCTATCTTATCTTATGAGATGTCATGAGGTATTGTCAAGGCATATAAAGAATGTATGGTAGTGGTTGATCATGGTAAGAGATTGTATGGAATGTATATGATGTGTTTACATCTTTTACAATGGCTAGAAGGTCAGTTTCAAGGCCTAATGTGACTTATTGGTCAAATGCTTAGAGAGCGAAGAGAGATATGGTGGTCAAATGGGGTATTACGATCAGTTTTCAAGGTAAGTATGATTATGTATACATTGAAAAAATTATGCAATGTTTTTTCAAGTATGTTGATCAAGTTTTAGGATAAAACCTGAAGGTTAAGGCAAGAAAAAGTTTTTTGAGGTCTCTCATGTGCACAGAATGAAGGGTTCTCAACCCGAGAAGAACTTTCAAGTGTTTATTGTAATGTGTAACCTCTGCAAGGGGACCTAAGCTATTCATGGTAGATGGGGAAGGGTCCTAGCTCAAATTTACAAACATTGGTTATGGAATGAGGGGATAAGCTTTATGAATGATCGTTAAGACTAGAAGATGGTTTAAACCCTCAAAGAACCCTAATAGTGACCCAATGGAAAAGATCTCATTCTAAAGTGCTCAAAATAGTTTGACATAAATATTTAATTTATTAGAGCATGTATTAAACTCTCCTAGGTACCTCTAGGTGTGATTGGTTTCTCAGGTGAGTGAGTGGACCCTACAAGAAAGGCCTTGTTTCTCAAAGATTTATTGTAGCAATCAAAGTTGACCAAGTCAAATTTGATAAATAGATGAAGGTTAAAACTTGAGAATTGTATTAGATTTATAGGGTAGTTTTTGAGTAGGTTTAATCCCTTAGGTGTGTTAAACTAGTCTTATAATTTGACTAGTGGCTAACAAGCCTAATGAGGCAAACAATGAGAAAACTAGGCAGAAATGAGAAGTTAATTAGGGATGTACTATCATGGATTAGGGATGAATCCAAGTGCATGGAATTTTTTTTTAAGAGCTGTAATAAATGTTCATGTTGGATATATGTTTTGGATGTTAGTGGATATGATAAAATTTTTGCTCATATGTTGACTTGTCTTGTTCAGATGAGATAGTGAGGTACAAGACTATGAGATTGGTTTGCAAGACCAATATTGCCATGTGACTATATTATATCTATATCTTATAGTTTCCCAATGATATAATAAGATCATCCAAATACATAAAAATAATCTAAAAGTGTCTACATAGGTGTTGAAGGTCATTATCACCATGATTGTGTTTGAAGATAAACTGGCAGATCTAGGTAAGTTGTAGTGATGAGTTAAAGGCTATTTGACCTAAGATAAAGCATTAAATGAATATGATGTTGTTTTTTAGGACATGAATTTATTATCCATGATTTTTATATCTTGGAAGTCAGTGAATGTGATTGAAATGGTAAAGCCAAAATGGGTTAACTGATTCAAGTTTGACTGTGTATACTGAAGATAAATAATTAATCTTCAAGACAAATATTTGGAATTAGATTTGGTGATATTTATACTTAAGAGTGATCTAGATTTGTTAAATAATTTATTGAAGGTGCCATAGGTTATATAAATTATTCATTTAGGTGTTGAAGATCAAGTTTGCATGACTATGTTTTGAGGCTAGTTGGTAGTTCTGATTGAGCTACTTGCATAAAAGGGTTTGTGTCCTTTTGCCCTATGAAATTAAGTATAATTAACTTGGTGAAGTTGTTAAGGTTGTGTAAATTCTTTTGTGTTATTTTTTTCCATGATTGTTTCTAAAGATTGTGTTTATGTTTTAGTTGTTCAAGACAAATTTTTTGGGTATGCACAAGCCTAGTATGAACAATGTTTTGAGAAGAGGTTCAAGTGGTGGTTGGACATAAAAGGTGTTATGGACCTAAAGTAAATTTTTTTAAGGTCTATTTGAGTTATAATTGATATGTTCCTTTTTTCTGAGAATTTTTAGAAAGAGTTCAAAGGGTAATGTGTGCTAATGAAGGCCTAATTGAATTAGGTCTCATTAAGGCCTAGAAAGGGGTTTAAGTCCTATATGTTATGAAAAACTTATTGAAATGTTTGATTCATATTTTTTTAATGATATAAGGCCTATCTAATTGAAAATATAAGTGATCAAATGTGTATATCAAACCAAGAGGTGTATGAGCAAGAGCCTAGTATAAGAACAAGGCCTAATATGCTTAATTGGCTAGTTAACATGTATGAGAATAGAAGCGAAAGATATAGCATTTTGATGGTTCTACCCCAATTGGTGGTATAACTTTTGGGAGCCATAACTTTTGCACCATATCTCTTTTTGACTCCCCATTTGAACCGTTGGAAAGCTAAGAATGAGGGGAACGTCGTGAGATGGCACTAAGCTTTGCTCAGTGGGTTTTGACTTCTAAAAAATAAATGGAAGTGCCCTAAATTTTAATATTAGTATTGTAGTATAAAAATAGTAATTCCTCAAATTATGTATTGTTGTAAATCATGGAAGTAAAACCACTTGATCTCCCTCGAGATTGGTGACCTTCCACATCCTCCTCCTACCTTCAAAATGTGTATAAATGAAGATGTAATCTAAAATGGAAAGGGGACATCTCTTCTTAGAGATAAGCATATGTTTGGATCTACAAATTTGATGAATAAAACATCCCTTCTTAGAGATAGCATTATTGTTATTGTGTTTTTCTTGTTTCTTGAATTATCTTTCAACCAAAGCTTCTGAGTTTTGGATCAGTTTGGGTCCTATATGTTATGAAAAACCTATTTCAATGTTTGATTCATGTTTTTTTAATGATATAAGGCCTATTTAATTAAAAATATAAGTAATCAAGTGTGTATATCTAACCAAGAGGTGTATGAGCAAGAGCCTAGTATAAGAACAAGGCCTAATAGGCTTAATTGGCTAGTTAACATGTATGAGAATTGAAGCAAAAGATATAGAATTTTGAAGAGATAAAGGAGGTCTTATAAACCATCATTAGGGTGTAAATAAATCATCATGAAGATGTAATAGGGTTACTATAAGTGACTATCAAGGTCAAATGACCTAATCTATCTTGAAGATACCTAATTGAGTGAAGAAGGCAGGAGACCAGTTTAAGAAGGATAGGAGTGTATGAATAGATAAAGAAATAATATCATCATATATTATATGAGAATAAAAGTATTATGAAGGTGATTAAGGGTTTGAGGTGGCTAATTTGGTGCTGAGTCATCTAGGGGGTTGGTTCCTCCTTGTAAGTGGGTGTTTGCTAAAGCCTAGTTGAGTTGGTGCTCCAAGTGGAGTTGGTGCTTCACTAAATATTGATGTTTGACTTATAGTACTTTAGTACATTTTCATCATCAGTGGGTTTTCTTCCCCTTCAGGGTTTCCCACTCAAATAAGTATTCTATGTGTTATGATTTTGTTTCATGCTTATATCTCTTAATGTGTTTTTGGTCCACTATATGGTTTGGATAGTTCATAAATTGATCTATAAACACTAAGTGACCCCCACTTATCAAAAACTATTTAAAAATGGATATTATTTAAATACCAAAAATTTTCGTAAAATGCTTATAAATCCATTAAAATCAAAAATATAATTGAAATGGAAAGAAATATGAAAATTTACTAGCAAAAATAGAGATAGCAAAAACTCTAGAGTTGATAATGGAGTTTGTCCAGGTGGGAATACGTCTCTGGGTTCGATAAAACACAAACCAATATATAAATGATGTTAAAAGAAATATAATTCTTACATCCCAATGTGCTCCTACAATGGGCTACAATATTACTGTCTGAACTTTAGAAAGTCCTGTAAAAGACGGTTTCTGCCAATCTCCACTCGACACTAAGTCACTTCTGATGAACTCTTCTTTGTTTTTCTATCATCTCCAATGAGAGCTTTGAGACTTTGAAATGAATTTTTCAATGAACTCCACAACCCTTTATATACTAGTTGAGGTACACTTTTTCTGAATGGGATGATTATCCACAATCCTATTTGCTAATTATGATAATTATCTTTAAGCTTAAAAATATCATATCAATTACATGGAGGGTTTAATTAACATATTAAATGAAACATTTATGTATAAAATTTTCTTATAGCATCAATTTAATTCTATGTATCTTTCCATTGAAACTTCTATTACCTTATTAAGGCTTCTCATTTCTTTAACATCATTGGCCACCCTTCCATGTAGCCTCCTTCGATGCTTCCATGGCTTCATTGAACCTTCCTTTATTTAAGGTTTTCTTCAAACTTTTAAAAATACCATGCATGAAATCCATCATGTCTATGCCTTTTTAAGGCTTTTTCCAATGTTCATGCCTTTGAATAAGCTTTTTCCTCCATGTATAAGTGGCCTTAATTTAATTCCATGGTGCCACGTAATAATCCTTCTCATCATGCCCTTGAGAAGCTTTGATGGTTTCTTTGCAAAGCATATGGGGATTATCTCTCATCCTTTCTTTAAAAGATAATTTTCTCCATGTTTAAAGGCATACCACGTGGGTTATAAAAAGTGGGTGATTTATTAATAGGAAAAGGTAATTCGATGGATAATTGTGGAATATTATGGATCTACCACATCCATGCCACATCACTTACTTGTTGACCAATTTTGACCCATGTTGACCATCATTGACCCATCTTGTTGACTTTTTGACCAACTTTGATTGATCATATCTTATGCTTATGGACTCCAATTTTTAAACCAAAAAATGCATCAAAAAGATTTTGATAAGATCTACACCATATAAATATTTTACAAACATTACCAAGACCATTTGATTTTCATTTTGACCAACTTTGACCACCTATTGACTAATCATAACTTAAGCATATGATGTCCATGTTTTGCATTCCAATAGTTGATAGAAAGCTCTTGATGAGATCTAAACAATAGAACATGTTTAAATAAAACCATGAAATATTTAAAAATATCCTCTGGATCACTCCTTCCCACTACGAAGGCTTTTGGTCTCCAAAAATCCATTGAATCTGCTAAACGATTCTCCTACAAACTATCAACTCTATAAAATATCAATAAAACATATCATGGTAATGATTCAAAAGTCAAAATAAATCCTTGAAACTATCAGTAAAGAACATTTCTATCTAATATCAAATTTTAGATAGGAGCAAACTACCTATACAAATGTGTCACATCTCCAAAATGGTGAATTTGTCAATCACTACAAAATGATCACCAAATGCAACTGCAAACTAGTTTTTTAGTGTAATAAATGTACACCCTAGTTGTAACCACATTTGATAGTTACAAATAAATCCCCAAAATGAGGGACTTATAAAAATGTACAAATATCATGCATGGCTACAAAAATTTTATATAGTTACTACAATTACAAATGGTTTTCTAAAAGGGTTTTGTAAGCCTCAATAAATTTTCACAAGGTAAATGATAACATATATACTGAAATACAAGTTTTCTCAAAATAGACATACTAATCATGCCCCATACAACTTGCATATACTATTGTCAAAGTTCAAACTAAAGTTTTTAAAAAAAAACCCCAAACATGAGAAAACAATCCAAGTATGATAAACCTATCCCTTGGCTTTTCTCTACAAGTTAATCCAAATGACAAATTTTCAACATTTCCCTTCTTTTAGGTGATGATCTCTCACAAGAGATTCTATCCCATCTTTTACAATGCCATACAAATTTTCCTCTTTACAGAAAGTTGCATTTCTCATAGACAAGTATGGTTTACCTATGATAATGCCACCAAAGTAGAGTGGAACCACATCTAATTCAACTTTATCTAAGAATTTGGAGGTAATTGTAAACCCTAGTTTATATATTTTGCTTACATATAGGTTAACAACATCATTTACCCCAACTAATGAATATGGCCTAAAATGTGGATTAGTTTTCAAAGCCAGGGTTTCTACAACATATTTATAAATTAAATTATTTTGATAATTTATATAAAAAATAACATCTATCTTTGAATGCTTAGAAATTATTCTTTTGAAGAAATGTTGTTTACCTCTCCAAGGTGATAAATTTTACACTGTCAACTTGTCCTTGACTATAATCTCCCTAATTATTGTTGTCTCAGTTTATGCTTGATGAGGTTCTATATTTTACTTGATTGAATATGAAATTACAACCTTTTCTTGAGGTTTTGGATGACTTTGCTTATCTTCTTTTAGCATTTGCCCCTTAAAATTGAAGTAAAAACCAAACTTCACGTCCTCTTTAGGCAACTCAATTTCTTCAATCTTATTCTTTTCTGACTTAACATGTCTCTTAAGAATCATTCTAGGGACTTTTAAGGCATAATTATAAGATACATTTGAGTATTTTTTCTTTTCATACCTTGATAAGTCGTCTGAAGATGCCTCGTCAAATTTAACTACTTCATCTTCTGAGAATCCTTCCTTCATTTCTTTAGAATGTTCTAACTTGCTACTTGAGTAACTCTTCATCTCAGATTCTTAGGAATATTATCCTCCATTTCCATATCCTAATCCTATGTAAAGCACTCTCTTCATAACTTGGATAGGTTGGATAGAAGCTTAAAAACTATTCCCATTGTGTGCTTCTCAAATGTATTAACATAGTTAGTTGATTAATGAATGGGGTTAGAACAAAAAGTATCCCTAACATTCTTAATATATCTAAAATAATTGATTTCATTACTTTCATTTTTTGAATGTACATCTGAGTCAAAAGACACATTGACAATTGGAGCATTGTTCACTCCTAGAATTACAATATTATTCTCATTAGGAGGATTAATAGGAGTATAAGAATAAGAGGAATTATTGATATAACCAAAAATTACCTTGGTTATCTAACTAGTTATGAATTGAATCTTGTAAGCATGATTGCATGTCAGCTAGATTCTTTTTCTCAATGTTGTGTACTTGGCCTATTTGGATGTGAGATAGAAATTACCTAGAATGATCTCCTCTAATTCTTTTAAGACCATATCAAGATCAAATTTATCAAAGAATAGACCTTTGATACCAAAATTTAGGATAAAATAATGTGTCACATGTCCATGTACCATGTCATTAGCTACTCTAAATGTCTTGGTACAGGGTAATGAAAGAAATTTTAATCCCAGACATTATACGAGACCTTCAGTGATGTAACTGGCTCTAGAGCTCTAGTCAAAATAAATTTTCATGAAATTACCTTCATTAATATTAATGACATTCTACCTTTAGTTATTCTTAAAGTGTATCATAATCTCTAAAAATTTGGCTTATATAAGTTGTCATATTATAGTCTCTAGAGTTGACTGATGACATACTACTAGTCTAGATGACTAATTGCTTCTAGAATCATCTAGTGTCTTGACTTTGTCCTCAATTTTCTTCTTAAACTAGTGCAGAGCCTAACTTGGATGTAATATCTAACATTACTCTGTAACATATCCTCTTCTATCACAATGTCCATAAACTTTCGAGTCTTCACACGTCCTCTTCTTTTGGTGGTGTTCTTACTACAATTTTGCTTACAAATCATCAATGCTTTGTTGGAGTTTTTTGATCTATAGCTCCTATTTTTGTTTTAAATCTTGATGTCATTGTTCTTATGATTGTAAGTATTTCATCATTGTAGTGACAATGGTATTTAGTAATGTTGGGTGAATATTTTGTCACCAGCAAACTCATGGGTAAAATAGGTGTTTGAACCACAGCATAGGGAGATTTATTGGTCAAATGTGCAAGTTGACCACATAAAAATGGGATAAATCTCTCCTCTCATCAAGGGGAGGTTCCCTATAACTATAAGGTACTAATACACTATATATATATGCTAAAAATAACACTCAGGGTAGGATAACACCATTCATCTCTCTTTTTTCAGAGATGATGTTCATAGATCAAAGGAGAAATCCTAGGTGATTGTTGAAGGTACTTATCTTATTTCAGAAGTAATATTTAGTCAATAGCCAAATTCCTTCCTGGTGGTAATTGTAACCATGAGAAACCCATGAAAGCACAAAGTCTTTCATTGCTTCCCTCACTGAAATAGGGCATAGTAACACAGTAGGATGAAGTGTAGCACAAAGTCTCCACCTCAACTACCAAAGAGTGAAATATATGAAGGAAAATAGGGGCACAAATTTATCCCAAGATCCTTTACATAGATACAAAAAACAACACACTAAAGACCATTGTGGTAGCACAAAGTCTCTCCATAGTCGGCTTTAAGACACCTTCCTGATTACTTCCACTAGTTCTGCTTGTTAAATTAAATGGACAAGAATGCTTCTAGGAAATAGACATAATAAAAATTTCCTAAATAACACAAGCTATTCTAGCATAAAGTTTGAAAGGTCACTTATTTTCTCATTCAAATAAAGAAATATGATTACCAATTTGAGCTCAAAGTCGCAGGAAATGCCTTTCAATTTGGGTAGAGTTTTGCTTCTATAACAGAGAGATATCCTTTACATAAAATAAGATATTAAAATATATATCACTCCAAGAAAGACATAGGCACTTTGTTTCATGGAATGGCCCATGCTACATTTAATGCCTTGAATGCATTTTTAGTTCTATCAAGGGGCCATGTTAGAATAGGGCATTGGCCTTAACTGTGGCATGCCAATTCATCTCAAATGTCTCCTCCAAAGTATGGGCCACCTGGTCCTCTTCCTGATATTTGTGTAGCTATCCATTTCACCTTTACTCGATGGAGAGAAATATGTTGTGTACTTGAGTGCTCACACTCTCTGATGTCCACCTAGTGGACTGTTTCACCAACTAGAAATAACTCCTACATAGATATTTCTAGTCTTTCCCTCTTTCCTTGTATTTTGTCCTTTTATTCATGTTCTGAGCTCTCAAGATATCTATTTTCCTTTTTCCAGGCTCTTTCAGCTCTTTCTTCAGCTGGTCACTAAGTTTGTTCTTAGGTCCACGCCATTTTTGAAAATAAATGGGCATTTTGTTACCTTGAATTTGACATCCGTGGGGATGTCATTGGTCACTTGGTCAATTGAACCATGTTGAACCTTGAAACTTTGAACCATGAGAGTTCATTGGTTTAATGGTTCAATGGTTTGGGTGATCCAAGTGGTCCCTTGGTTCAATTGGCTCCTTGGTTCAATCAGCTCCTTGGTTTAATCGGTTGAACCTTCTCTTCAAACTTATCTCTGGAATCTTCTGCTTCCTTCCTTTGCTCGAAGCTTCCTTGTGAACTTTGAACTTCTTAAACTAGTTGAACTCTTTAAACCATTTGAACCTATGAACCATTTTGGTTCAAAGTTCAACGGTTTATTCGCTTTCTTTGAATCCTTTAAAGTTTTGAACTCTTTGGATTCTTTTCTTTTCTGTTGAACTCGTTGAACCTTTGAACTTTGAACTCTTTTGGTTCAAAGTTCAATGGTTTAATGGTTCATTCTTTGCTCTTGGAATCCTTTGTTTTTCTAAGTCTCTCAAACTTTATTGAACTTGTTGAACCTTTGAACTTTGAACTCTTTTGGTTCAAAGTTCAACTGTTCAATGCTTCAATCTTTCTTCTTCGAAGTCTTCTTTCATTTAAGTTTTTTGATCTTATTGAACTCGTTGAACCTTTGAACTCATTGAACCATTTTGGTTCAAGGTTCGACAGTTTAACCATTCAACCTTTACTCTTCAAAGCCTTCTTTTCTTTAAGTCTGCTGAACTTATTGAACTTTAGAACTTGCCGAAGTCTTCAAACTCGTTGAACTCTTCAAAGCGGTTGAACTTCTTTGAACTCATTAAGTGCTTAAATATTTTTGGACCTTTGAACTCATTGAACCTTTGAACCTTACCAAAGCGGGGTTCAATGGTTCATTCCATTTGTTTGAAGCCTGCCGATGGACCTTTTGGTTGAACCTCGACATTGAACCAACCTTGAAAATGCCTAAGTGTTTGGAAGTTGTTCCTTTATGAGAGCCCACCTGATGAAGTTGTTGAACCCATTGAACCTACGAGTCCCTTGACTGAAAATGATTGAATAATTGAAGAACCTCGATGCTCAAGACATTTATGAAAAAGGAAAGGAAGAATTTTGGCCTACCGGACCAAAATAGTTGATATGTTGTCCCAAAAACAAGTGACAGATTTTGGGAACAAGTAATAGCTCAACTTGAGATAACATTAGATCCATAGTATTCCATAGAATGTGAACAAAATTACCCCAACACAAACTTAACTCTGATACCAAAATTAATTTTCAATTTTTTTTGATGATTGATTCATCCCCCTCTCAACTTTTGTGATTCCAATAATTGGTATCAGAGCTTGGTACCTTGAGGTAAGTCTAATAGCTTGAAGGTGGTCCTAATAAGCACAATAATTTATTATAATCAACAAGAAGAAGACAACATGTATGATGAAGAAGTATCCTATGAAAGTGAAGAAGGAAAAGCTGAATTAGACATTGAAGCTAAGCTCATAAGTACACTTGATGATTTGAAACATCAAAAGAATACTATCAAGGAACTCAAGAGTCAATTAGAAGAGTTCAACATAAGGTGTAAGTCAAAGGAAGTTGAGTATGACTAGTTGAATATAGATCTAGTTTCCTTAAAGGTTGAACATAAACAACTCATAGAAAAAGTGATCAAGTTTAAGAGAGAGCATGAGAAGTTAGAAACTATCAAGAGTACTAACATGAAAATACCACTCAGACAACCAAATTTTATAAAGGATAATTCATTGTGGAACCAAGTTAAGTACATAAATGTTATTTACTACATTTGTCACAATATAAGACACATTGCAATATTATGCTCTAATAGAGTTAGAAGGTCCATAAGATTAAACAATACATATGAAGTTCCTAGAATGCATAAGAAGGATCAAACTTTGGTATGGAATCCAAAGCAAACTAGGATGAATCATATTGAGATCAAGAAGCAAGATGGACTATTTTCTAATGAGGAACAAAAGACCAACTCTATGCTAGCTCAGACTACCTTTCACATTCAAAATCAAGGCATGAAATGGTATATAGATAGTGGTTTCTCAAGATACATGATAGAATACAAAAACAACTTCATCTCATTAAAGAAGAATGTTATAGGAACAATGAGGTTTGGAAACAACACAACATTCAATATAGTTGGTAAGGGTGTCTTGAGTTTGGAAAATGGAAATATCAAGACACAAAATGTGTTGTATGAAGAAGGTTTGAAACATAATAATCCAAAACTTAGAATATTTGGTTGAAATATAATTCAAGAAATAAAAACAACATAATTGTAATAATGCTATCTCTGAGAAGAGATGTTTTATTGATCAAATTTACAGATCAAAACATATGTCTATCTCTAAGAAGAGATGTCTGATTTCCTTTTTAGGTTACATATTTATTTATACACATTTTTAAGGTAGGAGGAGGATTTGGAAGGTCACTAATCTCAAGGGAGATTAAGTGGTTTGACTTCCACAATTCACAACAATACAAAATTTGAGGAGTTACTATTTTTAGACTACACAGCTAAAATTGAAAATTGGGGCACTTCCATTTGATTTTTAAGGGTCAAAACCCACCAAGTAGATATCATTTCCATCTCATTATTTTCTCCTCATTCTTAGTGTCCCAATGGTTCAAACGGGGGGTCAAATAGAGCTATGGTGCAAAAGTTATGGCTCTCGAAAGTTCTACCACCAATTGGGGTAAAACCATCACCCGAATTATCACCTAAAATGTTGCTAGGATCACATAACCTATTTAGTGTGAGTCAAATGTGAAATCAAAGACACAAACTAACCTTTCATGATATAGGTGTGAGATAAAGAGAGCCAAATCAAGAAGTCTAATTTCCAATGCCAAGAGGACTGAGAATAACTTATATGGATTGAATGAGATCAAGAAGGAGATATGTTTCATGAGCAAGATAGATGAAATTTGGATACGTCATAGAAGGATAGGTCACCTAAACTTTGATAACCTGGTTAGGATTATCACTACGAAGTCTATGAAGAACATTCCTAAGATCATCAAAAGTATAAACATACTTTGCAAGGCATGTCAACATGGTAAGCAAACTAGAAGAAGGTTCAAGTCTAAGGAGTAATCTACTAAAAAACCCTTAGAGTTAATACATACTAATCTCTATGGGCCTAAAATAATTCATATCATTCAAGGAGATAACTACTTCATGTTACTCATTGATGATTACTCAAGAATGACTTGGGTTGCATTCCTAAATGAGAAATTAGAAGCTCTTGACAAGTTCAATGCATTCAAGGATCTTGTTGAGAATGAAAATAATGGGAAGATCAAGTGCCTAAGATCTCATATAGGAGGATAATTTTGGTCCAATGATTTGTATGACTTATATTAGGTTCATGGAATAAATAGACAATTATCAATAGCTAGGAAACCTCAATAAAATGGGGTAGTGAAAAGGAAGAATAGGACAACTCAAGAGATGGATATAACTATGCTAAATGAGTATATATTATCTAATGGATATTGGAGAGAGGTATTAAGTAGTGTTATCTATATTTTGAATATAAGATAGAGAAGGACTAATAGCATCAAGACTCCTTATGAACTATGGAAGGGCAGATCGGCCAATGTGGAACACTTTAGAGTGTTTGGGAGCAAATATTTCATCAAAAGAGATGATGAAGACTTGGGAAAGTTTTATTCTAGATTTGATGAAGGTATATTCTTAGGATAAACATCAATGAGCTTATCCTATATAAGTTATAACAAGAGATTACAAAAGATAGTGGAAAACATAAATGTGAAGATTGATGAGACAAGGAAATCTCACTCAATAGTAAAAGAACACTTTAAAGAATCTAGAGTTCAAGAATTAATAAGACACTATATAGGTTGGTGAGGAAGAAGAATAATTTAAAGAGATACAGGACTCAAAAGGACGCTTAAAATAGATTTAAAGAGAACACCCTAAATCTCAGATCATTGGAAATAAGAATGCACATGTGCAAACAAAGAAAAGATTGGTAAGTAGTCTAAATCAAGATAATTTTACTCTATTATCCAATATTGAACCTAATATTATTATATAATCAAGAAAATATAAATTTATGATAGGTGTTATGAATGAGGAGTTAGACCAAATAAATATGAATGAGATTTTGGAACTAGTTTTTAGGCTTAAGGATAAGAATGTAATTAGCACAAAATGGGTGTTTAGAAATAATGTGAATGAATATGGAGAAGTCACTAGGAACAAGGCTAGATTGGTATGAAAGGGATATACACAAGTTAAAGGAGTATAATTTGATGATACCTTTGTACCATTAAAAATATTGAAGGTCATTAGATTGTTTCTATCTTATGCAAGATTTAAAGGATTGAAGGTATACCAAATGGATGCCAAATCTGCCTAACAAATAACAAAGACTATGTTTGCATATTGAAAAAGGCTCTTTATGGTCTAGATAAAGCTCCTAGATCTTGGTATACTAGGTTGGACAAGTATATATTAGATCAAGTATTCAAAATAGGAGTTACAGATAGTAATCTATACATAAAGACATAAGATGATAATTAGTTGATTGTAGTTGTCTATGCATCTTTGGTGGAAAATATTATAATATCACAATGGCATTTGCATAGGTGATGAATAAAGTGTTTGAGATGTCTATGTTAGGAGAACTATGATTATTTTTTGGGTTGAAAATAACTCAATCTGAAAAAGGTATATTCATTTCACAAGCCAAGTACATAAGAGAGATGTTGAAGAAGTTTGAGATGGAGGATTACAAGACAATCAGTACACCCATGATCATAGGAGGTAAGTTAAGAAAGGAGGATGAGTCTTCAAAGGTTAATAAGATAACATATAGGTCAATTATTGGAATTTTTTTGTACAGCACTACCTCTAGACATGACATCATACAAGTAGTAGGTATTTTGGGAAGGTTTCAAGCAAATACAAAGGAGAATTATCTACAAGAAGTCAAAAAGATTCTCGGGTATCTCAAGGGGACTATGAAGTATAAATTTTTATATCCAAGGAGCAAGGAGTTAAATTTAATATCCTAAATATTTGTATATTAGGTATCAAGTATAGATGATAGGAAGAGTACCAGTGGAAAAGACTTGTTCCTAATTAGGTGCCTAGTTTCAAAGACAAGCAAAAATCAACCATTAGTATCTTTGTCCACTTATGAGGCTGAGTACATTTCATCAGCTTCATGTTGCACTTAGGTCTTATGGATGAGACATACCCTAAAATAATACATGGTGGATGGTCTTAGACCTATCTATTATGAATATATAAGTGTTATAAGCATCTCAAAGAACCCTATCATGCACTCAAAGACCAAACACATTCCCATCAGGTATAATTTTAAAAGAGAGTAGGTAAGTGAATAAAGTGTTAAACTTGAATAAATTTCTACACAAGATTAGATTATAGACATCTTGACCAAATCACTTCTAACAGTAACTTTTAAACACCTAAGATAGGAATTGGTTATAATTCCTACCCCTATCAATCATTATATAAGCTATTTACTTAGGGGGAGATAATCATGTTTGTTAGCTCCAAGAATAGGTAAGTTATTCCAATAAGGTATCTATGGAGATAGGGGGAACATGTTTATTGTATGTCTCATAAACTTATAGCTCTATGTGTTGACTATTGTGGTTGCAAGGAATGTGATCCAAAGAATTGCAAACATCACTTTGTCATTTATGTCAAAGGGGGAGAAAGACCAAAATTGGGAGATAAAAATGATTAGTTTTTATCATGGTTTTCCATCAATGATAAAGATGGATATTGTTATGCATTCTTTCTGTTGTTGAGGTTTGGCATTGAAATTGTAATTGATGTCAAAGGTTGTTAATGAGGTCATTAAACAATGTTTTTGTTTGATTGCATCATTGAGAGGTGTGACATTTGTTGAAAAACATATAATGTATGTAATAAAGGTGTATAATCATCAAAGTGTGTTACAATATCAATTTCCAAAGTTGACAAGTGTTTGAACCTAACAAGAGACTTGGGAGGGCTTGTGCATAGGATGCCTAGTCTTGTGCATGAAGGAGCATGGTGCACTAGTGATATGGAATCATAGAGGCATAATAGGTTGTATATAGTTTATTGAGTATACATATGAATCATTGGATCACTCATGTGAGTTTTAAGGTCTACAAGGGTATGACCTACAGACCTAGCATGCAACTAGACTAGTTCTAGACCTTGCTTGACCTTATGAGGTGTCATGAGGTATTTTCAAGGCATATTAAAAATGTATGGTAGTGATTGAGCATCGAAAGATATTTTAGGACATGTGTATGATGTTTTGACATCTGAGGCAGTGTTTAGAAGGTCAATTTCAAGGCTTAATGTGACTTACAAGTTAAAGGCCTAGAGAGTGAAGAGAGAAATGGTGGCTAGATGGGGTATCAGGATTAATTTCTAAGGAAATTTTGAGTATGTATGAATTTAAAAAATTATGTCATGTTTTTTCAAGTATAATGACCAAGTTTCATAACAAAACTTGAAGGTTAAGGCAATAAAAAGGGTTGTAAGGTCTCTCATGTACATAGAATGAAGGGTTCTCAACTTGAGAAGAACTTTAAAGTGTTCATTGGCATGTGTAACCTCTAAATGGGAATATAATCTATTCATGGTATATGAGTAAGGGTCCTATCTAAAATTTCCAAGCATTGGTTTCTAGCATTAAGGGTTAAGCTTTATGAATGTTTGTTAAGATTGGAAGATGGTTTAAACCCTCAAATAACCCTAATAGTGACCTAATGAGAAATATCTCATTATAAAGTGCTCATAATGGTTTGACATAACTATTTAATTTATTGGATCATGTAGTCAGGTCTCTTAGGCATCTCCAAGTGTAATTGGTTTCTCAAGTGAGTTAGTGGACCCTATAAGAAATGCCTTATTTCTCAGAGATTTATTGTAGCAGTCAAAGTTGACCAGTTAAAAGTTTATAAATGGATTAATGTTGAATATTGAGAATTTTATTACATGTCCAAGGTGGTTTTTTATTAGGTTCTATCCCTTAGGTGTGCTAAAATGGTCTTACATGTTGACTAGTCACTAACAGGCTTAATGAGGCAAATAGTGAGAAAATGAGGCAGAAGTGAGAAGTTGATTAGGGATGTACTTTAATGGATTAGGGATGAATCCAAGAATATTTGAGAGGTTTTTAAAGACCTATAATACATGTTTATGTTAGATATATATTTTTAAAGTTAGTGTATATGATGAAAATGTTGTTCATAAGTTGACTTGTCTTGTTCAAATGAGACAATGAGGTACAAGGCTATGAAATTGGTCTACAGGAACAATATTTCCATGTGAACATATTATATTTATATTTTAGAGTTTCCTAATTATATAATAATATCATCCACATACATCAAACGTCTTTGAAAGTGTCTACACAGCTGTTGAAGGTCATTATCACCATGACTGTGTTTGAAGATAAACTAGCAGATCTGGGTAAGCAAGTTGTAGTAATGAGTTGGAGGCTCTTTTACATAAGCTTATAATAACATGCATATAATGTTTTTTTTTATTAAATAAATTTTATATCCATGATTTTAATAATATTTTAATTGAGTGAATTTATTGAAATGGTAAAGCCAAAATGGGTTCATTGGTTCAGGTTTGACTATGTATACTAAAGACAAAAGATGGGTCTACAAGACCAATATTTGGAATTAGATATTGTAATATTTGTAATTAAGAGTGATATATATATATATATATATATATATATATATATATATATATATATATATATAAAATAATCTCTTTAATTTTTCATATTTCATATAAATTATTCATTCAGGTGTTGAAAATCAAGTTTGCATGATTATATTTTAAGGCTAGTTAGCAGTTCTTACTAGGCTACTTGCAGAGAAGGGTTTGAGTCCTTTTTACCTCTGTAATGAAGTATAATTAACTTGGTGAAGTATTTAAGGTCATTTATATTATTTATGTATGATTTTTTCCATCATTTTTTGGAAAAATTTTGCTTTTGATTCAGTTGTTCAAGATAATTTTTTTGGATATGCACAGGCCAAGTAGGAACAATGTTTTGAGAAGAGGTTCAACTGGTGGTTAGAATTAAATGGTGTTATGGAGATAATTTGAACTTGGATAAGGTATATTTGAGTGACATTTTATATGTTCCTATCATTTTATAATTTTTATATTGTTTAAAATAATTCAAAGGGTAACATGTGCTAATGAAGGCCTAATTGAATTAGGTCTCCTTAAGGCCTAAAAAGGGTTTTTGGACCTATATGTTATAAAAAACCTATTTTAATGTTTTATTCATGTTTATGTAATGATATAAGGCATATTTAATTGAAAATATAAGTTATCAAGTGTGTATTTCCCACCAAGAGGTGTATGAGCAAGAGCTTAGCATAAGAATAAGGCATAATTGGCTAGTTAGCATGTATGATAGTTGAAACGAAAGATATAAAATTTTGAATAGATAAAATAGGTATCATATACCATCATAAAGGTTAATATAAATCATAATTAAGATACAACATGGGTAGTATAGGTGACTATCAAGTTCAAATGACCTAATATGTCTTGAAGAGACATAATTGAGTGAAGAAGGCTAGAGACTATTTTGATAAGGATAGGAGTGTATGAAGAGCTGACGAAAGGAGAATATCATATGTTATATGAGAAAAAAAAATTATAAATTTGATCAAAGGTTGGAGGTGGCTGAGTTGGTGTTGACTTATCTAGGGGTTTGGTTTCTCCTTGCAAGTGGGTGTTTTTTAAAGCCTAGATGAGTTGGTTCTTAGCTAGTTGGGATTGGTGCTCCAAGTGAAGTTGGTACTTCACTAAATCTTGATTTTTTAATTATATGACTCTAGTCCATTTTCATCATTAGTGGTTTTTCTTCCCCTTGAATTTTTCCCACTCAAATAAGTGTTTTATGTGTTATTTTTTTATTTCATGCTCATAGAACACTTATTTGTATTTAATCAAACCAACTAATTCCTGTTAAATTCCACTTATTTCATATTCATGGATACATTTTTTTAATTTTGAAAATATACCAAAAATGCTACAATTTCCATCAAAACATGTCTTGTTATAAAATAACTACCCATCTAGTCTTTCACAAAAAATGGTTGAAATAAATTTCTTAGTTGATTTTGGTAGAACTTCTAAGACACACTCCTACAAAATATTATTAGTATGCAAAGTACAATGAATATGGCATAAAACATCATAGTGAATTACAAACTCAACATGTTGTCTATTACAATAAGTGGTTCATGTGTGATTTATTTTTATATAAAAAGGTTTGGTCATCTCAAAATATCTTTGACTAATAGAAATTTGTGTAGATTTTGTCAAAAACTTGGAGTACAATTGTGTTTGAGTCATATCTAAGAAATGTTTCAAACATTGATCATGATTAAGAGAACCAACTCTTATTTTGACTTCATATCTTGCCTTGGGTGAAACTCTAGTATTATCCTTTCAAAATTATGCAAGTAACTCTTTCAGAGCACCAACTAAAGCCTTGTCCTTTCTTGGAAGTTGACTAGAGAATGCCTAGAGTGTAACATTCCCAATGGAATCTACCTAGAATAACATGAAATTTAAAAATAATAATAATAATCAATGTATTCTTTCATTAGAGTTCACCACAAGAATATAATTAGTGATTCTAATAAAACATTCTAAGTATTCCAACTATAAAATAAACATGTGACATCTATCTGTCACTGATCACTATCACAATATTAAACACATCATAACTAAATATAGAAAGTAATTGTATATATCTAGTCATGACTGGTACAAACATGTAGCCACTATTGTCATGGAATAATAAGTAATAATTACATCTCATCATAATTAATGTATCAATAACAATAAATACAATATAATGTAAAAGATACAAGACACAAGGCTCCATGGAGCATGAGTTCCACAAACTCCAGTATCTATGGAAATTTTAAGTGTCATCTCCAAAAAAATAATGTTATGAGTAGGGAGAGCATCATACAAGCACTTTTTCACACCAACCATAGACCATCAATCCCTGCACAATCCCCCATTAGGGAATGACTCTCTCTTCATAAATGAGTAGATAGTGATCATGAAAAAACTCAAAGAGACAAGCTAATTCTTGTGTGATGTGTGTTTTCTAAGAACATGCAGTGTACCATAAAGAAATCCATTCTAACATGATATCGCACAAACATGTAAATCATACACATGAAATGACAATGTCTAACTAAAATTACTTTGGACAAAGTTTTCAATATTTATTGATCTTTAGGATCAGTCAATTTTATACACACCACTTAATCAGATTACCTTCATCTGGAATTATGATTGCTATCAAGCTAGTGAAGTCTGTCTCACTACTTAATCAGTACTAGCAATACAAGATTTAGTTAACATAAACATAACTAATAGATTCATACATATTATTTCCTACCAGCAAGCATAAAACATGATGAATAGAGGAATAATCAAAATGCATAAATTTAGTCCATCAAACATATGAATGAATCTCCATAATATCATTTATCACATAGATAATAAGCAAATAAATATAGTTTATACCAACTAGGTATAATCTATGTTTAGATTGCACAATCTAATCTTTGTAAATAGATTTAAATATGTAGTACAAGTAATAATAACACAATCCACCATTTTTATGTACACACTACTTAATTTCAAGCATTTAATCATAATATTTGTAATTAATCTAATAATTCATAAATTAGTTATAACATAATCTTTCATTTAAACAACTCATTCTGCCTCTAGAAGAATGTTTTCATATGGTTATAGTTTTTGGTCCCTAGAAAACTTTATGACTTATTTTAACCATCCATTTAGATATATGTATAAGCATATGATCCAATACACCTATATATGTAATATTTTCATATGGATACTTAAGTCTATGTATAAATATTTTTTCTATATGCAAATAGTTGTACAACATAATATGTACCATATATAAATACACAAATAATATATAAATACTATATCAATGGTCATTTATATTTCTTAATAAAAAACTCCATATGATTTCAACAATCCTTATAACTTTACTATTCACAAACTATACTGACAATCTTTATAAGATATGGGATTCAACAATGTAATTCTCCTTCATAGTTTTTATCCCTACTAAATAGATTTTTATCTTGATATAATCAAAGGGTATATAACTCCATACCCAAGTTCTCAAGATAGCATATTCTTTCATATTAGGGTTCACATATAAGTATTCAAAAATATACAAATTTGTCTTATACGATGTACTAAAGTTCCATAAAAGATATAAATATATAATTCACTAAGGTTGGGATAATATACCAGGAAGAATCTATGCTTATAGGCATGCATCCCAATGTTTATATATAAGCTATATTTATATACAACCTCATATATTTGTATACTCATGGTACATATCATACATAAGTTTACAATGGAATAATATACAATACAAAAACCAATAATTCTCAATAAGTATTTGTGGTCTATGCTATGGTATACTAATCATTTACAATACACATAGTCCAAAATTATACTAACCATTAATGGAATATTTATAGCGTATACCAACCACTAACCACAAGATCAATATTTAGTAATATATCAGCTAGGCAAGTACTTTTTTCATCCTTAATGTGGATTACACCATAATAAAAACTGGCTATCATCATTATAGTTACAAATTTCATTAAGTTGTCAATTTATGTCCAAAACAATAGAAGGTAATTATTATATGAATACCTAAACTATTTAATAATTGATATTATATAATATGAGTTAGAGACATAGTTTTATAGCTATCAATTATATATAATATGAGTCCATGGATGACATCCCAGTACCATAATAAATAAATAATTACACGAGTTTCCCCAAAATATTAGTATTTTATTTAAAATGTGATTCCATGTTATTCTTTATATTATGTAGGCAAGTATTCACATTAGTATAAAGATAAACTATGAGTCCACCCAAAATTCATTACATGCAAATTCATATATATGCAAGTAAGAGCATGCTCCCATGTTATAGCGACTGATACTAGATTGTGTGATCTACCATAGCAATCTATTTATTCGCTATTAGATTAAGCTATAGATTACCATGGACCTTATTCACTATTTAGTCTCAACCAATGTTAATATAATATAAATCTATACTTTATTATCTCTCCGAGTATCTAGGGCATATTATCATTTTCTATTCCATTATAGATTACTTACCTTATGCTATAGTTTATGAATAACTCCTTATTAAATCTAGCTTACTTTATTAATTATGTAATAAAGTTATTCAAGTTTAATCACCATATTATCTCAAATGTATTACCGTATATTATCCATATAGTTCACCAAGATATATTCGTCACACTATATATTCACTACGCTATATAGTTCATTGTATATTGACAAATAATATTATGATACAGTATATTATACAATATGTTATTAATTATACAGTTCATTGTATTTGGAGTCTATTATATATTATGATATAGTCCATTATTAATTATATAGTTTGTTTCATATGTAGTCTATTATATATTTTGATATAGTCCATTATATAGTCTATTATTAGTTAAATAGTTTGATGTATATGCAGTCTGTTATACAGATCTAAATCATTGCACTCAATCAAAACCATTAGTTATTATGATTTAAATTGATTCTATGAAACCAGGTCACCATACCTATACAACCATATTATTGTATGTACTTAAATTAAATATTATATGCATCTATTCAGTCAAGTGACCCATCGTTGTATATATATTCAATCTAGTCGTTACAACTAATAAGTCATCTTACTTTATGTAGATCGCTAAGCTAGTATAACACATTTATGTATTATATGTGTACAATTCACTATATTTGGACTAATGTCTCTAATACTTGGGATAATTTTGACATAGAGAATATATTATAACACATTTTCAATCCTATATATCACCATATATAGATCATTGTCTTCATTTGTTTATGGATCATTTTATGGTATAGATTGTTGTCTCCATATGTTTATGAATTGCTGAAACAATATATATGGATCTATTGCCCTAGATTATCTTATATATTTAAAGTTTCCATCGATCACTATATATTTCCAATGGTTGAATAATTTAATATTATTGATTGCTATATCCCTAGAAGAGATTTTTGAATAACACGAACATAAAACTTATGACTATATTTCCTTATATATACATAAAACATGATTTCACACATGTAACATCAATAATATTATTGAACAATAATAAGATTATAATGTACATATAAAATAATAGTCTATATTCACTAATATAACATAACTACATATACAGACTCTTATCAAGAATTGACATATACATAAAATTCTAGATTTAAGCAAGTTAATAATGGAACCTACCTCTACAGCTCTCACTTGAAATTAAGGGCTCTCCTTCCTTTTGTGTTGCCTTTTCTCCTTTTTCCTCTTCTCTCTCTGTCTCTTATGTTATTTTCTTCTCTTTTTTAATTCTCTTCTCTTTTTTTCCACTTCTATGTTGTGCCTCCCTCTCTCCATTCTTTCCTCTTTTTCAGAGTGTGGTATTTTTCTTTCTTTTTTTAAAACTCCCTTCTTCTATTTATTTATTTTCTTTTTTTTTATTTATTTTTTATTTTTTTATTTTTTACTTTTTTCCTAAATTTATACTTACCTTCTAACTCATCTTATTCCAATTTGTTTTTATTTATTTTATTTCTCTTATGAGGCTTTATTTCCTATGTGTATATTATTTTTTTGGCTTTATAATAATAATTAATTTATTAATTATAAAAAATAATTTTATTGATACATAGGTAAGTCATTATCAATATGACTAATAGAAGTCAATTATAATCTATAATTAGAAAAATGGTAAATCACAAATATTACAACTATACATGATAGTTAGGCTATATGCAGTTGTAACCAAATCATGCAAATCTACATTCAATCATGAATTCCATAACATGACATAAGCACATATCACCACAATAAAACCATATGAAATTAATTCCATACAGTTATTAAACTAAGCTAATACACAAATAACCATGTGTAATCAGTTATCTAAATACACACTTCATCAAAATGCACTAACACTAACCATATTGAGTGTGGAGCCCTATGGGGATATCACATAACCTTGGTGGCACATTTAGGGGGCTTAGAGAGCTCCACAAATGTGGGAAGAGCATTTTTACCCACTCCACCTTTTGTGGAACCTTGATTCTATGTGAGTGGAATATTCTTAGATAATTTTTATTTTTATGTCTTCCTTATTTTGGGAAGTGAGTTGTTAGATATCTATTTTCATGTTGATTTCCATGTTTTGTGGAAGTGGGTTTGACTTCCATGTTTTCTAGAGTTAGTTGTCGTCTCCTTGAAAGTTATGAGATCATTTTGTAGATGAGAGATGAGGATGGCATGTTCTTCCTTAGGTGGGCTTATGGATAAGTTTGACTAAGTGGAGGATAGGTATTTCCTTGTGGATAATGTTGATATTAGATAAGCATGGTGATTTTTTCCTCTTGGGATTATTTTTCTTTATTTGTTAATATTATATAGGTGTGGGGTGGATTTTGAGAGATAAGAAAAAGTGCAGATATTTTTATTGATAGGGTATGGTATAGAAGCTTGTGACATAGTATTTTACAAGTGCAAGTGCAACATAGCATGTGTACAAAATTATTGATAGATTTGGATCAACAATTTAGTGAATTCATTTATGAATTCAGGAGGAGATATTCTATCTCTATAAGAGGTTCTTTGTAATCTTATTTTATTATAGATTTTATTGAGGACTTTCTAGGTGGATATAGCCCACATTGGGTGAACCATGGTAGATATGTGTTATGTGTTATTATTGGTTTTATTCTCTCCATTATTGATTTCATTTACTATGATTTGATGAATTATTTCATGATGTAAATTAGTGCATAATTAAATCTATTTTCATACATTTAAAATCTGGTTATGTGATTTTATGATGAATTAAATTTGGTTTGTATTCATTTAATTCTTAACAATTGGTATCAGAGCTTTGGTTATATTTTTGCTGAAATGGTAAATCATAGGAAGAATTATTATCTTAAGTGGGAGCTATAGAAGAAGAGATCAGATTTAGGGTTGAAAAATTTGATTGTAAGAATTTTGGTTTGTGAAAAATGTAGATGGAAGATTACTTGTATCAGAAAGAGCTTCATCTCCCCTTGGAGGGGAAAGGAGAACAACCTATAAGTATGAGTGATGCAAATTGGTCATTGCTTGACAGAAAGGCATTGGGAACCATAAGGCTATGTCTTGAATCTTATGTTGAATTTAACATTTTAGATAAGAAAACTACAAAGGATATCATGGATAAACTTGATAAGTTGTATGAGAAACCCTTTACCTCAAATAAAAATTTTATATGGAAATATTGTTTAATATGAAAATGTCTAAGAATGGTTATATTTCTAGTTATTTAAATGATTTTAATATGGTTTTAAGTATGCTCACTTCTATTGGAATTAAGTTTGATGATGAAGTTAGAGCTTTGTTGATTTTGTGTTTTTTACCAGATAGTTGGGATAGCTTGGTTATGTCTATGAGTAATGCAGTCCCTACCAAGGAAAGTTTAAATTTTGAGGATGTTGTAGGTGTGATTCTTAGTGAGGAAATGTGAAGGAAGAGCACTAGTGAATCATCTTTAGGTAATGCTTTGTCTATTAAAACTAGAGGGAAGAAAAAATACAAGAGCAAAGGTAAACATAGAAAGTCAAAGGGTAGATCTAAATCCATATCTAGAGCCAAGATGATATGTTGGTCACTTCAAGATAAGAATGCCAACAAGGAGGAAATGAATGAGGTAAATGTGACATTAGGTAAATCATGTTAGGATGCCTTAATTATTTCTATGGATAATTTTTCTGAGTCTTAGGTATTAGATTCAGGGACTTATTTTCATTCCACCCCACATAGGCATTATTTTTCTAATTATGTTCAAGAGAATTTAGGACATGTTTATCTTGGTGATGATGAACCATGTGAGATATTAGGGAAAGTTTATGTTTAGTTTAAAATTTAGAATGAGAACACGTGGCTACTTAAAGATGTTAGACATGTGCCTATGTTGAAATGAAATTTGGTTTCAGTGGGGCAATTAGGTAGTGAGGGTTGTTTGATAATGTTTACTTCAAAATCTTGGAAAGTTACCAAAGGTACCCTTATGATTTCAAGAGGCTAAAAAGTTGGTACTTTATATTTGACTAGTAGTGTTGATTCTTTTAATTTAGTTGCTATAGATGGAAATGAAACTATGTGACACTATAGGCTCAGTCATATGAGCCATAAGGGCATGGAGGTCTTAAAAGATAAGTTTCTTGGATTAAAAGATATTGATTTAGACTTCTATGAGAAATGTTACATTCAGATGTATGGGGACTAGTTCAGGTATTTTCTATTGGTGATTCCAATTATTATGTCATTTTTATTGATGATGTAACTAGGAAAGTTTGGGTTTATTGCATTAAAAATAAATCTAATGTAATTGACACTTTTAATAAGTGGAAAACCTTGGTTGAGAATGAAATAGGTCTCAAGTTGAAATGTCTTATATCAGATAATGGAGGTGAGTATTATAATAATGCTTTCTTTGATTATTTTTCTAAAAATAGAATCCATAGGCAAAGGATAGTTCCATGAACTCCACAACAAAATGGGGTATCTAAAAAGATGAACAAAATAATAATGAAATGTGTTAGGAGCATGAGGTTATATGCAGGGTTGTCTTTATAGTTTTGGGTAGAAGTAGTTAGCACAACATTTTATCTGATTAATAGAGGATCTTCTATGCCTTTAGATGGAAGCAATCCTGAACAACCTTAGTTTGGTAAGAATGTTGATTATTATTTTCTAAGTCTTTAGATTGAGGCTTTTGCTCTTATTAAGAAAGAGGATAGGACCAAGTTAGAGGTAAAATCATAGAAATGCACATTTATTGGTTATGGTGAGGATTATTTTGGTTTTCATTTGAGGAGAGTTAAAGATAAAAAAATATTTTGATCTAGAGATGTAGTCTTTAATAAAAAAGGCATGTGTAAGAATCAGTTGTAAGAATAGGAATAGGAATAGAAAGAGTACACAGTATTGGATGACATTGTGGATGGCAAAGTATCTAATGAATTAGTTTAAAACCTTCTACACAAGAACCCTAAACTCCTATGGTAATAAGAGCACCTAAACATTTTTCTTCGTCTTTGAATCATTTGTTACTCACTAAGAATGGAGAACCAGAGTGTTATGAGGAATCAATGCAAGTAGATGCCAAGATGAACTAGTAGCAAGCCATGGATGAGGATCATAGATCTCTCATGGAGAACCAAATGTGGGAAATGGTAAGGCTACCCAAGGGCAAGAGTGCATTTCCAAACAAGTGGATATTTAGAATAAAAGAAGACGATGAAGGGAGAAAAAGGTATAAGGCCAAGATGGTGGTTAAGGGGTTTGCACAAAAATTAGGTATTGCTTTTGATGAGATTTTTTCTCTTTTTTGTAAAAATGACTTATATCAATACTATTCTTGGTTTAGTTGCAGTTGAGGGTTTGCACTTAGAACGGTTAGATGTGAAATCTTCATTTTTTCGTGGTGATTTGGATGAAGAGTTGTATATGAAGCAACCATAGGGATATGATGTTAAAGGGAAGGATAACTATATGTGCAGACTAAAAAAGAGCTTGTATGGCCTGAAATAAACTCCATGGCAATGATATAATAAATTTGATTGTTTTATGTTGGAACAAGAATATTAAAGCTGTAATTCTGACCATTGCATGTACATCAAACATTTTGATGATTATTTTTTTATTATATTATGCTTGTATGTGGATGACATGTTAGTTGTAGGAAAGAACATAGAGCATATCCATATACTTAAGAAATAGCTTAGTGACTTATTTTCTATGAAGGATTTGGGTGTAGCAAAACAAATCCTTGATAAGAGGATTACTCATGACAGGAAGGAGAGGAAGTTGATTTTATCCCAATTAGAGTATGTGAATAAAGTCTTGGAAAGGTTTAGCATGTTGGATACTAAATATGTTGGTACTCCTTTGGTAGGCCACTTTAAATTATCAAAGGAGTAGTGTTCTAAGATGGAGGTTGAAAATCTTAAGATGTCTAAGGTACCTTACTCAACAGTAGTTGGTAGCTTGATGTATGCCATGGTTTGTACTAGGCTAGATATTGCTAGAGTAATAAGAAGTATGAGTAGGTATATGAGTGATCCTGATTATGAGCATTGGCAAGCAATGAAACGGATTTTTTTGTAATTGAGAGGAACCATGCATGTAGCATTATGTTATGAATATCAGATACCACTTTGTGTGGTTATGTGGACTCTAATATGGCAGAGGATATTGATAAAAGGAGAAGTATGATAGGTTATATATTTATTGTTAGAGATACAACGGTTAGTTGGATTTTTAGAAAACAGAAGGTTGTGGCTTTGTCAACCATAAAGGTAGAGTATGGTGCTACCATATAGGCTATCAAGGAGATGATATTGTTAAAATAGTTATTTCAATATTTGGGGCATGAGTAGGAAGTTAGGAGACTACATAGTGATAGTCAAAGTGTTATTAATTTGGCAAAGAAATCTGCTTTCCACTTGAGGATGAAACACATTTAGTTATGTTATCACTTACCCAAGATAGCTTTGGAGAGAACTTGGTGAAGTTGGAGAAGATTCATACTAGCCAAAATATTATGGATATGATGACCAAGGTGGTCACATTGGACAAGTTGAGACTACATTCAGATTTAGTTGGCCTTAATGGTCATGGAATAGTGATAGATTATATTCAGGAGAAACAGTCTCCAAGTGGGAGATTGTTGAGTGTGGAGATTTTTGGGGCTATCACATAACCTTGGTGGCACATTTTTGGGGCCTAGAGAGCTCCACAAATGTGAGGAGTGCATTTTACCCCACTCTACCTTTTGTGGTACCTTGCTTTTATTGGGTGAATATTTTGTTACCGACACAATGGTAGCAAAATGGTTATTTTGGCCATAGTGTGATGAGATAAAATATCTCCTCAATGAAAGGGGAGGCTTCCTTTTATTATTAATTAACACAACACTTAATTATTTACACTTATTTATAATGATTTTATCATAATGGGTGTTTTAATATCATCCAATTCTCTTTTTTCTAGAATTGATGTTCAATCACAAACTTCCTTCCATTCTTTGTGATATACTATGAAAATCTAAGATCGCTTAATGAGCCAAATATAACCGATATTCAAATTAACAAGAATAATACCAGTAGAATAAAATTGAAATATAGAATAAGATGCAGCCCAAAGTCTTCACCTTATTTCCAACAAAGATAAAAATTATCAAAGAAGAATAATTGGTAGCCCAAAGTCTCCTAAGTAATTCACTTTCAATGTGAATATAAATCCAGTAACTAAAAAGTAGCTCAAAGACTCTAAAATTAGTTTTCTAACACCTTTTGTCTTGTAGAAATTTCACACCACAATTCACTCAAAGCAGAAGAAAATGCAATGGAAAAGACAAAAGAACATTCCCAATACACCACAATTATATTTCAACACAAAGTTTGAAAGAACACTTGATTTTCTTATATTGAATGAATTTTTGATTTACAATATGAATACAAAGTTTCAAAATTGTTTCTCAATTCAGCAGCATTCCCCTCTACAGTAATTGGTGATCCTTTCTACAAAGAGCATCCTCCTATTTATAGAGAGGAGCTATGAAATAAAATATGAAAAACATAAATACATTGACAAATTCATATTTAACTTAGGACTGTGTACTTTTCCTATGTGTAAATTACACTGAACAAAATTACATATGAAAAATTACAAAAGTAAACTAAGTGTCCTTAAACACAAGAATTTCTTCATTTTTATTCTTCTCTAAAAATTCATCATATCTCTTAAATATAGCTTAGACCTCACTATTATTTGGGTCAGATGTACTTTTGGAGATGACAAGTACCCTTGTGATTGAATCTTCTAAGTTATCCAAAAAATCTTTGCTTTTGTCCATGATTCTTTGTAATTTATTTAAAATAACCTGGAATTCAATCAATTTGTCAATGAAGTCCAATGTGAAAGTACCTATTTCAATCTTTGTTTAAATCAAAGATGTAAATTCTTGAATAACAGTCTCCATAGGAAGAATTTCCTGAGAATCATTTTAAACTCTCCAATTTTCTCTGTAAGATCTAACATCTTATTATCACACATATCTTCAGCCTCTTCAAGAACTTTAACTAGATTTTGGAGAAATTCTCTTTATTCTTCAAAGCTTCCCTATATTAAATGAACATTTTCCTATTTGGAATGACCTTTTTCTCAACCAAAAGCTTCAGTTTGAATTTGCATGGTTGAGTCCATGTATTAATATCCTTTTCAATCAATTTCAATATTAGAATGCAACCTTTGAGTACCATGTGTTATTAATCTCTCAATCCAGGAATTGATCGTATGACCCTGAGGTCCAATTTTCTCTACATGTTGAATGGATTTTTTAGTATTTTCATGCATAACAAGATCAACAGACTCAGAAGGTTGGATGATTTTTAGTAAAGCAGAGGTCAATTTTGCTACTTGTACTTTGAGTTGATCCTTTATCTTCTTGTCTTTATCATATCTCTCGATCAAGGAGGCCATTGCTACTTGTAAATATTCCTTCATGCTTTCATGGGTTTGTTTACTAAGATATATTCATCCTACTACATATTTGGACACTTGAATATCTTCAATGTTTCTATCTTGAAGAGGAACTACAACTTTGGCATACTTGTGCCCAGATTAAAATATCATCTTTGAAACAATTTTGGCCTTCTTTGTTATTTTGGGATTTATTGGCACAAGCTAACCAAAATCAAAGTCTTCTAGTGCCACTACTCATTTCTTCTTCTTAGGTGTTTGTGATGCCAGCCAAGGAAGAAGAGGAAATGGATCTCCTTAGACAAAGGATGTTAAATCTTGGGATACTTGGGGAAGGACAATGGATTATGAAGTAAGTGGAATAGAAGGTAGTGTGATGGAGGTATCTAGTAATTGGGTTGACACTAATGGGATTGTAGTAATAACGGTGGAGTTTGGGATGGACTAACCCTCACTTTAATTCTTATTGACATTTTGGACACTTGAGTGATAGGAACTTGAGTTATTGTCTTTGAAGAAGGTATAGACATAAATTTTCCCATATCTTGTTAGATGAAATATAAATTAGTTAGGGATCCCAATGAATTTGAAGGACTAGGTAGATTTGACAATGAATCAAAAACTTGGTCTAGTGTACCTTGTGAAGGAACTTGAAAAAATGTGGCACTAAGAGGTGAAGGTGGTGGTGAAAGAACAACTTGAGAAGGAATAGGATCAACTTGTATAGTGGTACTTATGGAAAATGTTACTTGTGAAACCATAGCTTGAGAAGCTTTAGTCAAAGGAACCTATGATTGAGTAGTCTCTATTTGTATAGTCTGTTGAAGCACTAGCTGAGACACTTGCGACATTATTGAGTGAGGTGGTGCCTCACATATGATTGGGATTTATTTATTCTCCACTTGAGCACTTTCCTTGACACTTGCTTCTTTGCCTTTCCTCTTTCCTTTACTAAAAAATACAAATTTTGGCTTTTGTTTGGAAGTATAGGGCTCCTCTTTGTTCTTGGTTCTCAGCTCCTCTCATTTCTTAGCAGGCTCTTCATCATTATCTTCCTTAGAACTAGTTTTAAAATGGTTCAACTTAATTCTTTTAGATTCTAACCAAGCATTAGTTCTTGCAAGAATAGGTTGAAAGTTGTCTCTAATAGAAGTGGATTCTTTAACTGACCATTGGATGGAAGGGAGAGGAGTTGAAGCCACTTGATTTTATTCATATGAAGAATCCAATATATTCTCATCATCTATCAAATCCATAAGAATATTTTCTAATTCTAAACTGACAATCTGATCAGTAGTAAGGTGAATATAATCAAGTCTCCTTATATCTTCACTAGTTCTACATTATGCCTAAATATCTTCAATTTTGTGTGCATGGGTGATATTATGTCTGAGATTCTCCTTCATCTTTCTATAACCAAAGTTTTCTCTACTTTTAAATTTTTTAAGTGCAATCCAGTGCAACTTGGTTTCCATGGTCTAAGACTTTGGAGTAGTGGAAATTATGTACTGACAAATACTAATTAGAAATTTGAAACCTTTCTTGTTAGCATCAATTTTTTTTATGCTTGTTCATCACTTATATATACATATCCATTAGTATTAGTTTATCACTTGGGTATCTAGGTAGCATGTAAGGCTATTCATCAAGTCCTCCTACCCTAATGTATGTGAAAGTTGGGAATTGTAAGAAAATGCATCCAATCTTATTGACATGTGCCCATGCCTGATCTGAAATTCTCTTCTTTTCAAGTTCTTTCTCAAAAGTACAAATGAATTTATAGAAGAAAGTGTCATTAACTCTCATGTAACTCTTGACACTTTATATTAGAATTAGCTATGCATAGTGCTCATATACAAGAATATTTTTCCTTTCACCGACAAAATTTAAACCCAATAAAGACTTAATACTGGCTATAACATACATAAGATATGAAGTCATGTAAAACTTGAGTAAATAAGCCACCTTAGAGAGCTAATGACAAATAGTATCACTAATTTCTTTACCCCAAAAGATCCTTTGCTTGTTTCTTTTGATAACTAGAATGTATTGATACATCCATTCTTAAAAAATGTTTGAAGTAGACAACCCTTTCACTCTATTGAGGAGAGTAATCAAATCTCCTATCTCCTCTAGAAAATCACTATAATATAGACACTTGGGCCATCTATCAATGGTGGGCTAAGGAGTCTTGAGTCATTTGGAGTTAATATGTTTCTTACATTTCTCAAGATCTCTGTCATAGTATTCTTGAGTTGATTCTATAGTTAAATCAAAATATTATTCAATCTCAGAGAGTTGAAAATTTTTATCAAAATATTCCTCATTGAGGTGAATGATTGCCTTACCCTCTAAATCTTTGATTGATCTACTTTCCTTGTCAAAATGTGCTACCATGGTCAAGATGAATTTAGAATCCTACGCTAATATAGGAAAAGTAGTAGCTAAATGAATTTTATTGTTAAGTACTGGCTATTTATGAGGTGCAATGGGTTCTCTTCCCAATATTTGTAAAAAACCATCTATGTACACATGGCCAATCTCTATATCCAAAATTTTATCCACATTTGAATCAACTACAGACAATGAGAACACACCTTGATACTTGTACTTCATTGTCTTTTTGTTTGGAGAAATGTTTGACATTGATAAGATAGATGCAAGTAAGAAAATTTGATTATCTAGAGTTAGAATTTTTATTCTTTTTCATAAAAATGTAGGATCAACAAAAAAATAACACTTTTACATGAGGTATGGTGAAGATTTTGTAGTTCAGAGAATTTTCTCCGAACTGCACAAGAGTCTAGGTGATTGAGATGAAAGTTAGAGAAAATTCTCTGACTTGCATGAAACTCGAGAAACAAATCATCTTTCATGCAAGTCAGAGAATTTTCTCCGATTTTCATAACTTGGTTTTTACTTTGCTAAGTGTAGGTTGGAGAAAATTCTCTTACTTGCATTAAACTCAACTTTTTTATACATATCAAAGAATTTTCTTCGACCTACATTTTATGGTGGATTTTAATGTACACCAAAGAATTTTATCTGAAGTGCATCAAATAGGAATGGAAAATTCTTATATGTGCACTAAAAATAAAAAAATAAAAGTGATAATTGGATAAATTTCTCTGATGTGCACTTGGGTAGAAAGCATAAAGGTGCATCTTGGAAAATTTTCTTTGATTTGCATGTGAAGAAGAAAAAACTAGAAAAGGGTGAAAAACCTAAAACCTTAGGAGAAGAAATCAACCAAAAATGAATAAAAAATAAAACAAAATAAAGGAGAAAATAAAACCCTACCTATAATGTGTGTAAGGAAAACGTCATGCAAATGAAGATAATTGCAAAAATAGTGACAAGAGATTTTTGACAATTTTAAAAATGGTAAGGAGAAGTAAAAATATGCTAAAAAATGGTAAGGAAAAGGTTAAAAAGAAATAGTAAAAATGAAAATTACAAGTCATTATATATATTAAATGTGGTAATTAATGCCTATTAATTACTAGCAGTGGTGGGTCCCATGTGTGAATCAAAGAAATTCTCTGAAACTACATATGCAATGTCAAGAATTTTTTTTGAATTTGCATAGGCAAAATTGAGAAAATTCTCCAAATTTTCATATACAACATCAGAGAAATTTTTTGACTCAACACAAAGAACATAAAACACATGGAAAGTCGGGAAATTTTTTTGACTTTGCACAGAAAGAAACAAAGTAAAGTTCAAAGAAAAATTCTCCAAACTACACAGAATGTAAAATTCCCTCAAAAGATCAACTTTCCTAGGAAAAACAAATGCAAAGAAGTAGAGATTAGCCTCATTTTACATGCTTAGAGATAATGGGTTATGAAACTGACAAATTTTGTAGAAGTTATCCCATGAATTTAGCCTGTTAAAATTCAACGATAATAGTTGGCTCTGACTGGGGAATTTCCTTCAAGCATTCTTTGAAATGAAACACTTGAATGAAAAAGAATCCCAGAACTCTAAGTGCCTTTCTCCATTGGGCCATGGATTCAAGTGATAGACAAGATGAAAAATTTAAAAAAAAAATAATATACAAATATATACAAAATTTACAAACTTATCAATAAATTTGTACTTAGTGAAAAGCTTTAGATGTTGCCCACTATAGGGCAGTGTTAATGGTATTCCATCCAGGTATTCTAAGAATAAAATATGTTCTCCACTAAGTTGATGAATGAGAAAAATACACCTCTACAAAGAGTCAAATTTTCCGTACATTCCTTTTGGTTTTCTTCTTTTGTCCCACAAGAGGACTAGATCCCCAACTTAGAATTCTCATGATTTAGCTTTCTTGTCAAAAAATTTCCTTGACATGACTCTAATGTTCAAAAATATATTTCAATACCTTTTTACGTTGCTCTTATATCTTGGTGAGGTACATAATATGATTGTCTAAAGAACTTTTAAACGTTTCATTTTCAATTACCCTAGCCAATCTGAGAGTGGGCAACTCTAATGTCATGGGTATTTTTGCATTCGATCCATACAAAAGTTAAAAAGGTGACATACCAATTTATTGCTTAGGAGTGATGCAATCAGCCCATAATTCATCATCCAATGCTTTATGCCATGTTTTCTGATTATCTGCTACCATCTTATTGATGATAGTTACCAAATTCTTATTACTGGACTCAACTTGACCATTTCCTTGAGGGAAGTAGTTCGAAGCATGAGACAAAATGATCCCATATTCAAAACAAAATTGAGTCATCTCTTCAGATGTGAAATAGGTAGCATTATCATTTACAACTTTATTTGGCACACCAAACCTTTTGATGATATTTTCTTTGAGAAAATTGTAAATAACCTCTAAAGTTGCATGTTTGGTCAAAATTGCTTCCACCCACTTGGTGAAGTAATTGGTAGCTGTGAGAAAATAACCACGACCTGCACTTGATAATGGGTTCAATGCACCAATGAAATCAATACCCCACTATTTAAAAGGTTTTTTAATGATTATTGGCTTGAGAGGCAAAGCTGGTAACTTGGGTTTTCCCACAAATGGATAACACTTCTCGCATTTACGCACCCAAATATATGCATCATGAAAAAGTGTTGGCCAATAATATCTAGCTTGAAAAATATTGTGAGCCATGACAAGGGTTGAAAAATTACCTTTGCAAGCCAAATCATGAAAATATTCTAACAACTTACCTTGTTGTGTCTAATCTATGCATCTCAAAAAAATTCCATTAATGTTCTGCTTATACAAAACATTATCGCAAAGGATTAAATTTTTAGCCTTAAGCTTGATTGTCCTTTTATATTTATGAGATAAATGTTCAGAACATTCTCCATATGTGAGGAAATGAGAAATATATGAATACCATTCATACATTGTACTTACGAGCAAGACTATGGGAAGATCTTCCTCTATGTCTTCTTCATTATTGGGTGTTTCTTCTTAATTAGTCTTTATCATAAGTTGACACAAACCTTTTCCATGCACAAGTTTGGTAGGCTTGATCTCCATATCATATTCTTTAATTTTATCAATCCAATTACTTCTTTTTCCTCCAAAATTTTGTTGAGTCAAAATGGACTTAACAGTAGAGTCTGGTGCTGGTATAATGGTGTGAGAATTGAGGATGTAATATTTGAAACACTTAACTACTTTAAACATAACATACACATGTTTTTACATGAATGAGTACTTGATTTCATGAGCCTTTAGGGGATATCTCATAAATTTTATAGGATATTAAATCCCCGCTTAATTTGGTTGTATCAAGATTGTGGATAAGGTATGTTATGAAGCATAACTATACATAATGAAGTTCTTGATATAGTCAAGGCAGACTAAAACTGGAGCAAGTGTAATTGCTTCTTTAATTTCATGAAAATTAGTTCTTCCATCTACTTTCTAATGAAAAGTTGATTTTCCTTTCATCATATCGATAATGTGGCATGTCTTCTTAGCAAAATCAGGAACAAATCTCTATAAAAAATTAACCTCCCTGAAGAAGGAATGCACTATTTTCTTACTTGATGGCAGAGTAAGATTTTGAATTGACTTGACCCATTGAGGATCAATTTTGATTCCTTCCATAGATAACATATGTCCAAGGATTTTACCTTTTGTAACCCCAAAAATGGATTTTTTAGGATAAGGGATATCCCATGTTCACGACATCTTACAAGCACTTGTTGTAAATGGTCACAATGATCTTGGCACTTTTTTGAGAAAATGGTTAGATCATATAGATAGATTACAATAAACCTACCAATTATATCTTAGAAATTCAAGTCCATATCCATTTGAAAGGTAGCACCATCATTGATCAATCTAAAAGGCATTCTGTGATAGGCAAAAGTGCCCCATGAAGTAGTGAAGATTGTCTTTTGTTGATCTTCATTACGGACCTCCACTTGATTATATCCTATGATTCCATTTAGCATAGATAACATCTTTGAACCAGTCACTATTTGTAATACTTGATCCATTATTAACAATGGGTAATTATCCTTAAGTGATGATTGATTCAAATT
The DNA here is from genome assembly GCA_037957365.1 of Torreya grandis. NCBI lineage: Eukaryota > Viridiplantae > Streptophyta > Pinopsida > Cupressales > Taxaceae > Torreya > Torreya grandis. Next base: position 444,558 of record JARHVA010005881.1, read on the forward strand.
TTGGAAGTCAATTGAAATGTGGATCTCACCATTTTTTTTTCTCACAAGAACAATATTTTCTGTCCATGTGGAGTGATGTATAGGAAAGATAATTATAACATTCAACATCTTTTAGATTTCAGTATACCTAAGTTTTTAGGATTAAACTATCATTATTTCTACTTGTGAGGTTTAGACCCAAGTTTGAGAGGAATATCATGTTGCACCTCCTTTGGTCAGAAAGATTTAAGATCAGCATATGAATATGCTAATACATCAATGTACCAATGTAGAAGTCTCATCAAATTCTCTTTTTCTTCCAATGAGCAACATTTCCCAATATTTATTATCTTGGGATCATTCTCTTTTCTTATATTAACTTTCTCAATTTGTGTAGATGAATTTGATTCTGATTATTGACGTTTAATGAATCGATCATGTTTATCAAAAAGTCTCTCCAAAGATACTAACCCTTTGGGAATATTATTCCCTTTTAGTTGCAAGATTTCCTCACCAATTTCCTCATTAACTTCAGAGATAGACTCTTGAGGGGTGGAGTCACTACCTTCAAAATATATCTCACTAAAATTTTCCACCTTATCCAAGAATGAGATGACTTGCTCATCATTATTGAAAACATGCCATTGATCAGCATTATCAAGAACACTAGGCCAAAAAACCAACTCAATGGTATACTTGTTTCCTTGGAAATATTTTTTAGGAATCAAGAGAGTGGCAGAAATAACCAATGAATCAGCTCTATCATTATATTCCCTTGAAACTATTGATATATTGAAAGCATAAAAACAATTATGCAATCCCAAACATGATTATGGCAATGCCTTAGCCTTTAATTCTTAGTTTGGTATAGATTCTTTACCTAAACAATGATTATCCTGGCATCACCTTGAGCGTGAAGGTTTCTAATTCCTTTCTTTCATTCAACCTCCATTCATAATAGCAAACCTTCATATTCAGTAGTATTGTTAGTGTTATCAAACTACAACTTGAAAGGAAAATGGAAGATTTTTCATTTCAAAGATATGAGAACTATCCCAGCTCTAGATCTAGTCGAATAACAAATACAATGAAATTCTAAAGTTCAGACCTCATTCAAATCTTCAACATTGATAGTTTGAAGATACAAAACCTCTTCATTTGATGTGGATGATTTGTCAATTTCCTAATCTTTTTTGAAATGTCATTTGAATATATTAGATCTTCATCTGTAGTTAAGAAATATGTACCCATTTTGGAATTTTCAAAAAGGATCTAGGCCTTTGGATCCTCAGTCTTTGTCCTAATAACACCCTTAACAAGTATCCTAGCATCAGACCAATCCATGTTAATCTCATCACTGACACCTTTACAAAATTTGCATCCTAATAAAAGACCATATGATGCTAGATCATCAACCACTAGGACTATCATTTTATTTTATTTCTCTGGAAAAGCAAAAAATGCAAATTGTGCATCCTTGATTTGGCTTATGAGAGGTACTTGTTTGGATTTCATTGAGAAACAATGGCCAAAAGTATTTTTTGAGGTTAAGCCCAAAGCAGAAGCCACCTTGGTAGGCATCACATTATTAAAAGCACCCAAATCAATAACTCAATTACTAAGCTTATAACCATTGACAAATATGGAAACATAGAAAGGTTCTATTTTTACAAAGTTAGATGCATGAGTTACAACTAAGTTGTTTTCTTTTGGTCTTAGCTTAGGGTCAATTGGTACACTCATAGCTAAAGTTTGATCAGAATTGATCCCTTTGCTTTTTACAAATTTTTACCAATCTTTCAAATTGGTCAAGATTTAATTAGAGGTACTCACCCTCTGACATTTGGATTTTAGTCTTCTTGAAATAATCAATGATATCAAAATATGGATATGGGACACCCAAAGAAGACAAGACATTTTCATTTTCAATTTTCAAATTTTGGGCACTGGGTCTAGATGTTGAAGGAGAAGAGGAAGAATTATGAGAAGTAGTTACTTGTTTGTTTGCCACCGTATCTTTTGGTTGAATTGACAAAGGAGTTCCTCTTTTTGAAATTGTAACCTCCTTTCATGGTTTATCCTTGGATTTTATTTTATGAATCTTTTGTGGTTGATTCAGTTGACTTTGAGAATCGGTGAAGACAACATAAGATTCACCATGTGTGTCTCCCTCTTATTCAACTTATTCTTCTTCAAATTTTAGAAACCTGATATCGAAGTCATCAGAATATCCTTCTTCATCTTCGATAAAAAGAGTTTTATCTTATTTTGGAACATATTCCAATTATAGAACATCATCATTTTTAGGTTCCAACCAATTGACTACTGCATTATCTGGTGGTGCCTCCAATGCAAGCCTTGCTTGTGGTGGAGGAAGATTATTTTGATTTTGATTTCTTGCATCATTGTTGGAATAATTAGAATCATTTGGGTATGTCCTCCTTGAGACATCTTTGTATGGATACAATGACATACCTTGAGACATTTGCTTCTTGAGTGCTAACAATTCATTTGCTAGCTTTGTAACCATAGGATCCATAGTGCTAGTAAGAGATGAAGTTGTTGAAGGCTAACCTCTAGACTTAATGGAATTATTTCTCACCTTCCTTACTAGAATCAAATCATATTCTATTTTAGTGGTCAAACTTTAAGTAACATCAAGATCAGTTAGGGCTGCTCTTCACAAAAGAAAACTCACTTTCGGTAGTTGAGAATTGATGAAGAAGCACTTCAGATTCTCAGGTGTAGGTCAAGAAACTACTGGAATCCTATTCCTCAACTTGTTAAACTTTGCCATGAACTCATGCATGGTTTCATGTGGTTTTTTCTTCATTTATGTAAGCTAAGCCAACAAGGCATGATCATTTTCTACAATCTTGAACCTTTCATCAAACTTAGTCTTGAATCTGGTCCAATTGATGATAGCTCCAGTTGCAAGATAATAAAACCAATCAATAGCAATGCCTTGGAGTGTTTCTACAAAAAATATTATAGAAACATCTTCATGTTCCACTCCAATAATTCCACATGCAATATAGAATGCAACAATATGTTAATCCGGATGTTGCTTGCCATCACCATAAAATTTAGAAAAAAAAAATTGTGAGCCATGAAGTAGTTCATGAGATGGTGGTGCCAAATTCAATGGACCAAACGTAGTTTTCCATGGACCTTGAGCTGCTATTATTTGTGGATTATATGGAGGTATGAAAAATTTTTGCAAAGGAAAAATAGGCAAAACTCTATGAACATTGGAAGCTTCTCCTGGTATAGGAGATCTTGTATTTGTAGGTGGAAAACTTCTTGTACACTGAAGAGGTGACCTTGCATGTGCTGGTAAAAAATCAAAGTTATGCTCATGTAACAACTCAAATGTAGGATCAATGTGTCCTACTTCACTTTGACCATGAGTATAGCTTTGATCTTCTAGATCATGAAAATACTTACAAAATAAAAGAGATAAACTATATCAAAATAACAATAAAAAATTAGATATTGGTCTATTTCAACTGAATGAGTGTAGAGCTCAGTTACTTGTTCATATCCACAACGGAGTCACCAAATTTTTTTGGGTGAATATGTTGTTACCGACACAATGGTAGAAAAATGGTTATTTCAACCATAGTGTGATGAGATAAAATCTCTCCTCAATGAAAGGGGAGTCTCCCTTTTATTGTTAACTAACACAACACTTAATTATTTACACTTATTTATAATGATTTTATCATAGTGGGTGTTGTCATATCATCTAATTCTCTTTTTTAAGAATTGATGTTCAATCACAAACTTCCTTTCATTCTTTGTGATATACTTTAAAAATCTAAGATCACTTGATGAACCAAATCTAATCGATATTCAGATTTGTTAGCCAAAAGATTAAGAAAAATAATACCAGTAGAATAAACTTGAAAGATAGAATAAGGTGCATCCCAAAGTCTTCACCTTATTTCCAACAAAGATAAAAATTATCAAAGAAGAATAACTGGTATCCCAAAGTCTCCTCAGTAATTCACTTTCAATGTGAGCATAAACTAAAAGACTCCAATATTAGCTTCCTGACACCTTCTGTCTTGTAGAAATTTCACACCAAAATTCACTCAAAGAAAAACAAAATGCAATGGAAAAGACAAAAAAATATTCCCAACACACCACAAGTATATTTCAACATAATGTTTGAAAGATCACTGATTTTCTTATATTGAATGATTTTTTTATTTACAATATGAACACAAACTTTCAAAATTATTTATCAATTCAATAGCATTTCCCCTCTAAAACAATTGGTGATCCTTTCTACAAAGAGCATCCTCCTATTTATAGAGAGGAGCTATGAACAAAAATAGGAAAAACATAAATACATTGACTTATTCATTGATAAAGTCCTATTTGACTTAGGACTGTGTACTTTTCCTACGTGTAAATTAAAATTGAAAAAAATTACATATGAAAAATTACAAAATTAAACTAAGTGTCTTTAGACAAGATTTTCTTCTTTTTTATTCTTCTCTAAAAATTCCTTATATCTCTTAAATATAACTTGGACCTCACTATTATCTAAGCCGGATGTACTTTTGGAGATGACAAGTACCCTTCTGATTGAATCTTCTAAGTTAACCAACAAATCTTTGCTTTTGTCCATGATTCTTTGTAATTTATTCAAAATAACCTAAAATTCAATCAATTTGTCAATGGAGTCTAGCGTGAAATTACCTGTTTCATTCTTTGTTTGAAGCAAAGATGTAAATTCATGAATAACAGTCTCCACAGGAAGAATTTTCTGAGAATCATTTTTAACTTGGTAGGGAAGCTCTCCAATTTTCTCTGCAAGATCTAACATCTTATTATCACACATATCTTGAGATTCTTCGAGATCTTTAACTAGATTCTTGATAACTTCTCTTTTATTCTTCATAGCTTCCACATATTTAATGAACATTTTCTTATTTGGAATGACCTTTTGTTCAACCAAAAGCTCCAGTTTGAATTTGTGTATTTGAGTCCATTTATTAATATCCTTTTTAGTCAATTCCTAATTTTGAGTGAGTGTTTTAATTGTTTGCTGAATTTTTATTTTCACTTCACTCAGATTATTCAAAAATACAATGGTAGAATTCAACCTTTGAGTACCCTATGTTGTTAATCTCTCAATCTAGGCATTGACTGCATGACCCTAAAATCTAATTTTTTAACATGTTGAATGGATTTTATAGTATTTTCATGCACAATAGGATCAATAGACTCAGAAGGTTGGGTGATTTTTAGTAAAGCAGAGGTCAATTATTCTATTTGTACTTTGAGTTGATCCTTGATCTTGTTTTCCTTATCATATCTCTTGATCAAGGAGGCCATTATTGCTTTCAAATATTCATTCATGATTTCATGGGTTTGTTTCCCAAGATCTATTCATACTAATGCATATTCAGACACTTGAATATCGTTAATGTTTATATCCTCAAGAGGAATTGCAACTTCAACATACTTGTGCCTAGATTCAAATATCACCCTTGACATAGTTTTGGCCTTCTTTGTTGTTTTGGGCTTTATTGGCACAAGCTAACCAAAATTATAGTCTTTCAGTGCCACTTCTCACTTCTTCTTCTTAGGTGTTTGTGATTCCATCCAAAGAGGAAGAGGAGATGAATCTCCTTGGGCAGAGGATGTTAAATCTTGGGATACTTGGGAGGGATAATGGATTGTGAAGTAAGTGGAATGGAAGGCAGTGTGACAGAGGCATTTGGTAATGGGGTTGACTTGTAGTAATAACAGGTGGATTTTGGGTTGGATTAACCATCACTTTAGTTTCTATTGAAATTTTGGACACTGGAGTGACATGAACCTAAGTCGTTATCTTTGAAGAAGGTATAGACATAAATTTGTCCATATCTTGTTGGGTGAAATATAAATTAACTGGGGATCCCAATGACTTTGAAGGACTAGGTAGATTTGATAACGAATCAAAAACTTGGTCTAGTGTACCTTATGAAGGAACTTGAAAAAATGTGGCACTAGGAGGTGAAGGTGGTGGTGAAAGAAAAACTTGAGAAAGAACATGATCAACTTGTATAATGGTACTCATTGGAGGAACTATGGAAAATTTTACCTATGAAACTATGGCTTGAGAAGCTTCAGTCAAAAGAACCTCTGATTCAGTAGTCTCTATTTGTATAGTCTATTGAAGCACTGGCTGAGACACTTGTGATGTTGTTGATTGAGGTGGTGCCTCACTTGTTACTGGGATTTCTTTCTTCTCCACTTGAGCACTTTCCTTGACACTTACTTCTTTGTCATTCCTCTTTCCTTTACTGACAAATACAAATTATGGCTTTTATTTAGAAGTAGAGGACTCCTTTTTGTTCTTGGTTCTCAGTTCCTCTCGTTTCTTAGCAGTCTCTTCATTATACTCTTCCTCAGAACCAATTATAAAATGTTTCAACTTAATTCATTTAGATTCTAACCAAGCATTAGTTCTTACAAGAATAATTTGAATTTTGTCTCTAATAGAAGTGGATTATTTAATTGACCATTGGATGGGAGGGAGAGGAGTTGAAGCCACTTGATTTTCCTCATATGAAGAATCCAATATATTCCCATCATCTATCAAATCCATAGGAATATTTTTCAATTTCAAATTGACAATTTGATCAACAATAAGGTGACTATAATCAAGTCTCCTTATATCTTCATCAATTCTACATTCTACCTGAATATTTTAAATTCTATGCACATGGGTGATATTACATTTGAGATTCTCTTTCATCATTTTGTAATCAAAATTTTCTCTACTTTTGAATTTCTTAAGCTTAATCCATTGTAACTTAGTTTCCATAGTCTTAGCCTTTGGAGTAGTGGAAATTATGTACCAACCAATACTGGTTGGAAATTTGAAACCTTTCTTGTGAGCACTTGATTGTTTTTTATGCACGTTCATCACTTGTATACACATCTCCATTAGTATTAGTTTATAACTTGGGTATTTGGGTATCATGTAAGGTTTTTCATCAAATATTCCTACCCTGATGTATGTGAAAGTTGGGAATTTTAAGAAAATGCATCAAACCTTATTGACCTATGCCCATGCCTGATCCGAAACTCTCTTCTTTTCTAGTTATTTCTCAAAAGTGTAAATGAATTTATAGAAGAAAGCATCATTAACTCTCATGTAATGTTTGACGCTTTATTTTAGAGTTATCTATGGATAGTGATCATATATAGGAACATTTTTCCGTTCATCGTTAGAATTTAAACCCAAGAAAGACTTCAGACTAGTTATATCTTACACAAGATATGAAGTCATGTAAAACTTGTGTGAAGAAGCCACCTCAAAGAGTTGATGATAAATAGTATCATTGATTTCTTTACCCTAAAATATCCTTTGATTGTTTCTTTTGATAACTAGAATGTATTGATACATCCATTCTTGAAAAATGTTTGAAGTAGACAACCCTTTCACTCTAATGAGGAGCGTAATCAAATCTCCTATCTCCTCTAGAAAATAACTATGATACAGATACTTGGGCCATATATAAATGGTGGGATGATAAGTCTTGAGCCATTTGGAGTTAATATGTTTCTTACAGTTCTCAAGATCTCTATCATAGTATTCTTGAGTTGATTCTATAGTTAAATTAGAATATTCTTCAATCTCTGAGAGGTGAAAATTTTTAATCACCTTACCCTCTAAATCCTTGACCAATATATTTTCCTTATCAAAATATGCTTCCATGGTCAAGACAAAAATTAGATTCATGCACTGATATAGAAAAAGCAGTAGCTAAATGAAATTTACTATTAATTATTGGCTGCATATGAGGTCCAATGGGTTATCTTCCCAATATTTATAAAAACTCATCCATGTCCACATGACCAATATCTATATCCCCAATTTGATCCACATTTAAATCAACTATGGATAATGGAAACACACCCTGATACTTGCACTTCATTGTCTTCTTGTTTGGAGAAATGTCTGACATTGATTAGATAGCTACAAGAGTCTAGGTGATTGAGATGAAAGTCAAAGAAAATTCTTTGAATTGCATCTAACACATGAAAAAACCATCTTTCATGCAATTCAGATAATTTTATCTAATTTCCATAACTTGGTTTTTACTTTACTAAGTGTAGGTCAGAGAAAATTCTCTAACTTGCATTAAACTCAACTTTTTTGTGCATGTCACAGAATTTTCTTTGACCTGCATTTGATGGTGGATTTTAATGTACATCAAAGAATTTTTTTTGAAGTGCATCAAATAGGAATGTGCACTTCAAATAAAATTCTCTAATGTGCACTAAATATCAAAAATGAAAAGTGCTAATCAAAGAAATTTCTCTGATGTGCACTTGGTAGAACAAGTAGAGGTGCATCTCAGAGAAATTTATCTGATTTGCATGTGAAGAAGAAAAAACTAGAAAAGGGTGGAAAACGATATTAGGAGAAGAAATAAACCAAAAATGAATTAAAAAATAAGACAAAAGAAAGGAGAAAAGAAAACCCTACCTGTAATGTGTGCAAGGAAAACATCGCACAAATGAAGACAAATGCAAAAACGGTGATATGAGATTTTTGACAATTTTGAAAATGGTGAGAAGTAAAAATGCACTTAAAAATGGTGAGAAAGAATATAAAAACAAATATTAAAAATGAAAAATTAAATTTTTTTATATATATAAAATGCAGTAACTAATGCCCATTAATTACTATAGGTGGTGGGTCTCATGTGTGAGATCAAAGAAATTTTCTGAAATTGCATATGCAATGTCTAGAAAATTCTTCGAATTTGCATATGCAAAATTAATAAAATTATTTTAATTTGTATATGCAATATGAGATAAATTTTTTGACTCAACACAAAGAACATAAAACACATGCAAAGTCAAGAAATTTTTTTAACTTTGCATAGAAAGAAACAAAATGTAGTTCGGAGAAAAAATCTCTATACTGCACAGGATGCAAAATTCCTTCAAAAGATCAACTTTCTTTGAAAAAAATGCAAAGAGGCAGAGATTAGCCTCATTTTATGTGCTTAGAGATAATGGGCTACAAAATAGACAAGTTTTGTAGGGGTTATCCCATAAATTAAGCCTACTAAAATTCAAGGATAACAACATCCATGTGAGTGAAATATTCTTAGATATTTTTAATTTCTATGTCTTCCTTATTTTATGGAGTGAGTTGTTAGATATCTATTTTCTTGTTGACTTCCATGTTTTGTGGAAATGGGTTTGACTTCCATGTTTTTTGGAGTTAATTGTCATTTCTTTGAAAGTTGTGAGATCTTTTTGTGGAGAAAAAATGAGGATCACGTGTTCCTCCTTAGGTGGGTTTATTGATAAGTTTGAATAGGTGGAAGATAGGTTTTTCCTTGTGGATAATGCTTATCTTAGATAAGCATGGTGATTTTTTCCTCTTGGGCTTGTTTTTATTCATTTGTTAATATTATACAGGTGTGGTGTGGCTTTTGAGAGATAATAAAAAGTGCAGATATTTTTTTATTGGCAGGGTGTGGTATAACAACTTATGATATAGTATTTTGTAGGTACAGGTGTAGGTATAGATGCATCATAACATGTGTGTAGAATTATTGACAGATTTGGATTAGCAATTTAGTGAATTCATTTGTAAATTATAGAGGAGATATTCTATCTCTGTGAGAGTTTCTTTGTAATCATTTTTTACAGATTTTATTGACTTTCTTGGTAGATGTAGCCCACATTGGGTGAACCATAGTTGATATGTGTTATGTATTATTACTAGTTTTATTCTCTCCATTATTACTTTCATTTACTGTGATTTGAGGAATTGTTTTGTGATGCAAGTTAGTGCATAATTAAATCTAATTTCACACATTTAAAATTTGGCTATGTGATTTTATGGGGAATTAAATCTGGTTTGTATTCTTTTAATTCCTAATAAATTATTCAATTATGCATATACATGTACTAACTAATTTGTTTGTGGAGGGTTTTAGTCATTCCTCTATCATCCCCTAACATCTCCAACTACGTCACCCTCTCTGATGATACTCTCTCTCCGTCAAATTGTGAATGATGAATCTTTCTTGCATCCAACTAACAAAAAGTAGGTAGTTATTCCATAATATCATGATATATACACATCATAAAATATTACTAAAATAATAAATCAACATGATCATAATGTAAGAATATATACTAAAACTAACTCATAACAATAAAATCATGTAATATACTCAATATTCAACTATCCCATAACATTATATAACTCATAGCTTAGTCAAATAATAAACAAATCAAATTTCCAACTATAAATATCTATGGATAATCAAGTAAGTTTACTTAGTGAGGAATTGAGATGTAACATCCTTCCCCCTAAATCTAGTCATTGTCCTAATAACACTTATTTAAATATAAGTTCTGAGTTAAAAATATTATTTGGCAGTAAAATAACATAGTATAAAACACCAAATCAAACAAATAAATATGTAAATTGCTTATATAACTCATCATAGTCTTCCCAAATAGCTTTATCTTTAGAGTATTGGTCCCATAAGATCATACACTGTGACATCTCTCTATTATGCAAAAAAAGTTTGTGAGTGTCAATTACTCTGATTGATTCTACCATAACCATCCTAGGGTCTAAAACCTATAAAGTATTCTAATCCAACACAAGTGAAGGATCACCTATTAAGATAAAAAAACATGAAAGACATTATGTAATAGAGCTAGGGCTAGTGGTAATGCAAGCCTTTATGATATAAGATTAACCACTTTTAACACTTTGAAGGGTCTTACATATCTCAGTGATAATTTTATTGACTTACCAAATGTAATATTTAACCATAAGTACATGAAATCATCATAGAAGGCAAACAAAAATGACTAAGGAGAGTTTCATAAAGCCTCTTATCCCCTATGCATACCTCTCTAACCTAGAGAGTGTTTTTTCAAACCTAATAAAAGTGTTTGTAAAACCTATCAAGAACGATGTGTATAAGTCAATACCATCACTACTTTGTGTAGCTCCTAATAATTATTACATGCCAATACTACCGCTACTCCACGTAAATCCTAACACGTATGTTGATGAATAGGAATTGGAAATAATACATTTTCAATGTATACCAAATTAACAAAACAACATTCTTTAGTATCCAACGGTATGACCATATGACTAAATTTGACAAGTCCCACTTACCAAATCCTAGATTCAACAAACTCCCCTTATCAGATCCAAACTCAGTAACTACTAAGTCAATGTGAGACTAACTAGGATATACTCTCATCTCTCAGTACTTATATTCATAATTCACCACTCTTCCCTTAGGTCTCCATGACCTAATGATATCCTAAATGTGTACATGATTTAATGAATCACAAATCCATACAAACTTTTCATAATCGCACTATGTTGTCATTAACCAAACATAAGTAATATCAAATTGCATAGCTTACCCTATATCTATTTTATTCAAATCTAGAAGGACATAATGTTAAAATTATCATAACATACAAAGGCTAAGGATCACACTGTCCTTATAACCTTATAAAGGAAACAAGCGAGACAATTCCTTCCCACTTGTTCGGCTAGTTACACAACAAATTAAAATTTTATCTCAACCCTTTAGACTAACAAGATGTTTCACACATATTATTCCATACTTGATCTAGGCAAAGGGTACATAAATGTCTCATTAAAACAACATGTTGTAAGCAAAATGAGAATAATATCAATCTAATCAAGTTTGAATCAATCATAAAGATCATAATCAACTTATAAATCATAATATTAAACCAATATAAATTTAAGGTTCACCACTCTACGTGGTCAAAGTTCACAAGTATAGATTAAGTAGCACTGAAAAGTGTGAATCTAAAAATACACAAGTGGCAATTAGTGAACTAAAATCTCAATAACAAAAATCTTAAATACCTTCACATGGAATGAAGAAAATACCATAATCTAAGTTTTCAAATCCCTAGACACTTACCAAACCCATAAGCATACTTTCACAACCTGTTTCCACAACTAAAAGGATATTAATCACATAGATGCATTAATCCATTCCATTCCTATAACTTATCTATCAATAAGAATTAGAAGACAATATCCCATGAACTCTAGGGAATATTTTCAAACAACATTTCAGAAATAGGTTTCTGATTAATGGACATTTAATCAACTTCATGAAAATATGAATCCACTTAATGGCTTATAATGATGTTAAAGGAGGGTGAGAGAGTAACAACTCTCCTCTATGCTAGCAATGTGAGATGACATCTCTTCCCAATTCACATGAACATATAGGGTTCCAATCCATGAGAAAACTCATAACACATAGGAATCCTCAACAAAGATAACTACCCTCCACTACAAGGAGAATTCCCACCACACTAGGTGGTGTCAATCCATAAGCGGTCTTTTAGGATTCCCTCCCATAAGACACAAAACTCTATCTAAAATACATATATTCTTAAGTGAGAAGCATCCCATGATTTTATAACACTCACAATACAAAATTCTAGTGGCAAAGGTGACTTGATTACCAAGTAAGAATGTAATCATTCTTTAGGTGTTCAATCTAAGTGATCAAAAATATTGTAAGAATATTTTGTTCATGACTCATGTACTATACTCTGCACTGACCTATCCAAACATATTATACAACTATCACCATCAAAACACTTGATAAACGAAACCTTTAACTACTCTAAGAGGGAACAAATGATCCTAAGGGTACACACTCATTATACCACACAAGATTTCATGGATGTCTATTATCTAAAATATTCATCAAGCCATATAGGATAATCTACTAATTCTCAAAACTTAAATCATGGTGTAACATGATTCTGCACTAAGGCACTTATAAGTCCAAAATACACTTACCTAACCATTACAATACTACCTATGCTCTTTTATCATGAGGGTTTTCCTACTCAACAAGATGCTCATCAGGTTCATCCTAGTGTTCTTGCTCTTCATGGCTATAAACCTCCTCTCAAGTTGAATTTTGATCCCTCGTTTCATTCATGACTATGAAAATATGATCTAACTTTACTATTTGCTCAGTGGCATATCAATTAGGAGTAGATGGAGGGTTGTCATTGGCATTTAAAGGATCCTCATCAGATACTTTATTTTTTTTCCCATTCTCCTTTCTAATAAATATAAGAATATAAAAATGCTTGTGGATTCATTAGGTCCTAAAGTTCAAGACATAGTTCTAATACTACATGTAACATCCCCACCAAGATCTACCTAGAATAACATGATTTTTTTAATTTAATCAACATATTCCTTCATTAAATTTCACCACAAGAATCTAATTAGTGATTCAGATAAAAAGTTCTAAGTATACCAACTATAAAATAAACATGCGATATTTATCCATCACTGATCACTATCATCATACAAAACACATCATAACTAAATATAGAAAGTAATTACAAATATCTAGCCATGGCTAATACAAACATGCAACCATTGCTATCATAGTATAATAAATAATAATTACATCTCATCAAAATTAATGTCTCAATAATAATAAATACAATACAATGTAAAAGATACAAGATACAAGGCTCCATGGAGCATGAGATCCCCGAACTTTAGTATCTATGGCAATCTCAAGTGTCATCTTCAAATAAATACTATTGTGGGGAGAGAGAGCATCATCTAAAGTGATTTTTCACACCAACCATGGATCATCAATCCCTTGCACAATCTCCATCAGGGAATGGCCCTCCCTTCATGAATGAGTAGATAGTGATGGTGTGAGAACCCATAGAGACAAGGTAGTACCCATGTGTTGTATGATTTTTAAGAACATGTAGTGTATCATAAATATATCCATTCTAACATGATATCATATAAACATATAAATCATACACATAAAATGACTATGTATAACTAACACTATTTTGGCCAAATTTTTCAATAGTTATTGATCGCTAGGATCAATCAATTTCATACACACCACTTGATTGGATTACCTTCTTCTGACACTGGTGTTGTTAGCAAGCTAGTGATGTCTATCTCATTACATACTCAATACCAGTAATCTAAGATTTGGTTAACATAAATATAACCAACAGATTCATACATATTATTTCCTACCATCAAACATAAAACATGTTAAACATAGGAATAATCAAAATGCATACATTTAGTCTATCAAACATATGAATGAATCTCCATAATATCATTTATCACATAAATAATAAGCAAAAAAATATAGTTTATACTAGATGGGTATAATATATGTTTAGATCACATAATCTAATCTTCGTAAGTAGATTCAAACATATAGTAAAATTAGTAATAACACAATCCACTATTTTTATGTACAAACTACTTACTTTTAAGTAGTCAGTCATAATATTTGTAGAGAATTTGGTAACTCACAAACCAGTTATAACTTAATCTTTCATTTAAATAAATCATTCCATTTCTACGAGACTTTTTCATATGGTTATAGTTTCTAGTCTTTAGAAAACCTTATGACTTATTTTAACCATTTATTTAGCTATAATTATAGGCATATGACCCAATATACCTAAATATGTAATATTTTCATATGGATACTTAAGTCTATGTATAAGTATTTTTCCTATATATTAATAGTTGTAAAACATAATATGTACCATATATAAATACACAAATGATATATAAATATTATATCAATGGTTATATATAATTCTTAATCAAAAAAATCCATATGATTTCAACAATCCTTATAACTTTCTTGTTCACAAAAAATATATTGACAATCTTTATAAAATAAGGGATTCAACAGTGTAATTCCCCTTCATAGTTTTTATCCCTAACTAAATAGATTTTCATCTTGATATAATCAAAACGTATATAAATTTGTACCCAAGTTCTCAAGATGGCATAGTCTTTTGTATTAGGGTTCACATATAAGTATTCGACAATATACAAATTGTTCATATATGATGCACTAATTTTCCATCAAAAATATAAATATAATAATCACTAAGGCTGGGATAATGTACCAATAAGAATCTATGCTTACATGCATGCATCCCAATGTTTATATATAAGTTATATTTGTATATGCCATCATGCTTATTAGTATACTCATGGTACATATCATACACAAGTTGATAATGGAATAATATACAATAAATAAACCAATAATTCTCAATAATTATTTGTCGTCTATGCTACAATATACTAATCATTTACAATACACATAGTCTATAATTATACTAACCATTAATGCAACATTTATAGTGTATAACAACCACTAACCACTAGATCAATAATTAGAAATATATCAGCTGGGCAAATATTATTTTCATCCTTAATGTGGACTATACCATAATAAAAATTGGCTACCATCATTATAGTTTACAAATTCCATTAAGCTATCAGTTTATGTCCAAAACAATAGAAGGTAACTATTATATGGCTACCTAAACTATTTAATAATTGATATTATATAATATGAGTTATAGACATAGGTTTATAACTATCAATTATATATAATATGAGTCCATGGATGACATCCCAATACCATAATAAATAAATAATTACATGAGTTTCCCCAAACTCTTAGTATTTTATTTACAATTTGAGCCAACATCATTCTTTATATTATGTAGGCAATTATTTACATTAGTATAAAGATAAACTATGAGTCCACCGAGAATTCATTACATGTAAATGCATAAATATGTAGGTAAGAGCACGCTCCCATATTATAGTGATATATACTAGATGGTTCGATCTATCATAACAATATATGTATTTGATATTAGATTAAAATATAGATTACTATGGACCTTATTCACTATTTAGTCTCAAATAATGTTAATATAATATACATCTATACTTGATTATCTCTCTAAGTATCTAGGACATATTATCATTTTCTATTCCATTATAGATTACTTACCTTATGCTATAGTTTATGAATAGTTTTATTTATTAAAGTGAACTTACTTGATTAAGTATGTAATAAGATTATTCAAGTTTAATCACCATATTAGCTCAAACATATTACCATACATTCTCTATATAGTTCACTAAGATATATTTGTTACACTATATATTCATTATGCTATATAGTTCATTGCATATTGACAAATAATATTCTGATACAGTCTGTTATACAGTCTATGATTATTTATATAGTTCATTTCATATGTAGTTCATTATATATTCTAATACATCCTGTTATATAGTCTATTATTAGTTATATAGTTCATTGCATATGTCATCCATTATATATTTTTCTACAGTTTGTTATATAGTCTATTATTAGTTATATAGTTCACTCCATATGTAGTCTATTATACAAATATAAATCATTGCATTCAATCATAGCCATCAGTTATTATAATTTAAAATGATTGTTTGAAACTAGATCACCATACCTATACAACCATATAATTTTATATACTCAAATTAATAACTACATATATTTATTCACTCTAGTGACCCATCACTCTATATATATTCGATCTAGTTGCTGCAACTAATAAGTCACCCTACTTTATGTAGATCGTTGAGCTAGTATAACACATTTATGTATTATATGTGTATAGTTTTCTATACTTGGACTAATTGCTCTAATACTCAAGATAATTTTGGCATAGATAACATATCATATCACATTTTTGATCCTATCTATCACCATATATATTTTTTTATCTTCATTTATTTATGGAGTTTTTTAATATATAGATCATTGTCTCCATATTTTTATAGATCATTGAAATAATATATATAGATATATTGCCCTAGATTATCCTATATGTTTAAATTTTCCATCGATCTCTATATATTTCCAATGGTTGAATAAGTTAATATTGTTGATCGCTATATCCTTGGAAAAGATTATTGAACAACAATAACATAAAATTAGTGACTATATTTCCTTATGTATACATACAACATGATTTCACACATGTAACATCAATAATATTATTGAATAACTATATGATTATAATACACTTATAACATAACTACCTCTATTTACTGCTGTAACATAACTACCTATACAGACTTTACTCTTATCAAGAATTGACACCTGCCTCTACAACTCCCGTTTGAAATTAGGGGCTCTCCATCCTTTTGCACCAACTTCCTTTTCTCCTTTTTCCTCTTTTCTCTATTTCCTATGCCCTTTTATTCTCTTTTTTAATTCTCTTCTCTTTTTTTATACTTTTATGCTACGCCTCCCTCTCTCCATTCTTTCCTCTTTTTAAGTGTATGGCACTTTTCTTTATTTTTTAAAAACTGCCTTCTTCTTTTTTATTTTTATTTTTTTCCTTTTTCCTAAATTTATACTTCCCTTTTAACCAATCTTATTCTAATTTGATTGTATTTATCTTATGAGGCTTTATATTTTATTTGTATATTTTTTTGACTTTATAATAACAATTAATTTATTAATTATAACAAATCATTTTATTGCTACATAGGTAAGTCATTATCAATATGACTAATAGAGGTCAATTATATTATGTAATTAGAAAAAATATAAATCATAAATATTATAACTATACATTATGGTTAGGTTATATTCATTTGTAACCTAGTCACGTAATTCTATATTCAATCATGAATTCCATAACATGACATAAGCACATAGCACCACAATGCAACCATACAAAATTATTTTCATACAATCATTAAACTAAGCTAACACATAACTAACCATGCATAACCAATTATCCAAATACACACATCATCAAAATTCACTAACACTAACCATTCAATTATGCATATACATGTACTAACTAATGTGGTGTGTGCAGGGTCCTAGCCATTCCTTTGTCAACATCTTCATCTACATCACCCTCTTTGATGATGCTCTCCCTCTGTCAAACTTTGAGGGATGAATCTTTCCTTAATCTAACTCACGATAAATAGGTAGTTAGTCCATAACATCATGACATATACACATTAGAAAAAAATGCTAAAATAACAAATCAACTTGATCATAATGTAAGAATATACACTACAGCTAACTCATAGCAATGAAATAATGTAATCTAAGCAATATTCAATTATCCCATAATATTATATAACTCATATCTTAGTCAAATAATAAACAAATCAAATTGCCAACTATAAATATCCATGGATAATCAAGTAAGTTTTCTTACCAAGGATTTAGGATGTAACATCCTTCCCCCCTAAATCTAGTCATCATTCTGATGATACTTACTCAAATAAAAGTTTTGAATTAAAAATATTATTTAGTAGAAAAATAACATAGTATAAAATATTAAATCAATCAAATAAATATGGAAATCATTTTTAGAATTTATCATAGTCCTCCCAAGTAGCATTATCCTCAAAGTATTAGACCCATAAGACCTTACAGTGTGACATATCCTTGTTATAAAAACAAAGTTTGTGAGTGTCAATTACTTTGATTAGTTCTACCATGACCACCCCAGGGTCCAGAACCTATAAAACATTTCAATCCAATACATGCGAATGATCAACTATTAAGATAAGCAACATGGAAGACAATATGTAATATATCTAGGCATGGTGGTAATGCAAATCTATACACTATAGGATTGACCACTTCTAACACCTCAAAGGGTCCTACATATCTCAATGATAATTTTGTTAACTTTATGAATTTAATCTTTAACCATAAGTACATGACATCATCATAAAATCTAAAAATAAATGACCAAGGAGAATTACACAAATCCTCCTAGCCTCTTTGCACACCTCTCTAATCTAGTGAGTGTTTCTATCATTCCTAAGAAAAGTGTCTAGATAACCTGGCAATAATGATGTGTATAAGTCAATACCATCACTACTCTGCATAACTCTTGATAAGTATGACATGTCAATACTTCCACTATTCCACATAGCTCCTAACAAGTATGAAAATGAATAGGAACTAGAAATGATACATTTCCAATGTATACCAAATTAAGTAAATAACATTCCTCAGTATCCATGTGTATGACCATATGATTGAATTTGACAAGTCTTGCTTGCCAAATCATGGATTCAACAAGTTCCCCTTATCGAATCCAAACTCAATAGCTAATAATTCAATTTAAGACTAATTATGATCCACTCCAATATCTTATTAATCACATTCATAATTCATCACTTATTCCTTAGGTCTCTATGACCTAATGATCTCCAAAATTTGCACATAGTTTAATAAATCACAAATATATACAAACATTCCATAATTGCACTAAGTTGCCATTGCCAAACATTACTAATATCAAATTTCAAAACTTACCCCATCTTTGCTATATTCAAAACTAAGAGTAAATAATTTTAAAATTATCATAACATACAAAGGCCAAGGATCATACTATCCTTACAACCTTATAAAGGAAACAAGTGAGACAATGCATCCCTACTTGCTCAGCTAGTTACATAACAAGTTAAAAGTTTATCTCAACCTTTTAGACTAACAAGATGTTCCACACATCTTATTCCATACTCACTCTAGGTTAAAGGTACACAAATGTATCATCAAAATAATATGTTTTAAGTAAGATGAGAATAATATCAATCTAAACAAGGTGAACCAATCATAATGATCATAATTAACTTATAAATTCTAATCCATAACCAATATAAATTCAAGGTTCACCACTCCACATGGTCAAAGTTCATAAGTTTAGATTAAGTAACACTAGAAAGTTTGATTATAAAAATCAACAAGTGAAAATTAGTGAACTAACATCTTAACAATAAAACCCTTAAATACCCTCACATGGATTGAAGAAAACACTGCAATCCAAGTTTCCAAATCACTACACACTTACAAAGCTATAAGCATAGTTTCACAACCTATTTCCATAATTAGAAGGAAAATATTAATCACGTAGATGCATCAATCCATTCCATTCCTACAACTTTTCTATCAACAAGAAGTAGAACACACTATCCCATGAACTCTAGGGAATATTATCAAAACAACATTATAGAAACAAGTTTTTGATTAAGAGAACACTTAATCAACATCATGAAAATATGAATCCACTCAATGGTTATAATAATGTCAAAGGAGGGTGAGAGAGTAACAACTCTCTTCTATGCTAGCAATGTGAGATGACACCTCTTCTCAATTCACATGAACATATGGGGTGCCAATCCATGAGCAAACTCTTAACACATAGAAATCCTTAACAAAGACAACTACACTCCAATACAAGGAGAATTCCCACTGCACTAGGTGGTGTCAATCCATAATAGGTCTTTGGGATTCCCTCCCATAAGACACAAAACTCTATCTAAAATGCACATATTCTTAAGTGAGAAGCATCCCATGCTTTTTAAACACTCACAATATAAAACACAAGTCATAGAGGTGACTTGATTACCAAGCAATAATGCAATCATTCTTGAGGTTTTGATCTAAGTGATCAAAAATATTGTAGAAATATCTTATTCATGAATCATGTACTATGATATTGACTCACCTATTCAAACATCTTATATAACCATCACCATCAAGACACTCGATAAACCAACCTTTTAACTACTCTAAAAGAGTAGGAATGTTCTTAAAAGTACATAATCATTGTAACATAGAACATTTCATTGACTTTTATTATCTAAAATAGTCATCAAGTCATACAAGAGGATCTACTAAGTCTCAAAACTCTAATCATGGTATAACATGATTCTACACTGAGGCACTAAAAGTCTAAAATACACTTCACCTAACCAGTACAATACCACCTATGATCTCATATCCTAAGGGTTTTCCTACTCAGTAGGATGATCTTTGGGTTCATCCTAGTGTTCTTCCTCTTCATGGCCATGAACCTCTTACTTTTGGGCTAAATTTTGATTCTTGGTTTTGTTCATGACTATGAGAATCTGATCTAACTTTATTGCTTGCTCAGTAGCATATCGATTACGATTGGATGGAGGGTTGTTGTTGACATTTAAAGGATCCTCACTAGATACTTAAGTATTCCCCATTATCCTTTCTGATAAACATAAGGATATGAAAATTCTAGTGGACTCATTAGGTCCTAGAGTTTGAGCCACAACTCTAATACCACATGTAACATACCCACTGGGATCTACCTAGAATAACATGAATTTTTTTAAAATAATCAATGTATTCCTTCATTATATTTCATCATGAGAATATAATTAGTGATCTAGATAAAACATTCTAAATATGTCATCTATAAAATAAATCTATCATTGATCACTATCATCATATGAAACATATCATAACTGAATATAAAAATTAGTTACAAATATCTAGCCATAGCTAGTACAAACATGCAGTAACTACTATCATGGGACAATAATAAATAATTACATCTCCTAAAAATTAATGTCTCAATAATAATAATAATAATAATAATAATAATAATAATATACAAGATACAAGATAAAAGGTTCCATAGACTTTGAGTTCCTTGAACTATAGTATCTATGGCAATCTAAAGTGTCGTTTCCAAATAATTACTATTACGAGGAGAGAGAGCATCATCTAAGTACTTTTTCACACCAACCATGGACCAATAATTTTCCTCACAATCCTTCATCATGGAATGGCCCTCCCTTCATGGATGAGTAGATAATGATGGTGTGAGAACCCAGAGAGATAAACTAGTATCTGTATGTTGTATGATTTCTAAGAACATGCAGTGTACCATAAAGAAATTTATTCTAACATGATATTGCACAAACTTATAAATCATACACATGAAATAACAATGTCTAACTAACATTACTTTGGCCAAAGTTTTCAATAGTTATTTATTTCTAGGATTAGTCAATTTCATACATACCACTTAATCAGATTACCTTCATTTGACATTGGTGTTGCTAGCAAACTAGTGAAGTCTATCTCACTACTTACTCAATACCAGTAATGTGAGATTTCGTTAACATAAATGTAACTAATAGATTCATACAAATTATTTATTACCATCAAGAATAAAACATGATAAACACAAGAATAATCAAAATGCATACATTTAATCCCTCAAATGTATGAATGAATCTCTACACTATCATTTATCACATAAATAATAAGCAAACAAATACAGTTTATACCAACCGGTTATAATTTATGTTTAGACTGCACAATTTAATATATGTAAGTAGATTAAAATATATAGTAAAAAAAGTAATAACATAGTCCACCATTTTATGTACACACTACTTACTTTCAAGCATTCACTCATAATATTTACAGAGAATCTGCTAACTCATAAACCAGTTATAACATAATCTTTCATTTAAACAACTCATTCTATTTTTAGGAGACTATTTTCATATGATTATAGTTTTTGATCCCTAGGAAATCTTATGACTTATTTTAACCATCCATTTAGCTATAACTATAGGCATATGACCCAATACACCTATATATGTAATATTTTCATATGGATACTTAAGTCCATATATAAATATGTTTCGTATATATGAATAATTGTACAACATAATATATATTATATATAAGCACATAATTGATATATAAATACTATATCAATGGTCATTTATATTTTTTAATCAAGAATTCTATGTGATTTCAATAATCATTATAACTTTCCTATTCACAAAATATATTGATGATATTTATAAGATAAGGGATTCAATAATGTAATTCTCCTTCATAATTTGTATCCTTAACTAAATATATTTTCATCTTGATATAATCAAAGCATATGTAACTCTATACCCAAGTTCTCAAGACAACATAATCTTTAATATTAAGGTCTATATATAAGTATTCGGCAATATATAAATTACTCTTATATGATGCACTCAAGTTCCATAAAAAATATAAGTATACAAATCACTAAGGTCAAGATAATATACAAGTCAGAATCTATGCTTATAGGCATGCATCCCAATGTTTATATATAAGCTATATCTTTATATGCCATCGTACATATTAGTATACTCATGGTATATATCATACACAAGTTTACAATAAAACAGTATACTATATACAAACCAATAATTCTTAATAACTATTTGTGGTCTATGCTACCGTATACTAATCATTTAAAATACACTTAGTCTATAATTATACTAACCATTAATGGAACATTTATAGTGTATACCAACCACTAACCACTAGATCAATATTTAGTAATATATCAGTCAAGCAAGTATTCTTTTCATCCTTAATGTGGACTATACCATAATAAAAACTATCTACAATCATTATAGTTTGTAAATTCCATTAAGCTATGATTTTATATACAAAACAATATAAGGTAACTATTATATGACTACCTAAATTTTTAATAATTGATATTATATAATATGATTCAGAGACACAATTTTATATCTATCAATTATATATAATATAAGTCCACGAATGACATCCCAGTACCATAATAAATAAATAATTAAATGAGTTTCCTCAAACTTTTAGTATTTTATTTATAGTTTGAGTCCATATCATTATTTATATTATGTAGGCAAGTATTTGCATTAGTATAAAGATAAAATATGAGTCCACCCAAAAATCATTACATGTGAGTTCATATATATGCAGGTAAGAACACGCTCCCATGTTATAGTGATGGATACTAGCTTGTTCAATCTATCATAGAAATATGTGTATCTGCTATTAGATTAAGATATAGATTACCATGGACTTTATTTGCTATTTAGTCTCAACCAATGTTAAGATAATGTATAGCTATACTTTATTATCTCTCTGAGTAGTTAGGACATTTTATCATTTTTGTTTCATTATAGATTACTTACCTTATGTTACAATTTAGGAATAACTCTGTATTAAAGTGAACTTACTTGATTAAGTATGTAATAAATTTATTTAAGTTTAATCACCATATTAGCTCAAACATATTACCATACATTCTTTGTATAATTTGTTAAGATATATTGGTTACACTATATATTCACTATGATATATAGCTCACTGCATATTGACAAACAATATTTCAATACAGTCTGTTATTAGTTATATAGTTCACTACATATGTAGTCCATTATATATTATGGTATAGTACATTATATAGTCCATTATTAGTTATATAGTTCATTGTATATGTAGTTTATTATATATTTTGATATAGTCCATTATAGAATTGATTATTAGTTATATAGTTCATTGAATATATAGTCTATTATACAAATATATATCACTACACTCAATCATAGCCATTGGTTATTATAATTTAAAATGATTATATGAAACCAGATCATCATACCTATACAATTATATCATTGTATATAATAAAAATAATCATTTTATGTATATATTCACTCTAGTGACCCATATATATATATATATATATATATATATATATATATATATATATTTTAACTAATAAGTTTCCCTACTTTATGTAGATCGTTGAGCTAGTATAACACATTTATATATTATACATGTAAAATGTCTATACTTAGACTAATTTATCTAATACTTGAGATAATTTTGACGTAGAGAATATATTATATCACATTATCGATCATATATATCACCATATATAGATCATTTTCTTCATTTGTTTATGGATCATTTTATGGTATAGATCGTTGTCTCCATATGTTTATGGATTGCTGAAATAATATATAGATTTATTGCCTTTGATTATCCTATATGTTTAAATTTTCCATCAATCCCTATATATTCCAAAGGTTTGAATGATTTAATATTGTTGATCGCTATATCCTAGAAGAGATTATTGAACAGTCATAACATAAAACTAGTGATTATATTTCCTTATATATACATACAACATGAATTCACACATGTAACATCGATAATATTATTGAATAGTGATAATATTAGAATATATGTATAACATAACTACCTATATTCACTAATGTAACATAACTACCTATATAGACTTTACTCTTATCAAGAATTGACATACACAAAAATTTCCAAATTTAAATAATTAAACAATGGTGCATACCCCTATAGCTCTCGCTTGAAATTAGGGGCTCTCCTTCATTTTCCACTACCTTCCCTTTCTTATTTTTCCTCTTCTCTCTCTATCTCCTATTCCCTTTTATTCTCTTCTATTTTTTTCCACTTCTATGTTGCGCCTCTCTCTCTCCATTCTTTCTTCTTTTTAAGAGTATGGTGTTTTTCTTTCTTTTTTAAAAAACTGCCTTCTTCTATTTTTTTATTTTTTATTTTTTTTTTCCTTTTTCCTAAATTTATACTTTTCTTATAACTCATCTAATATTTGTTTTTATTTATTTTATTTCTTTTATGAGGTTTTATTTCCTATTTTTATATATATTTTACTTTATAATACCAATTAATTTATTAATTATAACAAATCATTTTATTGTTACATAGGTAAGTCATTATAAATATGAATAATATAAGTCTATTATATTATTTAATTATAAAATTGGTAAATTGTAAATATTATTACTATACACGATGGTTAGGCTATATGTAGTTGTAACCTAATCATGAAAATCTACATTCAATTATGAATTCCATAACATGACATAATAACATAGCACTACAATGTAACCATACTAAATTAATTTTATATAGTCATTAAATTAAGATAACACACAACTAACCATTCTTAATTAATTATCTAAATTCACACAACATCAAAATGCACTAACACTAACCATTCAATTATGTATATACATGTACTAACTAATGTGGTGTGTGTAGGGTTCTATCTGTTCCTCTATCATCCCCTAAATATCTCTAAATATTTTACCCTCTCTAATGATGCTCTCCCTCTGTCATAATGTGAGGGATGAATCTCTCCTATGTCCAACTCATGACAAGCAGCTAATTAGTCCACAACATCATGATATATATATATATATATATATATATATATATATATATATATATATCAACATGATCATAATGTAAGAATATACAATAAAGCTAAATCATAGCAATGAAATCATGTAACCTAAGTAATATTTGACTATTCCATAATAATATATAACTCATAGCTTAGTCAAATAATAAACAAATCAAATTACTAACTATAAATATCCATAGATAATCAAGTAAGTTTGCTTAGCGAGGAATCAGAATGTAACACAAAGCTCAATTATATTGGGTTCATTAAGTCTTTTGCATCTTAAAATTTATTTTATTAATATTTTTATATTTATATCAAGTGTTAGGCTTGTTTTTGAAATCAATCATTTTTCCCTATTTGACTACTTACTGCACAATTTGTGATTATATGTTGGGCAACATGATAATCTTTGTTACATGATTTAGCATCTACAGTATGATATGCATAATTTAATTTATCAAAAAAATTACATTTTTGTCATCCATATTACATGTTCTTATCCCTAATGTGTACATGGTAGGTCTCATCTTAATCAATTTTATCAACGAAATAAACAATTGACATCTTTTAGTATCATGAGTCAAATTATGAAAGAAACTATCCTAAATTTCCTAAGCCAATTTTATTGAATGGTGGTTAGACATTTTGTTAGGCATTGGTTTCAAAATATTTTCATCAAATTTATGGTAAGTGCACAAAGTTGTGGGAAAAAAGTGGCCTACCCATGGATAAGATTTTGTTGGAATTTCAGAAATCTAAACTTTTGTAAATATTTTGAGATATCTACACTTCAAATTTAAAGATGGTGTAAGAAAACGAAAGGTATCATTTTGAGTGTAGTTTCCAAAACACTATTTTTTTAAAAAAATGGTTAAGTATAATTAGGTCAAACATCTAAAATTTGAAGAGGAACTCCTATTTTTTTAAGAAAATAGAGTAGATAGACAATTGTGTGGCACACCAATTGTTTAGTAGCATTTAATGTTATTTGAAATACTTTGGTAAAAATTTAGATAACATATTCCAGTTTGTAACCTATAATTTTTTATATTTTTTCAATCAATACTTTTTTTAATAAATTTTTCAAGTAAATAAATAGTGAAAATTGATTAAAAAAATAGATAGCCACCCATGCAACACGCCTAACTACCTCAAAAAAATGAAAATTCAATTTTTGTAAATGTGTGTATAATTAGGCCTAGTTTGTGACCATATAAATCATTTTTCACTTGGATAAATGATAGACAAATTACATGAACATGTATAGGCATGTATGTTTGTGGTATGTAGTGGCCTAAAAAAGGTATACTTAGAAATCAACATAGTTTAAAACCATAAATTAGTCCAAAAACTATAAAAATCATATTTTTGGAAAGAGGAGAGCATGCTCATTGTGATGGTATTAATTTTTTTAATTTTACCATTGAAATTCATCATGTATTTGGTGATCAAAGTTTAATTTTATTATTTTTTATCATAACTCTTGGGCTCAACTATAAATTGACATGTCCAAGCCTTTGGCTCAAGAATCCAAGCCATTCTTAGCTAAAAGGCACAGTATTTAAATTAAAATTAAAATAGCATGATTTCATTAATCTATAATGTATAATGTAATTATGTTAATAGATAACGTGATCACGTTAATATAAAATCAATAATATGATCATGTTACTATTGTTTTTCACATTAAATCATGTGAACATGTACATGGATCAAATATTGGTTAATAGATAACATGATTGTGTTATTATAAAATCAATAATGTGATCACATTCCTATTATTATGAACATAAAAGTATATGAGCATGTGCATAAAGCTAGTCTTGGCTGGAACCTTATATTTACTACTCTAAATGTTAAATGTTACATTTATTTCCTTATACTTTAAATTTATTTTAGCGAATATAATAAATTATGATCACCATGCATTTGATAGATTTGGTCTCATAGCTACATGCCTTATGATGTGGAAAATAATTTTTCAAAATCCAATCTAGTCAGAACTTAGGCATTTTTAGGGTCTAAATATTAAACCTAGGGATTTCATTACATAAAATTTGCAATTGATATCCATTTTTGGTAAACATATAGTCATTTTAAAGGTTTTTTTGCCTTCTATATTGATTCTTAGTTTTTCTAAGAGTCTTAAGTTTGTCAAAATTTAAGTTTGAAAAATACTCATTTTGATTAATCCAAAATGGTGTGATTGTGGTAGTGTAGGTCACATTGATGACCTATACACATCAAATGACCACTTTATGTTAATTTCACTTGGTCATCATTTCTCCCTCATCCATAGTCACTTCCTACTCATCCCTAATTACCCCTAATTATTCTCTCATCATTCCTCATTATCCTTAATCACTCCCTCATTGACCCTCATTGTCCCTAGTCATCTTTAATCACTCCCTTATAATCTATAATCACTCCTCCATTGACCCTCACTATCCCTCATCATCCCTAATCACTCCCTCCCCATCTTTATTGTTGCTAATCACTCTTTCCTCATCCCTCATCATTCCTAATATCTTCCTCATCCCTATTCACTCCCTCCTCATCCCTCCTCGTCCCTAATCACTCCATCATTGACCTTCATTGTCCTTCAAAATCTCTAATCACCCTATATTATCATCCATAATCACATCTTCATTGACTATCACCATCCCTTATCATCCCTAATCACTCCCTCCTCATCCCTAATCACTCTTTATTCACCCTCCATCATCGTTAATCACTCCCTCATTGACCCTCACCATCCCTTGTCATCCCTAATCACTCCCTCATCATCTGATGTAAGTATACACTCTAAAGATATCTTTGATTCCAATCATATGTTGTTTAATAAATTATAATAAAAATTAACTTTTTTATAGGAATTATTGAGTTTTCAATACCCATTTTTGATAGTCAATTTTATTACTTAATGAATTGACTGATCTTCCAAATTTATAGTCAAGTAACATAAGTACTAACACAAAAGAGAGTTTGAATTTTAGTTCATCAAATTATCTTTATTGTGTAGTCGACTAGATGAAATTTTATTATGTTCCACCTTTGGTAGCTTGGTTCAAAGGATAAAAATTAAACACAAATCTCTTGTATAATTTTCTAATTTTGGGAAGATTTAAATCAAATGTAAAGTTATTTGGTGTTTTCCATTCTTGTATGACTTGAATCTTGGTCAGGTTCACACATGCACTTCTTGTGGGGGTAATGTATCCCAAATATTTGATATCTTGAATGAAAAATGAGCATTTATTCATGTTATCATAAAAATATGTTTCTAAAAAATGTGAAACACTCATTTAGCATGGTTTAAATATGCATCCCATGTTTTCTAATTATTAAGATGTCATCAAGGTAGATTAAAATAATGACATAGGTAAAGGGCCTGAGGATGTCATTTGACATCTCAATGAATTAATTTGACACATTAGTTAGCCTAAAAGGCATAACCAACTATTCAATCATTCCTTCCTTTGCTTTTGAGACTATATTCCAAATGTCTAGAGGTTCAACATGAATATGATGATACCCAAACTTAAGATCAATTTTGGAAAAGACTTCTACACCATGGATATGGTATAAAAATGCCTTAATATTTAGATAAGGATAGCTATTCACTTTAATCTTATTAATATATCTTTTAATTTATTCACAACTTTGGCACAAGCACAATTAGGCTTTTGCAAGGCAATGATTTGGGCATGATGTGTCCATTATCCATGATTTCATGGATTTACCACTTGATCTATTCATTTTCTATAGATCTACCACTTGATCTATTAATTCTCTAGAAATGATATGTTGTATAAATAGGTTTGAGGTGTAAGTAGTTAAGGGATCAAATCAATAATATTGTTTAGTGTACAGTATGTAGGAACTTATTTAGGTGATTGAAATAGATCCTTGTATTCATCTAATTTATGGTTCAATTATTTTATATTTGTTATTTTTGGATAAACCACACTATTATATGGTACCATAAGGATGTTATTACATTTACTTCCTACCATCAAGAGTATGCTTATTACTAGAACTAACAATATTCTTTCACTTCTTGGCACTAATGAATGAAATATTGTGAACTAACTATGATATATGGTATTTTAGATCATGGCAATATATCATAATATTTGAAGGATTTACTTCATATACTACATTTCAATGGTAAATATATGATTGAACACATGTAAAACATCACACACCTCTAATGGTGAGATGTCACAAAGGATTTCATCTTTAAAAAATTTGATTTTGTACACCAAGTGACACTACTAGGTGATCCATTTCTCAAGGCCTACACTAGACCATACACTAGCATATGGTTATGGATGGTGTATAAATTTCAATTTAAATTTTTGAAAATATGTTTAAGGAGAAAATAAATTCTTCTGAATTTTTTTGGAAATGATGAAGTTTATTATCTCACCATTTATTTACGTTTATTAATGAAACAATATTTTTAATTCATATAATTTCTTGTTGGGGGAAGTAGAGATATTTTTAGTACCAACCATATCATTGGGTTCATAATCTATTATCTACTTATATTTTTATAGTTATAGATAACTTGTACCCACTTCGCAAATGTGCAAGTAGATATTTCATAGTGTGCTACTCTTCATTGGATTGAATATTGAAGTCATAAATTAAGAGCCACTTTCAAATCTTGGACTACTTATTCTAATCATTTGAAAATTATTTTCCACTCTCTTGTATGATGAATAAATTAATAGACATACAAATAGAAGGCCTTCAATGTAAATATTTGGATCATAAAATGCCCTCATATGGAAAGAAATTGATTGGTTTTAGGAAATCACATCACTTGGTGATCCTCATATTTACAACTAATTTTTGGTGCTATGGTGGTTTTACTTCTCTTTTCTGGCAGATTTTTAATTGTGAATTGCATCATTTCTAATAGGCCCATATTTTTTCATAGGTGTTAAATATTTATGTTTCAAATTTTCCTCCACATCATTTTGTTCACTATGTATTATATTTTATGCTAACACTCAACTCTCTAATTTTACCTCCTAGCATTTTTAAACCCCAATAAAATACCACCATCAAGGTATTGGATGGAGTGATTAAGGATGAGGAAAGACTAGGAGGAATTGAGTAAAGATGATGAGGGATTCAATAGGGATGATGGGGGATGATGAGGGTCAATGAGGTAGTGATTAGGAAGGATGAAAAAGTGATTAGAGATGGTTAGGGATGGTGAGGGTTAATGAGGGAGTGATTAGAGATGATGAGGAAGGAGTGATTAGAGATGATGAGGTATGATGTAGTGATTAGGGATGATGAGGGAGTGATTATGGATAATTAAGGAGTGATTATAAATGATAAATAATGGTGAGGGTTAATAAGGGAATGATTAGGGATGATGAGGTATGAGAAGGGAGTGATTAGGTATGATGAAGTGGTGATTAGGGATGATGAAAGAGTGATTATGGATGACGAGGGATGGTGAGAGCCAATGAGGGAGTGATTAAAGATGATGAGAGATGGTGATGGTCAATGAGGGAGTGTTGATGGATGATGAGGGATGAGGAGTGAGTGATTAGGGATAGTGAGGATCAATGAGGAATTAATCAAGAATGATGAGTGAGTTATTAGAGATGACTAGGATGGTGAGGGTTAATGAGGAAGTGATTAATGATAGTGAAAAATGATGAGAGAGTGATTAGCGATGATGAGGCATGAGTAATAAGTGATCAAGGATGATGAATAAGTGAAATTAATATAAAGTGGTCATTTGATATGTGTAGGTAATCAATGTAACCTATGCTACCCCAATCACACCACTTTGCATCAATTTCAAAGTGAGTGGCTTTTAAACTTTAATTTTGACAAACCTAGGACTCCTAAAAATGCCAAGAATTAATCTAAAAGGCACAAAAACCTTAAATTGACTATATGTTTACCAAAAATGAACATCAATTTCAAAATTTATGCTCTAAAATCCCTAGGTTCAACACTTAGACCTTGAAAATGCCTAAGGATTGACCAAACAAGATTTTTAAAAACTATTTTTTGCATCGTAAGGTGTGTAGTTGTAAGACCAACTCTATCAAATGTAAAGTGACCCTAATTTATTATATTTACTAAAATAAATTTATAATTATAAATAAATAAATATAAAAATATAAATGTAAACTTATACTTGACATTTAGGGTAGTAAATGTAAGCTTTCAATCAAGATTGGCTTTATGTGCATGTCCACATGATTTTATGTACATAATAATAGGAACATGATCAAGTTATTTTTTTATAATAACATGATCATGTTTTCTATAAACCAAGATATACTCCATGTACATGTTCACATGATTTAATATGCAAAACAAGAGGAATGTGATCATGTTATTATTTTTACAATAACACGATCATGTTATGTATTAATGTGATCATGTTATGTATTAATGCAATCATGTTATATATTAACATAATCATGTTATGGCTTGGTAATTGGTGAGCCATAATTCAAATAACATGATCATGTTATGTCAATAATACGATCACAACTCCATGCATATTTTCCATAACATGATCACATTATTGACATAATGTGATCGAATTATTTTAATTATGGCTTGTAAATTACCAAGCCATAATGTGATCACATTATGTCAATCACATGATTGTGTTATTTAATAATGTGATTGTGTTATGAAAAATGTCCATGGAATTGTCCTCCAACTCCATTCACTTACCATTCAATTAAGTACTTACATTTTTCTATGCACAATTCTTGGAGGTGTTGTTATTGGTGGAACTTGTTGAGAAAGTGTTTTAAAATCTTCATTACTTTCATTGATTATTGGTGGGATGACATTTCACTCATTGTTTATTTCCTCATTATATGCTTCTATAAAATTATATTCATTATTAATTTCATCATTATTTCTTTCCATGAAATTTTATTCATTGTTGGGGGGAAGTCATTTGAGAGGATCCTTCTACAAAAAATTAATGAAAATACACAAAATAACAAATTTATATAAATAGCAGAGACACCAAAGGGATTATATTCATCACAGGCCACTTCGAGGGGGCAACCTTTTTTGAGAAATCTCAATACAATAAATTCATGGATGCCTTCATTAGCCTAAACACTTATATACTAAGTATAATCTAAGCAAATACTACTTCTTATAAATGTGGAATAAAATAAAATGCTCATAGATGACTTACAAAGCATATGCATCCATAAAAACTAATATGTTAACAAAGCAAAGAGAAGGGGTAGCACAAATTCTTGACATCCCCTCCCTCTTAGAAAAAGCTTTGTTCTCAAAGATTTATATATGAAAATTGGTGTTGAATCTAAAATAGTGGTTCCTATGTTACATCCTCTAGTTACATTATGTGCCATTGATACCTTTGTAATGGAATAGGAGAGAAGTTGTCATATGCACTTGTCCAGAATTGCCTCCAACTCAATAAAGATGGATCCTTCATTATCAAATTCTAGTAAAATAGTTTACACTTTGATGTTTGTGCCAAGAAATTTCTTCAAAAAAATACATGAAATACTAGGTAAACTCAAGAAGAAGGTGGGAGCTCTAACTTATAATCAACCAACCCAATCTTTTGGAGAACCTTATATGGCACATAGAACTTGGGATCCATTTTATGATGCCCTTTGAGTTTTAGGGATGATTTCTTATATGGATGTAGGCAAAGAAAAACTATATCACCTACTTAAAAAGTGCATTAAGAACGGTGCTAATTATCCTACTATTTCATCCTATTTTGAGCCATATGAACATTGTCCCACAATATACTGAGGATCTTGTGATCAAAGAATTTGAATCAAGAGAGGATGGTTAGTATCATGTTAGTTTCAAAATGAAAATAAAATGAAAGAAACACACTAACTAGCATAACATCTCTAGGCATAAACACTAGGGAGAGCTTAGTTAACAAACATAAATAAAACACACAACTAAAATGCAAAAGAAACTTTAGATGCTCCAAAATGCTTGTTGTAGTGGCTTGCTCAGCTTGTGCTCATGAAGTCTTTATCAAAGGAGACTTGGCTATCTCCTCTTCTCCTTGGAACCTTTTGGCTTTGGCTTGGACTGGATTGGAATCGATTTTTCATAGTAACACTAATTGAAATATCTTTTGGAATCATTTATGCATTATAACTTTGCATTATCAAGACTTAAAAATGATGTTCATGTCCTCTCTATTTATAGAATTTAGAGATTGATTAGAATCAACCTGAATCATCCATCTCAAGATTGAGATGTGTGGATAAGGATTAATCCAATTATATAATTCAAATTGATAAATAGGATCATCAATATTTTGGATAGAGGAGCAATTAAGAGGCATGGGAGGCATGAATCCTAATATTTGTGGCATTTATGGCTTAGGGATGTCATTCTAAGAAATAAGGTCACTTGATGATGTAGATATTAAATATTTATTTCTAAAAACAAGTATTCAACAAGTTTCTATGGAATTATTAATAAGGCTCTAATTTAGTTTAATTATCTCTTAAACATGATTAAGCACTTTGTGTATAAATTACTCAAATTGATTAGAATGTCTTGTTATTTGTCCAAAATTTGACTGGATTGGAATTGAAAGGTGATATTAGATGCGTTAGATACATTATCCCATTTAGGATGTTACCAACACCAAATAACAAAGGCACATGTCTTATGTAAGATATTTGATAGGAAAGATCAATCCAGAGCACCTAGGTGCAAAATTAGAATTTTGACTTGGAATGATCTAATCAAAGTTAGATAGCCCATAAATTACATTGCCCCATTTAGGGATACCCTGGCCAAAATTGGCATTTGAATATGTCAGTTTCACATCATTTAATGTGTTTTAGTGTTTTCAAGATAAACTATGCATTTTAGGTGGAAATTGGTCAAAAGCCTAGTTGGAGGTTATTGGTGGCTAGATTTAGGTGTCTATAAATCTAATCCTAGGTTTGGAGAATCATGTCAATCACTTAAACTGGTGAACTATTGGGGGTGTATAAAAGGAACACTGGTGGTGGTTAACCATAAAATACTTCATATGGAGTCATTTTAGTTAAAGTGTGGTAGGAGGTATTGTACCACAATTTAGTGAGAAGGATCCACTTTGCCCACTAATGTTATTGTTCTGAGGTGAAGCAATGAAGGAAATTTTACATGTATTTGTTGACAATTTCAATTTGGCCATCCATTTATGGCTGATACCTAGAACTCATGTTCAGTCGGGTATCAATGCATCAAAATAATTCTATCCAAAAATGGATGGTGAAAATTGTATCACGATCTAAGACAATGGAAGAAGGAATGCCATGCAAATGGAAAATAAGATCCAATTTTTTTTGTATAACTATAGAAGTGATATAAGGATGGTTGAGGGCAAAAAAATGACTATATTTGGAGAGGAAATCAACCATAACCAAGATCACTATTTTCTCTCTAGATTTAGGGATCCCTTTAATGAAATCCATAGAAATATCTATCCAAATCTTGGTAGGGATGGGTAATGGTTCGAGCAACCCAGAAATGATTATTGTTTCACCTTTATTGCATTGGTAGGTATCACATTCAACCACCATCTATTGAATATCCTTTTTCATCCCCTTCCAAAAGAAGTTACGTCATGCTCGCCCATAAGTTTTGAGAAACACTGAGTGCCCTATGGATGGAGAAGCATAAAGTTTATATAATACAACTTGTTGAAGATCTATGCTCTGGAGAAGTACCAGATAGCCCTTATATCATAAAGAAGTACCATACCAAGAATAATGTGGTACTGTAGAGGTGTTAGTGTCCAACTATTGAATGAGTTAAGATAATGAGGAGTCATTGACATACCCTTGTTGTACAGCATCCAACCCATTCAGAATAGGCATGGAAATAGTTGAAAGAGAAGCTTAGTCTATAAATGTGCAAAACAGAGCATTAGCCACAATAGTGTCCTTACCCTTCTTGTAAGTGATCTTAGTTATAACCCATGAGTTTTTTGACCCATTTCTATTGTGATGGGGTAGAGACCCATTGTTCAAGGAAATATTTTAGACTATGGTGACTAATTTTGATGTAAAAATGATTCCCCAGTAGGTATGGCTACCACTTCTATACTACATGTAAAATGGCCATTATTTATGTATCATAAGTAGAGAATACTAAATTCTTTTCAAAAAGGGCTTTGGTGGTAAATGCAATGGGGCATCCTTATTGGAAGAAAACATCACCAAGTCTATTGCCACAAGTATTTCTCTCAATAGTGAAGGTCTTGGAAAAATCTACCATAATTAGAATAGGTGTAGTACATATAGCTTGTTTCAATTCTTCAAATGCACACTCAGTAGCTTGTGTTCATATAAAAGCATCATTTTTCAACATAGATATTAGCAGAGCTAAAATATTCTTGTAATCCTTGACAAACTTATGATAGTATTTAGTCAACCCCAAAAAACCATGGAGCCTCTTGAGTGTTTGAGGATGAGGCCAATTTATCATGGTAGTTATTTTTTTGAGATCCACTCAAATCCCATAGGTTAAAACAATACACCTAAGATACTCTACTTCATCCTTTTCAAAGCACATTTATACTATTTTATACAAAGATAATGATCAAAGAGAAGTTGCAGTGCGAGATCCAAATGTTGGAAATGCTCAAACCATGTTTCACTATAGATGAGGATATCATCAAAGAAGACCAAAATAAATTTTCATAAGTAGGGGCATAATATTTTATTCATCAATGTCTAGAGTGTTGAAGGAGCATTAGTGAAGCCAAAGGGCATGACTAGAAACTCATAGTGGCCATCATGCATGTGACTAGATGTCTTAGGGATATCATCCTCATGAATATGGATTTGGTGATATCTAAAGCAGAGATCTAACTTGGAAAAAAAAAGAGCACCATGAAGCTTATCAAGAAACTCATCAATAATAGGGATCAATAACTTATCCTTGATTATGATGTGATTAAGTTCTTGGTAGTCAATGCAAAGGCACCATGACCCATATTTTTTCTAGAGAAAGAGAAATGGTAAAAAATATGGTCTAGTACTGGAGTGAATAATTCCTTGCTTCAATAAGTCTTAAATGAGCATCTCGATCTTGGTATTTTGTTGAAATGGGTAGTGGTAGGGCCTGATGTTGGGAGGAATGATTCCAAGAAAGATCTGAATGTTGTGGTCCTCTAATCATGAAGGTCAAATCCCAAGGGTTTGGCAAAGACACATACATACCTATGGAGAATAGTTTATAGATCAGAAGGAGTAGTGGACACCATTGATGGTTGCATTTTAATGGAATGGAGTTGGGAAATGACATCATGTGAACTCTTTTTAAGAATATTTTCCATGCGATGTGAACTTAAGATGTTGAGAGACCCCACGTGTAAGCCTTTCAATATGTGTTTTTGCCCATTATCTAAAAACTGCATCCAAAGTTCAAGAAATTTCCATAAGATGGGTCCAAGTGTGCATAACCATTAGGCTCCCAAAACAACATAACATCCTCCTAAGGGAAAGTAAAACTTGTTAGAGAGTAAGTTATAGTCTCCAATAGAGATATACACATTATGACACTTCCCTTTGCAAGGTAATTTTCCCCCATTGACAATCATGACTTCAAATTTGGAGTAAGGATGGACAAAACAATCAGCGTATTTAGTGATCCAAGAGTCAATGAAGTTATGAGTGCTACCAAAATCAATAAGTGTGATAAGAGGGATCCTTTTGAAGTAACCCCTAACTTGCATGGTTTTTAGTGTGGTAACTCCTGCTAAGGCATGGAGAGAGATCTCTAGTTGGTCTTTCTGAGAAGCAGGTTCCACAATCAGTTAAACTTCTTCTGAATCATTTGTTGTGTCTTGAGTATCTTCCCAAACTTTAATTTTAGGTAGAGATTCCACATTTAGTAGGTAGATATTTTTCTCGACACATCGATGTCCCCAAGTGAATTTGTCATCACAACTATAACATAGTATTTTTTATCTACATGCCCACATCTCTACTTTAGTCAAATGCTTGATAGGAGTGGTTCTAGGGGCTAGCATTGTGTGAGATCATTATGAAGTTGTATTTCTAAATGGAACAAAATTGGATTTGGATCATTATTGAGTTTTGATTTTGTCCTTTATCAACTTAGCCAACCTTATGGCTTCTATCATCATGTTGGACCAGAACATTTTGACCTCAGATCGAATTGCATCCTTCAGACCACTGACAAAGCAACTCCTAAAGAATTCATCAGACAATCCATCTGTGTGATCGACCAATTTTTCAAATTTTCTCTGATATTCTCTCATGGTTCCTATTTGGCAAAGTTTAGTGAGTGCTTTATTGAAATTATCAAAATCACTAGGGTTAAACTACTGTAAAATGAGGGTGCCAAAATTGATCCATATTGGCTCATCATGATCCTTGATATACCAATGGTACCATTGAAGAGCTTCATGTTCTAAGTGAAATGATGCAAGTGAGACTTTGTTGGCATCAAAAGTATTATGCAAACTAAAATATTGTTCTGTCTGATAGATCTATCTAGTTGGATTTGCACCATTGAATCGAGAAAAATCAAGCTTCATCCCATGAAAATTATTGGAAGAATAAAACCTAATGTCTAAAGAGGACTTCGGATGTCATATGTTGTTCAAGATAGTATGTTGAATATTGAATCCAATAAAAATTCATCGAGATCTTTGATTTGGGTCTTGAGTGTGGTAATTTCATCTTCCATATTTTTTGCTCCTATTTGGATTACTACCATGGCCAGAATAAGAGTTTTTTTGAATAGATACAAAAACTAGAGTTAAGACATATTTAGAAAGGGAATTTTTTAATTTGGACATATTTAGAAGGGGTAAAGGTACTTTTACTAGGTTTTTTGCACTGTCTGAGTATGATTGATGAAGGCAAGGGTAAATTCGGAAGTAGAATGGAAAAAATGGAAAAAATTTCCAAGAGGGACAAAGGAGTAGAAAATGGGAATGAAAACTATGGAAATTTTTTGAGGTAAATGGACAAAAATTGAAGTTATGGCAAAAATCAAAAAAAAAAAAATTGAGATTTATGACAATTAGAAGTAGAATTGGGGTATGTGATGTCAAAGAAGAAAAAATGCAGAATGGAATTTTAGGTGTCCCAATAAATTTTAATAAGCAATGGAGTCACAGATGGAGAGATATGATAAAAAAATTACTCAATTTTTTGATAGCCTGCTAGGAATATTCTAAAACTGGTATGACAAGTCTTTTTCTACTGGTAATATGCATAGATATGATATGGTAAGTTTTTTAATACCCTATTGGTAATATGTAAAAATTAGTATGGAAAGTCTTCTGATACTTTGTTGGTAATATGTGAAGATCTGATATGACAAGTTTTTTAATACTCTGTTAGTAATATTATGAAACTAATAGAAATGGGCCCCAAATTTTAATTACTACCTAAGGGTTTAAAGATATCTCTCTAGCCACCAATGTTGTCTGAATGGGTACCACTCTCCAAAAAAAATTTGGCCATGGATTTACCCCTAAATGATAGTTCTTGGTTTTCCTCATGGGTGGGAACTAGTCAATCAGGATGGGGTCATTACCCTTTTTGCTAGTAGGTCCTCTCAATGGATCAGCTTCTTTGGGGTTCCTGTGGTACTCCTCATAATGAGTTTTGGGGCTTATGTCCAACCACTTCCCACAATTATGTAGAAGGGTTTTTACCCCGATCTGAAATAAATTATAGTATTTGGAGTAGAAAAAACACAATGCAACAAAACAAAAAAACACTTTTTGAGAAAAAAATTGGCCCTGGAAAGTACTTTGATACCAAATGAGAGGATCTTCCTACAACAAATTAATGAAAATACATGAAACAACATATTTATATAAATAGCAGAGACATCGAAGGAGTTTTATTGATCATAGGCCACTTCGAGGAGGCAACCTCCGTTGAGCAAGTTTAATACAATAAATTCATGAATGCCTTCATTGGCCTCAACACTTACTTATATAATAAGTCTAATTTAAATAACTACTACTTCCCATGAATGTGAAATAAAATAAAATTCTCACAGGATGACATATAAAGCATATGCATCTATAACAACTAATATACTAACAAAGTAAGGAGAAGGGATAGCACAGGTTCTAAACAACATCATGCATACAGTCATCATCAACAAAATAAAAAACACTATACTTTAAATGTGAGCTTCCAACATTATCTAATTTATTATTGTCAATTTCATCATTATGCAATTCATTATTGTCAATTCCATCATTATTGAATTAATTGTTTTGAATTACATCATTATTCAATTCATTATTGTCAATTGCATCATTGTCTAAGGCATTTGGCTCATTAGAGATAGTTTATATAGCTTATTTTAAATGAAGTGCCTACATTCATACCTTGTTTTTATCTCTCACCTCTTGTATTTGCTCAAGTGTTTTGTTCTTTAACTTCTTTCTCTTTCTCAAGCGTGAACCATCACCCATTGGATAAATGATAGCCTTTCAATGGTGGGGTACAAAAAAACACTTGATAAGTCTTGTTCCTAACTTGCAACTATTGTAGAAGCGTGCAAAAAATGTCTGTTAGTATGGATTTCTTGAATTAGGTAAAAAAAATCATCAAAAAGTGAATTTTTGTCTATATTATTATAATGTGTAATGTGTTATAATCTAATGCATATGCATTATACTATAACACATATGCATTATATAACATGTACACATTATAATTTTGAATTCAAATTATGAGCCTTTTGTCTTGGAAATAGCATGGATTCCCAAGCCAAAGGCTTGGACCTATCACTCTATAGCAGAGTCCAAGAGGTTAGATTAAAAAAATAACAAATTTCAAATTCCATCACCAAATAAACTAAGAATTTCAACCAAATTCAAAAATTCATTACCATGAAGATGAGCACGTTATCCTTTTTAT
This sequence comes from Torreya grandis, assembly GCA_037957365.1. NCBI lineage: Eukaryota > Viridiplantae > Streptophyta > Pinopsida > Cupressales > Taxaceae > Torreya > Torreya grandis. The sequence goes on from JARHVA010005881.1 coordinate 485,228, forward strand.
AAATACATGATTTCTATAATTTTTAGACTATTTTAAGGTAATAAACTATGTTGATTTCTAACTATAGCATATTTAGGCCACCACATGCCATAAATATGCATGTTAATATAATTTGTTTTCATTCATCCAAGTGCAAAAAAAATTATATAGTCACAAACTAGGTCTAATTCCACATACATTTTTTATAAAAAAAAAACTATTTTTTTTTAGGTAGTTAGGAGGGACCACATGACCGGATATCTATTTTTAATCACTTTTCAGGATCTATTTACTTAAAACTTTATTAATTAAAAAAATCATTGATAAAATATAAAAAAATACAGGTCACAAACTAGAAGATCTTATCTAAATATTGGGCCACACAACCATGTATCCACTGTACACCTCATCTTCTGCATCATAGGTCTTTTAACTAGAATAATATGATATTTTTATGGTAGATCAATTGAAGAACTAGATCTTAGGATAGAGGGTATATAGATGAAGAGTCGAAAGTAGCATCCCTATTAGTATTTACCATAAAAATTAAACTACTCTCACCAAAACTATATGCCCTTCCCATTCGTATATATATTTGATTGAATAAACTAAAATATATTGTATCATTTTTATTTAAAAAAACATGCATGATGAGATAAAGAGTTATCTTTGTCAGGGGATGCAAGAGGGCTATCTAAAGAAGAACTTGACTGAGGATATTGAGGAGAATCTAAGTCATATATCAACATAGGATGCATAAAATGTACACTATCATCTAAATCACTAACCATATATATTTTTAAAATATTATTAATAGTTATCAGTATGTATAATCATACATTTAGTTAGGCTTTTTATGATACCTTAGGGGTTGAATTGGGATGAGGGTTTCACCAAGAAATTATCAGAGCCTAAATGTTTAGGCCTTCAGGGGCAAGCATCAAGATATTTCTGTGCATTGGTTAGGATCCCCTCTTAAATTTTAGATTCATTCCATGTTTGTCCTGCACCCTGATAGTCACTTGGGTCCTTGCAATATGGTTTCACCTTAGAACAATTGGCTAGAGGGTGCACGAAAAACCAAGCATTTGATAACTTCAAGTATCAATGGTGGTTTTCCTATCTCAAATGAAAGGTCTCAAGCATATTAAAAAAATAAAGGGATAAGTAAGGATCAAAGGCAGTACATATAAAAATATTGAATAATGTCAAGTATCAACAATTTCATCTACTCCTCTCAAAACAAGCAGGCCTAAATATAATTCATAATTACTTTTATCCGATTGTAATGAAATTAGGGAGATGGAAATATGTATTTGTAAAATATGCATGCTCCCCACTTGATACATAAAGACTCTAATTCACTTTCAGTTTATTGCTCAAAGTCACCATATCTATGCCCTCATTTTCTCAATTAAACTAAATATATACTCTCTAATTCTATTAATTCAACACAACATGCATGTCTTAGTTTTCTGAATTCAACACAATATGTATGCCCTCTTTCTCAATTGAACATAATGGGTATGCCCTCTTTCTCAATTCATCACAATATGTAAATCGTGGTTTCATAAATTCAACACAATTTCCATGCTATCTTAAAAAATGATACAAAACTATTCTATATAACACTTTGTAACCCAAATATAAAAATCGAACATTATTTCTAACTTATATGTAACTTTGATAAATATGACCTTAATTCAAAAAATAATAATATTTTTAATATCCATAAAAAAACTTGCATTTATTAACACCTCAATGTCAATCCCTTGAGATAGACAGAAAATAAAGCTGTCAATTAAGTCAATCCAACATCACCCTTAGAGACAGATATAAAATCAAGGATAAAGTTAGCGTAAAGTTCTTTATGTCAAATAAGGCATACCAATATCACCAAATGAATATTTCCAATAGAACATCAAAGGCTGGTATGACTGATGCCTATATGTATAAATTAATAATATCAATCATCAACTGTGAAAAAATAGGATGAGCGAGCAGAGTGGAGTTTGTCATCAATCAGTGCAGCTATTTTCTGTCTTTGTATGAATGAGACAGAGGAAACACTTGAGCCTTCCATTATCCATTGCAAGCAAAACTAGTCGATCACTGAGAATACAATAAGCCGACATTAAATGAATCATTCATCCCAATTTCCATTGTTATGGCTACGTAATTATCATTTTTTTTTAAATTTTAATATTCTTCTTTGGTTTTATAAGCTACACTAAGTTATATGGTGAAAGTGCCTATTTAAATCATAAGTTCAGATCTTTAGGTATCATATGTTAAAAGTACTGTTCCTTTCTTTTTTTTATATATATAATATAATTTTAAAGTTAAAAATTAATTTTACGTAGAGTTCAAATGTTAAAATTAGGATAGTGCCTTTGATGATTACGAAGGTGTGGATGCCTTCTAATGGATGCTATAAATACTACATGTGATTTGGGTCAAATATCTATATATGATTTGGGTCAAAATATATCACAATTTTCTTTTACTCGTGTGAAAAAACCCTTTGAGATTAGATATATAAAAAAATTTATTTAAAAAAAAACTTAAAATGGTTTGGATAATTTATTAATAAAATATATTCAAACTTTAGTTTTGTTACTTATATTAGTTAATATATTATTTTATTTTATTTTAATTGAAAGTTTATTTTTATACCTTAATGTTTCTTCAATTTAGTGTTAAGGATCGAGGAATATTCATTCTGTCAAATTTATGCAGGACATAATTTCAATTTTTTTTTTTTGTCTCTTAAAATTTATACTTTGATAGATAGCTAGACATTACTTTTTACACTATCATCCTCACTATTAAACTACAACCCACTACTTATTAAAAGACTTAAAATAATAAATTCCAAAACATTAATAAAATAAATTATAAAAAATCTTAACCATATATTAAATTACAACTATAAAACTGAAGAATTCCATTAATACAATAATATTATTATAACTTTAAAATATAAAATTATAAATTTAAGATAATTGATAAAACAACATTATTGACATAGTTTCCATCTCTTCCAAATATTAATTTTTTCATTTTTTTTATACTTATCCCATTAATATTTTAAACTAATTTTATAGTTCATTCAATCTTAATCTTATATCCATACTCTTAATATCTATATTTTCAACTAATCTGCTATTAAAATGAATAGTCATAATTGAAAAGATAAATTCAAAAATAAAAATAAATAAAATAATTTAAACTTTATTAAATTTATATATATATTATAAAATTTTATTTTTATTTTTAAAAATAATTAAATTTAAATTTAAATTTAATTATAAATCATAAATTTTCTCAAACTTAAAATAAAATATAGCCTTCCTCACTCTTTAACTACCCCTTACCCTTCAATGTTTCCATCCACTCTTCTTCATTTTATTTTATTTTTCTTCATATTTCTGATCAATATTTATTTTTGTTGTTACAAAACCGTTCATCCTGTCCTGAGTTCTGAATGATATAAATACATTTAAACATATACATGTTGACATGTGACTTTATTTTTTGTTTTTCAGATTTTGAAATTTTTTAATTCTTTATGCTCTTAAATAAACTCTAAAAATGATTTGAAAGGGGATAATTATATATGATTTATTCTTCATATTAATTATCATTTTTATAAGATAACTTCTTTAGAATTGATAGATGATTAAAGAAAAAATTATTATATTTTTAATTATAAAATTGAAGGTAATGTAAGAAATAAAGGATTTTAGTTTTATGATTTTATGTTCAAGTCTTATTTTTTATTTTGAATTAAAATAGTAATGATAGGACAAGGGATGAATATCCCTTCTTTGTTTAAGATTTTGATAGGATTCAATTAGAATTAGAAAAAAAGATTGTGTATTTTTTAATTATCTTTCAAGTTGATGGGTGGCTAAAAAAAATTGTTAGATTTTTAATTATAAAATTGAGGATGACATAAGATGTGATAGATTTTAGTACTATTATATTCATATCTTATTTTTTTGACATAAAGTAAAATAAGAATGATAGATAAAATTGAAGATAACATAAGAAGTGATGGATTTTAGTTCTATATTTCTATGTTCATGTTTATCTTTTTGACATGAATTAAAATAATAATAATAGATAAAATTGAGAATAACACAAGAAGTGATGGATGTTAATTATTTGATTCTATGTTCATGTCTTATCTTTTTGACACGAACTAAAATAATAATGTTAGATAAATTTGAGGATAACACACGAAGTCATGGATTTTATTTATATGCTTTTATGTTCATGTCTTATCTTCTTGACATGAACTAAAATAATAATGATAAATAAAATTGAGAACATAAGAAATGATGGATTTTAGCTATATGCTTCTATGTTTAAATCTTATCTTCTTGACATGAACTAAAATAATAATAATAAATAACATTAAGAATAATACAAGAAGTGATAAATTTTAGTTTTATGCTGCTATGTTCATATCTTATTTTCTTAACATGAACAAAAATAATAATGATAGAAGGGACAAATATCCCTTCTCTCTCTAAGCTTTATTCTATTGACAAGCCTTTATTAATCATTTAACTCAAAAAAAGTTTGTTGTTCATTTTTCACTCATGTACAATACACTTCGATTATCAAATATGTATGATAACTTCTTTTATCAAGTATAATAGTTATCTCTATTATCCTATAAAGTTTATTTTTATATTTATTAAAATTTTATTCATATATAATATTTTTTATATACATAATATATGAAACATGAACAATGATAAATGTCTTCTAGTGCATTCAAACAATTTATTTTAATTTTGAAATGAGAGTTATTGGATTTAAAATAAATAATTTAACTTATTAATGACATTCTAATTTCATTTTTTAAAACAAATTAGTTGGATAATTATTTCTTTAATTAAAGAATAGAAAGATAGAATAATTAAATGAACATCATGCAATGATTGAAAAAGAGAAATCTAATTATGACTTTTATTAATAAATAGAAAAATGGATTAATGATTGGGTGATCATTCTCCTCATTGAAAAAGAGAAAGACAAAATGATTAAACTTAAAGAAGATAATGATTATATAAATTTGAAAAAAAAGAAAATAATTTATATTATAAAATAACATGCATAATGTTAATAAGTCTTATATTAAGCAAATTCAGGTATGAAACCTCATAGTCTTTACAATTAAATATTTAATTTCTGAATAAATTAATAAAAAATGAAAATTTGAATCATTTAATTATTTTTTGTTCAATATTTTTTAAAATAATTATATAAAATACAATAGAAATATTTTTTAATTTAAAAAATAAATTTTTTTATTTAATTTTTATATAAAGATATTTTTAAATTTTAATTTCCATATTTTTTTAGTATAAAATTTAAAAACAAATACTTTTTAATTTAAAAATAAATATTTATAATTTTTTTAATTTATATATATATATATATATATATATATATATATATATATATATATATATATATATATAATTATATAATTATATAATATAAAACGTTACAATATTATTAAAAGCTTTCTTTCATTCAATCATCACCTACAAAACCGTCAAAAGAATACGTTGCGATGGCCCTCAAGTTTAGAATAAAGTTCTAGGTTACATTAAAGACACTAAAATATATGAAAAGTATTACATTCATCCATCTCCCCCCACTAGTTCCTATTTTACTGATTTATTAATATTATTATTTCTTTAAACTCTGTATAGTTTAAAGCCAATTTTAGCTGATTTATTTTAATTGTAAACATTGGAAACTCTTATGGGAATGAGCAAAATAGTCTTATGCGGTGTTAGAATTGAGGTTACCCATACTTATTTCTTTTTAAGAGTTTGTACAGCCAAAAGTCAACATTTGATTATGGCTAGGATTTTATTCAGATTTTTTGATTAATTAGTGAGAGTATAAGTGTATTGTTTTTTTATGTATTTAATTGGGGATTAGTGGATTTATACTTAGTCTAGAATATAAGTTAGAATATAAATGGGGGTTTTAGTTAGATTAGCGACATACATTCGATTTGAAATATAAGTAAGGGTTTTCATTTTGATTTGGACCTTTAAATCAGATTAGTGGTCCACATTAAATTTGAAACATAAGCGAAGGTCTCTTTCGGATTTGCAGTCTACAACCGATCTGAAATACAAATGAGGTTTTCAGTTGTATTAGCAGCCCACACCTGATAATAGGCCACACTCAATCTTAAACAGAAGTGGAGGTTATAGTCAAATTAGCAGCTCACACCTGATATGAAACACAAGTGGGAGTTTTGGTCGGATTAGCGACTCGCACTGGGTCTGAAACACAAATGAGGGTTCTAGTTGGATTAGTAGCCCGCACTCGATCTAAAACACAAGTAAGTGTTCTAGTCGGATTAGCAGTGCATAACTGATCTAGAATACAAGCGGAAGTTCTAGTCCCCACATCTCCAATCTGTGAATTCTATGTGTCATGGTGTAGATATATGATCACTAGTAGGAATTACCTTATGTTACTTGAAACAAAATTTATCTCCTTTAACCATTACACCACAACTCAAAAGAAAAATATAAATGTACTATTATTAACGGATATATAAATTAAAAATATTAGATCCGATACATTAGATTTAGATAATTGTAAAATATATTTATTGCACATAGTTGAAGGGTATAGGCTTGGCATTTCTTTACAAATAAAATTAGAAAACTTGCTTATTTTTAAGAGCCTTCTAGGGAAATGTTTAATCAAGATCGTCTTTATCAATTTAATTACACCAACAACACCTGTGTAAATCATGTTGCTATTTTATTTTGATTCAGGGAATCATTTTTGGATTGAAGCTTTGAATCAGTCTAGTACACAAAAAAGAGGTACACATCTAACATCATCTGACAAGATATTATCACCCATAACACTAACATCGCTAACAATTCCAATTGTTCAAACTTCTCCAACAACCATCACCAATCTAACATGCCCTTTAAGATTTGAACCTAGGTGAGACTGGATACAACCAAACCTCTTAAATACTCCACCCACATCTCATTGGCATGGTATTTCTATTTTAATTACAGATTAAAGATCAAAATTTAGAGATATGATGATATCTTATCTTCGCCAACTTCCCAAAGTTCTCCATGCATTCCACAATTCTTGATTCACTATAACATAACATGTTGTTGATGTTGCCGATCCAAATATAAAAACATGCATATTACAAATCACATTATTTGTATGAAAATGGTTGAGAAAAATCTGCTGAGGGATTGATTTTAGAAGCTTCGATGCTAGGAAGAATCTAAATTTGCAAAATTCTAGACATGTAATGCTATGCAAATTAAACACAGAAAAGTAGAGTTCCCTTGTTGCAAATTAAAAAAATAAGAATACAAATAAAAATATTGGATTAAAGATTTTATGTTTTTACAGTCTATAAAAATATATATATAATTTTTGAAATAAATTGTGTCGTTTTTTATTTTACTTTTCCAATCATCAATTGTAATTTATCATCATAAAAATATTGGAGATAAATATGATATCACTTGTAATAATTTCTTTATGAAATGACTTTGGATCTCTCTTTTTTCTTTGTGTTGTCTTTTTATGTCTCTTTACCATGTAACTTTATGGCGGAGAATAAATAAAGCAATTTGATGCATGGTAAATGTTGTTTGAGTTTAAGCAGCCCTCACAAATTGATAGGGTCTACATTCTCCAAGAATCACGAAATTTATATCGAAAAATGTTAAATATTAAAAAAAATATGATTGGTTGTCCAATTAAAATCAACGAGTTTGTGAGTGCTAGATAAACTTACCCACAAGTATTGGTCAAAAAATAAAAAATATTTATTATAAATTATGCAAGACTTATTCTAACCGTTGAAGTACACTGCAACATTAGATGTTGATTTCCAATTAGTCCTATCCATTTTGTTAATGTTCTTGCTAGATCCTTAATCGTTATCGTTTACATTGACCATTGTTTTTTGTCTTAACCATCAACGACCCAGTCACAAAAAATGTTAATAATCAAATAAAAGTGAATTTCAATTTTCATTATTTTCAAAATTTATGTCGTTTCACGAACTTTCCCTGTGAGCCTCCTCTTCCCCACTTCACCTAACCATGAACGCTAGACTTTGACCGATTTGATAGGCCAGAAATGCGAATGCTCGTGCTATAGTTGAGTCGCTCCCTATTTTAGCTCGCATTAAGTGGACTTCTGCATGCATTCGTGCACAACTAGGAGATCACTGAGAATAGAATAAGCGACCTCTAGAAATCATTGGATAGTGTGTCTATTCTGCATAATCATGCTCCCTGTATGGCTCTACTGATGTGATAATGGGGTTGGTGACAATATGACCTCTGCTTCACTTTTGTGTTTGTGGGGATGCTGCATTTTGTTCTCATCCCATGGCATACATTACATTACCCACAAGCTTAACAGAAAAATGTAATGCATGGCCATGCTACTCCATCATTATGATTCTTTGTAGCCCTCCCCTGTCTGTAAAATGTAGCAAAGATGCAACAAGAAATAATTGCTTAACAGTCAGCTATGTTGGTGTAATAAGAAACACACAGGCTCTGCTAAAAGCTTACAGACGTATCTGCAACAATTTATGTCTAAACATAGGAGCCCATGATTTGATAGGAATCAATGTCATGTTTCAATTTTTGAACACCACCACCACCAACAGAAGCAAAAATAAAATAAAAATAAGGGCCGGATTTGTACATAAATTCCCGGAAGTTGATGGGAAGTAAGGTAATGTAAGAAAATGACTTCTGCAAGATGACATCCACTGATAGGAGAAATCCTAATCTCAAAAGCCAGAAATGCAAATTGATGGTGATGGAAAATAATGTGTAATTAAGAAATGTGAGCATTGTAGAAAAGAGAGAATGAATTTATATAGAAACTTAGATTATGAACGCATCTGCCTGAGAATATAAAATATAAAGCAGCATTTTAACTTAAAAATGATGGTCCAACTTTGCTAAGTGGGTGTATCAACATGTTATGTACACCTCAAAAGACATATGTAGTGGAATCCATGTCTTGTTTCTAACAGATCAAAACCCAGATTTTCTAAGAGCTATAAATAAAGTGGGAACCAGGAATTAAAAAAAAAGCTTAAAGTACATGTTTCGGTGGTGGCTTACAACATGGCATTGCTTTTGCTTTCTTTTAAACCTAAAATATTGAGGCAATATTCCTTTGTCACGCCTGTTTTTGTTTTGTTTTGTTTGTTTGTTTTCTTTGGGTCTTTTTTTTTTTTGTTTTTGTTTTTTTCGTGTTTAAATTATTTTTCTTATTTTATCATGTTTGTTATATTTATATATAATTGTTTGTCTTTATGACTTTTTTTATTTTGTATGATTTGTCACTACTTTAAATACATATGACATTTTCAAATTTATTTGTTCTTAGACTCGAGCTTAATAACACACATCTTTATAATACTATTTGAATGTCGCACTTTTATTTTGTTTAGGAAGGTATCGATAGTCTAATCATTTCATCCTTAAACAAAAACGGTAGGGCCACCATTTTTGTCTATCATTTTATCAATCCCTTCATCTTTTGACATGCTCCTTATACCTTGATTTGCATCTATTGCTATTTTATAGAATCAACCTAAATGTGAATTTTGTCTAAGAGCATTCTATTTGTACCAAGTCATCTCTAGCCATTCTAGATAGTGGAAGAAAGAGAGGGAAGGAGGGACGGCATCAAGAATGGGCTACACGATGAATCTTATTCCATAATTCAAGTTTGAGCTAGCCCTTATTATATTTATTCTACACTTGTGAAAAAGTCATTTAGTGATACTTCATGGGCATTGCCCTCTTGTACCAAAAATCTTTGTAGGTGAATTGTATGTAGTTATATCTTCACATTTAGGAAGAGAAGATAAAAGCCCTTGCATGAGATTTCCATTCACGTTACATATAATTACATGAGGTTTGATTCGAACGTGCGAAATATATAGTACAACTCCCAAAATAATTGTTTCACCCATAACGTTGTTTTGTTCTGAATTGATGGAAAGTTAAATCAATAAAAAGGAAGAAGACAATATTATGTAAATTCTTCCCATCAGATCATAGAAGTGAAATTATAGGGAAACATGGCATCCAGTTGCGAAGTGACACTAGAAATTTTACAATATGAATGTGACCAGAGTACAAAATCAACACGCGAGGACATGAATGACAATCAAAACATGTCAACGAAGATTTCAGCTTAGACATGAATGACATAAGGGTTGATCTTGTTATTGTTCATTTAACACTTTTGACATATGTTAATTATAGGGTTGCACAACTTAGGTCATCTTTCAAAAATATAGAATTCATCAATGTGTAACTATTCCATCATCTTTTGTCTCTTTTCAAATTCAATTGTTAAGTGACCATTTTTATTTTATATGTTTACTATTTTTAGTAGATAAGGCTCGGTTTGAATTTCATATTTTACTAATTTATCATAGATGTAGCCACATCATGACATTTTTCAAAATCAAATATGTTTAAATGAATTCATCTAAAATAACAAAAAGAATTAAAACACTATCATATAATTTCATCTTAAATGTATATACCTCTTAAGGTAGTGATAGTGTCTTATTATTTTTCCATATTCCATGTTTCACAAATTAAAGAAGTTAGACTTATATATGCTCAATAGCTTATCATAAATTTTCTAATCACTTTTAAACTCTTCATCATTACTTTTAACCTTAACTCTTTCCTTATCTTCAAACAATTTATTCAAAACTAATGACATTCAACTATTTTTTTTAATATAACTATCTTTTATCTCTTCTTCAATAGATTTTCCTTTACTCTTTATCATCATACATATTATAAATATCTTTAAAATCTATTATAATAGATAATACTAGTAAAAAATAAGATATTTATTTATGTAATATTGACATATTTAAAACAAAAACTTATAAATTAAGATTAATTTTTAATATCTATTTTTTTCTAAAATTTTAGAGAAATATATATAAATAAATGATAAATATTATTAATAATAAAAATATACATTAAAAATATTTAATTATCATTTTTTAATATTTTTTTTTGGGTTTGGATCGAAAATGACATTTCGATCCTCCCAATCCCAAGTTTCATAGAAACATAAATAAACAAAAACATTCGCAATGCAACGTTTTTGCACCATTCCCACAAAATGTAATATCGGTCTTTTCCACTTTATAGGTTAGGTTAGTGTGAGAAGGGATGATTTTTCATTATCTCCTTAGTCTTTCACATTGATGGGTGGCTGAAAGCAAAGTCAATGGATTGATTCTTATTTATAAGATGAGGATGATGGAAGAGAATATGGATTTCGGTTTGTCTGCCCATGTCTTATCTTCATTTCATGGACTAAAATAATGATGATAAGAGAAAGGGACAAGCATTCCTCATTCTTAAATTTCATTCAATGAAAAAACTTTATTAATCATTCAACCTAAGAAAAGTTTGTTGTCAAATTTTCACCCATATACTTAGAATATGGGTGTGCATAATAACCCTTTCTATCAAGTATGATCATTATCTCCATTAACTTACATGGTTTATCCTTGTATTCCCTAAAATGGTATTCATGTATAATATATTATTACATAGGTAATATATGAGCAATGATAGATGTTTTTTATTAGACATTTTAATTTATTTTAGTTTATTTTTTTAAATAGATTAATTAATAGTTATTATTTTTATTAAAAAATAAAAATATATATTGATTGAGTGCATATTACATATTGAAAGATGAAATATTTGGTTGAATCTCATATTAAAAAATGAGATATTCCAATTAACATTATTTTTATTAAAAAAAAGAAAGATAGAATTAATAAATAATAACATTTTTATTATTAAATAAAAAGATAGGTTAATAATCATAAATTAAAGATTTAATTATCATTATTATCATTGGTAGAGAAAGATATATTGATCATTATCATTATTGAAAAATATAATAATCATATTAGAGAATTAAAAAAATGATGTACAACATGCACAATATTAATAACTTATATCATACAAAAGCAAAAATGAACTTTGTGCTCTTTTACAAGCCAAATATTTATTTTGAATGAATTATTTAACAAAAAAATGAACATTTAAAAACCATTCAAGTATTTTTATTCAAATAATTGAAAAAATAATTATCTCTAACATATTAAAAATAGTTTTTTAAAATTATTTACTTATTTTTAAAGTTTTTATCTTAAAATATTTTTAAATTTTGATTTACATAATTTCTCTAATTTATTTCTTCTATAAAATATAAGAACAAATATTTGTAAATTTATTTAATTTTTTTTAAATTTATTATTAAACATAAAAAGAGAATAAACATTTTATAAATTTAATAAAAAAGGAAAAAAATTTATTATTATTTTTTATCTTATAAATTCTTTAATTTTAAAAATTAAAATCTTTCATTAATTCATATAAGTTTCTAAATGAGAAGGAAAATCTTGCTTCCGCCTTACCTCAATAAAAATCGTTGAACGAAATACAATATCCCAAATGAAATCGAAAATACCTCTTGAAATTAAAAAAAACAAAAAACTATAAAGCCGTAAGATCTCTTCCGATCGTCTTCCCTATAAAAAGGGTACGAGTATGGAAAAAAGAGAGAGAGAACATGGTGGGGGGCATTTTTAACGTAACCGTCCCAAGAGCATAGATCGGTGGCCCTTAAATTTAGAAAAATAACGCCTTCCCCTCCCCCACCGTTTATGCTCCGTCTAGACTTTTGCCTTTCATCAAATACGCTTTTGTCAGAATTAACGGCCGTTACAAGTTACATTAAAGTATTACACAATGTGTGGGATGGACGTCAAGTGTCATCCATCTCTATCTAAACTCCTTCCTGTTTTGTTGCTTTATTAATATTATTATTACTTTAAAGCCTGTAAAGTTTAAAGACAGTCTGAGCTGATTTAATTTAATTGGAAAGTCCTACAGTTCTGAGCAAAATAATCTATGGGGCGTTGAATTGACATTTGTTATGGTTACTTTTAAACATTATTTACAGTCAAATCTCCACATTTGACTGTGGCTGGAATTTTAAGCTTTAATTAGGAACATTGGATCCGATGCATGAGATTTAGAAAGTGGTAAGACATATATTTGTTATTACATATTGTTGAAGAGTAAATCATTTACAGCAGCAACACGAGGGTGAATCATGTTGCAATAAGGCCCAATAGATGGGGTAATTCTAAATATGTAGTGATTGAAGTACACATTATAGCCCAACCAAAGTTTTTGGTGCAGGGTTCCCTTAACTGAGCACAACAAAATGGGGGTTCTATTTCTATTTTAATTACAGATAGGAGGATATCATATATTCGCTGGCTTCCCACAGTTCCTTGGCTTTATCAGGATCGTTAGCTAAGGTAGAAGTGCATTCTTCATTGCAATCTGCAAAGTATTTACCCGATGTGTTCTGCAATTCCCGATTAACTGCAACATAACATGTTGTCGATGCTGCCTGCCCAGATATAAAAAGCATTCATTTAAGTAATCTTGTTGTTATTAAATCAAATATTCATTTCCGTTTTGGGTTGAGAAAAATGACCTGTGGAATTGATTTCAGAAGCTTCGATGCTAGGAAGAAAACCAAATCTGCCAAATTCCACACATATAGTGTTACGCAGAAGGAAGAAAAGTGGAGTTTCCCTGCTGCAAATTAAAAAATAACAAGAATATTGGAGGTAAATATGATATCACCTGTAATAATTCCCTCCCGATCTCTTGTGATTCTTGTTCTTACAATACCCGGATGGACAGAATTTGCCGTCACGTTGGCCTTCATTTCCTGTCATTCCAATCAGAAACTCTCAGTAAAGAAAAGAAAAACAAGAAACTATGTAGGATAAGATTGCAGATTATACCTTGAGTCTCAAGGCAAGTTCTTTTGTGTGTAGAATATTTGCCAATTTAGATTCAGCATACGCAGTCGTAGCATTGTAGCTGCAAACATGTCAAGCACCCAATTGAACTTCAAATATTGTTAAATTTGAAAAAGTGAAGCAAACTGAGATGGAAACAGAGGCCTTGGGTTTTTACCTTTTAGGATTGTTTAAATGGTCAAACTGAATTCCTTCCTTTCCCAGCCAGCTATGAATGAAAGACGAGACATTCACAATCCTTCCCTCAATGCCTGTTTCCTCTGCGGTTTGGATCATTTTGTTGAGCAGCAGTCTGGTCAAAAGAAAGTGACCTGCATGTACATAACACCGTTTAGAGCAGAGTAGGCTTTAAATTTTACAAAACCTTGGTCATCCAAAAAAAATTAAAGGTTTACCAAGATGGTTGGTCGCAAAGGTCATCTCAAAGCCGTCCTCCGATAGTTCGAATTGGGGACAAAATTTCCCTGCGTTGTTGCTGCAACATCCAGAGCCAAAAAACAGTGTGTTCGTAATTCACAAAAAATAAAATCCATCGATTCTGAAAATTTCGGCCCGCAGATAACTTTAGTACTAACTTACATAAGAATATTGAGAGGCAAGTCTAGGGCTTCAAAGTTTGTGACAAATCTTGTTATGGACGTGAAGGAGCTGAGATCCAGCTCCATCACTATGATGTCCGCTGTGGGGGTCTCTTTCTCAATACGTAATTTAACATCTTCCGCTGCTTTGAGGTTTCTTGCAGGGATAATTACTCTTGCTCCTCGCTTAGATAATACTCTGGCAGTTTCAGCGCCGATGCCCGATGTGGCACCTGGATACATACATATACAACACAGATATTAAATAAAAGAATTCGGAAGATCCATTGCAATTTCTCTTGCATAAAACTTTTAACATTGTTGTTCAGATTATCCCATTTCTTCAATTCTTTGTACACACATCTCATTCTAAAATTGCATGAATGTTATTACAAAGAGAATGGCTTAACTGCAATTGTAGATGTATTTTCTTTAATCTTTGCTATCTCAACTGCTGAAATAAAATTCATGAAATTTGAGCAGACTTTGCATTACCTGTAATTATTGCAGTGAGAGAATGGAGGCAGCAGTCAGCAGTGACATCTTCCGCAGTAGATTTAGATCCATAGCCGCTAGGCCCTGCCGCCCCAATCAGGTATTTTATCGTCCCTACCACCATCTTTGTTACAATCTTATTGCGTATTTGTTTATAATTCTGATAACTCTGTCGGACACCTTTACCTATAAATTTAGTACTCAGTAATATACCACAACCGAAATGATTTAAAGCTCTTAAAACGTAAAAGAAATAAAAAAATCTTATGTTCTTTCCATAAAACCTGCACCAGAACCTCCAAAACTGTGCACACCTTAAATTCGTAAACAATATCATTTCGACACGACTCCAGCCGAAGATTAGGTGTATAAATTAATAATATCTAGCCGGACTTAAAAAAATACAAATTTTCAGTCCGTCTTTAACGACACATGCACTTACAGTTTTGAGAAACGGTGGGCCAGGGCGGTATTTGTCCGTGTCTGCAACTAGTCAAATATGTCTGCTCCTTAGTCAACTACATCAGCAATTTACAGGCCCTCGTCCATGAATCTTCAAGTGCAGATGATGAAAGCTTATTTCTATCGCTGTCTTCCTTGTCTGAGAATTGAGGAGACAGAGGCGGCCCCGCTCTCAAAGACTGTAACTGCTAGTTACTCTCACGGATGCTCTTCCCGGCCCCACAAAAAATCCATCCCGCTAACCAGCCAACGCCATGACGATACGGTCTGTGATGAGCAAACCCTAATTTTGGATTAGGGCATTGTTTGCCGCCCGATTCGGATGTTAGGTTCGATCCGCAGCGGAATTCGGCCGAATAGATGGTGTAAGGGGGGCTTTGCCCCGTGTGAGGACTTATAGAGCCCCGAGATGGACCTTTTTTTTCAACCCTTGTCCTTATGAATCACGATTTAGAGCGGCGAGATCTGGAGAGATCCGCCAGGAATAGTAAATAGACCTCAATTGGCTGTGATAGTGCAATGATGAAGTTAATTTGGAGTGTGGGACAATGGAATCATTCTGTTGGAGATAGTGGATTTGGAAGAGTGTACAATATGATAGTGGGGTGGGGTGGGTGACAACCTGTGGTGCGGCCCACTTTTGTCGGGATGCTGTATTTCCTGGTAACCCCGATCACCTTACATTACATTGCCAATTCCCACGAGTACGACCCGACATGTAGATTTTCATGGGAGGAGATGAATAGGCTTGGGAGTAGCTGGTTTAATCTCATTCACTCCCTACAGTAGGTAATAATCATAAAAAGTAGCACCCATTTCGTCTCCTGCATACGTATGATGGGGCGGGTGGGAGACAGGAAACTTACAAAGGTCTCCGCCACAGACAAAAAGTTAACAGTGATGTAACAATACTTGTCTGGCATGGCATGCGATGGAATTTATCCGAATGGCTTCAATTCTACAGCAGACGACAGGAGACGCGAAAAGTAAAGAGTCGGTTGGTACCTTGGGCGTCTTGTGAAATGATGGGAATTATATTAACGATTTTTATCGTAACGTTTCACTTTTCCAACATGAGACAACAATAGGCCACGGAAAAGTAGTCATCATAGGAGCAAAAAAGATTATTGCCAAAATATTACGATCGTCACGGAGTTATTGTGATGGTAAAGAATGACTTATTAAACATGTGATATTATATTGTTATTATTATTATATTATTTTTGTTGGGTTAGGTTGGTTGGTTGGGAGGGAGGAAGGCACGGGGTTTTATTGTATTGGGTTGGGATGTGGTTCAATGGTGGTGTGGTTGTCAAAATTAATTATCTAGAGTTGGGATGAGAAGAATTTCTCCTTCTTAGGATCTCAAGTTAAGAGAGATGTCACTGAGGACCCTCTTAGAGAAGTGTTGGTTCTTGCTTTCTTCTCAATGCATCTTCAACTCAGTGAGCTCCCTTCTTTCCTACCTAGGCCTCCCGTTTCCCTTGCAGAAGCTTCCTTTAAGGATGATCTAATCTCTTCTCTTCCTACCCCTCCTCAGGGGGGTGTCCCTTGGATTTCCCGTCCCAAGTCTTCTAAAAAAATTGTTGATGTAGGAGTCTCCTCAAAGAAGAAAGGACATAAATTGTACGCTGAGCTGCTAAGGATGGAAATAGAGTCTTTAATCAACAATGGCTCTCAATGGACATTCAAGGATCTCCTCTCTAAGCGTGGGAGACGAATGGCTTCAACATGTGGGTAAGTCCGTTGAAGTATATGATAGGGAGGGCTAGGCTTGCGATTGAGGATTGTAGCACCCTCATTTTTTGGGTTTATTTTGGTTGGCTCCCGTTGTTTTCTCTGAGTTGTTCTTGCTGAGGTTTGGTTGAAGTTTCACATAATTAGCATGTTGTTCTCTTCTTTGTTTCTCTATTGTTGTGTGGCGCTTTGTTTTTGTTTCTTTCTTGGCATGCTCCCTATAAGGGATGTATGAATTTGGCATCCCTCAATTACGGTCACAAGCTATCAAGCGATTTGGTTACCTTCTTTGTTAGTGATTTGAGTGAGCGTAAGTTTGAATTAAGCAAGGTGTTGGAAAGCGAAGTCACGGTTGCCTTGGTCCAAGTTAAGAGTGGGCAGTGGACGTCTGCCTGTGCTGGGTTTGCACATGTGTGTCATAGACAATTCTGTTGGTTTAGGTTTCATGAAGCAAGCGTTGGGTTGTCCTAGGCATAGAGTAGCCAAACCTTGGGAGGGGATTCTCTGTTGTAACCATTTAAGTAGTCGCCGAGCATTATCAGTTGTGCCCGACTCGGTGGTGTGTGTATGTTGGCTTGTTACCCTGGGTATTGTGCTTTGGACTGGATTGTCCTGAAGAGTAAATAAAATACACGTTTCTCCCAATTGTTCTTGCACTATGTGAATGCTCTTGTGGTTAGAGTAGTTTCCTGTTCTTTACAAGTGTTCATGTTATAAGCTTCCGCATTTTAATTCGTTTGTATACAAAAGCATACCGTCGTATTGCGTGTGTGTTTTGTGAAGGTAAACATTGAAGGCGTAGTCTATAGTTCTTGTGGAATCCCGTCACAACAATGGATTCAGGTTAGGACAAGTGGTGCCACACTGGGTTCTAGCTTAGACGAGGTGGTCTCGTGACACACCCCTAGTGAGATGCATTTTGTTGGCTTTGGTTCTCACTATTTTAATCCATTGTTTTGATATTCTACTTGGTTGCGAGGACTGAACCCTGATTGTAGCCCTACGAATTCATAACTCCAATAAAAAACATTTTACCCTATCAAATTAAAAAAAAAAACTTTTCTAAAAATCACACATCCTAATATTACTAATAAGTGACGAATACTAATATAAATATTTTATATTTAATACTTATTATATTTACTTAATATTTATACTAACATGGAATATCTTGAACGAACAAATATCCCATCCCAACACTATTTAAATATACTAATAATAATATAAATTTTTTATACTTTATAATTATATATATATGCTGGAAGGTAACCTATTATTTTGCTTCATGTTTGCAACAAAATTAAAATTCAAACAATATCCTTAAAAAATCACTTATGTCAATACACAAATAACATAAAATCATACCGCAATCAAAACCACATAACTTGGTACCATGAAATTATTAAACAATATTATTAAAATTCATGAATTAAGTAGGTACGTACACCATGCACATGCGAATAAGAAGAGAGCAATAATGAAAAAGAAGCTTCTCTTCACTCTCGAAGAAGAAGAGAGAGAGCGGGGTTGCGCGCACGAACGCTTTAAATGGGGTCTACTCGGAGTGGCATTAACTCTTCTTTTCAACCCATGTTTAACTCAATTCTCAATAAAGCTTCTTCTTATAGAGGTGCTTAACCATATTGAGGAGTGTATTAAACCTTACGAAGCTTATAGATAAGACATATGTTGGACCCACTTTGTTTGTTTGTTGGTTGGTTGTGCCAATATAGTTGTTACAAGAGGCTTTTTTTTTAAAAAAAACTTCCAGTGAGTTTTATAAATTTAATGAAAATTTGGATCATCAATTTGTATTTAATTTTTTTTTTAAAAATTATAATTTTTTAATAATGAAAGAATTAAAAATCTATAGAACTATTAAATTTGAAAAAAAAAAATAATAATAATAGTACTTATTAAATAATTGGAAAATTTTGGTAAGTTCCCCCTCAATAATTATAGTTTTAGTTATAAAATAAAAATAATTAGAATTGATAAGATCCGAACATGCTCCCAAAGTTATTGACAAAAGGTGGGTTTGTTTAGAACGCAAGAATGTGGAAAATTCTTTCCACGAGTGCACAAACTTCTGCAAATCGAGGCGTTCTGCTCCACGAAATTAGGTCTCTCTAATGATAAGGATAGAAGTTGGTCTAGGGATTCCCTCTAACTTTACCCTAGAATCAGTTTCCCTTTCCTTCCTCTTGGGCAATCTCCATGTTTCTTTCATTGTTATTATCCTACATCTTGAGTTCTCAAACTAGGTTATTAAGCATATGGTTGAGGGTATTGGGAGGCCCAATTTATTCCATAAGTGTGTGGGATCCCCAATTTTGCACCCTGGCCTTGTTTGTTGGGCCAAATCGATGTGGAGTTCCTTGGAAGCTCTTTCCTTCACCTTGCTCAGTCATGGCTTTTTCCAGGTGGTCTTCAACAATTCAATGAGTCAAAATTTTGTTTGGTCATCAAGACCTTGATTTGTGGGAAATTTTGGGGTCTTTTTTTTGCCCTTAGGAACCCTTTTTTGACCTTGACAAGGATAAATTTTCAACGGCTCTTATATGGATCATATTATATAATATTCCTCTTATTTTGAGAAATGAAGAGCACATTACAATGTTGATCAATAGAGTTGGTTCTTTAGTGAGGCTGGATGAGGGATTTGTGGGGAAAAATATTTGTGAGAACCTATGTGATTGTTGATCTCTCTGAGCCCCTTTGTTGTTCGATTAGGCTTTGTTCGTCTCTTGGTTATTGGACCCGGTTTTTTAACTGTGAAGGTCTTCCTTTTAGATGCTTCTGTTGTAATCAAATTAGACATAGACTTGTAGGGTGCTCCTTTAACACTCTCTAGTGTTCGGCTTCTCATGCTCGATGGGTTTGGAGAAATAAAGATGATGTTTTAGATCAAGAATTCTTGTGGTGTAATCACGACATTTTTACCATATTGTAGGAGCTCCAATCCCCCCATTCAATTAAAGATCATCCCCTGGGAAGGAGGTTGGTCAAAGGGCATAAGTGGCTGAAGTAGCTCAAGCTAGGTGTCAGATTCTTTATTCACCATTAGTTGTGGCATATTCCTCTCATTGTTCCTCCTTTGTGAAGCTTAAAGTGCCTATAGACTTAACAGTCAAAAAGAAAGGGCACAAGACATAGGTAGAAAGGTTGAGATCTGATGCAAAATAAATGGTCAAGAACAGTATTCAATGGACAATGGAAGGTCTTCTCCCCTGTCGTGGAACAAGATTGATTCTAATAATTGGTTAATTTGGTGCCTTGTTATGTTGGTTGTGGTCAATTTTGTGATCAACTTTTTGATGTAGTATGTTGATCCCAAGATACTTCTATGCTGATTCTCAACTGCCTTACTGATTTATGGTAGATTTTTAGTTGATGGTTCCTGGTTATTGCTTTCTTTTGTGCCCTCAGCATAGTTGTTTTTGTAGTTAATTTTAGAATTAGTGTTAGTTTTGGTCTCGTTGTTTGCTGATTTGGTTGACACTGTAAGGGTTGTGGGGTCTCGTCAAAATCCTCCTTTTTACCCCTTATCTAAAAAAAATAGGCCTTGTGGGGGTGAGGTTATAAGGAGTTTTGCTAGTGTTTAATGTACACCATCATTGTTTAACACTATGCTCCATATTTTATATCATGATTTTTTAATAGAAAATCAATGGGATTTTTATTTTCCTTTAATATTTATTGTTGCACTTTTTGTTTCTACCTTTTTAGGGGATCCTTTGCCTATAATGGGATCAACACTAAAAAGTTTAGTTGTTGAAATTGTGACTATTGGAAGTGATGCTGCTAGAGATGATGCCTTCAGCCAAAAAGCTTAAGAAGTTCGTTGCAAAAGTATTCTACAAGGTAATGAAAGAATCCCCACCTTATGTTTTTTTCCCTGTCCTTGATTTTGACAATGTTTATAAGTGGTTAGAACATGCTACTTTAATAGGTTATTTTGTCATAAGAATGCCATCTAAAATAATCCTTTAACATTGGGCATAATTTCCATGGATTCCCTATGGAAATAAATTGGACACCATCTAAAATAGGAGCAAGGGTTTCTTTCTATTTTTCTTTGCTCAGTTACATAAGGATCATTAGTTTGTTAGATGTTATTTTCTTGTTTTTCCTTTTTAAACATGTGATTTTGTTGTTTTAGAACAATTTCTCATAAGGTTTTTATTTGGTTTAGTTCTCTTCTTTACCTTTTTCTCGCTAACCTATAATTAATTGATTGGCCTCTTCTTTAGGTTAGGTTGTGTCCCATGAATCTAATAATATTTATTCAACTTTTCCTTAGAATCATGTTTGCATTGAGATTGATCTCTCACATGATCTCAAGAAAACCAATGACATTCAAATACGTGAGACAGCCCATGTCCAAAGGGTTTTGTATAAAAAATTTCCCAATTATTTTTTATGTTGTTAATGTTCTAAGCACAAAATCATATATTTCCCCTTGTTTTCCTCTCATGCCAAACTAGTTTCAAAACTATCAACTAAAAATTCTTAGCCAAGTAGTGAGGACGATTAGACCACTATAGATGGTTGAATAGTTGATCGAAACAATGGTTTAGTTTCAAAACCTAATGTGAGTGCTTCAACAATAATAATATCGTTTCAAACATAAAATTGGGTGTTTGCACTCAAAATGTTTATAAGTCTATCATGGCAGAAATTCAGCCCTCTTAGGAGCCCACTCATACATCCAGGTTAAAACCTCTACAGAGGAAATTAAACAACATTATTTTATCACCCATTTGACAACAAATTCTACCTTTGTTTCTCAAGAATCTACTGAAGATTCCTAGCCTTCTATCTAGATTGTTTCTACTCAAAAGACATCGATATGGTGTTCTCATAATCCACTTTGATAATTAGAGGATGGAAAGTATGTGACTGATATATGACATGATTTCCAACTTGGTGAGTTTATTAAAAAATAACCAACAGTGATTTCTATAGAATAGATATGGTGCTTTTTAAGGGATAAATTCTAAGCATGTGCCCCTAAACCCCATTAAAATATAAATATATCTTCATGGAATGGGCAATGGCTGATAAAAACCAACATTCTGACTCTTGCCTTTCATATGTTGGCAAACTCTACTTTTCTACATAAAATCAATCGTATGTGTATCCATCTGTGGCTAATAGTATATTTCATTTAGATGCACCAAAGTCTTTTCATATCTAAAATGACCAATAAATCCTTCGCTATGCTTCTCTTTCAATAGGTTCTCTCTTATGGAAGCTTGTGATATACACAAATTTCATCCTTTAAACAACAATCCATATTTTATCATGTACTGTAACAATAGAGTTATGTCCACATTTATTGGATCCTGGAACATTATCCATGCATATCAAAATCTAAGTCTTCCTCATACAACTCCTTTATGGATTCAAATCCAATGACCTCCACCTTTAGCTCATTCACAATTAGAGCTCACCTACTCAAGGCATCTGCTACCTTATTAGACTTTCCACTACAATGTTTCAACACAAAAGAATAGCTCTAAAGAAATTATGCCCATGCCATTTGCCACTGATTTAGGTTACCTTGGCTATTTATGAACTGCAAAGCATGATTATCTGTGTAAAATATGAACTCTATCGGCAATAAGTAATGTTGCCACTTCTTGAGAGCTTGCACCATTGTGTAGGATTATTGGTCATAGACCAAATAATTCCTCTTAACATCATTCAAATTATCATTAAAATAGTCAATGGGCTTACCTTCTTGACTCAACATCGCTCCCATAGCTATTTCGATTGTATCATAATTAACCTGAAATACTTTTCCAAAATTTGTAAGGCTAACTCTTGTTATTCCATCACCTTTATCTTCAAAAATTGAAAGCTACTCTCTATTTCCATAGTCCACTAAAATTTCTTCTTATCTCCCTCAATAATCTCTATAATGAGTGCACATATATCATTGAAGTTCCTCATGAACTTCTATAGAAACTCGCCAACCCATAGAACTCCTTACATCAATCATACTCTTTGGAAAATGCCAATCTATAATTGTCCTCACCTTAACGGGGTCCATCTTCAACCCATATTTTGAGTTTACAAATCCCATCTATACCAATTCCTCTTTCATGAAGCTAAACTTATTCAAGTTTATGAGAAATTGCTCTTCTTTTAGCTTATCTAAAACAAACTTCAAATGCTTCAAATGTTCCTCCTTATAATGAATGAAAATTAGTATGTCATCCAAATATACTATTACAAACTTACAAGTGAAAGGATTCAATACTTCGTTCATAAGTGTCATAAATGCATTTAGAGTGTTTGAAAAAATGAATGCATGACCAATGACTCATACAACCCATTATTTATTTTGAATACTATCTTTCACTCATCTCCTTCTCTTATACAAATTTGATGATACCTGCTCTTCAAATATATGTTAATGATGTAGGTCTTACTCCACCTAAACAGTCCATTAAGTCATCCATTATTGGAAATGGAAACTTTTACATAATGATGATCTTGTTTATTGCACTTGAATCCGTACATATTCTCCACTTTCCACCTTAATTCAATGCCAACATAACTAGAATTGCACACGTGCACAAACTCTCTCAAATTACACCCTCAAAAAATCCACCTATTTCTTAATCTCCTCATTTTCCACTGGAGTCAACCTATAGGTTGCTTTATTTGGCAAACATGCTCTTGACACTAAATCCATATGATGAATAATGCTCCTTATATGTGGTAGCTCATCCAACAACTCACTTGTCATAATATCAACATAATCTTTTAGCATGTTATGAATTTATACAGGAAATTCACTTACCATAGTGGTTGTCACAACATTCATAGGATTTGAAATTAAGGAAAAACATATTTCTTCCTTCTTAGCCAAATTCACAAACTCTTTACCAAATACCGACATTGCTTTGGAATTGTTGTCCACCTCATCTCATTTATCCTTCAATGGAATCAATGTGAATCTCTTGCCATCCTTCATAATAGTGTAAGAGTTTGGTCTTTTGTCATGCATGACTCTTCTATCAAATTGTCATGGCCTTCCCAATAACACATAACACCTGTTTATGGGCAAGATATCACATAGAACTTAATCCTTGTATGAGCCAATCTAAAAATTCACCACACACTACTCATTCACTATCACCTAATGCCCTTTAAGCAACCAATAAACCTTGTATGGTGTAGGATGTATCAATCATTTCGGCCCAAGTTTTTTATACCATTTCTTGAGAAACCAAGTTATCCATGCTATCACTATTAATCACAACTCTACAACACTTACCTCCAAATTTTCAAATAGTTTAGAATAAACTCTTCCATTGTACCGGTTCATTCACCTCCTTGGTTGGTTTCAACAACACTCTTTTCATCAATAACACCTCTCCTTGTTCTGGATCTTCCACATGATTTGGAGACCAAACACTTTTCTCATCTCTAAAAGCTATATGAGTTGTCCCTTCAACTATATTACCATTATTTTGAGGGTTTTCTAGACAATCTTGCTCCTTATGACCAACATTCCCATTACACCTAAAAATTCTACTTAAAAAATCTCTACCTTTGCCTCATCCACAGAAGCCCATTCCTCTAGAAGAGTATCCTCTTCCCATGTTTGAATTTTGATTTTGTGAACTTCTTACCTCTCCACCATTATTTTTTTGACCTATTTCAAAATTATTTTGCCCTTGTCCTTTTGAATACTTTCCTCTACCTCTAGAGTTAACTTGTTGCTTCCTCGTCAACATCTCATTCACCCTTCAACATAAATTTATAGACTTCCTCTACAGTTCTTAGGTTCAAAACATAGTCCATGAACACATACCTTATAACTTTTTTTGGATCTTCCTCAACATGTCCAACTCATATTGAGTCTATAAAATTCCTTGGTGTAGTCTTTGACACTCATCTCCTTTTGCCTCAAAATTTGAAATATATAGAACATGCTCAACTAATAGTCTGAGGGTAAAAATTTGGCCTTCAATGTAACTACCATTTTATCCCATGATCTTTTGAGGAATTAAAAACTTTTAAAACAGATTTAATATGACCATAAATCATATCTAAATTTTGCAATAGCATGCATCACGGAAACATTCCTTAAATCATAGTTATTAAGAAAGTATAAAATGGAGAGAACAAGATAAAATCACACATAACACATATATACCATGGTTCACCCAATGTGGGCTACACCCACCAAGAAAGTTCTCAAATAAAATAGTAATCTAAAACAAGATTACAATGAACTCTCACATAGATAAAAAATCTCTTGTAAAAAATGTTGCACAAATAAATGTTACACTTTTACCTGCACCTGCACAATATTGTATATCACAAGCTGATATACCACACCCTATAAATGAACACCTGCACTTTGACTTTGTCTCTCAAAAGCCACACCTGCAAATAAAATCATCCAACCTCTAAAGGCCACACCACAACATGTATATATAACAAATGATTAAAAAATCCATCTCCCAAGGATAAAACATGCCATCCCCATCAAGATAAGCTCTATCCATGAGGAACACGCCATATACCACCTAAGCAACACTTATCCACAAGCTCCTTGAGAAGAAACACACCATTCCTCTCCTCCAAGCATGGTTTGCACAACTTCCAATGAGAAAGTCCATCCCACTCCCATAATACATCATAGAAATTATTAAATAGAACATTTAATAATTTTATCCTCCTATGAAAATTAAATATTTAACAATTGATTACCTAAAACAAGGAAAGCAATCCCACTTCCAACAAGCATGGAAGTCAACATGAAAATTATTAAATATGCATTTAATAATATTCACACACATGAGGATTAAATTCAAAATGCTCTCCCCACATCCTTGGATCTCTCTAAGCCCCTAAAACGTACTATCATGGTCATATGATAGTCTTAAAGGGATCCAGACTCAACAATCTCCCACTTGGAGACCATTTCTCATTAACATAATCTATCACTGCTCCATGATCACTAAGACCAACCAAATCTGAACATAGTCTCAACTTGTCCAATGTGACCACCTTGCTCATCATATCCCATAGGATTTTGGCTAGTATGAATATTCTCCAGCTTTACCAAGTTCTCCTCCAAAGCTGTCCTAATGAAGTGATAACGTAACTGAATGTGTTTCATCCTTGACTGGAAAGTGGAGTTATTTGCTAAATGAATAAAACTCTGACTATCACTGTGTAGTCTACCAACTTCCTACTCATGCCCCACTTCTTAAAATAACTCCTATAACCAAATCATCTTCTTGCTTGCCTCTATAGCAGCAACATACTCTACCTCTATGGTTGACAAAGCCACAACCTTTTGTATCCTAAAAATCTAACTAACTACTGTGTTATAACAATAAATATATATCCTGTCATACTCCTCCCACTCTTAATATCCCCTACCATATCTGAGTCCACATAAAAATGCAAAGTGGTATCTGATCCACCATAACATAATGCAACATCAATGGTTCCTCTCAAATATCAAAGAATCCATTTCACTACTTGCCAATGCTCATAACTTGGATCACTCACATACCTACTCACAACTCCCATTGCTTGTGCAATATCTGGCCTAGTACAAACCATGGAATACATCAAGCTACCAACTGCTGATGAGTAAGGTACCTTGGACATATTAAGATTTTTAGCTTTCATCTTGGGATATTGCTCCTTTGATAATCTAAAGTGGCCTGTCAAAAGAGTACCAACAGATTTGGCATCCAACATGTTAAACCTTTCCAAGAGTTTCTTCACATACTCTGATTGGGATAAGATCAACTTCCTCTCTTTCCTATTAAGAGAAATCCTCATATCAAGTATTTGCTTTGTAGTACCCAAATCCTTCATAGAAAAGGAGTCACTAAACTGTTTATTGAGCATATGAATATGTTGTATGTTCTTTCCTACAACTAACATGTCATCCACAGACAAGCATAAAATAATAAAGGAACCATCATCAAAATGTTTGATGTACACGCAATGGTTAGAATTACATCTTTGATATTCTTGTTCCAACATAAAATAATCAAATTTCTTATACCATTTCCATGGAGCTTGTTTCAGGTCATACAAGCTCTTCTTTAGTCTTCACACATAATGCTCCTTCCCTTTGACCTCATATCCCTGTGGCTGCTTCATAAACAACTCTTTATCCAAATCACCATGAAGAAAAGTAGTGATCACATCTAACCATTCTAAGTGCAAATCCTCAACTGCAATTAAACCAAGAACAATCCTAATAAAAGTCATTTTTACAATTGGAGAAAAAATATTATCAAAATCAATACCTAATTTTTGTGCAAACCCCTTGACCACCATCCTGGCCTTATACCCTTTTCTCCCTTCATTCTCTTCTTTTATTTTGAATATCCACTTGTTTGGCAATGCACTCTTGCCCTTGGATAACCTTACCAAATCCCATGTTTGGTTCTCCATGAGAGATCTATGTTCCTCATCCATGGCTTGTTTCCATTTCATCTTGGCATCTATCTACATTGTTTCCTCATAACACTCTGGTTCACCATTATCAGTGAGTAATAAATAATTCAAATAAAGAGAAAAATATTTAGGTGCTCTTCTTACCCTAGAAGATCTTCTTACCATAAGATTTTGGGGTCCTTATGTAGAAGGTTTTTGAACTGAATCTTTAGATACTTTGCCATCCATAATGTCATCCAATACTGTGTACTCTATCTATTCCTATTCCTATTCATATTCTTGCAACCGATCCTTATACATGACTTTTTCATTAAAGACTATATCTCTAGATTGAAATATTTTTTTATCTTTAATGCTCCATGAACAGAAACCAAAGTCATCTTCACCATATCCAAAAAATTTGCACTTCTCTAATTTTTCCTCTAACTTGGTCTTATCATCTTTTTAAATAAGAGCAAAAGCTTCACATCCAAATACTATAATAAAAGAATAATCAACATTCTTAATAGACCAAGCTTGTTTAGGAATGTCTCCATCCAAAGACATACAAGGTCCTCTGTTAACTAGATATACTATCGTGTTAACTATTTTTGTCCAAAACTATAAAGGCAACCTTGCATGTAACCTCATGCACCTAACACATTTCATTATTGTTCTGTTCATCCTTTCATATAGCCCATTCTGCTGTGGAGCTCCTAGAACCGTCCTTTGCCTATGGATTCCATTGTTAGAACAATATTCAAAGAAAGCATTACTAAAATATTCACCTCCATTATCTGATCTGAGACATGTTTTATTCTCAACCAAGGTTTTTCACTTCTTAAAAGTGTTAAAAACATCAGATTTATTTTTAATGCAATAAATCCAAATTTTCCTACTTGCATCAATAATAAAAGTAACATAATAAATGGATCCACCAATAGAAGATCCTTGAGCTGGTCCCCATACATATGAGTGTACCAACTCTAACTTGTACTCTTTCTTTGTGGGTCCAAACTTTAAGAACTTAACTCACTTCTATTTTCTGTACTCACAATTCTCACAAAAGTCTAGATCTATGTCTTTTAATCCAAACAACTTGTCTTTTAAGATCTCCATGCCCTTATGGCTCATATGATTGAGCTTGTAGTGCCACATAGTTACATTTTCATCTGCAACAACTAAATCAAAAGAATCAACACTACTAGTCAAATATAAAGTACCAACTTTCTTACCTCTCAAAATCACAAGATCATCTTTGGTAACTTTCCAAGAATTTGTAGTAAAGATTATTAAACAACCCTCACTACCCAATTGCCTCACTAAAACCAAATTATATCTCAACATAGGCATGTGTCTGATATCCTTAAGTAGTCATGTGTTCCCATTCGAGATTTTAACCTTAACACAACCTTTCCTTACTATTTCACATGGTTCATCATCACCAAGATAAACATGTCCTAAATTTTCTTGAACATAATCAATAAAATAATGCTTATGTGGGGTGGCATGAAAAGAAGCCCCTGAATCTAATACCCAAGACTTAGAAAACTATCCATAAAAATAATTAAGGCATCTTGAAATGATTTACTTGATGTCATATTTTCATCATTCATTTGCTCCTTGTTGGCATTCTTATCTTGAAGTGACTAAAAATCCTTCTTTGAGTGTCTACTCTTCCCACAATCTTAGCATATCATCTTGGATCTAGATCTAGAGTTAGATCTACCCTTTGACTTCTCATGGTTGCCTTTATTCTTGTCCTTTTGCCTCCCTCTAGTATCAATAGACAAAGCATTACCTGAAGATGATTCACTAGTGATTTTTCTTCACATTTCCTTGCTAAGAATCACACCTACAACATCTTCAACATTAAAGCTTCCCTTGGTAGGTATTGCATTACTCACAACCATAACTAAACTATCCCAACTATTAGGCAAAGAACACAAAATCAACAAAACTCTAACTTTATCATCAAACTTAATTCCAATAGAATTGAGCATACTTACAACCATATTAAAATCATTTAAATGACTAGAAATTGAACCATTCTAAGACATTTTCATGTTAAACAATATTTTCATAAAAAAAAATTATTTGAGGCTGAGGGTTTCTTATACAAATTTCCAAGTTTATCTATGAGATCCTTTGTAGTTTTCTCATCAAAAATGTTAAATGCAACAAAAGATGCAAGGCATAACTGTATGGCTCCCAATGCCTTCCTATTAAGCAATGACCAATCCACATCACTCATACTTACAGGTTATTCTGCTTTCCCCTCTAAGGGGAGATGAAGCTCCTTTTAATACAAGTAATCTTCTATCTGCATTTTTCACAAACCAAAATTATTACCATCAATCTTCTCCACTCTAAATCTAATCTCTTCTCCCATAGCTCCCACTCAAGCTAATAAACCCTCATGTGATTCACCACTTTATCAAACACAACCAAAGCTCTGATACCAGTTGTTAAAAATTAAAAAAAATTCAAACTAGATTTAATATGACCAATAAATTAGATCTAAATTATGCAATAACGTGCATCATGAAAACATTCCTCAAATGACATTTATTAAGAAAGTATAAAATGGAGAGAACAAGATAAAATCACACATAACACATATATACAGTGGTTCACCCAATGTGGGCTACATCAACCAAGAAAGTCTTCAAATAAAACAATAATCTAAAACAAGATTATAATGAACTCTCATAGAGATAGAAAATCTCTTGTAAAAAAAGCTACACAAATAAATGTTGCACTTTCACCTGCACCTACATAATACTGTATATCACAAACTGCTATACCACATCTTGTAAATGAACACCTCACTTTGCAAAACACTACACTTTGACTCTCTCTCTTAAAAGCCACACTTGCAAATAAAATCATCCAACCTCTAAAGGTCACACCATAGTGTATATATATAACAAATGATGAATAAATCCATCTCCCAAGAATAAAACACACCATCTCCATCAAGATAAGATCTATCCATGATGAATGTGCCATATACCACCTAAGCAATGCTTATCCACAATCTCCTTGAGAAGAAACACACCATTCCTCTCTTCCAAGCAAGGTTTGCACAACTTCCAATGAGAAAGTCCATCCCACTCCCATAATACATCATATAAATTATTATATAGAATATTTAACAATTTTCTCCCATAATACATCATATAAATTATTAAATAGAACATTTAATAATTTTTTCCTCCTATGGAAATTCAATATTTAACAATTGATTTCCTAAAACAAGGAAATCAATCCCACTTCCAACAAGCATGGAAGTCAACATGAAAATTATTAAATATGCATTTAATAATATTCACACACATGAGGAATGAATGCAAAATGCACTGCCCATATCCTTGAAGCTCTCTAAGCTCCCAAAACATACCATCATGGTCATGTGATAACCCCAAAGGGCTCCACACTCAACATATCATATTTTTTCTTTATTCTTTCTCTGTCTCTCAACTTACATAGAATCCCACCATAAAGAGGCATGACTCTTAAACTTCATGCATGAAAATTTCACCTAATTTTTATTCCTCCATAAACCCATACTCAAAATAATTTCCTATTTGAGCTATCCAATCCACAATTTCTTTGGGATTCAAACTATTATTATAGTAGGGTGTTTCTAATTTCAACTTACTACCAAGCCTTACCATCACTATGAGAAACATCGTCTTAGTTTCATTTTTCTTATCTTCCATCCAAAGCTCTTGAGCTCCTTCTTTCTCATCCTCAATCGCGTATCCACCATGAGTTGCACTTATTTGAGTTGATTCCATTGCATCCAACCTTTCCTACATACCTCTCATCATCTCAAACAAATTTATAACTTGAGGTCTTCTCGGTCTTGTCCCTATTCGAATAACATATCCTCCATGTTTTATCTCTCCTAGGATGCAAACTCATATTTCACAGCTTGCTAATAGACACGGCTAGAGTCTTCTTTACACACCTTCTCCTAATGAGAAAAATATAGCTTTGATATCAATTGGTACATACACAAATCGATGTACCAATCAAGGATAATCATTTCATCTATGATGCTTAGTTTGGACAAACACATCCATTCATAAGAACTAAACTAGTTAAAAATACATAACTCAACATACAAATCCATTCCATTTATTTATATTGAAATAAATCAAGAAAAATAATGCAAGTTTTCAAAAATAGGGCTTGAAATACCTTTTTTGCTAGCATAACACCTCACCAATATCAAGACGAGAAAAAAAATAACAATACCAATTTTATACAAAAATTAGTTTTCTAGTAAAAGACCAATATCATTTTACTATTTAAGGTGGGAATGGTCTAACCCATAGTTTTCTAGTGAAAGACCAAGGCATAAGTGCAAGTGGTACAATCTTTCCATGACATTCCAAGTGATTGATGTGATGTTCAAATCAATGTCATGTTAAATTGTCTTAAGATTGGGAAAAATTTATTGAAGGAAAATTTTCATATGCTAAATGAAAATTATGCTTCTCAATAGCTTAAAGCCATTAAATAAACTAACAAACAATTTAATGAGTTCCTAATATTGTGCAAGCTTTTGTTTTTCATTTTTTGAAAGTTTTCAAAATACAATATACTTTTCTTATAGAAGAGCATGCTCTTTAGTAGTTTTTATTTATGGTCATATACAAGTTTTCTCCACTTTAGTAAGTTTCTTGAAAGTTAATTTTCATCATTGAATATCTTCTTGAATATGGCCAACAACAAAACATTTAGGTGTTGTGGATTTTTTTTTGAATTTTACTAAATTCAATGGGATACCATTAGAGAGGATGTTTTTCAAATCTATTTAGAAGCATTTCAAACCATAAGTGTTATAAAATTTGTTTACAAAAGACTATCAAATTCATAACTAATGCTAATGACCTTTAGTAGAATTGTAAATACTAGTTGATTATAATATTACTTGATTACTCTTATAAAATTATTACCAAAATTATAGAGCTATGCATACATAATCTCCTCTCACTAATTGTTATCCTAAAAAAGCAAAGACTCATTAAAAGAAGATATATATTATAAAATACTATAGAAATTTGAAAGGGTATAGAATAGGCTCACAAATCAAACTTACTATAAGGCATTTTATAGATATTGGATTTAAGAAAGCTAATGATCACATCAAATGGCCCTTCTCTCTTGTCATGTTAAATATTTAGGGTTTGCCCTGAACTTAATTTATTTGATTAAAATGGTGTTCCTAATACTTTAACTTTGTTTACCTTTTAATGATATGCACTTTGAACCATTTTATTATTATGTTTTATTTTACAAAGATGTCTAATTTCCCTAACACTTTACGTGAACTAGTTGCTAAAGGTTTTGGGTATTTTTTAAACTCACGTTGTAATTCAAGGGATTTTTCAAAGAATCTTTCTCCTTGTGAATAACTCCCCTCAACTTGTTAATGGTCATTTTTTGGACAATTCCTTCCTCAACTTAATTAAAGAATAAAATGATATATAAGAAATGATATATATATATATATATATATATGTAATCTCACCTTTAGTTCCAATATTCAATGAAGGAAGACACAAAGCTATAATAAATTCTTCACTCTACTATCCTTGAGAAATTTTCATGGAAATTGATTTAACATGATGCTATAATAAATGCTATGTTTTGGTCAATTTTGTTTTTATTGATTTATAATTGATAATGAATGTTCTATGCATGTTAGTACAGTTCCATAGAATAACTAAAAAGGAAAGCTTGAACATGTACCCATAAGATGGAGGGCATAGAGAAGTAGAGTGAAAAATAAATTTTGGGGTTAGAGTGAGACCTACAATAACATAGAATATAAAATAAACAAAATAATCCTAATGTGGCTACTAGTAGAAGTATAATAAGAAGTGTATAGGATAGAGAAGGAATATGAGCTCATAAGAGAGAAAGAGAATTCGGAGAGGATGTGAATAAGGAAAAGAGTATGCCCAAGAAAAGAGAAGGTGTAGAGATAGATAAATATGATAAAGAGATGGAAGAAAGTGGAAAGGAAGAATATGAATGAGTATATTAGTTAGAAGGTAATTTTAGATCACAACTAGAAGGGAAGATATTATTTGGAGAAGAGAAGAGAAGTCTTTTAAAGAAGTTATGTTAAGTCATAGAATTAAAACAAGTTCAGGTTCTAGTGTATTAGATGTAGCATGCATGAATCATTCACTTCAAGGGTACACATCCCCTTGTGCCTAATTTATCACTAGAAAGAAGAAAAAGTGTAGAATTTAGTAGAGACAATAACTTATTTGACTTTATTATAGATAAATCTAGGAAGAATATTATAGATACCAAGAAAGTGTTGGATATGAAGAAACCACTTGAGGTAGGATTTCAAGTTTCACCAAATCATACGACATTGCCCAAGTCAAGTCCACCACCATGACTGGTTTCAAGTGTGAACACATGGGGCATGGCTCTCAATGCATGGTGTTTTTTCATGTTGACACCATATGATGGGTCTACCAACCCTGAGCAGTATTTTTTAACTTATGAAATGATGTGGCATATTAATTACAGATGATATAAAAAAGTGAAAACTCATATGAGCCCTAACAAGAAGAGTTATGGATTTTATACAAAAGAGATGCTACTAAACTAAGATTTTAAGATGTAAAAGACCAATTGATAGGAGAATTTAAAGTAAATAAGCATGTCAGTCAAAAAATCCAATAACTAAAAGAGTTTCAGTAAAAATTAGGTGAATCAATGTGGGATTATGACCGAATATTTTCTAATGTAATAAATAGGGTAGACTTTCTATTTTAGGAAAAGATAACATCATATGGTTTGTATAAGGCCTAGGATTGTAGATTAGGTTTGCCATTTTTCATACACAGTTCACTAATAAGGCAAATGCTCAAGAAACTATGCTTCATGTGGAACATATAGAGGATTATGGAGATATCCCAAAAACTACTGACCGAAAACTAATGCAAAGATAGATGTTGTATTACATAAAATGGATGAACTACATGAAAGTAACAGGACTAAGCTAGGCCTTTAGTGCATGGAATGTGGCTAAGAGGGGCACCATCAAAATGACTACCCAAAAGTTAAGATGAAATTATATGAAATCTCTGTGTAGTATGAGATATGACTACAAAATGTCATTTATTACAATAATACATTCAACAAACTTAGAATATGTACTGTAACTTTTATAAGTCTCACAATCATAATGACAATAATTTTGAGCACTCCAAGAATTGAAGGAAGACATCACCAAGAAAGTCTTTACAATCACAACACAAGAGATTCCCTCTACAAAGCCATGAATCCTAAGCCCAGACATAGACAAGACTTTTGCAACATAGACTATTCTTGAATGGGTGCCAACCTCACCTCAATATCAACCATAGGATCTTGTAGGTTGGATGCCATATGATCCTTAGTCTCTGTAGAACTAGGTGCAATGGACTCCCCCATATTTACAGTATCAACAACCATAAAAATCTAAATCACCTCAACAACAACAATCAAGATGGGATCCATCTTCTCTTCAAAGAATATATAGGGGATATGATGGACAACAACAACATGGTTGGGGTTCTCCTCAAAGGTAAGAAGGATATGAAGGTATATAGTAATTAGGATGGTGATTCCAATAAAGATAAGGTAGATATAGAGGAGGCTATCGAGTGGATATCAAGGAGGAAATTTTAGATAAGATGAATAATCGGGGCGTCCACCAATTATATGCTATTTGTGTAAGGAATAAAATTGCTTTGAGTGAAATTTCACAAATAATCCTCAAAGGCAAATGTATTATGTATATTGCATAGTTTCAAAAAAACAACACACTAAAGACTACCCAAATTTATAAAAGTAGAGAAAAGAAAAGCTTGTGCTTAATGTAAACATGATCAATTCGTACCCCAAGGATCCTACATTTATACAAGTAGTTACATGACATAAACATACAAAGTAGGGATTAAATCCTTTAGAAATTCTATAGGATCAAATAATAAAAAGGGCCTAGTAAGATAAATACCCTGACCCTATGACATAAAGGGGTTTGATGTACTAAGTAACTCAAGTTTTCTAAAACATTCAACATGTTACATCAGAGGGCGATGATACAACCATTGATGCACAGATGTATGGGAAAATTTTACACATCATGAGATATGATGGAGCAGTTATTACCTTGACCAATATTCTCAAAATTATAATTACTTTTCAAAATGAAGATATATCTCAAAATTTGAAAAATCTCCTTTATAAGTTGTTGGAATGTGTATAGAGCGATCTACAAATATTGAAAAGGTAGTATGGTATTTAAAGACTAAAAAGCCTTATGATGTTGAATCCTATATGGATATTGAATTATTAGGATAAAATTATTGAATGTTGTGTTTGATTTTGGAAGCACAACCAATATGATTTATTGATCTACATGGGAAGTTATTGGCCAACCAATGCTTAGTTATAGTCTAGTAATGATAAGCCTTACAAATAATGGTAGGGTAGAACCTATTATTGATTGAAGGATATGGAAATCAATGTTAATGATATGATTTTGTGAGGATATTTTGAAGTAATTAATATCAATACTTATGAGACACACTACTCTACATTGATTAGCAAGAAATGGGCTTATGATGGTGAGATGACCATTAATACAATGCACAATTAGCTGGAGGCACACCAAGGGGATAAAATTTTCATTATAAATTTGAATAAAACTAAGAATAAACCACATATCATACCTAAATAGTCATATTCACCTTTCACCTATGGATATTATATTTGGTTCAAGATGGGCATAAAATCCAACCATGTGTCAACCATAGCACACTACAAACTACATATTTTTATTTTTTCTATCTAGAAATAAAACCTCAATAAAAGTCACAACAAAATGAACATCTATTTTCTAGACCTATGATAATGAAGGCACAAGTACTATAGCTATGAAAAGAAGACTGTAAGTCACCATCTATACGATCACCAACTAGGTTTGAAGTGGATTTATTGTACAAAGTATTAGTCCTCCTATCTTTGGACCTCTTCTTCACCCTTACTGTACCCATACTTATATATGTTGAGTTTTATTTGAGAAGGACATCACCATAATAATATTATTCATATTCACATAACCAAGCCATTGCTTGCTTCATATTATAGGAGTATCCAATTTAGATTAATCACACATCATTTCATGCTTGCAAGTTTGAGGTTGTGAGATATACATAATTGTCTCAAGATATACATCTTCGACTCCATTAGTGGAGACCTTCTCACTTGAGGATTTAATATCATCTAGTGGGTTTCACTTTTCTACATTTTTCATTCTGCAACCCTTCTTAAATTGTCATGTCTTACTGTATTTCTAACACTTCTTCAAGGATCTATTCAATGTCTTGGATATTCCTCTAAGCTTTGAGTGTTTATCCTTTATATTCAATTTTCCTCTTTCTTTAGAGAAATATTGCATGGTCATGGCATTGCTAGTCTAATAATTTTCCACATAATTTCACCTAATCTTCTCTAATAATAAGATTGTGATTACATCTTATTATTTTAACTCTGATGTAGTACTAGTGATTTCCATCACTAGATTATCCCACAAGTCTAGAAAAAACCATGAAAACATGATACACCTTTATTCATCATTGATGTTAACATCTATTGGAGATTAAACTTATTTGGGTTCACATTTTATAATTCATTTAGGTTAATTTAGCTCATCCTAAGTCTATATTTTATTTATGCATATCTTATTATAATAAATTTACTTTATCTTGGATTTATGAGGCATCTCTCACCTCTTTTGACGTTTAGTAGGATTCTTAGAGTTACTTTCACAAGTAAATCCTCCCCACACATGTCACACACTCCCCTTTACCTTTTTGGGAATAATACATTTGGAACACACTAAGAAGGCCTCTAAAGGTCATGATGAAATTCTTAGTAACTCCATCTTCCTTCCTTTTGCTCTATTTAAAGATCTCTCTCCTCATTTCTTCTAGACTTATCTTATCTTTGAAGCTCTCTCTTCTTTTTTATTATTCTTAATCTAAGATTTTATTGTAAGGATTATTTTTTGGAAAGGATTTTTAATATTCACGTGAGTTTTATTTTGAATAGTTATGTTTCCCACTTTAAAACTCTTGGCTCAATCTAATGGTTCACGTGCTTACTCTTGTGAGGTAACATTGTTTTAATTTATGCATTATTTTTTAAATTATTCAATAATTATCTATGATATCTTGAAATAATTCATAATATGATATTAGAGTTACGTTTTGTTTAACATTTATTATTAAGGTTTGTGCAAGTTTGAAAAAGGAAAAATAAGTATTTTTTTTCTCTAACATTTTTTGCAGGCTAAATCAAGTGTTATTTTATTTTTGTTATGGCTTTACTCTTTCAATATATTTATAATATTGATTAATGGATTTTTTAGATATTCATTTCATTATCTTGTTATTTATTGATATAATAAGAACTCAATCCTTTATTCAAACATTTTGCTTTTGGTTCTATTTATGGACTGGAATTTTTTTTTATAAGTGGAGTTATGTGTTCTAACCATTTGGTTGTTTTGTTTTCATTAAATGCATTTTTTTGCTTTGGTATTTTTTTTGATATAAAAAAATTAGATTTGACTTAATTATTTCAACACCTAAATCTATTTATTTGGTGAGATGTCACTTTTTATATTTCTTCATTATTCTAATATTTGGTGTATTTCTCTTACAAGCTCATTGTTTTTGCACCATTTTGCTTATTCTGTAGCTCCAATTTTTTTTATGCCAAGTTACTCTTGATTTAGTGTTATGATTAATGTGAACAATTATTATTTTTGGTGTGTTCCCCTTTGTGACTTATTCTCTTTGATAGATTTGTTTGCTACCCAACCATGTCACCTACACCTAACTACTGTGCCTTTCTTTTCCCTCTGCATCCTATTTGTTCCTCACTGCATATTTTTTAGTTGTAGCTTATTCCATCAAATTAGTTATCTAGGAAATTTCCTCTATGGAAGCTTATTTCATATTATAACCTTATTATTTCCTGACTTAGACATTTTAATTTGTTTTTGTTCTAGCTACGCCCTCCTACATTAACCTTTCTTGTTGTGTGACATCTTGCTAATGTGTGCTTTATTTTTTGTGCTAATGCACTGCACTTTATTTAAATAATGCTTTATTATTACAACTTAATTACAAGTGGTGTATTAAGATGGGTATAGGGTTTTTTTTTCAATGGTTTTTAAAGTTTTAGAAATTCATTTTTCTTTAATAATGCACCTCCTTTTATCTTTCCTTTTTTAATTCCTTTTATCTTGTAGTTGTCATGTTTTTTTTGTCTTTTGGAATTTTATACTAGTGTGGCATAATATAATTTATGCTTGTTCTTTTTTAATTCATAGAAGAAAAAATATACATTAAAGTGGCATAATGTTTCCTTCTTATCTTTTATGAAATCTTGGAAAGATTTCATAATTCTAACAATACATAATATTATTTTTAACACTTGGAAACAAATTAAGTCTTATACAAATTAAATTATCTTTATCTATGTTTCTTTAGTTTTAAAAATACTAAGTGAGAGTGGAGAGAGATGTATGAAGCACTAGATATCTACAAGATTTTAGGGTTTCCCCATCCATCACATTGCCAATCTATCTTTGATCTAATCAGGATTATTTATGTTTCAATCGTACATTTATTGCACTGAATCAAGTTGGCCTTTCATGTTTTGGGTGGTATTACCTTACCTTTATTAAATGTCCATTGACACCATTTATACATAATTTGATGTAGGGATTACTGATGGGAGCCTACAAATTAATGACACTAAAAAAAGATCTAAAGTTTGTCCTGAAGGTCTACCATGAGGTATTGAATCTGACCCTGATACTCCTTTACTAGATGTAGTTTTGGATTCACCAGAGTTTAATAAAGCCTATAATTATTTTGAAAATTTTACCTTGGTTTCTTATTTTGTGGGTTGAGTTCCTCTGAAGAACCTATTAAATTAGTGGGTTCACAACCATTATCAAGGCCATGGGGTGAAACTAGAAGGAGTTCAAAACCTCACTAAGGGTTTCTTCCTGTTTCATTTCACAAACCCTAAACATTACAAAGCTATTGTTAATCATGGACCCTAGTTTATTCTAAAAAATTTATTTGTTTTCTCCCATTGGAAGTTAGAATTTCAAGTCTTAGAACAAGCTAAACTTAAAATCCCAGTGTGGGTAGAATTTCTAGGTTTACCTCTTCCTCTATGGAATTTTGTTAACTAGTTTATCAAGCTTCTGGGCCAATTTATCTACCATGAACAACTAAATTTTTGTACAATATGTCCTTAAATAAGGGTTTGTGTGGAAATAGACCTTACCAAAGACCTCAAAGAGTCCATTGATATTCAATTTAGTAATAATAATTTCACATAGCATGTACTTTATATCAACCTCCTGAACACTTTTTTATGGTACCAGGCTTTGACAATATGATTAGAGATTTCCATCTAATGGTCCCCACTCCTTATGTTTTTCAAGAAAAAAGTGGTTCTGATTCAAAACCCTAGAATTATGATGGGTGGATAATAGTCTGTAATAGGAAGAATAATGTAGTCTATGGAAATGCCAAACCTTAGCTAGTTATATACTGACCTAAAGGGGGCCAAGCTCCTCATTCTCTACTATTAAAGTTCCTATTCCCATGTAAGTTAAAACTTCACCTCTTATATCCTATTATCCTCAAGTGGTCACCCATTTGTTGCTTCCCCCTCTCTTGCTCCTATAGATCCATCCTCATAGCCCCCTTCAAGGTTAAATGATTCATATTTAGAGCTTGGTCTTGTGACCCTAAACCATAAGGACATTATGTGGTGCTCACATAGTCCCTAAACCTCTATAGATGAGTATTACATGCCAAAAAAATGTAACCTTTAAAACTTGGAGACTATGATATTCCTAGCTCAATTTTCAATCAGTTTGAAGCCCTCTCAGGTCTTACAGAGGGAAATGATATGAACCTTGATGATTCTTAATGATACTTTATTATTATAATGTTAGAGGGCTCACTCATATGACATGTAAGTATACTATCAGGAATAATTGTCATCATTTTTCCAAAATGAAATTTTTTTGCATGGAAAAAGTCAAAATTTCTATTTTTTTGCTTCATTCTACTACTCACACTATCTGGCCTAAGGCCCTTTGTCAAGCCACCTATCATGAGCCTAGATGTGGGGGGTTTGTCACCCTTTTGTCACCTGAGTTATCTCAAAATATTATTTCCTAGGGTTATGAACCCACCCATCGAGTGGTCTAGAATCTATTCAACTTTGGTAATCACATTATTGGCATGGTCAACTTGTATGTCTCTAATGATGCTGTGGAACACACCTTACTCTAGAAATGGTTCCAAAAATATCTTCTGGATGCACATTGGATTCTCTATGGTAAATTCAACATGATTGAGACTGATAAAGACAATGAAGGATGTCTCCCCATGAGATGGTGTGCATGAGAATGGGAGGCATGGTTTTACATGTGAAATAAACTTGGGGTTCTTGATCCCCACCATCATGGGAGGAGAGAATCAAATTATACTTGGTTCACATGGTATAATTTTAATCTAGGAGAAGATTGATTTCTTAAGTGTCTTGACTACCTTACTAGTAGAAAAAAACTTTTCTTGTTCACTCTTGTTCATGATCAACCTATTTCTATGATCTCAAATACTTTCTTTTCTGACCATCACCATATTTGCTTTTGTATTGAGTGGACTACCTCCCAAGTTAAATCCCATAATTATAATTTTTAAATAAATACTACCCATCTCAAACATGAGTAAACTATTAGACAGATCATTAGAATTTAGAATGTGGCTCTTATACCCACAATGACACTAGCTGGATTGAGTGGTGGGCTGATGTAATAGCCCACACCAGCTCTTTTCTCTAGATTTATTAAAAAAAAGTAGCACTCTTTAGGTAGAATATTCATAATGATACAAATCATAAATACTTTACGGTTTTAAATTAATCATAATTTGTACCTTTAAGTCCTTATTTATAGACTCAAGATGCTATGTGGAGACATAAGCTCCAGTTGATTGAATCTTACAAGGCTATATAACCACAACTTAGAGCAAAGATGCATTGGTTGAAAGTTAGAGACAATGTGGCCAAATAATTTTTCTCTCTCCTTCATTCAAGATAAGATGTAGATAAAATTAAATCTTTATATGCACTAAAAATAGGTTTAATAAATTACCTGACATCTTATAATTATATTTTGTGCATCACTATCTTGGAGAGTTTGTTGTGCAACCCTCCTCCCTTGCTCATGAAGCTACTCTCTCTCAATGCATTGAAGTGGTCCCCTATAAGATATCAAAAACTCAGAGATTTGTTTGTGATAAGCCCCTCAACTTCAGTGACCTTAAGAAAGCTATCATGTAGATGGCTTTTGACAAGGCCCTAATAGTTGATGGGTTTCCCTATGAATTTTATCAAACCCTTTGATATATGATTGGACATGATCTTCATAAAGCATAGTTTGAAGCTCTTTTGTCCAACTCTTTGGGCCATCTCATTAATAAAGGTAACATCAAATTCATTACTAAGGCTGATAACCCTAAGGTAATTACCAATTAGAGGCTAATCACCTTGCTTAATGTATCATACAAAATCATAGCTACATCTTTAGCCTTCAGGATCAAGCATTTGCTCCCCTTAATTGTGACAAGTGAAAAACATGGTTTATTCAACATAGATACATTTTGGATAATGTTATTATTGTCAAGGAAGGTATGGAATGGTCTAGGATATCCAACCAAAAGGTGCTATTCATCAATATTTATTTTGAGAGAGCTTATGATTATATTGAATGGAATTTTATCATAACTATACTTCAAGCTCTCAAATTTGGTCCTAGGTTTGTTCACAGTATTAATATGTTATTTTAGGATGTTAGGGATTGTATTAATATTAATGGATCTTAATCCCAACACTTTTAGCTTCATGAATATATCAGACATAGGTGACCCCTTGCACTTTCCCTTCATGTTTTGGCTATTGAGAGCTTCAACTATCTTTTAGATAGCCATGATTTTAGGGGTTTGGTGAAGGGTATTTATATCCCTAACGTAGACTATTAGTTGATCAGTGGGAACTTTTCTAATGATTCCTTCCTCATTCTTTAGGAAGATGAGGACTATGTTAAATATGTTATGGAATGTCTTAACATTTTCTACCTTGCTTTTGTGTCTTCCATTCAATGGAAAAAGCCTCAATGCTATCTCTAGTCCCTTTCACCCAAACCTTCTTGGTTGGAGGGATAGAAGTGGAAATGGATCCTTCTTAGAGTTCATTTTAAATTCTTATACATTCCATTTGGTTTTAGAGCCTTGCCTATAGAGTTGCAGTCCTATGTGGTTTAAAGAGTTGAGAAAAAAAATCTCCTTCGAGATCACCAAACCATTGACTATGGTTAGAAAGTTTCATATATATTATTAGTCTTGTTGGGATCCTTCCAATGCCTCTTATGCAAAGTTGGAAAATATCCTAATAGAATTTCTCTAGGCCACCATGATTTTCACTCAGTCTATTTGGCTATTTGTTATTTCCTTAATAAAGCTAGTGGGCTTGGGCTCATTGATATTAATATTCAAAGGCTTTCTTTTGGTGTTAAATGGATCATCAAAATATTAGAAGGGGATAAGTCATAGAAGATCTTATTGATGTGATATATCTCTCAAGGTTACCCACTTGGTAGAAAGGTCTGGTAAAGGATTGGTTTGCACAATGTTCTCATTGCCCATGTGCTAGTTAAGATAGGGGGAATGTTTGTCATTCAAAGCATAT
The DNA here is from genome assembly GCA_037957365.1 of Torreya grandis. Classification (NCBI taxonomy): domain Eukaryota; kingdom Viridiplantae; phylum Streptophyta; class Pinopsida; order Cupressales; family Taxaceae; genus Torreya; species Torreya grandis. The sequence continues at coordinate 528,749 of JARHVA010005881.1, forward strand.
GGAAGGCCTGGGAAAAACTCAAACCTTAACTTGTTGTTGAGGGGAAGGGTTTATAAATACTCTTTCTCATAATTCTCAATCCCTATAGTGGTTTCCAACATTGATTTTACACAATGTCTCTTTTGCCATAGTCCCTTAGGTCAAAACCCTGAGACTATTTAAAAAAGTGTTAAGAGTATGAAGTCACTATTCAAAAACACTATTCATGAGTCACTATTCATGAGTAATATTTATAGGTAATATGCATGGTGATGTGGCATGATGAGGTGGCATTAAAGTGACATGAAGGTTCATGATATAGAATGGTCTATGTAGGATTCCACATGTGATAAAATCTATGTGATGGAGTGGGGCATACTATATGTAATTATAAATGCATCATGTCTATAATTCAATCCTAACTTGGAGAAGATAGATCATACCATACACTTTTTATTGGGGACACATTAGATAATTGGGAACATGACCAATATGGGTATCCACTAGACCCAATTAGGGGATCTCTTATCATAATACACAATGCTAGGGAGGGTTCCAAATCCTCTTGTCAAGCACAATCACACAATAACCCTATATAGGTCCTATATTTTCATATCTCACTAAAATAATAATAATAAATTAAAGTCTAATCTAGTGCTCACCAAATCTTGTGGCATAAAGTGGGGGTAAGAAACAATAAAAGTAAACATGCATAAAAGACATATACTCATGTCAATGCATACATAACCTAATGTATGAAAAAGAAGTACAAATGCATATATATCTACTCTTATAAAGGAGGAACAAAGTTAGGAATACTTACCTTTGAAGATAAACCCATCGAGCCTCAATCTCTTCCTTGGCCAAGGTGCTTCATAAGAGGTTGTTATGGTATGTAAGGATGACAAGGATAAATTATATCTAGGCTATAAAACCTATCAATGCATCCACAAAATTTATCCACAAGACAAGATAAATATCTCCAAAAAAAGTATGAAATCCTAAGATTTTTCCTCAAGTATAATGGTGTATAAGCAGATGCACAATAGCTCTTAGTTCTTCTTCTCTTCTCTAAATAATGGTGAAATGAACTTGTATATATAAGTGGATTTAAACCAAAGTCCTTCTAAAATTTTTAGCCAACAGGGTCAATCCAATTGATCTAGCATAGTTACAGACAAGAATTGACTAGGTCATGGGCTAGGTTGGCCAAATCCTGACCTAGACCCTAAGTGAATTTTACCCAAAACTATACAGGGTTGACCCAATCAACCTAGTATAGTGAATAGCCAAAATGGGGTTAAACTTAGGAAAAAGGGGGAAAAAAGGTAGGAAATGATTGAAGAGTGTGCAATAGAGAAGAACAAGCTTTGGGATAAGGATTTCAAGTGATAAGTGTGTAGATAACAAGTGGAAAAAGGGATAAATTTTTTGTGAAGCGCCAATGGTCTGCCCACCCCTTTCCTGGTGCACCCCTTAAGGTGTGCACTCATAGAGATTGAGAATTTATGGGTTCTTGCAAGATAAAGAACATCAATAATCAATAAAATCTTGAAAATATTATGTGTATACATATGCCCCACTTGAAGCTCATCATGTGTCATGTGAGTGCAACATGGGATGGTGCTTCAAGAATAAAACATGATAACACATAACACTGATGCTAAGTAAAGTGCAATAAAGAACACATAAGATAAATGAAAGGACATAATTGAAAAACACATACCTTTACTTACCTTAGTACTGTAGATAAATAAATAGACTGAAAGAGAAGTGAAGGTGTCTAATGTGAAGAACATTAGGGGAACTTATAGAGATTAGTGCAAAAAATAGCCAAAAATCAATTTTTTTAAAATATAGGCATATAGTCGTGGAAAGGATTATCTATGATGTCATGATTCTAGAACATTTTATGATTTAAAAAATGGGTTATTAAAAACAAAGATATGAGCAAAACAAGGAATCTATCAAAAAATATTTGAGAGGTAAAGAATTATGAAAAGTAAGTTTAAATAGGGTGAAAGGGAAGTAATTTTTTATTGTTGACTTGTGAGAAAAAAATAGAGAGCTTTGAGAGACCAAACAAGAGGCAATAGAGCAAGGATGGCAAGGAGATAGTAGGCAAGATGAGAGGGATGCCCAACGGTGGCAATGGGTGCAACACTAGTAGGCAATTGAGAATTTCAAACTTGTTTTTGAATATTTTATTGAATTTAAGTGTTTTATAGAATTTTGTAATTTAGAGAAATTCTAGGAACTGAAATGAACCCAATTTTTTTTTAAGGGTAGTAAAAACCAAATAGGGAAATGAGTTTAAAGGGATTAGAGTAACAACTATCAAAAGGCATTTATTACTAGAAATGAAATGGGTCAGCAAGTAGAACCAACTAGGACGACCCATTCGACCTAGTAGGCTGAAAATTTGTTAAATCCACACTATCGACTTAGTAGGTATGAGCTAACTTGTTTTTTCATGCTGATGACTTGGTACTTAACTTCTAACTTAGTACTAAGGGGGGAAAAAGTAAAGGGTTAACTTAGTTTTTTAAGTTAACCCAGTCAAAATGAAGAAAATTTGGTCAACCTCATGTTTGATTAATTGACCAAAATAGTACAAAAATGCATGAAAGAGGTTGAAATAGTGCTAGAAAGGCCCAAAAATGGTCGACTGAATACTAAAATGGCTGAGTAGGTTAAAAATATGTCAAATTGGTCAAAATTGGATAGATTAAGGTAAATTAGGCTTACTTTTGTTAAAATTTGAAAATAATGTATTTTATTTATAAAGGACATGGAGGATCTAATACATCTTTTGTTATTTTATGATTGTAGGGGCATCTAAGATTTTGGCACTTGGTAGATGCAGCATGGATCCCAGACCTCTTGGAGTGATTTACAACTGAGGATCGATAGAGATTGGTTATGTTAGGTCTAGGAAGGATTATAGATATGTGTAGAGTCCCATTGAGTTCAGATCTAATAGTCATGTTCTTAAGAGCTTGGAAATGATTGACTAATACATTTAGATAGGATGTGGATGAGGATACCATTGAGGTGGGTATCACCCTAGAGGACATCCATGCAATACTTGGAATACCAATTGGAGGAATGCCCATGGTCATACGAGTACCATATGGATAGGAGGAGAGGAGGGCCTTAACCATCTGGGCAATGGGCTCAGAGAGGATATATCTTAGGCTGAGAGTTAGCCTATTTGATGTTTATACATCTCAAATTTTGGATATTTGAAAGGAAATTATAGGACATGTGATAACATGAGTGCTATGTCACAAGTCGAATGGCAAGGTACCACTATATGTGATAACATTTTGACAAACTATATTGGAGCATGGGGTATTGTATGATTAAAGTTCTATCATTTGGGTCCAACTTATGCATGACATTTTATCCAAAGGATAAAAGTCTATGAGGCTAATTATTTTGTTGAGTTCATGGATATATGAGAGGTTTGTGAAGTATCGGCCAACTGGGTTACCCCATGTGGTCAATGATCAGTTGCCTCAGGTGTGGAGGTGGTGGAATGATCATGTAACATGGGTCATGCCCCACATACCAACACTATAGATGGTCAGATGAGTAGACATTATGTGGAGATTGTATGGGCACATTTCTATAGTATGGCTGAGTTGGGAGATAGTGGCACCAATAATGGCATGAACATAGATTATAGGCCACTATACCTAGTGGATAGAGTTGCATCTCGTGGCACACATACCAAGATAGATGGGACTCTCTCACTTAGTAGTTCCAATAGTGGTGCCCACATTTTAGGCTAGACATGTGAGAGAGCTGAGGGGAAGAGGAGGATTAGGGCCACTACTTGTTAGGCTAGTGATCAAACCATAACATGAGAGACTATGGACTAGTCGAGAATGATAGGCAATAGATAAAGAGGAGATGGACGAGGATGCATGAATGCCAAAGGAACCATAATTGACGCCCTAATAGGAGAAGTGATGACTACCTCAGTCATACTATTGATGGAGACACTAGTAATAGGAGAGAGAAGAGATAGTGGTCTCTTAAATGACCCATTAGGTGGGCCAGGATAAAGTTGGGCAATAAAGGTACCACTCAGGCATATCTTGAGATGGGTACAAATGGTGACCCTAGGATTTGCTACTCAGAGGATGCGTAGATGGTGAGATGGTAGTAAGAAACACACAGATAGGTAATATATAAATGGTTGAAATTTACTTAAGTTTATTTAAGATAGATTATAGATAGATAGATTTTTGAGATATATTTGTGATCTGATATCTATCTATTTTGATTTTTGTAAATCTTTTAGAGGAAGAGACCAAATGGGGATCCTGAGTGATGGGAACACTCCATGAGATATTTGACAAGGCACTAACACCATATAACCCAATGACATTGGAGGATCTTGATATAGTGTTTGCCCTAGGGAGTTGGTTTAGAGTGGCAGGAGAGGCTGTAAGGTGAGTATGGGCATGCAGGGAGGAGCCATAGCTACCATCAAGGGTGGGAGTAGGAGGGGAACATGTATGGTAGACCTTGGCTCAGAAGAGAGTTGTGCGTATGGCTACCATGACCCAACTAGAATAGGTACACACTTAGTGTAGATATAGGCTCAGGTGGTCAACCTATAATGATAGGTGATAGATTGAGATCTCAAACAACCTCTTTACAATGTAATATTTAGATGGGATAATCTGAGGCATCTATGGGTAGTGTGGCTAGGCTACAAGATAAATAGGATAGAGCCTAATCATAGAGCTAAGATTATTTTGTATTTTATATGAACACATGATATATATATATATATATATATATATATATATATATATATATATATATATATATATATATATATATATATATATATATATATGTATATCTTATTTTGATAGTTAGATATTGATCTTATATGTTTGTATGATGGCTCTATTTGTGGATGCTTTGATATATTTCTTTTTAGAACATGTATTTAGCTATTGTTATATATGTTATAGGAAATACATGAGTTGTGGTTTCTTTTCTAGCATTATGAAAGACAGATGTATGTTTAAAAAGAAATAGGCAAAAAAGGTTTAGTAAAATATAATCAATCAAAAAGAAATGTACTATGCACTATTTCACATTGGGAAATGTGTAATAACAAAAAAAATGACTAAGTATAATAAACCAAAGGGATGGTAAACAAGATGGAAAAAAGTTTGTTTTTAAACCAAAAGAAAGATTGGCACCAAATTAAAATAAGTAGAATCATACTAAATCACACTGGAAAGTATGAAAATAAATGAAATAAAATGGAAAGCATGTGAAAAAGAAATGATATAAAAAAAAAAATCAATTAATCATACTAAATCATGTTGGGAAATATAAAAAAAATTTTTTTTGGCAAAATTGGTCTTAAATTTATCACACTAATTCAAGCTGGAAATTATGAAAAATTCAAGAAATAGTTGAATTCTTACATGCAATTAAAAAATAAGAAGATAAAAATGAAAGAGTAATGAAGTAATAATAAAACATACTAAATCAAGTTTGGAAACAAGTCAATGATGTGTAACTTCATGATAAATCACATCTTATCTAATATTTGACACTTAATTTTTTTTGTGACTTAGATTATTGGAAAATTTTGTGAGGAAGGCCAGGTTCTATCCATGGTCTTATACTACAACTCACAAATGGAACACTAATGAGGTGGAATAATGAGAAAATATGGTAAAAAGGGATGTTGGTAATAGGAATGTAAAATTGTGTTAATTTGTGAGGAAGGCCAGGTCCTATCCATGGTCTTACAATGCAACTTATAAATGGAATCTCTAGGGGAGTGATTAGTGAAAAAAATAATATTTCTCAAGAAGAAATATGAGGAATGTAGGGAATGAAAGAATGAATGTAAAAATCATAATTTAGGTGCCTTATGAGAATACCTTAGGAGACAGGAGGCATACTAAGGACATGATAAGACACTAAGTGACTATTGACCATCAATGTATAAAGGAAACCTATTTTCTATAGACACAAAGCTATGTAGGAAAATATACATGATAATAAGATCAACTCATGAAGGTAGATTGGTACAAAAAAAGTAAAATGGACCTACCTTCCCATGATGTGTTCCCCATTCCTCAGGATCCCTTATAGAGCCATTAGTTTACTATGAATATTAGTTACTTGCATGAGAAAGGAGGTATCACTAAAAGATTTTTTTTATTATCCTTTTCTAATATATTGGCCTGCCACACCTAATGGACCTCAGATCTATCATTAGGCCAACTATGGAGTTTGAGCTTCAAGTAGAAGAAGGAGATGTGCTTTGAATCATGTCTTTTAGTGTGATTTGAATTTTAAGAAATTTTAAATGTTTTACCTTTTGTATCATTACCTTTTATTTCAATGATTTGGATTTTGAATGTTTTAAAGGCTTTTTTTAAAAATATTTCTCCTTCATATGGACTTGGAATGACCAATCATGAGAGATAGAGTGATACACATGAATCAGCTTTAGGCTTAGGCTAAAGGAAGCTAAGTGACCAAAGACGAGACTAACTAGAACACTTAGGCTTAAAAATAAACCAACATGTTATCTCAAGTCTCAACCATGTATATGCTTAGTTTGTGAGAAGGGAATAAAGGGAATAAAGGAGATCTAAAGTGAACTGGTGAAAGGAGATTATAATGAGACTAATTGTTTGCTAACTAATCACATGGTAAATAAGTAATGACTAAGGGAAATAAGATTTATAAAACCAAGTCATATTGACAATTATCTGTGTTTATAAAGATAAGAAAGAAAACAATCATGGAAAGCGAACAAGGGAATTTTAAGAAAGAAACTTAATAAGAAAGAGAAAGAAATGATAAAGAAGGCATCCATAAGAAATAATAAATGACATTATAAGCAAATAGAAAGTGCAAAAACAAAGTCACCATGTAAAATAAGAATTTGACACAATGTCAAATGATCTAACAAATAGATAAATATAAAGTTGGAGCACACATTCAATCCAAATGAAAATGTAAAGAACATCATGCATGTGTTCATAAGTACTGAAAGATTTTCTCACACACATTATCTAGAACATTTGATAAGTCTCTATGAAGTTGGAGGTGAACTGTAGCTAATGTCTCATCTATCTTCAGTGAAAACTAGGAAAATACTTCATGTCTAATCTCCTCAATAAAAAAGGTAAGAATGCTTGATGGATCATGCTGAGGAAGACTATTAGGCAAGGGCTACTCATAAAGAGAGTGGAATCTGCAAGAGATGAAGGGATCACTGATGGGGAAGGATCCACATGTGATGGACTCATAGGGGGAGAAGAATCCATAGGTGAGGGAAGGTCCACGAGTGGAGAGGTAGGGGTGAAGAAGGGACCGTAGAAGGGGATGGTATTGGGATCATTCATATCTAAAGTTGTTTTTAATTAGTTTGATTTATTTAATTTTAGTTGTTTGGGTTATTATACCTACCAGTTGGTTTTATAACCAACTTATTATTCCATAAACCTTTATAGCTTGCCTATTTTACAAAAATAACATATGTTTTTACATTGCATTTCCTGAATATTTTTCTATATCTATTCCTCCATTTGTCTTAGCCAATAGTGGTATAAGAGCAAAATTTTTTGAAACGGAAGAGTGAATAAATTTGTAGATCAAGATTGCTCACAGAAGAAAAATTATAGATGCTATGAAAAATTATCAATCATTTTTGTCTTCATTTGTTGCAATCTTTGGCGAGGGTGTTTTTTTGGTACGGTTGCATACATAAGCCTAACACAAATCAACCAGGTAATTTTTTATTATTTAGTTTTTTTATTACACCTATACGGTGACACTAAGACAATGTGGCTGGTAAAATAAATTAATTAATTATCACACTGATAATTTTAAATCTGTACGATGATGATCTTGAAGTTAGAAAAAGAGCAAAATTTTGTATGATGGCATTGTTGACCAAATTTGACTTTTGGTCAAATTTCGGCACCCTTAGGTTTTTTTTTTGATTTTAAACATTTGAAGGGGTAATAATATGTTTTCATATTAATTATACTTGTTGAATGATGTAATTTAAGGTCACATTAGCTTTAGTCTCGGTTACATTAGTCATTTTGTCCATTAGGAGTCATTTTTTGAGATTTTAGGGGTCATTAAAGCATTTGGCATGGTTACCAAGGTGCCTAGGTGTCCCAAATTCATGGAAAAACATCAAAGAAGTTATTTTATGTGTTAGGGATGTCAATTACCTCTGAATTTTATAGGTTGTTCAACTGAAATTGTAGAAATCAACTAAAAAAGAAGAAAAATGGCACTTGTATGGATTTTTGGGAAGTGTGCCATGTGGGGATGATCATGGGGGGTATCATCATATTTATAACACTCACCTCCATGATTAATTTTACCTTTAATAGTCATTTGGATGCCAAAAAAATTTTACACATTTTTTTCTCTTATTGGCAAACTGGAGTGACACTCAGGTTTTTGCTCAGTACATGAAGCGCATGTAGTTTTAGACAAAATTATTTTGAGAGGTTGTTTTAAAATCCAATACATAAATTTTAATATAAGTAAATTGAGAAATGAAAATTTTTATTTATGAATAATTACTAACAAGTTGACTGTAAAGATTTGATAGTTATTTAGTGAACCCTATGGGTTTTGCTCCATTTCTACCAAATACATATAAACCAGTTATTGGTGTTGGCTATAGAGGATGTTGGATTCCTTATTAGATGGTATCCATTATTTTTTGGATGATTCATGATGTTTTGATGAGAAAAATTGGTCTATCATGCAAGGAGATACCATCAAGTGTAGTTCTAGTTGAGATGTCTCTTATTTGCTAAGTTTTTCCATTGTAGAGGTTTCATACAACTGGAAAAAAGTGTTTCATAAGTATCTAAGTAAATTCACTACCTCCTCTCATGTTTTATCTCACTTTTATATTCTTTGAGTAGTTTGTAAGCTCTTATTGCTCTATTTGCCAACTTCATGCCTAGTTTCAGTTGAATTCCATACATAAGCTTGTTCTCCCTATGTATGAAGTGGCAGTGGAGGTGTTTTGGATCTTTCAAGACTTTAGAGGTTGAGTGAAGTTTCATTTTCATGATAAAGCGGGTATAAAACTAACCATGTTTTTATGTTCCAAGCCATCTCAGTCATGAAATGCCCTTGGCTATTGGATTCCATATACATATAGGTGATCTTCAGGTTGTGATAGAGGTTTTGAAGATAGTTTTAAGCTCCAAAGGATGTAAATAACTTATTTGAGGAGTGATAAATGACATTTGGGGTGTTTTTACCATTTTTCACCTCAATTCTATACTCTGCCCACATATTTTGTCTAAAACATGCACTTACATGCCATTTATGACATCATGCTAGGTAAAGGAAGATATATATATATATATATATATATATATATATATATATATATATATATATATATATATATATATATATATATATATATATATATATCACAACTCCTTATTTATACTTGAATTAATTTGAAGGTTTGTTAAAAGCATGTGGGTCTATTTTATATTCATGGTTCATAATGGTCCATACCCCAACCCACTGTTTGCTTCTCAAAACAAATTTCCACAGGTAGCTGAACATGAGTTCAGGTGTGTACGAAAGGGCCAAAGTAATTTAACACTTCCTTTGTGCATATTTATGACAAGAAGGCCTTGGTAGACTTATAGAAGGATCTTATAAGACAAAGGAAGCATGAAATCATGTTGGAAGGTCAAAGAATGAATTTGGGAATGGAATCCATAAAGGAGCAAAATATAGCTACAAGGGGTTTTGATGGACTTTCCAAAGCACATTTGCATGAGGCTTTAAGGCATATAAAAGGGTGAGCCTTGTAACCCTACCAATAGACCAAAACCTTGCCAAATTTTAAGATAAAAATATAAGGGAAAGATGGTTTTTACAAGCCTTAAAGGCACCTAAAAACATGCTATAAAACCTTAATGATGACTACAGGCCTGTGGTGTTTGAATGGCCTTTTGATAACTTGAAGAGCAATTGAATGGAGCCTCCAAACATAGGAGAAGATTGGGATAGTATAAGGAGACAATATGAGGTCAGAATAATCAAAATAGAGGTTGAGATGGAATCTTGGTACACCTCCTAGACCACCTATAGACTACCTTCAAGCATGAAATTGACACCTATAGGTGTCTTAGTCTAGTCATACAGGTGGAGTGAAAAAACTAGAAGTCTATTTATAGTTTAAATGTTTGTGGGCCATTTAAGGTGAATATAAGTTATACCAGTGCTATATGCTTCAATACTAAATCTAAAGGGACCTCTTTCTCACTATAACCACTCCATCTAAACCCTTTTTTCACCTATAACATGGTCTTAGGAGGCAGTGTCCCAGTCAAGAGAAAAGCATAGTTTGAGTTCCAATAGAACAAAAGGGTAAGTAAAAATGAAAGATACACCTTGGTAAAACTTCAAAATATGATCCAATACCTAATAGGCCCCAATATAGTGAGAAAAACCTTGATTTTTATCCACAGGTAGAGTATGAACAGGGTATTCCAACTGAGGTAGGGTTTAGAGTGAGTTGATGAAAAAGGACACCTAGAAGGATTTTCAAGGAGATTTTTTAAATAAATATGATTTTAAGCTCAAGAAAAGTTCAATGTAATTTCCTAAACTCCAAATAGGTTTTAGAGAAATAGGGTGATGACATCTATAACAGACATTGGGAATGTCTCAATCGGACAGGCAAAAACCTAGTTTTGGTGATACAAGGTGTACTAGTATGGTAATTGAAAATAAATAATGAAAAAAATAGTGAATAATAATTTAAATGGGTGTTTTATATGTTACATTAAGTTTTCCAAAGGAGAAAATAAACCTCAAACATGGTATCAGACGCCTATTCTCACATACAACAGGGTTCAAGCAAATAGAGGTCTAGATGGAGCATAGACTGCCTAAAAGTGAAAGGGAGGTTAAAATGATAATTATCTGATCCAATATGATAAAATAGGTTTTATCATATGCCAAATACCTTGATAAGGTGCTCAAATTCCTTTCCCTATCCAACAAGCAAGCATTAGTCCGTACAAGTTCTTAGGAAGGCCCTTGGCTCATTAAGCAAAAGTAAAAAATACCTATAGGAGTAGGGTTTGAAGGTGTTTAAAATATTAATGAGAATTTAATGGAGGTGAGAAATTTTTTATATAGCCTAAAAGTGTAACATTGTCTTGGTAGGGTCATCCACAAGTGGGTTTGGACAAAAATGCAGGAAAAAGATTGAGTTGGTTAGGTACCTAAATGAGGGAGTCTAACCTTTACCTTTGGTACAGAGCCTCATTAGGACCTTAAAAACTCCTAACACTTTAATTATTCCATGTATATTAGGGATATATCTATCTATTTTTCTTAGATATCAGCCACTCATGAAAATCAAAACATTGACAAAACATGTAAATGATGCCAAAATGAACAAAGAAATTAAGTTGAAGTCTTGGGATATTAAAGGAACATTGGGTGATGGGTATGGAAGATGTATGGAGTCTAATTAACACTCATATAAAGCTATAAACCTATAAAATGACCTAATTTCTCATGCATACAATCAAATTAGGTGAGTTCCCACTAGGCCCAATTGTCAAATGAGAGAAAAAGGATGAAAAGGAGTGTTTGAGAGGTCATGTGATGGATTGGTGAGTTTTAATGAATTGTGAACATGTGAAATAATCCATCCTAATAATTTTATAATATCCAAAATGACCTAAACTTGCAGGGGGTATGCCAATCCCATTAGGCCTTAAGGAGACTTGAAGCCAATTAGGGGTCTATATGCATTTATAGGCTTTGATGAGCTCTCCAAATGGTTGGAACATGTTTATGTAATGTTTGTAGATATGTATGAGCTTTTTAAAGTAGATAAACTTGTAGGAGGATGGTTTTTAACCTATAAATAGCTCATACATGCAAGAAAATGGAGAAACCAAGTCGAGAGGTCAACTTGTCAAGCTCATATCTTTGCTAGGACTTTGCATTAGAAAAAAATGAGTTAGGGAGAGTTGAGTAAGGTCCATATAAAATAATTTGTGGAATTATTTTGGAACTTAAATGTGCCACCTTTATGAACAAAGGTTAAGTGTAGAAAGCATTCTAAAACCCTAATAAAACCCTTGAAGGAACTTGATGGAGAAAACATGCATGGAGAGACACCATAATGGAATATTTTGGAAAGGAAACATATTTAATAATGGATAGGACTCAATAATTCCATCACACATGCAAAGGAGATGTATGAAAATGTATAGACAACATTCAAAATAGTGTTTTTCTCACCATTTTATATGCTTTGTAGGTTATATGAGGTTTGAGAGAATGAAATTAAGTTTGGAGTGAAGATATAGATATATTATAACTCCATATGGTAATTTTATTCTATGAAAAAAATTATAAGTGTCCTAAATAGAGCTCTCCTTTCAGCCAGTCAAAACTAGCATAGTAAACACAAGGATGAAAAGTGTGGAAACCTCAATTAGATGTTCTTTTAAGGTGAGTTTGAGGGGTTTAAGGCTATGAATAATATTTAAAGGTTTATTTAACTCCATACCATGTATTTTAATGGGAAATTTAAGGCATTTTTGAAGACAAATGTGAAGGGTAGCAGAAAAGAGAGTTTTTAAGACTGTAGCCAATGATTGCTTCTTTCCAAAAGTTCCCAAATGAGTATAATCAGAACCAATGCATGGAATTACATGCTTGAAGGCATTCCTTATCATCCCAATCATCATACCTATCCATAGTTAGTGGTAGGATGTTCAAATAAATAAAAATTATGAAGGCAGTTTTTTGTGCCAGGATTAAGAGTTCTATGCCACTTTTCACAATTTTCATGGCTTGTATGGAAAATTGGACCTCTTGAATTTGCATGGTTTGAATAATTAATATTTATCATGCAAATTATAACCAATTTTGGAATATTGACACATGTTAAAATGACCTTTGGACTTCCTTTGCCTTGCCTCTCTCTCAAAAGCCATAAATATGGACTCTTTTGCTTCTTTTTTGCAGCCTCCATTGGTTAATAGGGAAAATATAGCCAAATTTATAATTTCAGTAATATTTAAGAAATATAAAAGTTATTTTACCACTCACATGATATAATATTGATTATTGATTTTAATCTTGTTGGTCTTGTCTAGTATAAATTATTCTTTTCTAGCATGTTACTCTTGATTGTTCTCCAATGTACAGAAGAGTGATTGTTATAGGTATTTGCTATTATTTTATTTTAAGTGTATAGGTGTTATATAAGTTTTATATAATTGTGTTCCAAAAAGGAATCATCCATTACACCTCTAAACATTCAAGTACCTACTAGACCTAGCTTATGAAATACTGATGTGACATTTCAGCTTGAGTTGTAAGCTTTGAGTGAAGGAAATATTATTTAGCTTCAAGTAGTATAAATTTAGTCAGTTGGAGATAATTCATATTGGTGCATCACCTTATATTTTTTTATTGTTTCTTATCCGCTTTTCATCCCAAATCTGATAATTAGTAAAGTACTTCAAAGAATGCATCAAGGGAACTAGCCCTTCTAGAGATTCATCTCAACAAATTGCCACCCACAACAAGAGAGATGTCTCCATTGTGCCACTCAGATGTAGAGAGATAGGTATCTCCTCAGGGGTGAAAATCTAAGTTTCAATAGGCATTCCATAATAAAATTATCTTCCAAAACCTGATCCTTTCACTACAAATCTATTTATGGTATGACTATAGAATTAAATCATTGAATAACATGGCATCAGAGTGAAAAAAATATTTATATGCATGGTGGTATTACTGTCAAAGAAACAACATTGTAGGGTCTAATTTTGGTCACATACTGATAATTGTTCTCTAATTTTACTAGAGTAACATTTGAAGTAGTAGCGTATGACATAACACAAAGGTTTGATTTAAAATTTAATTATTTTGTTTATTGTGTGGGCCCTACAAGGAAGAAAAGAGAATCATTTTTTTACATACAAAGTTTAAAAAAAAAAAAAAAACATTTCATAAAAGTTTTACTGTGAACATATTTTATTTGGAAAGCATATACATTTTATTTTCCAACCCACTCAAAATAATCTTCAAATAATATATTTTCCATTTGTATTTCAAAAATAATTATAGAGCAATTGGTGGAAGATATTTTGTGAAACCTTTGGAAGATAGAAAATTCTAAGGTTCAAATCTCTTTTTGAGTCAAATGGTGATACAAGGGAGTAATATTTTTTTTTCACAAGTCCCAAGATTCTTTTCTATTTAGAAGATATTTGGAAGGTAAAGGCAAAACCTCAATAACATTCCATATTCTTTAGCATTGTTTTGATAAACACCAAGGCTGAAATTGTGAGCTTGATTTCTAAAAATGGATGCTTAACTCCTAAAAATTACAAGGAATGGTCAGTGAACATGGGAAATACATTAATATTCAATGACTTATGGGAAGTAGTTGAAAAGCAACCAACATTTCCCATCGATACCACAAAGCTTGTAGAATTTCATAAATGTGATAGGTGTGCCTTTGCTTTATTGAAATTAACTTACAGTGCACAAGTTATAATTCACATACAAGCCATCAAGTTTGAAGCTTGGAAAGCATGAAAATATCTAAAAGACTTGTATGATAAATGACCTACTTACAAGGAAATTGATATTATTATGTAGTTGCTTAACACTAAACTAATAGATGATGAAGATGTTTCTGAATATGTGTCACAAATGAAGAATTTAAAACAAGAATATGGCATGACTAGAAAAAAAATTGATGATGAAATGCTCATTTCTATTATTTTGAATGGCCTTATCCCTAGTTACAAGAAATCTCTAGAAATGTTATAGCTTAGTGATAAGCTTAACTAATATACTTTTGATTCCATTTGTGAGTTTCTCACTCAACATGAGAAAAAATTATCAAAGAAGAAAGAAAAACCTACTGAGGAGGCCTACTATACCAAAACATGTAATCCATTATATGAACACAATAGAAAACATTCTTCAAAGCACTTTCAGAGATAGCAACACTCTTTGAGGCACACTTCTAGACATAAACATCATTCTAAACATAGGGATCATTTTGGTTCTCCAAAGCATAGACATTAGTTTATTTATCTGAAGCATAGAAATCACTCTAATTCTCATAAGCATGAGCATCACCACAAACATTCACATAGACACAAGCACAAGCACATGCATTCTTCTTCATGTGGCTATTATTCCTCTATTTCTAGTGGATGTGAGAGAATATGATATAATTTTGGTGGCATAGGACACCTCTCTACAAAGTGCCCCTTTAAAAGGAGGTCCTCTTGACATTGACATAAGGTAGAAGAAAACATTGCTGGTTACTCTAATCACTTTGGTCACTCTTCTAGTTCCTCTTCTGGCTATTCTTCTGATGGATTAGATGGCTGTGAAGGTTTTTGATCTGAATTTGATGACTATATATTATGAGATGATAAAACACCCATCTTGTGAGAGATTCTAGGCTCAATATTGGAATTTGATATAGTAGCATTTTTTGGCTTGTGTAATTTGATTTCATAGATCTAGTGTTGATATGATCTTTGATGTGGAGTATTTTAGTGGTTTGTCCTTGGTTTATTTGATGCATGACTTATCACCTCTCATTTGATAGGGGAGAAGATATTGCATATTATTTTTCAACCAGTCATCGATGGTTACGATACAAGTCAACATTGAGTTGGTAGCATTGTTAGTGCTAAGCAAAGGCCTGTGGGAGATGTTGGTGATTGTTGGGCATTAGTTTGAGATGTGCCATACATAGTACTAGGGAAATCACTTATTGGACATATTATGTATGAGGGTCAATGTATATGGATAGAGAATGACATTATTCTACTTCAATATGGGGATGATCAGGGCATTTTTCAGTCTAGGATGCACAATGTACTAGTTGTAATTGCAATAGAGTCTACTTGGATGACTCACAGTTCATTGCTTCAATATTTTTATATCCCTTTGGATCAAAGGGGAATTTGTTGGGATCATTCATGATCCAAATTTGTTTTTAATTAGTTTGATTTATTTACTTTTAGTTGTTCGAGTTATTTTACTTGCTAGTTGGTTTTATAAACAATTTGTTATTTTCTAAGCCTTTATAGCTTGCATATTATATAGAAAAAATATATGTTTTTACATTGTATTTATCAAATATTTTTTTGTATCTATTCCTCAATTTATCCTGGCCAATAGATGGAAAAAAAGAGGTAAAAATATGAGGGAAGAAGGGGGATCTTTCTTGTGATAACGAGCTATGTGAGGAATGGTAAAAGGTGCAGGAATAGTTAAAATATGATCTTTAAGATGCTACTGAAGGATGTGGTAACGATTTGTGTGATGGGTGCCACATTGGTATCAAAGATAATACACCTCTCCATACTTAGGAAAATACTTAGGTAGTATCTTTAGAGGAGGTATGACCTATTCTAAGGACTGAAGGGTAGAAGGACACAAAGTGTCAATATATTATTGCAGCTTGCAATAATGTGTGGATGAAAGGTTATTTATGCTATAAAAGCAATACATACACTTATGAGTAGGCTTAGTAGATGTACTCATAGGAGAAGGTGTAATAGAAGTGGAAGGAGTTTGGGAAGGCTTGTTGGCCCATTTTGTGGGCAACTTAGCCATCCATGGTAAAGGAAGAAAACCATCATCAAGAGAAGGTGGTGGTGGTGAAGGGACTAGATTGGGCTCAACAAAAGGAACAATATGATCATAGACAAGAATAGAATGAAGTATAATGGGAGTAGGAATGGGCTCTAAATTAGGCACTACTGAGAGAGGGGTGGGGTTTATAGAAGTTTAAAGGAGAGTTGCTTACATCTTAGGGATAAATAGGCTATAGGGGTCATGGTACCTAACAAACTGATAGGGCCCAATCATAACATGATCTATAAGCAAACTCCTACAAGGTTATTCAAAAAATGAAGGTGCCCACACCATCTCTAACCTAAAATATAGAGGAAAAATTCTAAAATTAGGAACTATATACTATGGAATATGGGAATATACACTAAAAGACTAAATTAAAAAGGAATGATAATAGATAATCTCAGCATCACAAGCCTGAACAAGACCACCTTAGAATGGATTGTCTAAGGTATAACCATCATCATAATTAGGTGTATGAAGATCAATGATGTAGGTAGGGATAATATTTTCATCTGATGAGGTTTGATGAATGGATTTCTAAGTCTTAGTTAAGATAATGGGGATGTCATCACAAGGTAGTTTGTGAGAATGAGGCTGTAAAGAAGCAAAAATCTAAGAGATGAGATGAGGTGAGAGATTAGAATTTTAATCTTAAGATTGATCTCATTAGGATCATCATCATGAGAATCTAAGAGGTTAAGAGGAATGTTCCCAATGAGTTCAGGATGACCATTGTAACTTCGAGTGGAATTGATAGGAAGGTTGAATCGTTGAGACTCATGAAATGGAACACTAGGCAAAGGTTCAAGAGTAGGAATGTTGAAGACAACATAGTTTTGGAATTGTTCAAAATTTAAATGGTTATTGTCATCTTCAATCCTATATATATCTCCATTGTGAGGGAATTTTATGCATTGGAAATCAGAAGAGGAAATTACTCTCATACAATGATTCCATGGTCTACCAAGTAGAATATTGTAAGATAGAGGAAAGTTAAATATCATCACTTTAAATAAATAGTAATAGGTGGGATGATAGTGGGAATCCACACACAACCTAAAGAATACATTTACCTTCAATCATAGCCTTGACATGTGTTGTGTGTAGATTTTAGATTACATTCATAATATCCAATAGTTTTGATAAAATTGAGAGAGGCAACATAGGTGTCGAAACCCTTATCAATCAAGGCATGCTTGACTTGGATATCAAAAATTTAGACACTAATGAATAGAGGAGTATCATCCATGCAAAGAATAATATCATTGGGGATCATAAAATCAATGGGAAATTAGAGGGAAAGAGAAGTGTCCATTATTTCATCAAAATGAATGAACTCTCTTTGCATTATTGTAATATGCTATCTTCAGATCTAGATTAGGGTACTTTGTATTCTGATAGGGGATGATGAGGGATGTTCATTTAAAATAAAAGTTAAATAAGATAGTTTTGATGATGTGGAGAGGTCCTCATAAGCTCATGAAATAGGCTTTGGGATGGGAGATTAGTGGGTTCCATGATAGGATCCCACTCATTGTAACCATAAGAAGATTGTTAGAAATAGGTGCATAGTGTTGGAAGAGGTCCTTAGAAGGAGGATCCAAAGTACATTAGAATTTATGCTAATAAGAAAGAGAAGGTAACAAGGTTGTACATTATGTTAAGAATTTGAAGCAGCTGGTGTAGGTTGGTTTGGAGAAGCGTTAGAAGACATTTTAATAGAAGATTGAGTATCATTGGTGTTAGGTAAAGAATATGGAGGGATTTTAGAAATAGAATGGGAAATGTTATCCAAGGGAGGAGTTGGATTTGTTTTATCAAAATTTATAAGGTCATCTTACACCAACTCATTTAAATGAGTTAGAGAAGAATCTTTGATAACATGAAATGTGTGAGACAATGGAGGTATGTAGATAGGTTGAGGATTAATGAAAGAAACCAACCTTCACATATTAGTCATATTAACCAAAATCTCTTTTGGAGTTAGGTCAATAATACTAATTGTTGGTGGAAGGGGTGGGCTTATCTTGGTTATCTTGGTGATTTGGAAGAGGGTATCTATAGATGGCCCAATGGGAATTAGCTTCATTCAAAGCTTGAGATTTAGCGTGTTTCATGAGCTTTGAAATCAATGTCAGAGGCTTGTTGGTGTTTTTGAATGATAGAATCATGGTAAAAATTGAGACCAATAAGAAAATCCATATCTAAATTATGAATCTACCTACATGTCTTATGAGAATGAACCCAACTAGTGTGAAACCAACAAAATTTTATTAGGATCATACCAAGATTTTATGGGATGAGTGGGATCAAGTTCTTGTGGAAGAGGCCTAGGCAAAAATTTTAGTAATTTAGATGAGGATAAAGGTTTGTGAACTTTGTTGTTATTAGGTGAAGATAAATGAGGATCAATGAATTGTTGAGAAGGGGGAGCTGGTTTTGAAGATTGGTTAGGAATAATAGCTTGAATAGTGTGAATGGTATCATAAGAGTCCATAACATTATAATTGGTAGCATGATGATTTTTGATCTTAAGTAAGATATGAGTACCCATAGAAGGTTGGTGTGGCTTGAATTGATTCATAAGGAAATCTCGATGTTTAGCTTGGTCAATAGCCTCCTCTAAAGCATGTGGAGAGAGTGTAGACCTGATATTGTAACTTGGGAAAAAACATTGGTAAAGAGATGAAAAAGGTTATCATCGGCCATGCTATGTTCACATTTATTGGACATTTTTTTCCACCTTTTAACAAAAGCTTGGGTAGTTTTTTTTTCAAGTTCCTTATAATTGATAAAATGGGTCAAGGTATTCTTAGGAAGATCACTAGTTTAAAACTCTTGGACTAGAGCATTTACTAAATCTTTCAAACTAGTAATAGAATGAGTTTTAATTTGGTTTTACCAATCTAAAGCATCACCCATGAGGGTTTTGGCTAATATCTTGGTAGCGATAAAGGTATTCAATTTGACTCAGTCTTTATATAGATTTCCAAATATTTTTAGATGAAGAGTAGGATCGATTGACCCATTGTAAGAAATGGTAGGGGTGATACCTTCTATATTGATATTAGTAATTTGAAATGTAAGAGGTTCATTTTGGAGATTCTTAATTGTCTTGTTTACAAGAGGAGGTTGAGGGATAAGATTACCATGGGCATCCCGAAGAGGAGGTGGGGGGACTTTTTGATTATGCATGTCCTATAGCATTTTTTGAGGGTGGGATTGAAGATGGATAAGGTGGTTTTGCATTCAAAACATTTGATTTGTATTATGAGCTTGAAATTATTGATTTGATTAAGCATTTGTAATAAAATATGATGGGTTTGAGTTACATTATTGGCATTATTTGAAGCATTAGAATTAGATGTAGTGGCTTGGGTACCACTATTGGTGTTGGTAGTAACTTTAGAAGAGTTATTAGAATGTGAGGCAGTAGTGGAAAATTTTTCTTGTGTAGCAAAAGATGGACTAATGAAGGGATGAGAAGAGGAAGCACTAGAAGCATGATTACCATGGGTATCAAATGATGAACTAGTGGAAGAGTTAAGGAGAGTGGGTCTTGAGAGAGGCCCACTAGATGTAGAACATGCCATATTAGTAGATATATTAGGCATGGAGGTAGAGGAAATCAAAGAAGAAAAAATCATGGTATGAGAAGAGGTCAAAATAGAGGCAACAGGCTGAGAATAAAAGAAACTAGTACCCCAAAATGCATGTGAGAATGTAGGAAAAGGTGAATGAGGCTGTTCAACTTAACCACTAATCATGAAATGGTAAATGGTAGAAGGATCCTTTCCTCGATGTTGAGGAAATTTAGAGATAAAGAAAATCATTTCAGGGGTATACTCTAATTTGGGTTGATATTCAAGCGAGAATAGAGGATTACAAAGTGAAGAGGAATGAGGAGGGGCCCCATAGTTCATTATACGTGTGGCTATATGAACATTAATCTCATCCAAGAGAAGAGCCCTAATCTGCTTATGGGAGACCTTATGAGGGTTAGTAAGACTCATCATATCCATTGAATTTAACTTAGTATTATCTTCAAATAAGAAGTTCATGATGAATTATAAGAACTAGATAAAGCAAAAGCGATGCGAAATCAATAAATAGGAAGAGGTAGAAAAGAGTATAGAGTCGATTGGGTCAACCTAGTATAAAAAATAGGGGCTGAAAATTGAGAAAATAGGATTACAGAGTCAACTAGGTTGACCTAGTTCTATAACTTGGGTAAAAAATAGGCACAAAAAGATATAGATTTGATAGGTTTGACCTAGTTCTATATTCTAGGAAGCATAAAAGAATATTATGTCGACAGGGTCAACCTAGTACTGTAGGTAAGGAAAATAGATAATCTGTAAGAGATTGTGTTAAGTAGAATGACTGTGTACTAAGATAAGAAAAATTTTGCAAGTAATTTTGAAATCAAGAAATGAAGAGAAACACACAATAAATTGGGTCAATGAAGATGATCCAATTGAGACACACAACACAAAACCTTGCACTAATGTGAGCCAATGCATGTTTTTCTAATACAACATACAATTGAGCAAAGAACAAGCAATCAAAATGGAAAGTAAATGCTAACTAAGTGGTCATCCTGAATGTTGTTATATTATTAGAATATGATTTTAGTTTTAATAGGAATTTGGTTATAAGTAAAGAACTATAAATCAATCTAAGGATGGTTTCAAGAAATTTTAGCTAAAAGGGATCTGTATTGGCAATAGTAATAGCTTGGTATTAGGACCTACCCCCTCACTTCACATATTGTAATGATAAAGGTGTCAGGGGATTAGCCAATATATACCATTAACCATATGTTTATACTTGGCCATAAAACCAAGTCAACTTCTCCCTTGGTGATGAAATCCAAGTAGGTAGGCCTTGGGTAGACAATTGCTAAAATGCATTTTAAAATTATGTGATTTGGTAGTGTGTGCATAAAAGAGAAAAATAGTGCAACTAAATGGTATATTTAAAAAACACATAATTAGACTATGTGATATATTCTAAGCATGCAAGCAACTGAAAATTAAAAGTGTGATCTAATTACTAACATTTAAGTGTTAATTCCAACTTTGAAACATAATATAGTGTCATTTTAGATGATAGTGTATGTAATACTACATAACAGAGTTGAAAATGTCACTACTATATTACTAAAGCAAAGGGTTTGAAAAATAACTACATCAATAGTGTCAATCTAGTTTTCTAGATAGAAGATAGAATACAGAACTATATCGATAAGGTTGACCTAGTTTACTGTATAGGGGTAGTTTTAAAGACTACAAACTATGAAAAATATAATTATAATGAATAAAAAAAATGGCAGAGAAGGAAAGAAAGGAACCTTGGTGGGTTAGAAGATGCTTAGAATTTACAATTTTTTTGTTTAAGCTACTTGAAATTTCTTACAACTAAGTCAATCGGGTCAACCTAGTTTTATAAAACCTTGCTGCTAAAGCCTATAAAGTATACTGTGTCAACCTAGTATGTTTTTTGGAAGTCTACAAAGTGTACTATGTCGACAGGGTCGACCTAGTAGTCTCTCTAGAAGTCTAAAAAATGTACTATGTTGATAGAGTTGACCTAGTAGTGATGTGACTGTGTGTTAAACTTGCATACAAAAGTTAGAACTATACCAACACTATCGACCCAATATCACAAATATAAAGAAACAAAATGATAAAGTAATGAAAAACATGAGATAAAACTTACAAGGGTTAGATTAACGTTGGGTTCACCATAATGTATGCAATCAAAAATGTATCATGTCTATCAATCAATCCTAACTCAGATAAGATAGATCATACCATAAACTTCCAATTGGGGACACATTAGATAATCAAGAACATGACCAATATGGGAATTTTCTAGACCCAATTAGGGGATCTCTTATCATAATACATAATGATAGGAAGGGTTTCAAAGACTCCAGTCAAGAACAATCACATAATAACCCTAGTTAGGTCCTATGTTTTCATATCTCACTAAATTAATAACAAGTAAAGTAAAGTCTAATCTAGTGCTCACCAAAGGTTGTGGAACAAAGTGGGGGTAAGAAACAATAAAAGTAAACATGCATAAAAGACATATACTCATGTCAATGTATACAAAATCCTAATGCATGAAAGATAAGTACAAATGCATATCTATCTACTCTTATGAAGGAGGAACAAAGTTAGAAATACTTACCTTTCAAGATGAACCTGCCAAGCCTCATTCTCTCCCTTGGCCAAGGTGCTTCACAAGAGGTTATTATGGTATATAAGGATGACAAGGATAAATTAGCTCTAGTCTACACAACCTATAAATGAATCCTAAAGACTTATCCCCAAGACAAGATCCATATCTCCAAAGAAAGTATGAAATAATAAGCTTGCTCCTCCAGTAGAATGGTAGATAAGAAGATGCACAATAGCTCTTACTTCTTATCTTCTCTAAATAATGGAAAAATGAACTTGTATATATAGGTGGATTTAAACCTAATCCATTCCAAAAATTTTGACTGATAGGGTCGATCTAATCGACCTAACATAGTTTTAAACAAGAATTCACTAGGTCATGGGCTAGGTCACTGACCTAGACCTTAAGTGAATTTTACCCAAAACTATATAGGCTTGACCCAGTTAACCTAGTCTAGTGAACAAATGAAAGGGGGTTAAGGCTAGGAAAAAGAGGGACAAAAGGTAGAAAATGATTGAGGAGTGTGCAATAGAGAATAACAAGCTTATAAATAAGGTTTTTAGGAGGTACATTTGTAGATAACAAGTGGTAGAAGGGACAACAATCTTATTAAGCACCAATGGTCTGCCCACCCATTTCTTGATACACCCCTTAAGGTGTGAACATATAGAGATTGAGACTTGACGTGTTCTTGGAAGATAAATAGCATTAGTAATTGATAACATTTTTAAAATATTATGTGTATACACACACCACTCAATAATGTGACAATTTTTGTCAATTTTAAATTCACATACTTTTGTCTTTTGGTGATAATGAAAGACAAGGAATAAATGGCATGTGAAGTCCTTTTAAATAAATCAAAAGGTTTTGTAACCTTATGAAGGCATGTGTGTGCACATGGAATAGTGAGGCATCAAGTCACTATTATTGATTGAAGTGGGGGAAAAATTAGAAAAAAGATTCCCACTCATTTTAGAAGCACATGGAGGAATTCAAGGGGCATCATGAAGATGCCACCTGCCTTTTGGACTCAAGCACATGGATTCAAGCATGCCTAGAAATGTTTCCTTTGGCCCATATGGATAAGGGTCAAAATTATTTCTCTCCCCTTGATTTCTCCCTCTCATTTTTGTTTTTTATAAATGTTTATTCTCTCCTTTGTATTTTGAGAAGGAATAAAAAAATTAAGAGATAAAAGAAACTAATTAAGAGTTGATGCATTATGTTGAGAGAGGTGAAGAGGTTTGAATACTTAGTGAAGTCTTGTTACAAGCTTGGTTGAAATCTTGAGTATGTAATGAAAGAGGTAGAGAGAGATTGTAGAAGAGGTGTATTTTCTTATAACTACTGCAATTATAAAGTTGGACATTTTCTTCATGGATGTAGCCAAATTGGTGAACCACGTATATTGGTGTCTTTATATTTTGAGTGGTTTGAATTTGTTTTAGTTGATTTAATTTATGTTTTATATCTTCTCTTATTTTTTAGTTCATAGAGGATACAATTCTTCTAGCATATATCCTAACAAGTGGTATCAGAGCAAAGGTTGTTTGTTGCTGAAGTTTGAATTACAGGAGCTAAGGATTATATATTTAGTGGGAGCTATGATAGATGATATTAAATCAAAGGTGGATAAGTTCAATGGACATAACTTCAGATTATGAAAGATTCAAATGGAATATTACCTCTTTAAAAAAAACCTCTATTTGCCTTTGGAAGGCAAAACTAAGAAGCCAACAATAATATCACTTGAAGATTAGGATTTTCTGGATAAGAAAGCACTCAGAACCATCTGAATATATCTTGCATCAATGGGAATTTAATATCTCTCAAGAAAAGACTACATAAAGTCTTATGATTGATCTAGGGAAGGTATATGAAAAACCCTTTACTTCCAATTAAATTTTCTTAATGAAGAAATTATTTAATATGAGAATGTCTAAAAATGGTTCAATATAAAATCATTTGAATGATTTTAACATGGTTACAAGATAGTTAAATTATGTTAATATTGACTTGGATGATGATGTCAAGGCTCTCCTTATTTTGTGTTCTTTACCTAAAAACTGAAATAACTTGGTCATGGTGGTGAGTAACTCTATCTCTAACAATACCAAACTAAAGGTTGAAGATGTTGTGGGTGTGATCATAAGCGAGGAAATACAAAGGAAAAGTACTAGTGAAACTTTCACATCTGAGAATGCACTGACAGTGGAGACTAGAGGGAGATAAAAGACTAAAGGAAGAACAAACCATGGAAAATCAAATAGGAGGTCAAGATCAAATTCAAGAAGTAGATTAGAATGTTGGCACTATGGGAAGACAAGACATAAAGAGAAATATTTTTGGTTCCTAAAAGGAAAGCTTGGAAAACCAACTAAGAATGAAAAACTAGAAGGTAACAAAGAGGCAAATGTAGCAAGTGATGTGTTACAAGATGCTCTTATTCTTTCTCTAGACAATGCTAATGAATCTTGGGTTTTAGATTCTGGTGCTTATTTTCATACTACTCTTCATTAACATTATTTTAGAGATTATGTTTTATGTAATTTTGGACATGTTTACCTTGGTGATGATGAACCTTGTAGAATTTTTATAAAAGAATTTTTTTAGGTTAAATTACCAAATGGGAACACTTAGATGCTTAAGGGTGTTAGGCATGTTCCAAGCTTGAAGAGAAATCTGATTTCTGCATGATAGTTGGGAAGTGATGGTTGCATGGACACTTTTATTGGTGACTCATGGAATGTTACCAAGGATGCTTTGGTGGTATCAAGTGGTGATAAATTTGGTAATTTGTATTTAGCCACAGTTAATACTAATGCATATTGTGATTTAGCTACTTCAGGTATAGATGTAGTTGTGCGGAATTATATACTTGATTACATGAGCGAGAAAGGAATGAAGATACTTCACTCAAAGGAGAGGTTTCTAGGTCTAAAATAAATTAACTTAGATTTGTGTGAGAACTGTATAGATGAGAAATAAAAACATGTGTAGTTTCTAAAAGTTGGACCAACGAAGAGGATGATGAAGTTATAGCTTGTGCATATGAATGTATGGGGACCCACTCAGGTATCTTCACTTGGTAGTTCAAGGTATTATGTCACATTTATTGATGATGCAACTAGAAATGCTTAGATTTATTGCATTAAACAAAAATATGATGTATTTGATACATTTAAGAGATGGAGAACTTTAGTTGAAAATGAAATAGGTGTAAAGCTCAAGTTCCTTAGGTCAGATAATGGTGGAGAGTAATACAACAAGGAGTTTATCGACTACTATTCACTAAATGAAATTCATAGGTAGAAGATGGTTCTAGGAATACCACAATAAAATGGTGTGTCAAAGATTATGAACATAATAATTATGGAACATGTTAGAAGCATGAGGTTGCATGCAAGACTACCATTATAGTTTTGGGTAGATGTGATTGATATATCCATGTACCTGATAAATAGAGGACGTTCAACTACCTTAGATGGTTTCATACTAGAGGAGGCATGGGCTAGTAAGAAGGTAGACTATTCTTTTTTGAAATTTTTTGGTTGTGAAGCTTTTGTACATATTGATAAAAAGAATAGGTCCAAGTTAGAGGATAAATATTAGAAATGTGCTTTCATTGGCTATGGTACTAATGACTTTGGATTATGGTTATGGAATGAGGAAGATAAGAAAATCATCAAGAGTAGAGATATTATCTTCAATGAGAAAGTCATGTACAAGGAACAACTACTTGAAAATAAAGAAGAGATAACCAAGAAAGAATACATAGTGTTAGAGGACATCACAAATGAAGATGTCCTAAAGGTACCATAAAAAAATGTGCAATAACAATAGGTACCCCAACCCCTATTATGATAAAATTTATTAGAATAAGTAGACCACCTAAACATTTTCTCGTTCATTAAATTATTTGTTACTTACTAATGGTAGTGAGCCAGAGATCTTTGAAGAATTAGAGTAGGTAGATTCCAAGAAGAAGTGGGAGTAGGCTATGGATGAAGAGTATGACTCTCTCATGACAAACCAAACATGGGATTTGGTAAAGATTCCAAAGGGAAATAAGGCATTGCATAACAAGTGGGTATACAATTTGAAGGATAAGGATGGTGATAAAAAGAAATACAAGTCTAGATTCATGGTAAAAGGATTTGCACAAAAGAAAGGTCTATATTATGATGAAATCTTTTCTCTTGTGGTTAAAATGACTTCTATTAGAACTGTTGAGTATAGTTGCAATAGAGGACTTACATCTAGAACAATTGATGTGAAGTTTGATTTCCTTCATTGGGATTGAAGGAGGAGATATATATGGAGTAGCCACAAGGTTTAGAAGTCAAAGGCAAGGATAAGTTTGTGTGCAAATTGAAGAAGAGCTTGTATTGCCTTAAGCAAGCTCCAAGATAATGGTATATTAAGTTTGATAGTTTAATGTTGGATCAAGGTTATTTAAGTTATCATTTTGAACATTTTTTATATTTTAAGAGATTTGAAAATGGTAGTTAGATTATCCTGATTTTGTATGTGAATGGCATGTTAGTGGCAGGTTTTAACATGTAGGATATAATTGTGATCAAGAGACATTTGGGAGATTCTTTTGCTATGTGTTGATATCCCCCCCTGCCCAAAAAAAAAAATCAAAACATCAAGTGATATAAGGGAGACACCCTATTTTTTTGGAAAAATACCTTGATTTAACCCAAATCACACATTTCCTTTGTATTATAGAATCCAAAAATCTGCCTGCAATTTGCAATTTACAAAATTGCAAATTACTTCCCAAGCTCCAGATCTTATAATGCATTAGTCGATGGAATCCAAAGATTTAGATGCAATTTGAAATTTTGTAAATTATAAATTGCAGCTAGACCACTGAATGCTATAATACACTATTTGATAGAAATCAAAAACCCTCTTGCAATTTGCAAATTACAAATTGCAAGTAGAGTTATACTTCCCATAAACCAAACACCCCATGGATCCATAACTCATATTGTAATTTGCAATTTAAAAAATTAAAAATCGTAGGTATATTTTTGCTTCCTACAAAACACTCTATCCAGAATCTATAACTCAAAAATCAATTTATAATTTGCAAAATTACAAATTGCAATCTAAGTTTTACTTCTTGTGAACAACTAAACCTGTGGAATCCAAAACTCCAAATGCAATTTTCAATTTTGAAAAATTTCAAATTATTCTTGGAGTTTCACCTTCCTATTTCCAAATAAGCCAAGTAAGTCAATACCATGGAATTAGTTGGTCAACATGCAATTTGTAAAATCATAAAATTGCTTGAGAACTCCAAAGTTATGCTATCTAACTCCATGAATGCATTAATTATAGAGGGGATATATAATGAAATTGGTGATTTTCTTAATTCATTCATTAATTGCTAAATTTAGTTTTTGATCTCTGACAATGACCTCAAACCATGACTTTACACCATGTCCTCAACCTTAAAAGCCATGACCCCATGAGCCATATTATGATGCCATTCCAGCTACATGGTATTCTTTTAAAAACTCTATGTTTCCTTAAGACCTCATTTCTTGCAATTCAAACTTTTTTAGTTTCTTCCATTCCTACAAAGAATTGACTATAATTAATTAGGATTTTCATTTGCTTAGGTGTCATTTAAAGTTTTTATATTTTTTTCATCTTGTTGTTATGGTGAGGTCTATTATTCTCATTGGTTGTATTTTTCAAGTTTTTTCCAACTTGTTTAGATCTTGGAATTTTCCCAAATATTTTACATTCAAGAAAAATCTAGGGTTTTCATTTCAAATGAACAAATATACTTAGGGTTTATGAATCATAACCAAGTGAATAGACTAGTGTATATTCACATAACCATATCATATTCCCTTGAAATATTCCTCCAAGTCCCCATGGATTTTTTCCTTCAAAATGTACCTCCCATTTCCATGGGATTTTAACCTAATTTGAACACCTCCTAAAGCCACATACTTTTGCATTGTTTCAAGTAACTCCTAGTTCCATGAACTTTCCTATTACTAAGAATAGTTCCAAGTTATGCCAGACCTTCCATTTGAAATTTACACTTCCCATTTCTACCAAAATTTTAACCTTCAATATTTATCAGGGACTTCAACCTACTTTTGTAGCTACACTTTCTCATAGAATGTTTCCCTACTCAGAACAACTCCAAGTTCTGCTAGAGTTTTCACTTGCTTCTAGAACTTGCAAATCCTGCCAAATTTTGTAGTTGGTTTTTACCTTAACAATATCTCTGGAATCCATGTTTGGGAAAGAGATGAAGTTCAATTCGAAAGGAACCAATGTCACTCTCAATTTAGAATCCCATTGAGATTATAGATACAGACCTAGGTCATATTCAATTTGAAAGGAAGTAATGTAACTCTCTATTTGGAATCTAATACCATTGATATTATAGATAGAGACCTAGGTCATACTGACCTAGGGGACTTCTAGACTAGGATAAAAATAGAGTTTAAGAATGACTAGATCTAGAATATCTATGACTTAAGATTACCACAAGTAGTAGCTTTTCCCCTGACGGTGTAAAGCCTTGAGCTACTAATTACATTAACAAAACATTATGATGTTGACAAGAGAGAGGTCTTAAATGATAAAGGGGAAAGGATTCTAAATATGGACCCATATTTCATTGATTTAGTATTTGTGATACCAGAGTTTGAGAGTTATCTAGACATAACTCCAAAAACATCCTAAAAAGTATTTCAAGACAACAACTTGGGATGTCAAAGAGTGATAAATAAAAAAATGGTTTAAAATTCCTAAGGCTACCTCCACTAGATTGCCAAAGACACTGGCAATAATTAATTTTAAGGATGAGGTTGGAGAGATAATAATATTATTGCATAAGATCATTGGTAATCCTAATGTAAAGATTTTATAGGAGTGGATGTATCAGTACATATGGGTCATCCATGAGAATAAACAATATATCCACTGGGCTCAACTCATTAGTGACTCCCTCCATAAGCAGTTGATGAAGGTGAAAACTATAGAGGAATTTTACATGAGAAACTGCTTGGTATACATATTGTCCAAAGGGATAGCTTTCTTAGAGCTCAACACAATGGATAGTGAGGTAAACAAAGTGTATCTCAGTTTGGAGGCCAACGTAAACACTTTAGAAGAGTGAATGATGCATTCATTTATTTCATCATAATAATGTTTTATAAAGAGCTTGAGAGAAAGAGATTCTCTAATGCAACTAATAAAAAAACACTCAATGGGGTTCCTACTTCATTCAGTTCCCCACATATTCCTTCATTAGGGTACGTGGATTCAATGGTTGCCCTTACACACTCCCAAGATATGTGAGTGATAAGTGGGCATTGATGGAGTTAGTGAGACAACTTGTGGAAACTCATAAGCTTCCATCCAACAAACACAAGTCAGGAATTCATTTCCCAATCAATATAGGTAGATACATATGCCCCTCCTCACTCAAAGACAAGTGTGTTGATATGAAAATGACACAAATGACCCTTAGGGATTTGGAGGTGAGGCAATACCATGATGTTCATGGTAATATCACCATCACACTAAGAATTTCCACACATTCTCATGTCTTATAATTTGAATATTTTTGGGAAGATTTAGATGATGAAGAGGAGGTCAAATTTAGGGACCATTCTAGAATGACCTTGGATCAGGTGAAATATTTTGATTTATCACCAATCCATAAGAATTTGGTGGATGATGAATCCTTGGTAGACAAGAACTACCAAAAATAGATCATTACTCAACCCCTTCCAATAATAAGGTGGTCTATCCTTAAGTCTTTTTATCTTATAGATAGGACTGCACATGTGATTGCCAAAACACTTAATTGTCTTAGGATTAAAGGGGTCCAAGTGACCAAATATATAGTGAGTATCATAGATAAACTACTGAAGCTTAAGGAGCAAGGAATTCTAATATCAATAGATATTTCCAATGGTACAATAGGAGAACAATCAAAGAGGCTAGTGATCTCCCATAAGAAATCTAAGTCCAAAAAGGTGAAGTCAATAAAATATGGAGTAGAAGTGGACCAACCAATCATTATTTCATCTAGGGACATAGTTTCAGTTGAAGCATCCACAACTTCAACCCCTATATCAATCATAGTGATAAATCCTATCTTTGTAGTTCATCCCACACCTATTTTTATTATTTCTATAGCTCTAACACCTCCTCCTATTTTCACTCCTCTTTCTCTCCAAGTGACTCCACCCTTTATTCCTATTAGTTTACTTGTAATAATAAGTCCATCACCAACAGTACAAATAAGTCAAGTCGATAATTAGGGTCCCCCTTTAATGGATACTCAGGTCTCCATTTCACTTTCTCTTCCCACAATTTTACTCCCTCCTTCCATAATTCTTTCCATTCCATTTACAATTCCTTCCATTCCATCCCCATTAATTTCAAACACTACTCAATAATATATAGCTATAGGCTCAGTCATTCTAACTTTACTTCCACTGGCCATCCCAACTCATATTATAATTACTGATCCATATTCATCCCCCTTCATCTTCCCTACCTTACCACCCTTGAGTATACCTTCCATTGTAATTGACTCATTTGATGCTTTGGCCTCCACACTTCCTCTAGTCTCTAATTTTAGAATCCTTGTGTCTACTCCCACATTAATATCACTTCCATATTCTATGCCCCTAATAGACACAACTATTTACATTACCCCTACCTATTCCACTTTCATAGTAACCGCAACCTCTTTAGTGGAGATAGATGAGGAGTAGGCCTTTGATGCAAGTGTATATCTTCAACCTATAGATGCAAATGACATTACTAATACATTTGTCAAATAATCAATAGTAATATCAATGTAGGATACACCACTTGTCACCATGCCTACCAGTGTAGTAGCTTTAACTATAGATTCTCAAGTGATAGTGTCTACATAATAGGATACTACACCTACTTTATTAGCACAAACAATGAGGAAGAAATGCAAGCAAATGGTGTCCACTAGTACATTGGATTTTGGTCCTTCAGATGCACAAAATAAATCTAAGATTACTCTATACACCTTATCAATAATATTGTGTGAGTCGATAGGGGAAAGATATGTAGAGATTGTAGTCCCCCCACCATACAAATAAGATAAATATCTAGTGGTGAGGGACTATCAAGTATCAAAGGTTCACCTTAGACATCTTATAAGGGAGGGCTTGAAACATGATGTGCAATTCAACATCAACTCTCTCTTTGAGAAAATGGATAGTGATAAGGTCACTAAGGATGATTTAAAAATCAAGGTTGAACAAATTACAACTACATTGAATAAGTTCATAGAGGCCACTATTCCATCAACAAAACCTGAACTAGCATAACCAGTCACCTAGATCATAGATCAAGTAACACTTGATGTGGTGATAGAAATTGCCATCATGGGAAAGGTCACTAAGGAATAGGTAGAGGAAATCATATCCAAAGGTAATACAGTTATTAATATAGTCATGAACCACTATGTAGTTTTGAGAGAGAGAAGGATAACCTTGAGATAATTGGTCAAAAAATATGAGGGAGAGATAACAAGTTTGAATCTTTTGTATCCCAAATTGATAACTATGGAATCAATTGACATAGACATCCTCCCTGTGGAAAAAATATTGAAAAATGATGGAGAGAAAGAGGAATTAATAAGAGTTAGTTAATTTAGAATAATAATGCTTGTAGATACTATCCACAAGGCCAAGGTTGCACATGATAAGGCTATCGATATGCTATGTGATATAGAGAATTTATTAAATAAATTGTCATGTCAACCAATTGATGATCAAGATCATCTCCTTTGAATATAGGAGGTTCAGAGTAAATTTAAGGAAGTGATTGAGAAAGAATCTATAAAAGATACAGTCTTTACCTTGAGTTCTATCCACCACTACATCGAGTATCATAACACAATGGATAAATGGGTAAAGCTTTTCAAGAATACAGAACTCTGAGGAGAGAAATTTTCAATATAGTGGTAGATTGTGAATTCATCAACCTCTACTCCTTTGGTCTAGATGAAGATAGAATCCTAGAGATATTCAAGGCTTTTGATGCATATGTTGAGAAATTATAGGCCAAGAATGATAAAGAGGTAGATGAAATATTGGAAATAGATTAATTTTTTATATTAAAAGCATTCTTGTATTTTTTATTTTCATTAATATAAAAACATTATAAAGTTACAAAAACATATCTTGTAAATTGCAACTATCTTTTAACAACTCTTTTTGAGAAAGAACCATGTGTATTTTATACTTTCTATTTTAATAGGCTAAAAATTGTAAAAAGTAGACTTGTAAATTACACTTCTCATTTTGACAAGTTTTAATTACTCAAGTTGTAAAAGCACATATTCAAAATTGCAATCCAAATTTTGATAAAGTGGTATGACTTGTAAGTTGTAAAAGTCTCACTTGGAAAATAAAGATTAGGGTTTTGAAAAAAAAAGTAAATTAAGTCATCTTAAAGTTATATTTTATTCTAAACATGAGTTTCATTTTGACACCCTATTTGCATGAAGAGCCATCACAGTTGCATAAAGGAGAAAAGAGGCATTACATGAATATTTCTCAAGTTCCACACCTCTACCAACTGAACATCATGCCTAGCTATTGCATGATCATTTTACAACTTGTTCTCTATGCCTTAGACCCACAACTATGATTTATCATACCTCTTCCCATGGAGTTTCTAGATTTTCATGATTCTCTACTAGGCATTGGAATTTCTATTAACTACATCTCATTTATGATATATTTTTATAAATATGGACAAGGCCCCATAACCTATTTATCTTTTTATTGTTAGTAATATTATTCTAAATGTTGAATATGTTTTCTACATGTTGTATCTTGGAGAAAAAAAATAATTGAAGATTTGCCTTTCTAGTCTGAGAAATCCCTGTGTATGCAAGTTATTTGAATATTTATGGATGTTATTCTTATTTCAGTCATGAAATTTCATTTGTGGTATTTTTTAACCTTTTGGAAGATTGTTTGATTAAAATAAAAGAATCTTGTCCCTTTTATGAAAATAGAATATATTGCCTTTGATTTCCTATTTGCATGATTTTGTGATCCTAAAAATTTCAATCTATTTTATGTTCTATTGTGTTCATTCAAGAAAGCATTAAAATTCACTATAAAAATATTTGGTGCAATCACCATTTTTAGTTGTGAAAATTTCATTTTCAGACTCTTTTCCCTGTCAAACCATAGTTTAGGAGAAAGAACACTAAAGGAATGATTTTTTTTATAAAATTGTTATTTTTATCAATTGTAACATATTTAGTGAAAAAAATCCAGCCTTGTTCTGAGGTTCACATCAATTCACTAAGGTCCTACATCTTGGAGATGTTCCCATTATATCATTAGATTTATGTATAATGAGCTTCAACATCAAGAAACAAGTGCAAAATCTATGTGATAATAAGTTTTGGGATGCCTAGTGGCACATAAAAGTTACAAAGAGATTAGTACTATTCTCAATAAGCATTGTCCGATCTTCATATGAATTTAAAAAACATCTAGTGACTCTACTATAATATAATTTCATAATTTCAAGGTTTACGTATGCCAAGCAAATAAACAAGATCATTTACTAAAGGTTAGAGAGCTATTTTTATGGAATTACCATTTCCATCTAAAAATAAATCAAAATCAATTGTACCTTACCCTAAAGTATATCTTGTAATTTTATTTGCATCTCCTCCAAGCACTCCCCTCAATTTAATACCTCCCATAATGGCTATAAATTTAATTTCATAGCTTTCAATGTAGGCAACCCACTCCAGTTGGCCCAATATGATGATATACCTACCTCAAATTTAAAAAGCCTTTCAAATTTTACTGGTGAAACTTCCACCACCCCTATGTAACACATATAAGATATTGTTAATCTCTGTTCAATCCATAATGTGGTGCAATATAATGTTACCATTAGGCTCCTAGTCTCCTCTTTCAAAGTTAAAGCTTTACAATGGTACAAAGGTCTTCCCCCCCAACTCCATTTGAGTTTGGGATGACCTAGGCACTACACTATGTACTCAATTTGAAGACAAGAGTGACCACCATTCCCTAGTTGAATAGTTAATTTCTATTCAATAGGTTCCTTATGATCACATGACTAATTTTGATTTCTATTTTGAAAAGACATGGAATAAAATTTTAGTATTGGTTAATCCAACTCCAAATAATTTTTTCCTATATTACTTGAGAGCCCTGAATAGTGATATAGCTATTATGATTTAGTCAATGGGTGGCACCACACTTCTTAATGCCTATAAAATAGCAATAAGGGAAAAAAATTATTTAATTCAAGTAGGTAAATTTTTTCTAAGGCCACCAATGTCTTTTTTTCTAGAAATACCTCCTATTCCACCACATGTAATTCTCCAATTCACACCGCAAGTAAAGCACTAGCCTTAACTCCAACACATATAGATGATTTATATGAGTTTAAGTCACAACTCAAGATTTTTGGCAATGAGTTAGTAGCAATGAATAGGCAACAATGCCAGAACTACAAGTCTTATCAGTAGGCTAACCCAACATACCAACCAAATAGGTAGCCATACCAAGGCCATTCACAACCACAAGGTCAAAATATGCAAACAAAACCTCCAAACATCCATGATCTACCTTCATTAGGTGCTACCAAAGCTATTTTACATGTTCAGAACAACTTGGATTAGGATTATGAGTGGTGTTATCCTTGTTATTAGCTACATAACTAGAACACTTATCCTAATGGTGTTATCAGTCAAGATTTGATGGTACAAGTTATATTAAACACCCAATGAAAATAATAAGAATACAATTCCCAACAAGAAGATACATAAGAACCCACTAAAGGTGAGGCAAATATTATAAATTGGAAAGAGCATGACTTTTGTGGTGTGAATAAGGAAGTCGACTTATTCAATGGTGAAATTTTGGTGGAAACCAACACATGTGCAAAGAAAAGAACAATAGAGAGTGATCATCCCTATAGGGTGGAATAAGCTACATCTTCTAAAGTTGCACAAGAACCTATAAAGAGCAACATAGTAAAAATTCCACCATTAGTACCTATGGTCCAACCCAAAGCAAAAGTGCCAACTAAAAATCTTGTGAAGGAAGACATAGCTCCTGATAAAGCACCGACAAAGGTTGGTAATATCCCATTCAGTATTATTAAGAAAATTAATAAGACCGAACTAAATGTCACTATGTGGGAAGAAATATCCATCCCAAATAAAATAGATTTGATATAGGAAGATTTTAAGAATTTCTAGGTAATACACAAGGTCCCAACCAAGGGACCTAATGCTACAATTAATTTGTGTCAACCACAAATTGACACTAAAACAAGCAAAAATGGTAAGCCTCCCCCTTTCTATATTTCACTTATAATAGATAAGCATCTCATGTTGGAGAGTTTTCAATGATTTCATGGTGATGTAATGGAGGTGTCCTTGTGAGTGGATGAAATGCTTTGATAGCCTAAGTAACAATGACAAAGTGTGTAATGTGTTTGTCCTAGTGTGCTTAAAGGAGGCTTGGTTGATCTTCAGTTTTGGCATGATTAGAGATGTTCAGGGATAAGTATGGTGATTAGATTATGTGAAATAGGTACCTAAGATGTTATATATTCTTTTAGGTCTTGTGTGCATAAGTGGAATTCATCTGGTAGTCCATAGTTTTCATCTAGATAGTTTGGGTCTAGTGGCAAAAAATTTGAGTAGGCAATTTACTGACATCACCATTGCCATGTGTGGATGAGTCAAGGGGAGTTGGTCATATGGTTATGATAAAAATTTTACCTATTTTATATGTGATAAATCTAAATTCATTCATGTAAACATAGTCAAAGATATGTGGGTGAAAATTTGGGCTCTCGGGCATTTTGACAATATTTTCCCATACTCAACCAAATTTACAAAGTGGCAATAAGTGTCAAGTAAGCATTTTGATGGTGGAATATATCACACATGTGGAAGTTTAAGGATAAAGTGATCATATGGGTTTATTAAATTTTATACTTATTTTATTTTTTTATAACTTTCAAGTTAAGCACCAAAGCGTGGGAAAATATATGCTTGTTCAAAGTTGGCCTCCTAGGTAGGTTTTGACATAGTTGGCTATATGATAAAAGATTTTGAGAAGGCAATTTAATGGTGATATAAATCACTCATGTGAAGGTTTAAGGATATATTTAATATATGTATGGATTATCCTATGTTATTAAATCATTTTTTCCAAATTTAAGATTATGCATCAAAGCATGACGAAAGTTATTGAGGTCCAAAGTAGGCTTTCAAGGTATATTACAGTTGGTCCCCATACTTAGTCAATTTGCATGATGTTAAAGATATAAACCTAATGGATATCTAATAGTTTATGGGAGTTAATAATTATATATCCAATGGTTCATGTAGAGTCAAATGGGTCAATGTGACAACTATTTAGCAAAGATAAAGATTGGGCATCTTATAGAAGATCAATGGAGCGTGTGTGTTCCAAGATGTTAGGAAGCAATGAGATGGTAAGAAGTGCACATTATTTAGTGACTGAGTAAAGGTAAAGGATAAGTATCCAATGGTGATTTTTTATTTTTATAGATTGATCAAATGGTGAGCATTACTATTTAAAGACTTGACTGATCTGTAGAGATCGATGGAGCGTGTTGAGTCAAAGTTTCTAGATTAGACGAGATGAGGTCAATTATCAGATGTTTAACATTTAAATTTGGTAGAATATGCATTAAATTTAGGATAAGATCAATGGTGCATAATTGATATAAATTTTAGAGGACACGAGATGAGAGCATAGTGTTGGAATTTTAACTGTGAGCATTTGAATTTGAATATTTGAATTTTACAAAGGAAAATACTAGTGCCTGGTTTTTGTGCTATATCTTTTGATCTATGCAGAATGTTCTGATGGTGTAAGAAGTGAAGTTGTAGAGTATTCAAAGGAAAATATATAAATATGAATTTAAAGGTCTAATTTTATATAAAAATAAATAAATTGAGCTTCAAAGTTGACTATGTGTTTGTGCATGTTTTGCAAGTAACTAACGAAGGGTAATTAAACTCATTTTGATGTTATTTCGATGTCTCATGATGAATTAGCCTTTTGGGATTGTTTTAGACTCCTAGGGAATTATATTTATGGTTTTTATAGGTGTGATAAATGATTATTATATATGAACAAAAGTTAAGAAGTTGAATGTGTGTTTGTTTATAGTTTTCCTATCCACCAGGTTAGTGATTGAGTTGTTTGAGCATACATAGAGGTGAGTATGAGTTACTATGATCATTTTAAGATGTCCTAGGGGATATAAGGAGTGGATATATGTATTTTTAATTGGTCATATGTTTATTAAAGTGATAAATGGGTGAATAGGTCTCCATGAGACCTATAAGGCTACAAGGGCCTTATTAAAAGGTGTAGCTACTTAAGGGTTACCCATAGGTGCTATAACCAACCTATGTATTTTGTATTAATATATGTATTCATGTGAGAGATGAATTAAGGGATAATGCATTCCTAATGGCTGACCAAGGTGTTGATTATCAAGTATGTTTTATAAATAGTGAAAGTAAAGATGGTGATTTCTAGATTTGTGAGAGAGAGGCTTGGGAGAGATTTGAGAGAGAATTGTATGTGAGAGAGTTGGAGAGTGAAGGAAAGGAAAGTGAGAGTGAAAAAATATTGGGTTGATGATAAAATGAGATTAGGGATTGTGTGTATGATATGTAGGTCATATTTTTGATGACAGTATAGTGTTCTTGTAATTTGAAGTTATGTGAAGAGATCTGAGCGTGCGTATGAGGACTATTTGAGTGAAGAAGGAGAGAGATTATGGCATGCCTACTTGAGAGGCATATATGATTTAGATATAGAGTTTGTAAAGTTTTTAGATAATCATAGGTTCATCATCAAGTGTTGAATATATTAGTTCTAAGGTGGAAGTTTTCTTTTCAAGGAGGGTCTAAAGGACTTGATCTTCCTTAGGGGTAGTTGCTCCTTATGAAATAGGGTTTCACTAAATAAATTTGGTTAGGAATTGATCAAGGTTATAGGTCAAAAATAATTTATTGAATATGTGGTCATAAATACTTGATCATTTAGGGCTAGGTGCTCCTTGTGGAACTACTATTTCACTAAAGGCCTTAGGTCAGAAAGACTTGATCAAGGTTCCTGATCAGAAGGACTTGATCAGTATCTTGTTTGTGATAATATTATAGGATATTAGCCCATGTGTTTTCAGGCTTGAGAGTGTGTTTTTTCCCCTAATTTGGTTTCCCACATAGATCTTGTGTTGTGTATGTGAGATTACATTATGTTCATTGTTTACTGTTATGAATGATCTATATGATTCATGAATGGTTTTATTGAATGCTTAAGTATTTTCAAAGGTTTAGAAATTGAATTGGAGTGTTTTCCACCACTAATTCACCCCCCTCTTATTGGATTGTACCTATAAAATATCATTCATAATTGCATGGTAGATTTAGGGGCTAGCAGTTCAATGATGCCCAAGAAAATAACTAATGCCCTTGGTATAAAAATACATTTGTGAATAAAGGAGTGGTTTAATTAGATGAGACTATTATTCATATTTAAAGAATAATAAAAGTGCTAAATATCACTATTCACACTTGTCCAAACTCATCATTTTCACAAGATATATCTCAGTAATAAATCTCCCTCCTTATTTTGCCATTTGTCTTTCATGAGATTTCACTACAAAAATAGGAGGATATCTATTTATAGTCTAGTCTCACCTGTTGATTAGGATGAGATATGGAAAAAGAGTAAAAATAAGAGATGAGATAATTGTTAAAGTCCATATTGAGCCATATAATCCCATCCTTGTAGACATGAACTATATACTACAAGACCAAGAAGAGGAGATTGATCATGAAGTTATAATACTTGTAAAAGAGATTCCAGACACTCATATGGATGAATGGGGATCAACCCTTTAATTCAAACCTTATGAATATGTAAAAAAAACCTAGGCTGGGTACATATTGCATTCATGAAAATGATGCAATAATCCTAAACCTAGTAAAACCAACTAAAGATCTTCAAGGAATATGGTAATTTTTCTTTGATAGTTTGAGAAGAAGGAATGGTGTAGGTGTAGGTATTGTCTTAATATCTCTATAGAAGGAGAGATATTTATATTATTTGAAACTTTATTTTAATTGTACAAATAATGTATCTAAATATGAGGTTTTGATTTGAGGCCTACAATTGGCCAAGTAAAGAGGGATAAAATCCCTACAAATATTTGGTGACAATGAGCTGATTATTCACCAAGTGAGATCCAAAAGCATAATTGAGAATAATTTTCTAATATCTTACAAACAAAGGGTTTGGGACCTACTAGAAGACTTTATCACTTTGAACATTCAATTAATACCAAGAGTACTGAACAAAGATGATGATCATATGGCTTTGGTAGGTTCCCAATATAACTTACTTAAAGGAATAAAGAAGAAAAACAACTAGCATGTAAGGTTGATAGTAAGGCCATCTATTCCTTATAATTCAACCAATTGGTAAGTCTTTTATAGTGACCAACAAATTATCAACTTCTTGAGAGAATAATATGAATTCTCTGATAGGAACTAGTCAAGACTTCAAGATCAATATGGAGATTAAATCATCTAGTTGCAGATTAAAAAATGACCTATGTGTCTTTTTACAATAGAAAATATCTTCAATTTAGATGATCAACTGAAAACTGATAAGAAGAGCATCATGGTGAATTAATAATACTATGAGCCAATGGTCATTTCATAAGGAAAATCATTGAAGATAGGAAAGGTATGCAATGGTTCTAAAAAGTAAGACTTTATTGAGTTGTTTCAAGAGTTTGATGATAACTTTGCTTGGAGTTATCATGGTCTAAGAGGGTTTGACTCGATCTTAGCTCAACATACAATAGAGCTTGATCCAAATACGAATCATGTTAGATATAAACAGAGACTAATGAATCTAAAGATTGAACCCTTGATGAAGAGTGAGCTATCTAAACAAATAGAGGCTAAAATCATCTTTCCTATCAAGCATTCATCTTGGGTTGCTAATTTGGTCCCTATAAGAAATAAAAATAGTGATATTAGGATTTATGTAGATTTTGGGGATCTGAGCAAAACATCTCTAAAAGATCATTATCCCCTTCCCACTATGGAGTAAATTCTTTGAATTGTATCAAGATCTAAAAGGTTCTATCTTCTAGACGGTTATTTTGACTATAACCAAATCCTGCTACAAGATTCAAACCAATTCAAGTCTTATTTCACCAAAAAATGGGGTACATATGCATACAAAAAGATGCCATTTGGTCTAATTAATACTAGTGTAACATTATAGAGAGCCATGTCTATGGATTTTAGAGGTTTGATAAATGAGATGATCCTGCTATACCTGGATGATATCACTATTTACTCAAAGCATGTTGATGCACAACTAGATCACCTTAGGAATTTTTTTGAAAGGTGTAGAGAATTTAGAGTTTCCCTCAATCCAAAAAAGTTTATTTTTTTTGTTCTTTATGGGAAACTACTGGGACATATTGTGTCAAAGGAGAGTCTTATAATAGACCTAGAAAGAATAAGTGTTATATCTGCATTAGTACTTCCAAGCCATAAGAAGGGGTTATAGAGATTTCTTGGAAAAATCAACTTTATAAGAAGATTTTCTCCAAAATTTGCCTTTATGGAAAAACCCCTTACTGTAATTCTCAATAAGGATATCATTTTTATCTAGACACAGGAAGGAAAATATAGTTTTAAAGCCATCAAGCAGGCTATTTATTAGGTTCCTACCCTAGTCAACCTAAACTATGAGAAAGATTTCATTATCTATGATTTTGGAGGGGAAGGTAGTATCTCATCTATTCTAACTTAGTAGAATAAATAACAATTAAAACAACCAATATTTTTCTTCAGTCAATCCTTGAAGGATTATGAAGAAAATAATAGTTTCATGGAGAAATAAGTATATGTTGTGATTAAATCTCTCAAAAAGTTTAGGCATATGCTCTCTAACAATAAAATTCATATAATAGTTAGTCACTAGAGTGTCAAATAGTTCCTCCTAATATGGGAGGTAATTAAAAAAGAGCATAATGAAACACAAAGTTCATGGAATATGACATGGATATAAAAATAATAAAGCTTGTAAGAGGGAAGGGATTATGTGAACAACTAGATTTTGATATCAAGACTAATGAAGTAGGATCATAAATGGTATATGCTAAAGTGTATCTTAGCTAGTTGATCTACCTCTTTTCAATAGCTAGATCTGTGACATGACCATTTTCTTACAGACTGGTGAGTACCCGTATGACTTTTAACAGTCCAAGAAAATGTATTTTAGACTCCAATCCATTACTTATGTTTTTATTAATGGAATGTTATTTATAAAATATATGAATTGAGTCATGCTAAGATGTATTGAACACAATCAAGTCCCTAAGGTGTTCAAATAATTCATGATGGCCAATCAAGAGGACATTTCTCTGCAAGAACCATGACCATTAAAATAATGAGAGGGGGATATTATTGGCTTGAATTATTCAAAGATGCCCAAAAATAGGTAAGGAACTATGACAAGCATTCTTACTTCATTGACAAGCAAAGAATAATAGCCTTCCATCTTAGACCAATTCAAATAGATCAACCATTCGATCAATGGGGATTAGATTTCATTGGTATTATCAATCAACCATCGAGTGTAGGACACAAATGGGTCCTCACAACAACAAAATATTTTACAACATGGACTAAAACATT
Organism: Torreya grandis; assembly: GCA_037957365.1. NCBI lineage: Eukaryota > Viridiplantae > Streptophyta > Pinopsida > Cupressales > Taxaceae > Torreya > Torreya grandis. The sequence goes on from JARHVA010005881.1 coordinate 571,464, forward strand.
TGAACTAAAATATGCCACAGAGGCATTTATCCTAGAATTCATGGATGGCATAGTCTCAAGGTTTGGTGTTCGTCACACCATTATCTCAAATAATGCCAAAGATTTTATGGGCACTCAAGTGAGTGAATGGAATGTAAAGAACAATGTATACCTAATTAGTTCTTACAATTATTACCCTTAGGGTAATGGCTTGGCTGAGTCTACCAATAATAACCTCATAAGAATTATCAAGAGAACAATGGAGGATAACCAAAAGACATGGCACATGAAGTTAAAATTAGCACTATGGGTTGATAGGATCACTCCTAAAAGAGCCATCAAAAACTCCCTATTCATGTTGGTATATGGAAGGGAAGCCTGAACTTCATTTTTAGTTATGTTACCATGTATAGAGCTCAATCATCAATTATATTTGATTGACAATGATGAAATGACAACAAGATTATTAGAAATTTGAGCAAGGAGATAGTTGACAGATTTGATATCAAGATATAGAAAGTAGTCTAAGGAATGAATAGTTATCATTTCCATCTAGGGAAACATGGAATTGTCATTGATGCCAAAGATTAATGTCCTTGATGTCATTGAGATTGAAATTGATCATGCATTAATGCCAAAGGTTGAGTTGAGCAGACATGTGGAGTAAATTGCATTTGTGAAGTACTCTTACTCAAAGGAGGAAATCGAGATAAGTCAAGAAGACTTGAGTTGAGTAGATTTGATTGAGGGATTTTTTTTAGAAATATTGGTAAAGATAATTTTCTCGGACAAACTGCCTATAGCTAATGAGGGAATTCTATTAGGAAAATGTTAAAGGTAATTCTTTTGAGAAAATTGACTAAGTCATTTTCAAACAAATTGTCCATAACAAAGTTTCCAAAGGAAATGAGAACCACTTGGAATTATTTAAAAGAAAGTGTCTTGGAGAATTCATTTGGATAGATTGTCTACAATAAAGGTTTTGAAGGAAATGAGAGCCACTTGGAATTCTTTCAGAGAAAGTGTCTTGGAGAATTCATTTAGAAAAATTATCTTCAACAAAGTTTTTGAAGGGTATGTGGATTGTTCAAAGCTTTTGAAGGGATCTTTTCAAAAATGTTGAAGGGTATTTGGACCATTGCAAAAGCTCTAAGGGTTAAGTGGACCATTCAAATTTTCCAAAGAGATCTTTTCAAAAATGCTGAAGGGTATGTGGACTATTGTAAAGGTTTTGAAGGGTAAGTGGACCTTTTCAAAAAGTTTGAAGGGCAAGTGAACCTTTTCAAAAAGACCGAAGGGAAAGTGGAACACTACAAAAAGTCTGAAGGGTATTTTTTGAATGTTGCAAAGGACATGTGGACACTTGTAGAAAAGTAGAAGGATAGATTGAAAAAAGTCTGAAGGGTATATTTTGAATGTTGCAAAGGGTATGTGGACTTGAAAAAAAGCTAAAGGGTAGGTTACAAATAATTTTTTTGAAGAAATGCCTACAGATAAAAAGCCTAAAGAGAATCCTTGTGGATAAAAAGTCTGAAGAAATGATGTGGACAAAAATTCTAAAGTAATGGCTTACAGACAAAAAGTATAAAGAAATGCCTACAGATAAAAATTCTGAAGAAATGCCTCGTAGACAAAAAGTCCATGTAAATTTTCCTGAAAGGACTTTGACAAAAATCCCACAATAAATTGTCTGAAGAGAAAAGTCATTTGCAAATTTGTCAAAGATAAAGTGTGGAAGTCTTATAGGGCATTCTCAAAGGGACAAGGCAATGTTAAAGATCGAGCAAGTCTACAAGGATCAATGGTGTAAAAGCATTACAAGAATGTTGAAGAAAATGAGATCATGTAAACATGCTAAAGTTTAATGCTAAATATAAAGGATAAAGATCGAGCATATCAAAGATAATCTAAAAGAGTGGAAGTGAACCCATGGAATAGAAATTAATGAGATGTAAAAAGGGAAGAAAAAGAGCTCGATGGTTAATGGCAAAGTAAATTAGGATGATCCTCTAAGAGCACGTGCATTTGATAGGTGTCAAAAGGTCATAAGGAAAGATCTAAAAAAGAAAATAATGTGAACTTGATGTGATAAAAGAATTTGAAAAAGCCTAAAATCAATGTCTTCTAATTATCTATATAGGAACAATTGGATAGGTGATGAACTTGATATATCTTCATAGAGCTCAAGATATTTCAATCAAAGTGATCAAAGAAGTGACACAGTTAAGTAGAAGTGCAGATGCCTATGATAGTAAAGGCATTTGAACATTGCAATTTGAAGCATGAATCAAGACATGAAGTAAGAGTCACATTAAATTCAGACTAGAAGTGATCGAGGAAGCAACATAGTTAAGTACAGTAGAAGTGCAGATGCCAAAGATAGTAAAGAAACTTTTGAACATTGTCAAGTGAAGCATGAATCAAGACACAAAGTCAAAGTTACATTGAATATAGATCAAAATATTGAACTAATTAAGTTTAGTTGAAGTGTGAATACTTCACATAGAGATAACCCTGAGATGCATTTGTCTATATATGCTATGAATAGATCATTTGAATGGGGCTATCTTTCTACTGCTGCTACAATAATAATTAGAGTGTTAACTCAAAATTATCGAGAGAGGACATATGTATATAGTGTGAAAGGTGAAAATAAAATAAGGTGTGTCATAGTAGAAGATATCCAGACACAAAGAGATAAAGGCAGAGAAGTTGAGAAGACACATAGCTAAGGTACAGTTACAGACTAGACTTGTAACAAAAAAGTGTACAAGATTCATTCTAAATTTCATATATATATTTGAAATTGAAGCTTCATTTCTATGATAGGCTGGTACCATAAAAAAAACTAAGTTGGTGCTTAGTTAGGAAGTTGACGCTTCCTTAGAGTGGATGCTCTTGAATGTTACTAGTGAGGTTTGTCTGTGAGACATTTTTCTATGAGGCTGGATTAGAATAGTAGCTTCTAGTAGCTTTTCTCATCATGTTTTTTCCATTTGGGTTTCCATGTTAAAATATGGTGTCGAGCATTCTTGTGTGTGTGTGTGATATCTATTTTTTTCTTTACTTTGCATATAGTTTGAGTATTTTTTTTAAAAGTTCTAAAAACTAGGTTATAGCTCATCTATTGATTCACCCCCCTCTTAGTAGATAGTGTGTTCAACAATTGGTGTCAAAGTGTAGGTTCCCTAGGAGAAGCTTAATCAACTCATATAGATCATGGTTGGTGAACATAATGGCCTTCCAAGAAAGTTCTTCATCAAACAAGGCTCCTCTATTCGATGGGTCTAACTATGCTTTTTGGAGCATAAGAATGGAAGCATATTTGTCCTCTCTAGGGTTTGATGTATGGATTCAACTTAAAAATATCAAGTTAAAAATATCAAAAAGGTAAAACTACATTATGCTAAAAATAAAAACTTCTTCAAGAACAAAAAGGGGTTATATACAGATCTGATGATGAGAATGACTGTGACTTTATAGTAGAGGGAAATGAGTTCCTATTTATGGAAAAAGAATCACTTCCTTGAATCAAGAATAAAATGAATATGAAGATTGTGATGAAGGAGAATAAGGCGAGATAGATCTTGAAGGTGAACTGGTGTGTGTTCTTGAAGAAATCAAAAATTTGAGAAAAGAAAACTTAACACAGAAGAGGCATGAGAAGGAGATTGAGAAGGCTAACCAAATGATTTTAACACTAAAAAATCAAGTTAAGGTAGCCAACATTATAGTAGAAGTTGTCAAAATGTATCTCCAGTCAAAATCCAATGAATGCATGAGACTTGAAGCAGAAGTAGTATCTTTAAGGAAAGAACTTGAGAATGCAAGATACCATATAAGCAAAAGCTTAAATTTGATGAAAAGATCTAAATCTCTTAGTGAATTAATCAGTGTGCAAAAGCCTTTAAATGAAAATTCAGGTCTTAGATACAATAAAGAAAAAAGATCCTCAGCATGTACATCAATGAACTTGTATGATAAATTCAAGAAAGGAGGAGAATCAAAATCTATGAACAACAAAGAAGTGATGAAAGCACATACTAGAAAGGACAGAAAGACTAATCCAAGAAAAGATGTAAAAGGATTATTCAAAGTGGTATATCTGAAAAAGTAGAAAGGTAAAAGTTTTTGGTATATGACACCAAAAAATGATATGACCAGGGACGCTCCTTCCTTTTATGGTTATTTTTATAGCTATATTCAGTTTAGTAATAGGGTTGTTAATTATAGAGTCTTTCCTACTAAAAGATTTCATTTTGTTAGTAGGAATTCACTTGCTCCTTTAATAGATTCAAGTTTAATATGTTACAATTAAAATAATTTTTGACATATAGCTAAGTATTGTAGAGCTAACATTGCAATGACAAGAAAGTATAGCTTAGACAAAAGTAGGTTTTTAAATGAGAATAGAGTTTTAAAGATCAATTTTAAAGAGAAGAAAAAAGTAAATGAGAGACCCAAAAGGATGTGGAAGGTGAAATATCAATCCTTGATTTCTCAAATGACACTCCATGCTAAAGAGTAAAACTTGCGGGTCATAGACAATAGTTGCTTAAAGCATACGACTAGGGACAAGATCAAATTCACTAATTTAAGCAGATGCAAAGAAGGGACTGTCAGTTTGGGTGATAACACTTTAGTCAGAATAAGAGGCAAAGGAACCTTGCACATAGATGGAAAGCTTCCTACACATGAAATCTTGTATGTTAAAGGACTTAGACATAATCCATTAAGTGTAAGTCAGATGTGTGATAATGGTTATAAAGTCACATTTAATGCTGAAGGTTGTAAACTAAAAAGAGATAAAAAAATTGTTGTACAAGGAAGAAGAACTAAAAGCAACATATACAACCTGATTGAAGAAAATGATGCAAGTTATCTTATGAGAAAAGTTGATGAGATATGGTTATGGCATAAAAGAATGGTGTAGACACCGTAATTGTGTCTAACCCTTGTCATCCTCCCCTTAACCCCTATTTTATTCTCCCACACCTATTTAACCCGTGTCGACCATTTTCCCACGAGCCTTGACCTTGGCAGCATGTAAAAATGAGTAGAAAGCTAAAGCTAGCCTCTGTCCCCATTTTGCATCTGCCGACGATGGTCACTACCCGGCCGATGTCGTCGATGTCGGTCACTACTTGGCCGACGTCGGCAATCCTGCTGGCGTCAGTTATCCTTAACACTGCGTTCTCAACCCAAACGCAAGATCCATTATCCGTTATCCGTTATCCATTATTCATCATTCGGTTGCCAATCCGTTTCTCAATCGGTTATCAGACCTTCCTTCAATCAATCAGCAACCTCTTCATTCGAACGATCAGGCAACTCTTGCATCCTATCAATCTGCATCCAATCTCTCACATTCTCTCTGTCTCCAGTACAGGTATTTTGCTTCAGTCATCTTGCTGGAGGTTTGCTACACCGAACTTCTACAACACAATGACAACATCAATCATGTCTCTGACTTTATCTTCAGCATGTAACAGGTAAGCATTTGTTCTATGTTTTTATTTCATTTTTTGGTTATTGTTTTTATTTAATATCATTACCCGGATCTAGATTTAGACCACAGACCCAACCTGACTTCCTCTCGTATCACCTCTATCCTCCCTGTCCAAAATATATAGTCTGTAACTCTGCCCAGATCCCTGCACAAACCCCCAAACAATCCCTCTGACTCCCAAACCGGCTCCCTAACCCTCAAACAAAAACTTCAGACCATTCTGCAATCCTAAAACCCTGCCCAGACCCGACCAGACCCCATCCAAAAGCTATTGCCCCGATCGACGCCGGTCATTACCCCTACCAACGCTGGCACTTTAACCGACGTCGGCTCCCTCCTTGACCGACGCTGGCATAGAGACCGACACCGGTGACTGTGCATAGTAGTTTGCTGCATATCAGGTACGCATTCTACTTTTTGTCTTTTATTTCTTTCATTTTGCCTTTCATTATTTCTGCTTTCATCAAATGTTCTATTTTTAATTAGTGGGTTGATATCCCTTAAGGAAGTCTTCATACTTTAGGGATCAAGCTTTTGCTTGACAGCCCACCGTCTCCTCGTCTAACGTTTTTCGTGTTTAGTCTCTTTTTCTTCACAGGTGTCATTCCTCCACAGCCAAAGAGGAGTACCTTCCAACGTCTAATTTCGGTGTGCACGACTACATCCGGGTATCTTCTAACCCTAGACCATCTTTTAGTTTCTCATTTCTCTCTTTTGAATGTAGAAAGCAATTTAGCATAGAAACATTCTGGCATGCCCGATGGGACCCTAGGACCTTCCTTGGGTTCTTTCTTTCTTTCCTTCATATAGGTGCATTAGGTTCCTTCCTTTTTGCCTCTTTCGTCTCTTCTAAATGACATCATAAGTAGGAATAAAAAGAACTTTTCTTTTCTTTCTTGCACTTCTAGACTAGCCAAAAACTCATACTCTTCGACCCTTTCTCCATTCATCTTCATACGAACAAACATTTCGACTTGGGCTTAAAACACATTACACTTTCATTTCTGCTTGCTTGCATTTCTTAGACCACACTTAGTAATTAATAACTGCATATTGAATTAATCTAGTCCACTTGATGTTACACGACCAAACCACTTACACAAAACAAACATCTTAACTTACCTGAGACAAGGCCCGATTGGGATTTCATCCCCCAGCGGATACCTTACCCGTCTCGGTGATCCTACATGGATTTCATCACCAAGGGGAAAGCCCGCTCTGTTCTTTGGCAGAGTCTAATCTCTAGGGGAAGTATATTTTGGCTAAGCGGACCCAGCTTATCACTGGACTCGTGAAGTGAGGGGAGCTTGCTCCTTAGCACCAGGACTTGTACGAAACCTAACACAGACTTCTTGAGCACCATAACTAACCTGAAACCATCCATAGACTACTTCTTCTAGGACCTGACTCAAAAGCCAATCTTCCTCACATATTCTAAGGCATAAGCCACTATAATCCTAATATTTTACTCTTAGGGTTTTAGGATCTGCTTGTGTTCTTCAACTTTTTAGTTCTTATCTGCTTGTTTGAGCTTGCAAGGACATTCTTTCTTGCCTTGAATGGTTCTGACTCATATTCAAGCCAAGACTCTAGTCGATCATGCGAGGCATCACCCACTTCCATCTACCCCGTCCATAACCAGTCCTATAATGGAGTTCAACTCAGAGACTGAAAGAACTCCTACTAGACCATCCCTGACCCAGACGCCTATTGTCCCAGAAGGGGACCAAGATTTTGCACAATTCTTGGACCTCAACGTCAAAGCCTTACAGCACTATCTCGCGAATAGCCAAATGCGAGACTCCTTGGGAAATCCAATTTACAGAATGCCAACCTCTCTTCTCAAGACTGCGGCCGTATCAACAGCGTCCGTAGTTCAACCTTTAGACACCCAGGCTATTGCCTCGACCAATGACCAACTTTTGACCAACCATCCAAGTGTGGCCTCTCCCTCCATCTTTGAGCCCACTTCCACTGGGGTTTCAGCCCCCTATCAACCTCAGCCCACTCAACCACTCTCTACCCCCTTTCAAAAACTGGTCGTCTCTATTCTGCCTACCCTTGCTCCTATCAACACCAGGGTGGCTACCTATCCATTGGCCCATGTTACCACTAACCAACCTCCCGTGGCAACATCGATCCTAGCCATGCCTTCTACCCAACCATCCTTAGTCTCCTCTTCTATCCCTACAACTAGTCATCCATACATTACACCCTTACTGGTACAACCGACTACATCGTATGCCTTTTCTAGCCTCTTTCAAGCACCTTACAATCTAAGGGGCGCTCCACCCGCCAATCCGTCAGTAGATATCATCAAAATGCTGATGGACAAGATGTCTAGCCTAGAGACCTCCATTTCCAGCTCACACAATACTCTCTCATACGAACAAATTTGCAATGAGCCCATTCATCCTTCTATCCCGATCAGGCCATATCCCAGTCAGTGGGAACTTCCTAAGTTTTCTCATTTTCAAAGCAAGGAAGACCCACAACAACACTTACAGGCATTTAGACATGCCTGTTACCTTATCGCCCATGATGATGCATTGCTTTTACACACGTTTCTTATGTCTCTCTCAGGTGCTATGCTTGACTGGTACAGCTCCCTTGCCAGCCATTCCCTCTTCACGTTCATTCAGCTGGCCCAGCTCTTCCTTGATCATTTCTCTATCAACATCACCAAGAAGGTTTCAATCATAGACCTCTATTTTATCCACCAATTCGAGGATGAATCTATAGCTAATTTTGTTGCTTGATGGAAGGGCCTCATCAATCAACTCTCCTTTTCTTTACCCCAACCTGAACTTATTGAACTTTTCTCCCAAGCCTGCACTAGACATATTTCTTCCACCTTACGGGTTCAAACCTTCCGCACCTTCGACGAAGCCTTCACGATGGCCCGTAAACTTGAGTTACGTGTCGTCGAGGAGAATAAAGTCAAGTTGAGGAGCAAGAATCCCAACTCCAAGACCAATGACCCCTCTTCTAAGCCTTCCTTGTCCAAACCTAAATCTAAAGCTTCAGCAAATGCTATGGTCATTAGATCTTCCTCCTCTTCCCCTTCAACTAATCAGCCTGAGCCATCCACATCTCAGAGCGCCACCTGCCAATTCTAGCAGAGATACATACAGCGATAGTATACTCCACTCGGAGAATCATATGCATCTGTGCTAGAAAAACTTGTCAAATAGGGGGTCCTCAATCTCCCCCAGATCTGACCACCTCCATAATTTGATCCCTCATGCGCCATCCCTGCGTGGTATAGGGAAAATGACTTCTGTAACTACCACCGTGTTAAGGGCCATGACACGGGCAACTATAAAACCCTTAAAAACATCATCCAAGATATGCTGGAAAAGGGTGACTCATCCTCGACAATCCCAATGCACCACCTAATCAAGGCATCGACATCTTCAAGCAACCATTCCCCAATCATCCACTAACTGAAAACAATGTCTAGACCTTGACTAACAACATTCACGAACATAATATACGAATAGTCAATACGGTCTCACCCTTCACTTCCGACCAACCTCAAGAGGTGAGTCCACCCCTCAGTCCATCACATGTGGACGAACCTCTTTCTCCGGTTAGTTCTCTGTCAACCTCTCTCATCTTGGAGGACGCCTCAACCTTACCAGCATCGCCAATTTCACCATCCTCCTTCTTACTGCCCATGGAGGACCTAACCCTTCCTACTCCTCGACCACAAGTGGAGGGCACAATCATCCCTGCCCTTTACCCGCTTGAGGAGCCTCATTCTCTGGTTTCTTCTCCACCCAGGGAAGAACCTGCCTCTCCTTCATCTCCAACCACAGACAAACCTATCACGACTCCATCATGCCTTGGGTCTGAGACTGCTACACCAGTCTCATCTTCAACCCCACAACCGTCAACATCTTCTCAAGGACCCAAACCTCATCCAACATCTTCTCAGCCATTTTCTCGATTAGTGGAGAAATTCAAACTTCTCCCTTCAAGGAAAGTGGAGCATCAGGTATTGTGGGAGCATCTCACAACTCTTCAACATGCCCGTGCCCTCTCGTCTCATGCAGCTAATCCTCCCATGGCGAAATCTCCCAAGACCCTTAACAAAAACCAGACTCTCGTTTCTAAACCTCAACCGACCCCATCAAAATCAAAACCTGCATCTACCCCATCTAAACCTATCAAATCACTTGGCGTTTGCCCTGTCTCCAACCTCACTCATCTGCAAGTGAAGGTGGACTTAGACCAAACCTCAACCAATAGTAGTCTTCAACCTAAGTCACAAAAGACTGCTAAACCACAGAGGTGAATGCCTCCTCCTCCGTCACCATTGCCCTCCATTTTGGGCCCCCATCCTTCAACCCTGACCAGAGTCCTTCCCACTCTGACCTTTAATCAAAACCAGTTGCCTCCTTTGCTTCATTTGCCTACCGCTAGCCTACCCTCTCTCAAAAGGGTGGTACCTCCCACAAAGAAAGTACCGTCTCTGCCTGTTGCCGCACCATCAACCCAAAAGGTGGTACGAAAGCCTCCTCCGACTCCGCCCAAGCAAAAGTCACCGGTATCGCACACATCGACGAGCACAGACCCTTTAGTGGGCTCATACTCTTTGATCTTGCACCAACTTTTTTAGACTTCCAGCATAACCCTTCCACCCATCAGGCCTTTCCAACCTCTCGAGTCTAAGCCCTCCTGGTTTGATGACATGAAGATTTGCCTATATCATCATACGCCAGGACACGATATCGAGACTTGCTGTGCCCTCAAGACCATCATTTGCTGTTATCTGGAGAAAGACACTCTTCTCTTTGAGGACACTCTCGACCGACCCTTGACTCCCTCTCATAACCCTCCGACCTCTTAAAACCCATCAACATCTCATCAGCAGACCACGACCCCTTCATCTCCTTCACCCCCTATCTTCAAAATCAATGCCATTCACATAACCACTAGATCACAAAAGGACAAGGCAAAAGAAAAAGCCGCCATTCCTTGGACCTACCCTTTCATCTAGCCACCTCAACTGCCCAAGCCCAAGATCTCTATCCTTGGCACGCCTCAACCCTCCTCTTCTTCTTCTTCCAGACCAATCCATGACTCCATGTTGAAATAACTTCATCAGATGCCTGTGAAGATGTCCCTTTATGACCTCATCCAAACCTCGCCCCAGCATCATCAAGCCCTCATCAGAGCCCTGCAGGCAGCAGAGGTTCAACCCGAGGACCCCCAGCCACTTGCTGCCCTTGTCCACTCTTTAGCCCCTGTTGCCTCCATCACATTTAGCGATTCTAAGATTCCCACATCCAACATGGAAGATCAGGATGCCGCCCTCTTCATCACTTCCTATGTTGATCGGACATGCATTAAACACGTTATGATTGACGGAGGTGCCAGCATCAACATTATATCCACCCATGCCTTTGAACAGTTGGCTCTTCCCAAGAATTACGTCTCCAAAACTGATGCGATCTTGCACTCCTTTAATGACACCACTGCCACGACCATTGGCACAGTTGTCCTTCACATCCGCGTTGGTCCACACACAGTCTCAGAGCTCTTCTATATCATCGAAGGAGAGTTTCAATACAACATTTTGCTGGGCCGACCCTGGTCCCCTCCACCCTACACCGTTGTGTGAAATTCAAACACGATGGGCAAGTCCATACCATTCTTGTTGACCCTTCACCCTTCAAAACTTGTAACACCACCTACCATCCAAATGATGTCCTCATTCCTATCAAGCCATCAACCCCGACACCGCCTCCATTCGCAGAAGCTTTGACCAGTTCACAACAGGCAATCGCCCTCACACCTCCCCTTCAAGTGATGACCACAGACCCCATGGAAGACATCTTCCAAAGAATTTCATTTGGAGAGTATCACTTGCTGGCCTTAGACATGTTCCAAACTCCACAAGAGTATGGACACCTTCATCATAGCCCTAGTTACGACCATTGGATCGGGATGATCGTGCCTTATGGTCCTCCTCACCTTTGAACCAACCTTATCTATGGGGGCTCAATCAAGCTCCTGCTAATGGCAATCCTCTTTCTTCACCTCAACCTTTCACATCAAACTTCTCATTTCTTGGCAACCCCGCCTTTGCACACATTTACCTTTACAGGTGTGCATGGAAGGGTTTTGGTTTCAGATGCTATGAGCAGGGCTCCCATCAGCCCATCAAACCGCTCAACGATGATGATGCCAAGAAATGGTATGGCCTGAGATATCATGACGCCACTCAGGACTTTGCAGACCTTTGCCCCGAGCCAACCATTGACCAATCTCCTCTAGGCTCACCCATCCCTCCTCCTTCACCTACGGAGTCGGTGGTTTCCATCCCTCCTAGTTTTTTTTCCATAAACACCATTCTCCTGGAACCCTTGACTTATCAGCTCAATGGGGTGTCCAAGTCTCTCCCTCTCATTTTTCCCAGCATGATAGAAGCTGAGTCGACGACCATTCACACTGTCCACTGCGTTGATGACGACACCATTCTTTCCTACATGGGCACCGACGACTCTTTCATCCAGTGCTCTCTCCCTTCTGAGACCCAAGTTATGTTAAATGAATCAACCATTGACATCAACCTCCCTTCTTCTGATGTTCCCCACATCTTAAAGATTGGTCAATCTTTAAACACTCAGGAGCAGCTTGACTATACCCAGTTCCTCTCAGACCATAGCAAGGCCTTTGCCTGGACCTACCGTGACATGCCTAGCATCGACCCCACCATCGCTACCCATAACATTATCACCAAACCAGAGGCTAAGCCTGTCAGGCAAAAGCTTTGAAAGATGCATCCTCACGTTGCCCTCCTTGTCAAAGAGGAGCTTCAGCGCCTCCTTTTTGTCTCCTTCATCCAGCCCATCGATTATTCGCAGTGGGTCTCTAACATTGTCCCAGTCACCAAGGCGACTGGGGGGATCCGGATCTGCACAGACTATCACGACCTTAACTTAGCCTGTCCCAAAGATGACTTTCCTCTTCCTAACATTGACCAACTTGTTGATCTCATGACCGGCCATGAGATGCTATCTCTCATGGACGGGTTTTCAAGATATAATCAAATCCTGATTGCTCTAGAAGGTCAGCACAAGACCACTTTCATTACCCCATGGGGAACTTTATGCTATCGAGTCATGACTTTCAGCTTGAAGAACGTAGGTGCCACTTATCATCGTGCCATGACTTACATTTTCCATGATCTCCTCCATAAAATCATGGAGGACTATGTGGATGACCTGCTCGGCAAGTCCAAGCTTCACCATGACCATTTAACCATTCTCAAAATCATCTTCTCTCACCTTCTTCAATACAATGTCTGCCTTAACCCCAAAAAATGTGTCTTTGGGGTCCTTTTCGGTAAGCTCTTAGGCTTTATCATTTCTTTCCATGGCATCGAGATAGATCCCGCTAAGATCCGTGCTATCCTCGAAATGCCACCCCTGACCAATCTCAAGCAGCTTCGCAGTCTACAAGGGAAGCTCCAGTCCATTCACCATTTCATCTCATAGCTTTTTGACCACTGCCAACCTTTTCATCATCTCCTTAAGAAGGACATCTCCTTTACATGAGATAAGGACTATCAAGAGGCCTTTGAAGCCCTCAAACGCTATCAGGTCTCTCCACCAATCCTCATTCCACCTAAAGATGATCAACCCTTCTACCTTTACATCTCTGTCACCAACCATTCGTTAGGTGCCATGATCGCGCACCGAGACGAGCATCACCGTGAGCAAGCAGTCTACTATATCAGTCGAACACTGGTTGACTATGAAACTCGATATACTCATACTGAGAAACTCTGTTTGGCATTAGTCTTTGTTGCTACCAAGCTTCGCCACTATCTTCTTAATCACAAAACCTTTGTCATCACTCATACCGACCCTCTTAAGTTTATGCACTCCAAGCCATATCAACATCAATGTATGGCTCGGTGGCTCATGCTGCTTGCTAAGTTCAACCTCGAATTCATCTAGCAAAAATCTATCAAAGGGCAAACCATCGCTGATCAACTGGCAGATGCCCCTCTTCCCAACAATCAACCTTTGCAGTGTGAGTTTCCTGACGAGTCTATCGCCGCGCTTTCCACCGATGACACTATCTACCAAATGACCATGTTTTTTGACGGCTCCAAATGTCAACTTGGTGGGGGTGCGGGAGCCATTCTCATCCCACTCGATGGTGAGCCCATGCCTTTATCTTTCAAGCTCGACTTTAATTGTACCAATAATATGGCTGAATACGAGGCCTTAATTTTGGGACTTCAGATCGCCCTTTCTCTCAGCATCAAGTCCATCAACATCTTCGGTGACTCACAGCTTGTCGTCAATCATGTCAATGGTTCATACCTCTGTAAAAATGAAATTTTGCAAAGGTACAAAAACTGTGCTGACATCCTCCTTACATCTTTTGACCATTACCTCCTGTAGACTATTCCTCAATCCATGAATAAGTTTGCTGACACCATGGCTTCTCTCGCTTCCCATATCCCATCTTCCTCATCTACATCCAAACTTTTTGTCATGGTGCATCATGTGTCGTTGCCTTCCTATATCTCTCCTAACATTAATCATATCAACACTATAGACTCTAGCCCATGAGATGATTGGTATAAGCAACTTGTGGACTTCTTATCTTTTTTTGTCATTCCTCCCAACCTCTCTAACAATGCGCGGTGAGCTTTTATCAAGCATACTACTCGCTATACCATGCTAGGGGGTCTTCTCTATAAGCGAGGCTTCGACGGCCTCCTTCTTTGCTGTCTCATCTCCACTGAAGCATCTCAAGCCATTAAGCAAGTCCACGATGGGATTTGTGGCAGACATTTCTGTGGAAATTTGGTTGCCAAGCGCATCCTTCGTCTAGGCTATTATTGGCCCACCCTTCATCAAGATTGTAGCGACTATGTTTGGTGTTGCATCAAGTTTCAACAGCACTCTAACTTGCTTCATCTTCCTAGTCACGCCTTACAAGTTGCTCAAGATTTCTGGCCTTTTTCTCAGTGGGGCTTAGATCTCATCGGTGAGATTAACCCTCATTCGTCTCTTCGTCATAAATCCATCATCATTGCCACCGAGTATTTCACCAAGTGGGTGGAAGCCATTCCTCTCATCTCCACAAAAGCCGACAAGATTGTCGACTTCATCAACACCCACATCATCTGTCATTTTGGTGTCCCTCATAAGATCATCACCGACAATGGTAAGTCCTTAAAAAACAAGACCGTCCAAAAACTCTGTGACTCATTTGGCATCAAGCTCAGTTTCTCTTCACCTTACTACCCACAAGCAAATGGGCAGGCCGAGGCTTCCAACAAAATCTTGACTAAAATTCTCATGAAGGTGGTCAGCGACACTGGAAGGGATTGGCATATGCACATTCCCTTCGCTTTGTGGGCCTACTGCATTAGCATTCAAACCTCCACAGGTGCTACTCCTTTCTCTCTCATGTACGAAATAGAGGCTATCCTACCTCTCAAAGTACAAATCCCGTCTCTCTGCATCTCTCTGCATGACATTCTTTCTAACGATAACTTTCATCAAGATTACTTAGCTCAACTTGAGTTACTTGATGAGCACCGCCTTGCTGCCCTCAACCATCTCCATGTCTATCAACATCGCATCAAGCGAGCCTATGACAAAAATCTGTGAGAACGAGATTTCAATATCAGAGACCTCATCCTCAAAGAGAATCAACATGTGACCAATATGGAGCAAATTAAATGAGGCAAGTTTGCCCCTAATTGGCTCGGACCTTTTATTATCATACACAAGTATGGATCAGGGACGTATCGTTTGTCTTCTCTCAATGGACGACTAGAACTTGAGCCTCTTAATGCATTGCATCTGCGACCACCATTCTACTAGTAGTCAAGTACTCGACCATTTGACATTTACCTTGAGCTCGTCCCTTGAGCAATCCCCATCCTCTTAGTCCTCATTCCTTTCAACCCTACTCCCCTTAACAAATCCTATATAACCCTTTTATACAGTATGGATGCTTTGTCCTAATAAAAGGGAGCCCTTGACCTTCTATAGTCTTGTCCATGACTCACATTTCTGTCAAAACAAATCAAGATGTCAAAATATCCAAGGTCACCAAATTAGAATCAAAAGGCAGACTGCTCCCTCGAAGGACAACTATTCAAAGCCCTCATATATAAAACAAAATATAGACCACTCCCTCGAAGGATGGCTATGACTAACTCTTGCTAGAAACATCAATCTTTCTTAGAAGCTTCTCGCATTGATCAGCTTCGCAAATGACCACCAAGCAAATGACATCTCTATGTAGACTTCCCGCATTGATCAGTCTGCACCAAAAAAAAAAAAAGTCATGGACTTGGCTTGTTATTGTTTTAGGGTCTCCTATAAAAAGGGGCAAAGTTATCTCTGCTCTAAAACAGGTTACCCTATCCTCCTCCTATCACCTGCTCAAGGGACTTCGAGCTCACTTTAATGTCAAAGTGATTCGATTACCTCTCTAACACAACTATGGTCAACGACGTCATGCATGAATGGGGCTCTTGGTTCTAATAACCCCTATCTATACTGTCATTCTGGTCCTTATCAATAAAAGAGCAATATGCCTTTCACTTTTTCTTCATTTTGGTCACATTTAACTTCATCACTTGTCAAACCTAATCAACTCCACTCAACTCTCTTTTCAGGCCACTCATCATAGTCTATTTCACGTAGTTTTTATGGATACCAATACACATGGAAACTATCGACCAGACACAATTTATGTTAAGCATAAACCAATACTTGCTGAAGCATAAATAGACCTCAATTCATTTTTAACATACATCCATCACAAATATGGAAAATTGCTAGGGATGAAAGACCCCTCAACCAATGTTACAGAATACACCATTTGGAAAAGGCTATAACATCTTTTTCTCCTCATCATTTTGACACATGACCAAACCAATCATCGACCAATCTTCTCACCTCGTTCGAACTACATTGGTCTGAAGCCCTAAGACTGGGGCTATGTAGGCAGCACTCAGATGACACATCTTCTAGGGTTAGCTCGACCACCCTCATTTGTTCGTCTCTCTGATGGACAAACCTTCTTTCCTCCTTTTGACCATGACCTTGCCCTCAACCAAGACCAATTCCATCCCTTTGACCCTTCCTCCCTTTTAGGGAGAACTACATTGGCCTGAGGCCCTTCACACAAGGGCTATGTAGGTAGCACTCAGATCACATAACGTCTTCTGAGGTTAGCTCAGCCACATCCTTTCGTCCATCCATCCGCCCTCGATCAATGACCATTAGAGATCATGCCTATCTCCTCCAACTTCGACCACTTCCAAGACAATGTTGCCTTGGCTATTTTTGCCTGTATGCTACCTCATGATTGGTTAGCAAAATTGTGTGCAGACTATTTTTTGACCTTCACAAGTATAGGATCACAAGCCGGTTGATCCGCACTACTTGTGACATTTTCGTGTTTCTAGGAGCACTTCTTGAGCCTGGGATACCTAGAACACGATGACCCTTTGGAGCTACAGCTTAGATTGAATAACCTGATCAACAAATGACTAAATGCTGGGGCCTGATTACTTCAATTTTGGCACTCCTCGACCCTTGACCTGTAAAAATTTAACCCGACCATCTCGTGAAGTGGTATACGCGCAATCATGACTTTTGCAGCATTCACCCTCACCCCTTTCTCATCCACTCTTTGTCAAATCAGCACCTGATTCCTGGTTCCCTTCCCTCGACTCCTACTTTGAGGGGGAATACCTCATCCATAATTAGGGCAATCCACCTCCTGTTTTTGTCTTGCAGTTCATTCGAACAACCAACAAGATGAAATCGACCTTATCCCACACCTGGGGCAACCAACTCCTATTTTTGTCTTGCACTTCATCCAGAACAACCAACAAGACAAAAAGGGGCAAATGTAGACACCGTAATTGTGTCTAACCCTTGTCGTCCTCCCCTTAACCCCTATTTTATTCTCCCATGCCTATTTAACCCCTGTCGACCATTTTCCCACGAGCCTTGACCCTGGCAGCATGTAAAAATGAGTAGAAAGCTAAAGCTAGCCTCTGTCCCCATTCTGCATCTACCGATGACGGTCACTACCCGACCGATGTCATCGACGTCAGTCACTACTCAGTTGATGTCGGTAGTCCTGCTGGCATCGGTTATCCTTAACACTGCATTCTCAACCCAAATGCAGGATCCGTTATCCGTTATCCATTATCCATTATTCATCATTCGGTTGCCAATCCATTTCTCGATCAGTTATTGGACCTTCCTTCAATCAATCAGCAACCTCTTCATTTGAACGATCAGCCAACTCTTGCATCCTATCAATCTACATCCAATCTCTCACATTCTCTCTCTCTGGTATAGGTATTCTGCTTCAGTCATCTTGCTGGAGGTTTGCTACACCAAACTTCTGCAACACAGCGACAACATCAATCATGTCTCTGACTTTATCTTCAGCATGTAACAGGTAAGCATTTGTTCTGTGTTTTTATTTCATTTTTTGGTTATTGTTTTTATTTAATATCATTACTCAGATCTAGATTTAGACCACAGACCCGACCTGACTTCCTCTCGTATCACCTCTATCCTCCCTGTCCAAAATATATAGTTTGTAACTCTGCCCAGATCCCTGCACAAACCCCCAAACAATCCCTCTGACTCCCAAACTGGCTCCCTAACCCTTAGACAAAAACTTTAGACCATTCTGCAATCCTAAAACCCTGCCCAGACCTGACCAGACCCCGTCTAAAAGCTATTGCCCTGACTAACGCCGATCATTACCCCTACCGATGCCGGCACTTTAACCGATGTCAGCTCCCTCCTTGACCGACACCAGCACAGAGACCGACACCGGTGACTGTGCAGAGTAGTTTGCTACATATCAGGTACGCATTCTACTTTTTGTCTTTTATTTCTTTCATTTGTCTTTCATTATTTCTGCTTTCATCAAATATTCTATTTTTAATTAGTGGGTTGATATCCCTTAAGGAAGTCTTCGTACTTCAGGGATCAAGGTTTTTCTTGATAGCCCACCGTCTCCTCGTCTAACGTTTTTCGTGTTTAGTCTCTTTTTCTTCACAGGTGTCATTCCTCCACAGCCAAAGAGGAGTACCTTCCAACGTCTGATTTTGGTGCGCACGACTACATCCAGGTATCTTCTAACCCTAGACCATCTTTTAGTTTCTCATTTCTCTCTTTTGAATGTAGAAAGCAATTTAGCGTAGAAACAAATGGGTCACATCAACTTTGACAATCTAGTCAAGGTAAGCTCTAACAAGTGTGTTAGACATATGACCAAAATTATCAAACCTACAGATGTCACATGTAAAGTGTGCCAACTAAGAAAGTAAACAAGAGTCAAATTTGAAATAATAGAATACATGACCTCAAAACCTCTACAAGTAGTTCATATAGATTTATGTGGTCCTACTAGGACAAAAGGATCCAAGGGTGTACACTAATTTATGATATTTGTAGATGACTTCTCAAGGATGACATGGGTAACTTTCTTGAAAGATAAATCAAAAGCCTTTAAGAGATTCAAGATCTTCAGGGCCATGGTTGAGAATGAAATGGGAAGAAAAATCAAGTGTCTAAGATCAAATAAAGGTGAAGAATTCACCTCAAATGAGTCTATAAAATATTGTGAGAAGCATGGAATTAAAAGACAGTACTCTGTTACACATACTCCACAACAAAATGGATTTATAGAAAGAAAAAATAGAACTATGAAGAAAATGGCTAGATCAATGCTAGAAGAGGCAAAACTTCTTGATGGATATTGGAAAGAGGTAGTTCAAACAATAGTATATATGTTAAACAGAGTTCAACTTAGGGTAAAGAGTGATAAAACCACATATGAACTATGGTTTGGAAAACTTGCATCCATGAAATATTTTTGAGTGTTTGGAAGCAAGTGCTACATTAGGAGAAAAGAGGCCAAACTGGGAAGTTTAGAGTCAAGATGTGATGAAGGAAATTTTCTTGGATACTCCACTCACAACAAAACCTATGTGTGTTAAAAAAACGGGTTATATAAAATAGTTGAAAGCATCAACATAAAGGTAGAAGAAGGATTCAAATAAGTTGAGCCAAATGAGTTGATCAAAATTGAAAAATCAAAAGGAGCAAAAAATAAAGAAGAAGATAGTGAAGAGGAGGAAGAAGAAAGCAAAAAGGCATCTGTAAGGTTTGTTCAAAAGAATATCCCAAGGAGAAAATAATTGGAAATAAAGATGAGGGTGTTCAGACTAAGAGAAGAGCTGTAATAAACAAGGATCAAGTAAACTTTGCTCTACTTTTAGAAATTGAGCCTAAGACCTTCAATGAAGCCAATAAAGATGAAAACTAATTAATAGCCATGGAAGAAGAACTTAGCCAAATTGAAAAGAGTAAAACTTGGGAACTAGTTCCTAGACCCTCGAACAAGAATGTAATAGGAACTAAGTGGGTTTATAGAAACAAACTCAATGAAGATGGAACAATCATAAGAAAGAAAGCCAGACTGGTGTGCAAAGGATATGCACAAGTAGAAGGCATAGATTTCAAAAAAAACATTTGCTTCTATGGTAAGACTAGAAGCTATTATAATGTTCTTGGCATTCTCCATTTACAAAAAAATCAAAGTGTATCAAATGGATGTGAAAGTTAGCATTCCTAAATGGGAACTTAGAAGAAGAGTTGTAGATTGAAAAAATAGAAGGATTTCAGTTATTAGTGGAAGAAAGTTACGTGTGCAAACTAAAGAAAGATCTGTATGATCTGAAACAAGCACCAATAACATGGTACTCATGATTGGATCAATACCTATAATGATAAGGTTTCAGAAAAGTGTGTGTAGATAACAATCTATACTTTAAATTAGAAGGTGAGCGTATGCTGATTATTTTTGTATATGTGGATGATATTATATTTGGAGGTGGTGATAGTAACATGTGCAAAGAATTTGCCACACAAATGCAAAATGAGTTTAAAATGTCAATGCTGGGAGAACTCTTCTTCTTCCTTGGTTTACAAATTACAAAAAATAATGAAGGGATATTCATATCTCAAGCAAAGTATGCAAGGGAGATGCTCAAAAAATTTGGAATGGAGGACAACAAACCAGTTAGTTCTCCCGTGATGACTTACTAAAAGATAAGCAAAGAAGATGGGTCTCTTGATGTAAATAATATGTTATATAAATCAATGATTGGTAGCCACTGTATTTAACAACATCAAGACTAGACATCATGCAATTAGTATGCATAGTTACATAGTATCAAGCAGCCCCCAAAGAATCACATGTTAATGCAGTAAAAAGAATTTTTAGGTACATCAAGAGCACAATAGAGTTTGGGTTATGGTACCCAACTAGCGAGGATCTTACTTTGGTTGCATATACTTATGTTGATTAGGTAGGAAGTGTGGATGACATAGAAAGCATAAGTGATGGTGCATTCTTTTTGGGTAACAAACTTGTGTCTTGGCTAAGCAAGAATTGAGTACACTCTTTACAACTGAAGCAGAGTATGTCGTAGTAGCTACTTACTGCACTCAAGTCTTATGGATGAAGCAAACTCTCAAAGACATAAAGGTAGAATATCAAGCACCTATCTCTATTTATTGTGATAATTCAAGTACCATAAATATATCCAGAAATCTAATGATGCATTTTAGAACCAAGCATATCTCCATAAAATATCATTTTTTGAGAGAAAAATTAGCAAGTCAGGAGGTCATAATGGAATATGTGCCAACCAAGGATCAGATTGTAGATATCTTTACCAAGCCTCTTCTCAAGGAGCAATCCAAGTATCTAAGAGAGAAGTTTAGAGTTGTAGCTCCCAACCCATATCACTAGCCTCTTTTGATAGGTTAGAAGTCTAGGGGGAGCACTGTAGGCATATTATTAAGCTCTTAGATTAAGAGTAAAGGCAATCTGCAATGTACCTTACACATCATTTGTCATCTAATGTTAAGGAACAGAATAAGGTATGTTGGATCTAGATTTCTATGCTCATCTATTATTGATTGGTCTTTTAGACCAATGCTATTCTAGGATCAGCTAAAGCATATGAAAGCCCAAAGAATCATAAGAATAGTTCAGGTTGGTGTGTATTATCCAAGGGGGAGCCTTTTTCATAATGCTCTATCTAGACAGGTCCAAGGTCAATAACAACTCAATAGTAGTGTATCTTATTGGGTCTGCAAACACTCTTTTTTATTAATTTCAAAGGGAGAGAAATTAGAATAAGAGAAAGCAAGCATAATGCGAAGGGATTTTTGAGGATGTATTTATTCATTGAGGATGTTTTGCCATCAATGATAAAGGGGGAGATTGTTGGAAATTTGAGCAAGGAGATAGTTGATAGCTTTGATATCAAGATACAAAAAGCAGTCTAAGGATTGAATAGTTATCATTTCCATCTAGGGTGGAATGGAATTGTCATTGATGTCAAAGATAAATGTCCTTGATGTCATTGAGATTGAAACTGATCATGCATTAATGCCAAATGTTGAGTTGAGCATACTTGTGGATTAAATCATGTTTGTGAAGTGATCTTACTCAAGAGAGGCAATTGAGATAAGTCAAGAAGACTTGAGTTAAGCAGATTTGATTGAGGGAATTCTTTCAAAAATTTTGGTAAAGATAATTTTCTCAGAAAAACTTCCCACAATTAATGAGGGAATTCTTTTGAGAAAATGTTAAAGGAAATTCTTTCAAGAAAATTGACTAAGTCGTTGTCGAAAAAATTGTTTATAAAAAAGTTTTTGAAGGAAATGAGATGCACTTAGAATTCTTTCAAAAAAAGTGTCTTGGAGAATTCGTTCGAACAAATTATCTGTAACAAAGTTTTTGAAGGAAATGAGAGCCACTTGGAATTATTTTAGAGGTGTCTTGGAGAATTCATTCAGACAAATTATCTGTAAAAAAGTTTTTGAAGGGTATGTGGACCATTCAAAGCTTCTAAAGGGATATTTTAAAAAATTCCAAAGGGTATGTTGACCGTTGCAAAGTTTCGAAGGTTAAGTGGACCATTCAAAGCTTTTGAAGGGATATTTTAAAAAATAACAAAGGGTATGTGGACCATTGTAAAAGTTCCAAAGGGCAAGTGGACCTTCTCAAAAAGTTTGAAGGGCAAGTGGACCACTGCAAAAAGTCTGAAGGGTATCTTTTGAACATTGCAAAGGACATGTGGACACTTGTAGAAAAGCCAAAGGATAGATTGCAAAAATTCTAAAGGGTAGCTTGTGGACAAAAAGTTTGAAGAAATACTAGCAGACAAAAATCTTGAAGAGAAGCCTTTCAGACAAAAATTCCAAAGAAATGACATAGACAAAAAGTCTGAAGTAATGGCTTGCAGACGAAAAAGGCCTAAAGAAATGCCTTGTGGATATAAAGTCCAAAGAAATGCCTCCCAGACAAAAGGTTTGTGAAAATTATATTGAAAGGCCCTTGACAAAAAGCCTACAACAAATTATCCAAAGAGAAAGGTCACTTACAACTTTGTTGAGGATAAAGTGTGGAAGTCTTATAGGGCATTCTCAAAGGGACATGGCAATGTTAAAGATTGATCAAGTCTACAAGGATCAATAGTGTAAAAACATCAAAAGAATGTCAAAGAAAATGAGATCATGTCAACATGCTAAAGTTTAACACTAAATACAAAGGATAAAGATTGATTATATCAAGGATAATCTAAAGGAGTGGAAGTGAACCTATGGCATAGAAAGTAACAAGATGTAAAAATAGAATAAAAGGAGCTTGATGGTTAATGGCAAAGTAAACTAGGATGATCCTCTGAGAGCATGTGTATTTGATAGGTGTCAAAAGGTCATAAAGAAAGATCTAACAAAGAAAAGAACATGAATTTGGCATGATATAAGAATTTGAAAAATCACGTAATTAATGTCTTCTAACTATTTGTATATGAATAACTAGAATAGGTGATGAACTCGATATATCTTCATAGACCTATAAATATTTCAATTAAAGTGATCAAGAAAGTGGCACAATTAAGTATAAGTACAGATGCCTATGATAGTAAAGGCATTTAAACATTTCTATTTGAAGCATAAATCGAGACATGAAGTCAGAGTCACATTGACTATAGACCATAAGTGATCAAAGAAGTGACATAGTTATGTGCAGATGCTAAAGATAGTAAATAAAATTTTGAATGTTGCTGAGTGAAGCATCAATCGAGACACAAAGTCAAAGTTGCATTGAATACATATCAAAATATTTAACCTATTAATTTTAGTTGAAGTGTGAACACTTCACACTATATACATATGTCCTCTCTCGATAATTTTGAGTTAACACTCTAATTATTATTATAACATCAGTAGAAAGGACATATGCAAACAATGTGAAAGGGGTAAATAAAATAAGGTGTGTCAAAGTAGAAGATATCTAGACACAAAGAGATAAAGGTAGAGAAGCTGATAAGACACACAACTAAGGCACATTTATAGACTAGACTTATAACAAAAAAGTGTACAAGATTCATTTTGAATTTCTTATATATTTTCAAAGTTGTAGCTTCATTTCACTGATAGTTTGGTACCATCATAAAAATTGAGTTGGTGCTCAGTTAGGAATTTGACACTTTCTTAGAATGGGTACTCTTGAATGTAACCAGTGAGGTTTGTCTGTGAGACATTTTTTTGTGAGGTTGGATTAGAAAAATAGCTTTTAGTAGCTTTTTTTCACCATGGTTTCTCTCTATCAATTTCCACATTAAAATATATTTTTGAGCATTCTTGTGTGTGTGTGATTTCTAATATATTATTTACTTTGCATATACTTTGATTATCTTATTTAAAATTTCTAAGAAATGGGTTTTAATTCATCTACTGATTAACCTCCCCTCTCAATAGATAGTGTGTTCAAAAATTGGTATCAGAGGACAAGTTTCTTAGGAGAAGCTTAATCAACTCAGGTAGATTGTGGTTGGTGAACACAATGGCCTACCAAGAAATATCTTCATAAAATAAGGCTCCTCTATTTTATGGGTCTAACTATGCTTTTTAGAGCATAAGAATGGAAGCATATTTGTCTTCCTTAGGGTTTGATGTATGGATGTCAGTTATAAATGGTTACACAACTCATACTATAACTCTTATTGATTAGGTGGTCAAAAAGGCTTATGAAAATAAGACAAAGCCAAGAATGCCATTCTTTATGGGTTGTCAAACTCTGAGTTTGTCAAAGTTATGCACTATTAGAGTGCAAAAGAGATCTGAAATAAGTTGAAAGGTATCTATGAAGGAGATGTTAAAGTGAAACATGCCAAGCTACACATGCATAAAGGATAGTTTGAAATCCTAAAAATGAATGAATAAGAGAAGATAGTAGACTACCTCCTCAGGGTAGATGAAATAGTAAATGCTATAAGAGGACTTGGAGAAATAATAAAAGAATTGATTATTGTAAAGAAGGTTCTAAGATCCCTTCCATCATGATATGACTCCAAAATGTTGGCCATTAAAGAAGTGAGAGATTTGGACAAGCTTACCATGGATTAACTACATGGAACTTTCATAGCCTATGAAATGAGGATGGGAGAGACAGACATAGTCAAGAGAGAAGCAACCTTCAAAGTAGTAAACTATGAAAAAGAAGAAACCTCTATGCTCGATTCTAAGGAGACTGATGGTGAAGAAGAACATTTTTTTAGAATATTAAAGAGAGGATCAAGTAAGTATAAATTAAAACTTCCATTCAAATGTTTTAACTATGTCAAGGTAGGACACTTCATTGAAAAATATCCATTCAATAAGAAGGACAACGTTGAGCAAGTTGAAAATGTCAAAAAGGTAAAATATATTATGCTAAAAATAAAAACTTCTTCAAGAATAAAATAGGGTTATATACAAAAGAAGAAAGTGACTCAGTAGGAGAAAGTAACAGTGACAGCTCTGACAATGAGAATGACTGTACCTTTCTAGTAGAGGGAAATGAGTTCCTATTTATGGTAGAAGAAATCACTTCCTTGGATCAATAAAAAAAATGAATATGAAGATTGTGATGAAGGAGAAGAAGGTGAGATAGATCTTGAAGGTGAACTAATATGTGCTCTTGAAGTAATAAAAAATTTTAGAAAAGAAAACTTAACACAGAAGAGGCATGAGAAGAAGGAGCTTGAAAATGCTAACCAAATGATTGTAATACTAAAAAATCAAGTTGAGGAAGCCAAAAAAATAGTAGAAGTCATCCAAATGGATCTCTAGTCAAAATCCCATGAATGCATAAGACTTGAAGTAGAAGTAGTATCCTTAAGGAAAGAACTTGAGAAGGCAAGAGACCATTTAAGCAAAAGCTTAAAGCTAACAAAAGGATCTAAAGTTCTTAGTGAATTGATCAGTGCACAAAAGCCTTCAAATGAAAAGTCATGTCTTAGATACAATAAAGAAAAAGGATCCTCAGTTTGTACATCAATGAACTTATATGATAACTTCATGAAAGGAGGAGAAGCAAAATCTATGAACAACAAATAAATGATGAAGGCAAAGACTAGAAAGGACATAAATACTAATCGAAGGAAAGATGCAAAAGGATTCTTCAAAGTGGTAGATCTGAAAAAGTAGAAAGGTAAATTTTTTTGGTATACTACACCAAAAAATGATATGACCAGGTACGCTCCTTCCTTTTATGGTTATTGTTATAGTGGTAATTAGTTTGATCATAAAGTTGTTAATTATAGAGTTTTTCCTACTAAAATATTTAATTTTGTTAGTAGAAATTCATTTGCTTCTTTGATAGATTCAAGTTTAATATGTTACAATTGCAATAATTCTAGACATATAGTTAAATATTGTAGAGCTAATATTGCAATGAAAAGAAAGTACAACTTAGACAAAAAAAAGTTTTTAAATGAGAATAAAGTTTCAAAGACAAGTTTTAAAGAGAAGAAAAAGGCAAATGAGAGACCCAAAAGGATGTGAAAGGTGAAAGATCAATACTTGATTGCTGAAATGACACTTCATACCAAAGAGCAAAACTTGTGGGTCATAGACAATGGTTGCTCAAAGCATATGACTGGGGACAAGATTAAAATTACTAGTTTAAGTAGATGTAAGGAAAGGAATGTCAATCTGGGTGATAACACTGTAGTCAGAGTAAGAAGCAAAGGAACCTTGCATATAGATGTCAAGCTTCCTACACATGACATCCTGTATGTTAAAGGACTTAAACATAATCAATTAAGTGTAAGTCATATGTGTGATAATGGTTATGAAGTCACATTTAATGCTAAAGGTTGTAAACTAAAAAGAGTTGGAAAAACTATTGCACAAGGAAGAAGAACTGAAAGCAACATATACAACTTGATTGAAGAAAATGATGCAAGTTGTCTCATGGGAAAAGTCTATGAGAGATGGTTATGACATAAAAGAATGGATCACATCAACTTTGACAATCTAGTAAAGGTAAGCTCTAACAAGTGTGTTAGATATTTTCCCAAAATTATCAAACTTGCAGATGTCACATGCAAAGCATATCGACTAGGAAAGTAGATAAGAGTCAGATTTGAAACAAAAGAATACATGACCTCAAAACCCCTACAAGTATTTCATACAGATTTATGTGGTCCTACTATGACAAAAAGATCCAAGGGTGAATACTACTTTATGCTATTTATAAATGACTTCTCAAGGATGACATGGGTAACTTTTTTGAAAGATAAATCACAAGCCTTTGAGAGATTCAAGATCTTCAGAGCCATGGTTGAGAATGAAATGGGAAGAAAAATCAAGTGTTTATTATCAGACAAAGGTGGATAATTCACCTCCAATGAGTTTGTAGAATATTGTGAGAAGCATGAAAGTAAGAGATAGTACTCTGCTGCCCGTACTCCCCAACAAAATGGAGTTGTAGAAAAACAAATATAACTATGAAGGAATTGGCTAGAATAATGTTGAAAGAGGAAAAACTTCATGATGGATATTGGAAAGATTCAGTTTAAATAATAGTATATATCTTATACAGATTTCAACTTAGGGTAAAGAGTGATAAAACCCCATATGAACTATGGTTTGGAAAACCTACATTTGTGAAATATTTCAGAGTTTTTGAAAGTAAGTGATACATTAGAAAAAAAGAGGCCAACTTGGGAAGTTTCAAGTCAAGATGTGATGAAGGAATTTTTCTTGGATACTCCACTCACAACAAAGCCTATGTGTGTTACAAAAAATGACTACATAAAATAGTTGAGAGCATCAATGTAAAGGTAGAAGAAGGATTCAAACAAGTTGAGCCAAATGAGGAGATCATAATTGAAGAATCAGAAGGAGCAAAAAATGAAGAAAAAGATAGTGAAGAGGAGGAAGAAAAGAGTAAAAAGGCACCTATAAGGTTTGTTCAAAAAGAACATCCCAAGGAGTAAATAATTGGCAACAAATATGAAGGCGTTTAGACTAGGACAAGAGCTATAATAAACAAGGAGCAAGTAAACTTTGCTCTAATTTCAAAAATTGATCCTAAGACCTTCAATGAAACTAGCAAAGATGAAAACTGGCTAACAGCCATGGAAGAAGAACTCAGCTAAATTGAAAAAAAAAACTTGGGAACTAGTTCCTAGACCCTTGAACAAGAATGTAATAGGAACTAAGTGGGTTTATAGAAGCAAACTCAATGAAGATGGAGTATTCTAGCAAAGGATATGTGTCAGGATCTTGCTGCACCAATTAGAGCACATATGATTACTTCTTGTATTAGCAATTAATCACAGAATTTAACCAGAAATACAAAGTAACTAGAAATATGAAACAACATAGGAATTGAGAGACAATACACAATTGTATTAATAATCACTCAGAAGAATATACAATAAAGAAGATGCCACTTCTTCTTCCACCTCAAAGGTTCGCCACACCTCAAGACCTTCTTCCCTCTCTCTCTTGGTCACAACAATCAACTCTAATATAGAATTGATGTTCACCTCTCCAACCAGTCAATAACACGCTGCCAGTTCACCAAGTACACAACCGTACTCCAAGTAGATCTCCTGCTCTCTGTTGCTACCTACAAATCACTAGACCTTACTCACCATTGTATATCTCCTATAGAAAGTCATGCACACATGCTGACCAAGATCATACACATACGAAGAACCCTGCTGATTCTCCAAACCAGTACCCACCTTGGTACTGTGGCACTAGGAGGAATGCACCATTGCTCTCTTCTCTCTGAAGGAGCTTATTGCTCTCTTACTCACTAGCTACAGTTTACAATACAGCCCATGAGTCCATATATAGATCTCATGCTTACAATAATTAGACTATCATAATTACAATAATTAGACACACAACTCAAGACTAAGACTAGCATTTGACATGCAAACAAACAGTCCAAAAATAGACTCTCTGGGATCAACATGCAAACTGCCTATTCACGCACAGGCTGCCGACGTTGGCTCCTCCATGATCGATGTCAGCCAACTGGTAACCGATGCCGATTGATTCCTCACTACCATCTGACCAACGTCAGTTGATCAGACTGACGCCGGTTTCCCTGCAACGCATTCAGAAACTCTCTGCAACTCTGCATCCTCTGTAACTTCTCTTGTTTGCATCAGTTGAAACTTTTAGCTCCACATCTTAACAATCTCCCACTTGGAGATAAATAGCTTCAACTGTACCTATATTTGTACATTGTCTAATTTATACCCTGGCTTGTATCCCTCTTCAAGATCAATCCTGAAGACTAACCACCACACCCTGTGATGCTCTAACCTTTATGCCTTTGTCATCCAAGTAACCTACCACGTCTGCATCTACAAACCTATGTAGAAAATAACTTGACCCTGCATAGCGTGTCGACCTGCCACTGATCCTTGTAAGAATCCACTGAACTGCCCTTCAGTACCTCTTCCTTGAATTGGCTCCATACTTTTTGACAACTCCCACTGCTTTGGGAAAACTCAGGTCTACACTAGACCTCATGTGATTTCGAACACTTGTTCTAAGCTCTGCTTGAACTATCTAGCCCTTGGTGTGCTTTCTGATTCTGCATCCTGCATCATGAACCCCACCAACATCGTCTTCACATTAGCTCCCACTGGAGATAAAATCTCCATGTCTCTTATGCCAAAGAATTTTGCTACTCCAAATTCTTCATGACATACCTCTGAACTAACCTTACCCTTAGCTCAGTAAATCCCTATATGTACAAAACCTGCTAGCAAATTACCCACATATAGTAACTGGATAATGTCGCGACTCATCATCCACCTGGTAAGACAAAACCATAATAGTTACACTGACATTGACTGAAGCCATGCTTAGTCATCCTCCTGTCAAACTTGTACCACTATCCTACAGCTTCCTCAAGACCATATGCCTTGGCCTTCTGTCTCTTGTGTCCATCCACTCTCTTCTTTAACTTGAGAATCCATTCCATCTCTCAGTGCTTACTTCCAGCTGAAAACTCTACCAACAAATACATGTTTGGTTCTTCTCCAAGGACTCACACTCCTCATCCATGCCAAGCTCCCACTGTATCTAGATTCTACCTACATTGCTTCTTCGCATCTTCCTAGTTCTTGACCATCAATAAGCAATATAAATAAGGTGAACAACGAATATGAGGTTCACTTACCCTTTCTGACCTCGATATGAGTGTTTGAGACTTGTTGACAGCTTGCTATCTGCCCACCATCTGTATCAGTGATCGATCTCAGCCATCTCCCAGTCTGTTCCTGACTGATGTCAGCTCCCTGTACTGACCCTGACTGTCGACGTCATTTCCCTGGCTGACGCCGGTATCCTTTTTGCCGACATTGATTCCTTCATGATCGACGTCGGTCTTCCTGCTATCGATGTTGGTTATTGTCTGACTGATGCTGGTACCTGTGTTCGTCTGTGAGTGATAACTTTTTACCCGCGAGCTCTCCATCGATCAAAATCCTGATCAAATCAACCCTGCTCTGCTCAAAATAATTTAGTTCCCTCACCTAATCTTTGTCCATCATTTCCTCCATGAACACCAAGGCTTTCCAGTTCTTTAGCTTGTCAAAGACATCTAACTTCTGCTTCAAAACCTGCATTCTCCTTCTACATGTGTGACTAAGCCTATGAAGCCACATCTCTGCAATAGAAGGTGAATCAACAATATAAGTAGATAGATAAAGGATACCTACTTTCTTACCACCATCTAATTCAAGTGTATCCGCTGTGAGAGTTACAGTGCATCTCCCATCACCCAAATTTCTTGAAGAAATTAGACTCATCTCCAAGACTGGTACCTACATGACTTCCTTCAACCACTGTGTGTCATCCGTCTATAATTTTAGCTTCACTTCCCCTTTGTCAATCATCTGACAAGGCTCTCCAACCCCTAAATAAATCTCTCCAAAGTCTCCAAAGACATACCCATGAAAAGATGCTCTATTTAGGCTGCATGGAAAGAGGCAAAAGAATCTGTAAACAAAGATTCCACTTTATCCAGAACATCCTGTGCAACATCACCTGCAACATATGCTTCTACGCACTGATCTTCTACTGACCAACAATCTCTTTTTACCTGCTCTTTCTTTCCATAAATCAGACCATTCATGCTATTCAGTTTCTCCATTCGTAGCTTACTTTCTTCTACCATTGCTATACTCCCACTCAATCTGAAACACCTGTGAGTGACCTATAATCAAAAACATTACCAGATCTGAAACCACCTATTAGTCAACCCAACCAAAAGATCTGATACCACTTGTTGGTATCAGCTCTTGAACCTACAACCAAGGCTCTGATACCACTTGTCAGGATCTTGCTCCACCAATTAGAGCACATATGATTACTTCTTGTATTAGCAACTAATCACATAATTTAACCAGAAATATAAAGTAACTAGAAATATGAAACAACACAGGAATTGAGAGACAATACACAATTGTATTAATAATCACTCAGAAGAATATACAATAAAGAAGATGCCACTTCTTCCACCTCAAAGGTTCACCACACCTCAAGACCTTCTTCCCTCTCTCTCTTGGTCACAACAATCAACTCCAATACAGAATTGATGTTCACCTCTCCAACCAGTCAGTAACACGCTGCTAGTTCACCAAGTACACAACCGTACTCCAAGTAGATCTCCTGCTCTCTGCTACTACATGCAAATCACTAGACCTTACTCACCATTGTAGATCTCCTATAGAAAGTCATGCACACATGCTGACCAAGATCATACACATACGAAGAACCCTACTGATTCTCCAAACCAGTACCCACCTTGGTACTGTGGCACTAGGAGGAATGCACCATTGCTCTCTTCTCTCTGAAGGAGCTTATTGCTCTCTTACTCACTAGCTACAATTTACAATACAGCCCATGAGTCCATATATAGATCTCATGATTAAAATAATTAGACTATCATAATTACAATAATTAGACACGCAACTCAAGACTAAGACTAGCCTTTGACATGCAAACAAACAGTCCAAAAATAGACTCTCTAAGATCAACATGCAAACTGCTTGTTCACGCACAAGATGCCAACGTCGGCTCCTCCATGACCGATGTTGGCTGACTGGTAACTGACGTCGGTTGCTTCCTCACTGCCATCAGACCGATGTCGGTTGATCAGACCGACGCCGGTTTCCCTGCAATGCATTCAACAACTCTCTACAACTCTATATCCTCCATAACTTCTCTTGTTTGCATCAGTTAAAGCTTTTAGCTCCACATCCTAACAATATGTATAAGTAGAAGGCATAGATTTCAAAGAAATGTTTGCTCCTGTGGCAAGAATGGAAGATATTAGAATGTTCTTGGAATTATCTATTTACAAGAAATTCAAAGTATATCAAATGGATGTGGAGTTAGCATTCCTAAATGGGAACTTAGAAGAAGAGGTGTAAATTAAACAACCAAAAGGATTTTAGTTATCAAAGGAACAAAGTTATGTGTGAAAACTAAAGAAAGCTCTATATGGTCTGAAATAGGCACCAAGAGCATGGTACTCATGATTGGATCAGTACCTACAATGACAAGGTTTCATAAAAGGTTGCATAGATATCAATATGTACTTTAAATTAGAAGGTGAGTGTATGCTGATTGTTGTTGTATATGTGGATGATATTATCTTTGGAGGTGATGATAGTAACATGTGCAAAGAATTTTCCATGCAAATGTTAAATGAGTTTGAAATGTGAATGCTAGAAGAACTCTCCTTCTTCCTTGGTTTTAAAATTACACAATCTAATGAAGGGATATTCATATCTCAATCAAAGTACATAAGGGAAATGCTCAAGAAATTTGGAATGGACAACAAACTAGTTGGTACTTCCATGATGACTAGCTGCAAGTTAAGCAAGG
Organism: Torreya grandis; assembly: GCA_037957365.1. NCBI lineage: Eukaryota > Viridiplantae > Streptophyta > Pinopsida > Cupressales > Taxaceae > Torreya > Torreya grandis. Next base: position 604,254 of record JARHVA010005881.1, read on the forward strand.
TAGATTGGTCTCCTGATGTAAATAATATGATGTATATATTAATGACTGGTAGCCTATTGTATATAACAACATCAAGACCAAACATCATGCAAGAAATATGCATGGTTGCATGGTATCAAGCATCCCCTAAAGAATCACATGTTAATGTGGTAAAAATAATTTTTGGGTACATTAAGAGCACAATAGAGTTTGGGTTATGGTACCCAACTAGCGAGGATCTTACTTTGGTTGCATATACTAATGCTAATTGGGTAGGAAATGTGGATGACAAAAAAATCACAAGTTTTGGTGCATTATTTTTGGGTAACAGACTTGTGTCTTGGCTAAGCAAGAAGCAAGTATCAATTACACTCTCTATAGCTAAAGTAGAGTATGTCTAAGTATTGCACTCAAGTATTATGGATGAAACAAACTCTCAAGGACATAAAAGTAGAATATCAGTCACCTATCTCTATTTATTGTGATAATTCAAGTGCCATTAATCTATCAAAAAATCCAATGATGCATTCCAAAACCAAGCATATCTCCATAAAATATTATTTTTTGAGAGAAAAAGTAGCAAGTCAAGAGGTCACAATGGAATATGTGCCAACCAAGGATCAGATTGTAGATATATTTACCAAGCCTCTTTCCAAGGAGCAATTCGAGTATTTGAGAGAGAAGTTGGGAGTTGTAGCTCCCAGCTCATATCACTAGCCTCTTGTGATAGGTTACAAGTCTAGGGGGAGCACTGCAAGAATATTATCAAGATTCTAGATTAAGAGCAAAGGCAATTTGTTATGTACCTTACACATCATTTTCCATCTGATATTAAGGAATAGACTAAGGTATGTTGGATCTAGATTTTTATGCTCATTTATTATTGATTGGTCTTTTAGACCAATTATATATCCAAGATCGGTTGAAGTGTATAAAAGCCTAGAGAATCATAGTAATAGTTCTAGTTGGTTTGCATTATCTAAGGGGGAGCCTTTTTCATAGTGCTCTATTTAGACAGGTCTAAAGATTAGAATAACTCAGTAATACTGTATCTTATTGGTTCAAAAAACACTCTTTGTCATTAATGTCAAAGGGGGAGAAATTAGAATAAGAGCAAGAAATTAGAATGTAAATGGATTTTTGAAGATGTCTTTGCTCATTAAGGATGTTTTGCCATCAATGACCAAAGGGGAGATTGTTAGAAATTTGAGCAAGGAGATAATTGATAGCTTTGATATTAAGATACAGAAAGCAGTTTGAGGACTGAATAGTTATCATTTCCATCTAGGGCATCATAGAATTATCATTGATGTCAAAGATTAATGTCCTTGATGTCATTAAGATTGAAACTGATCATGCATTAATGCCAAAGGTTGATTTGAGCAGACCTATGGAGTAAATCACATTTGTGAAGTGCTCTTACTTAGAAGAGGCAATTAGGATAAGTCAAGAAGACTTGAGTTGAGCAGATTTGATTGAAGGAATTATTTCAAAAATATTGGTAAAGATAATTTTCTTAGACAAACTGCTCACAACTAATGAGGGAATTCTTTCAGGAAAATGTTAAAGGTAATTCTTTCTAGAAAATTGACTAAGTCATTGTCAGACAAATTATCTACAATAAAGTTTCTTGAGGAAATGAGAGCCACTTGGAATTCTTTCAGAGAAAGTGTCTTGGAGACTTCATTTGAAAAAATTGTCTAAAACAAAGTTTCTGAAGGAAATGAGAGCCACTTGGAATTCTTTCAGAGAAAGTGTCGTGGAGAATTCGTTCAGGCAAATTGTTCGTAACAAAGTTTTCAAAGGGTATGTGGACCATTCAAAGCTTCTAAAGGGATCTTTTAAAAAATTCTAAAGGGTATGTGGACCATTAAAAAAGTTTTGAATGTTAAGTGGACTGTTTAAAGCTTTTGAAGGGATATTTTCAAAAATGTCAAAGGGTATGTGGACCATTGTAAAAGTTCTGAAGGGAAAGTGGACCTTTGAAAAAAGTCTGAAGGGCAAGTTGACCACTACAAAAAGTCTGAAGGGTATCTTTGAACGTTGCAAAGGACATGTGGACACTTGTAGAAAAGCTGAAGGGTTGATTGCAAAAAATTTGAAGGGTATCCTTTAAACGTTGCACATGTGGACACTTGTAGAAAAGCCAAAGGGTAGATTACAAAAATTATAAAGGGTATATTTTGAATGTTGTGAAGGGCATGTGGACTTGAAAAATAGCTGAAGGGTAGCTTGTGAACAAAAAATTTGAAGAAATGCCTATGGACAAAAATCTTGAAGAGAAGCCTTGCATACAAAAAGTCCAAATAAATGATGCAGACAAATTTTTTGAAGTAATGGCTTGCGGACAAAAAAGTTTGAAGAATTGCCTTGCGAATAAAAAGTCTGAAGAAATGCCTCCTAGATAAAAATTTTGTGGAAATTATCTTGAAAGGCCCTTAACAAAAAACCTACAATAAATTGTCCACAAAGAAAGGTCACTTGTAACTTTGCTAAAGATAAAGTGTGGAAGTCTTATAGGGCATTCTCAAAGGGACAAGACAATGTTAAAGATTGAGCAAGGCTACAAGGATCAATGGTGAAAAAGCATTACAAGAATGCCAAAAAAAAAGATATCACATTAGCATGCCAAAGTTTAATGCTAAATACAAAGGATAAAGATCAAGAATATCAAGGATAATTGAAAGGAGCAAAAGTGAACCCATGGTATAGAAAGCAGTGAGATGTAAAAAGGGAAGAAAAGGAGCTCAATGGTTAATGGAAAAGTAAACTAGGATGAGCCTTCGAGAGCACGTGCATTTGAAAGGTGTCAAAAGGTCATAAGGAAATATCTGATAAAGAAAAGAATGTAAACTTGGCATGACAAAATAATTTGAAAAATCTCATAATCAATGTCTTCCAATTGTCTGTATAGGAACAACTAGAATAGGTGATGAACTCGATATATCTTCATGGAGCTTGAGATATTTCAATTGAAGTGATCGAGGAACAAGCACAGTTAAGTAGAAGTGTAGATGACTATATTAAAGGCATTTGAACATTGTCATTTAAAGAATGAATTGAGACATGAAGTCAGAGTCACATTAAATGCAAACTAGAAGTGATCGAGGAGGTGAGGTAGTTAAGTGCAGTAGAAGTGTAGATGCCAAAGATAGTAAAGAAAATTTTGAACATTATTGAGTGAATCATGAATCAAGACACAAAGTTAAAGTTGCATTGAATATAGATCAAAATCTTGAACTGATTAAGTTTAGTTGAAGTGTGAACACTTCACATAAAGACAACCTTAAGATGCATCTATCTATATTTCTATGAACAAATCATTTAAATGGGGCTATCTTTCTATTGATGCTGCAATAATAATTAGAGTGTTAACTCAAAATTGTTGAGAGAAGACATATGTAGACAACATGAAAGGGGAAAATAAAATAAAGTGTGTCAAAGTAAAAGATATCTAGACATAAATAGATAAAGGTAGAGAAGTTGAGAAGACACACAACTAAGGTACAGTTACAGACTAAACTTGTAAGAGAAAGTATATAAGATTCATTCTAAATTTATTCTATATTTTTGAAGTTATAACTTCATTTCTATGACAGGTTGGTACCATAAAAAAATGAGTTGGTGCTTAGTTAGGAAGTTGACACTTCCTTAGAGTGGGTGCTCTTGAATGTAACCAGTGAGGTTTGTCTGTGAGACATTTTTCTATGAGGCTGGGTTAGAACAGTAGCTTCTAGTAGCATTTCTCATCATGGTTTTTCTCTTTAGGTTTCCATGTTAAAATTTGGTGTTGAGCATTCTTGTGTGTGTGTGATCTCTATTATATTATTTACTTTTCATATGCTTTGAGTATCTTGTTTAAAATTTCTAAGAACAATTGGTATCAGAGCATAGGTTCCTTAGGAGAAGCTTAATTAGCTCAGGTAGATCATGGTTGGTGAACACAATGGCCTGCTAAGAAAGATCTTCATCAAACAAGGCTCCTCTATTCGATGGGTCTAACTATGCTTTTTAGAGCATAAGAATGGAATCATATTTGTCTTCCCTAAGGTTCGATGTATGGATGTCAGTGGTAAATGGTTACACAACTACTACTATAACTCCTACTGATCAAGGAGCCAAAAAAACTTATGAAAATAATGCCAAAGCCAAGAATTCCATTCTCTATGGGTTATTAAACTCTAAGTTTTTCAAAGTTATGCATTGTCAGAGTGCAAAAGACATCTAAAATAAGTTGAAAGGTATCTATGAAGGAGATGTTAAATTGAAATAGGGCAAGCTACAAATGCAAAAAGGACAATTTGAAAGCCTAAAAATTAATGAATAAGAGAAGATAACAGACTACCTCCTCAGGGTAGATGAGATAGTAAATTCTATAAGAGGACTTGGAGAAACAATAGAAGAATTGACTATTATCAAGACGGTTCTGAGATCCCTTCCATCAAGATATGACTCCAAAATTTTAGCCATTAAAGAAGTGAGAGATTTGGACAAGCTTACCATGGATGAACTACATGGAACTTTCATAGCTTATGAAATGAGGATGGGAGAGACAAACATAGTCAAGAGAGAAGCAACCTTCAAAGTAGTAAAATATTCAAAAGAAGAAACCTCTATACTCGATTTTGAGGAGATTGATGGTGAAGAAGCAATTTTTTTCATAATACTGAAAAGAGGATTAGGTAAGGATAAAGAAAATCTTCCATTCAAATGTTTTAACTATGGCAAGGTAAGACACTTCATTGTAAAATGTCCATACGATAGGAAAGACAACACCAAGCAAGTTGAAAATGTTAAAAAGGTAAAACCACATTATGCTAAAAAAAGATTCTTCAAGAACAAAAAGGGGTTATATGCAAAAGAAGAAAGTGACTCAGTAGGAGAAAGTAACAGTGACAACTCTGACAATGAGAATGACTATGCCTTTCTAGTATAAGGAAATGAGTTCCTATTTATGGTAGAAGAAATCACTTCCTTGAATCAAGAACAAAATGAATATAAAGATTGTGATGAAGGAGAAAAAGGTGAGATATATCTTGTAGGTGAACTAGTGTGTGCTTTTGAAGAAATTGAAAATATGAGAAAAGAAAACTTAACATAGAAGAGGCATGAGAAGGAGCTTGAAAATATTAACCAAATGATTGTAACACTAAATACTCAAGTTGAGGAAGCCAACAAAATAGTAGAAGTCATCAAAATGGATTTCTAGTCAAAATCTAATAAATGCATGAGACTTGAAGCAGAAGTAGTATCCTTAAGGAAAGAACTTGATAAGACAAGAGACCATATAAGCAAAAGCTTAAATCTGATGAAAGGATTTGAAGCTCTTAGTGAACTGATCAGTGCGTAAAAACCTTCAAATGAAAAGTCAGGTCTTAGATATAATAAAGAAAAAAAGATCCTTAGCATGTACATTAATGAACTTGTATGATAACTTCAAGAAAGGAGGAGAAGCAAAAGCTATGAACAATAAAGAAGCGATGAAGGCAAATACTGGAAAGGACATAAAGACTAATCCAAGGAAAGATGCAAAAGTATTCTTTAAAGTGGCAGATTTGAAAAAGCAGAAAGGTAAAAGTTTTTGATAAATTACACCAAAAAATGATATAACCAGGTACGCTCCTTCCTTTTATGATTATTGTTATAGCTATAATTAGTTTGGTTATAGGGTTGTTAATTATAGAGTCTTTCCTACTAAAAAAATTAATTTTGTTAGTATAAATTCATTTGCTCCTTTGATAGATTCAAGTTTAATATGTTACAATTGTAATAATTCTAGACATATAGCTAAGTATTGTAGAGCTAACATTGCAATGACAAGAAAGTATAGCTTAGACAAAAGCAGGTTTTTAAATGAGAATAGAGTTTCATAGACCACTTTTAAAGAGAATAAAAAGGCAAATTAGAGACCCAAAAAGATGTGGAAGGTGAAAGATCAATCCTTGATTGCTCAAATGGCACTCCATGCCAAAGAGAAAAACTTGTGGGTCATAGAGAGTGGTTGCTCAAAGCATATGACTAGGGATAAGAGCAAATTCACTAGTTTAAGTTGATGTAAGGAAGGGACTATTAGTTTGAGTGATAGCATTGTAATCAAAATGAGAGGCAAAGGAACCTTACACATAGATGGAAAGCATCCTACACATGACATCTTGTATGCTAAAGGACTCAAACATAATCTATTAAGTGTAAGTCAGATGTGTGATAATGGTTATGAAGTCACATTGAATGCTAAAGGTTGTAAACTAAAAAGAGATGGCAAAACTGTTGCACAAGGAAGAAGAATTAAAAGCAACATATACAACCTAATTGAAGAAAATGATGCAAGTTATCTCATGGGAAAAGTCGATGTGTTAGGTTGTGGAGCTAAAAGCTTCACTGATGCAAACATGGAGAAGGCCATTGGAGGAGTTGCTAGAGTGTCACAGACACCAGCATTGGTCAGGCCAACCGACGTCGGCAGGACAAGGTAGGAGAGCAACCGACGTCGGTCAAAGATCGGCCAACATCGGCAGTCCCCAGGCGGACAGGGACCGATGTCGGTCGCCTGTGTGGTTCGACTGTGAGTATATTACGGGTAGTTGGTTGACGAACCAAGTGTTTGCATGTTTAGAGCTAATTATAGACTGAGAGCTGTGGATCTAATTATTGTACTAGGTGTCTAATTATTGTTTGGATGAGATATATATAATAGACTCATGGTTGTATTGTAAACTTGTGCTAGAGAGAAAGAGAGCATTATTATAAGCTCCATCTGTGTGTGAGGTGAGCAATGGTGTGTTCCTCCTAGTGCCACAGTACCAAGGTGGGTACTGGTTTGGAGAATCAGCAGGGTTCTTCAGGAGTGTATGATCTTGGTCATCAGGTGAGCATGACTTCTATAAGAGATCTACATGGTAAGTAAGATCATTGATATGTAGGTGTGTGTGTGTGCAAGGTCAAGGTTCATAGGTGTGTAGAACCAACTTGATCTGTAGGTGGAAGATCAGATAAGACAACAACACAACAGGGAGCAGTATCAGGAGAGATCTACTTGGAGTACAGGTGTGTACTAAGAGCAAAGAGGAAGGCAAGAAAGATCCTTCCATAAGTAAGGTCTATTGAGGTGCATGTTGTTGCAGGTTCAGGGGAGATCTACTTGAAGTACGTTTGTGTACTTGTGGAGTGTGTAGAGAACTTGTGGTGTGCGTGGAACACAGGTATAAGGTGAACACCAACTCAGTGTTTGAGTTGGGTGTTGGGACCTAAGAGAGAGAGCTTTGAGGAGAGAATTACTGTTCACTTGAGGTGTGAGAAGCCTCTGAAGAGGTGGTGGAGAAGAAGTGGCATCTTCTTTATTGTATTCTTTTCTGTATGAGTATTAATACAAGTTGTGTATTGTCTCTCATATCTTGTGTTATTTCTAGATTCTAGTTACTTGTTGATTCTGGTTATTTTTGCATATTAAGTTGCTTGGTAATTGGTAATCAATTGTGTGCTTCCGGTGTTTCGTATTCCCAACACGATGAGAGATGGTTATGGCATAAAATAATGGGTCATGTTAACTTCGACAATCTAGTCAAGGTAAGCTCTAACAAATGTGTTAGACATATGCCCAAAATTATCAAACCTGTAGACGTCACATGCAGAGTGTGCCAACTAGTAAAGTAGACAAGAATCATATTTGAAATAAAAGAATACACGACCTCAAAACCCCTACAAGTAGTTCATACAGATTTATGTGGTCATACTAGGACAAAAGGATCTAAGGGTGTATACTACTTTATGCTATTTGTAGATAAATTCTCAAAGATGACATGGGTAACTTTATTGAAAGATAAATCACAAGCCTTTGAGAGATTCAAGATCTTATGGGCCATGGTTGGGAATGAAATGGGAAGAAAAATCAAGTGTCTAAGATCAGACAAAGGTGGATAATTCACCTCAAATGAGTTTGTAGAATATTGTGAGAAGCATAGAATTAAGAAACAGTACTCTGCTACACGTACTCCATAGCAAAATGGAGTTGTAAAAAGAAAAAATAGAACTATGAAGGAAATGGATAGAATAATGCTGAAAGAGGCAAAACTTCTTGATGGATATTGGAAAGAGGTATTTCAAACAATAATATATATCTTAAACAGAGTTCAACTTAAAACCCCATATGAACTATGGTTTGGAAAACCTACATCCATGAAATATTTTAGAGTGTTTGGAAGCAAGTGCTACATTAGAAGAAAAGAGGCCAAACTGGGAAGTTTCAAGTCAAGATGTGATGAAGGAATTTTTCTTGGATACTCCACTCATAGCAAAGCCTATGTGTGTTATAACAAACAGATGCATAAAATAGTTGAAATCATCAACGTAAAGGTAGAAGAAAGATTCAAACAAATTGAGCCAAATGAGGAGATCAGAATTGAAAAATCAGAAAGAACAAAAAATGAAGAAGAAGAAGAAAGTGAAGAGGAGGAAGAAAAGAGAAAAAAGACACCAGTAAGATTTGTTCAAAAAGAACATCCCAAGGAGAAAATAATTGAAAAAAAAGATGAGGGTGTCCAGACTAGGAGAAGAGCTATAATAAACAAGGAGAAAGTAAACTTTGATCTACTTTTAGAAATTGAGCCTAAGACCTTCAATGAAGCTAACAAAGATGAAAATTGGCTAACAACCATGGAAGAAGACCTCAACCAAATTGAAAAGAATAAAACTTGGGAAGTAGTTCTTAGACCCTTGAACAAGAATGTAATAGGAACGAAGTGGGTTTACAGAAATAAACTAAATGAAGATGGAGTAGTCATAAGGAAATAAATCTAGACTGGTGTGCAAAGGATATTCACAAGTAGAAGGCATAGATTTCAAAGAAAAATTTACTCTTGTGGTAAGACTAGAAGCTATTAGAATGTTCTTGGCATTCTCTATTCACAATAAATTCAAAGTGTATCAAATGGATGTGAAGTCAACACTCCTAAATGGGAACTTAGAAAAAGAGGTGTACATTGAAAAATAGAAGGATTTCAATTATTAGAGGAAGAAAGTTATGTGTGCAAACTAAAGAAAGATATGTATGGTCTGAAATAGGAACCAATAACATGGTACTCATGATTGGATCAATACCTACAATGACAAGGTTTCAGAAAAGGGTGCATAGATAACAATCTGTACTTTAAATTAGAAGATGAGCGTATGCTAATTTTTGTTGTATATGTGGATGATATTATCTTTAGAGGTGGTGATATTAACATGTGCAAAGAATTTTCCATGAAAATACAAAATGAGTTTGAAATGTTAATGTTGGGAGAACTCTCCTTATTCTTTGGTTTACAAATTACACAAACTAATGAAGGGATATTCATATCTCAAGTAAAGTAGTCAAGGGAGATGCTCAACAAATTTTGAATGGAGGAAAACAAACAAGTTGGTACTCCCATAATGACTGGCTACAAGCTAAGCAAGGAAGACGGGTCTCCTAATGCAAATAATATGCTATATAGATCAATGATTAGTAGCCTACTGTATCTAACAACAACAAGACTAGACATCATGCAAGTAGTATGCATGGTTGCATGGTATCAAGCAACCCTTGAATATATCGTATGTTAATGTAGTAAAAAGAATTTTTAGGTATATCAAGAGCACAATAGAGTTTGGGTTGTGGTACCCAAATAGCGAGGATCTTACTTTGGTTGCATATACTGATGTTGATTGGGTAGGAAGTGTGGATGATAGAAAAAGCATAAGTGGTGGTGCAATCTTTTTGGGTAACAGAATTGTGTCTTGGTTAAGCAAGAAGCAAGAATCAATTACACTCTCTAAAGCTGAAGTAGAGTATGTCACAGCCGCTACTTGTTTCACTCAAGTCTTATGGATGAATTAAACTCTCAAGGACATAAAGGTAGAATATCAAGCACCTATCTCTATTTATTGTGATAATTAAAGTGCCATAAATCTATCCAAAAATACAATAATGCATTCCAAAACCAAGCATATCTCCATAAAATATTATTTTTTGAGAGAAAAAGTAGCAAGTCAAGAGGTCACAATGGAATATGTGCCAACCAAGGATCGGACTGTAGATATATTTACCAAGCCTCTTCCCAAGGAGCAATTTAAGTATCTGAGAGAGAAGTTGGGAGTTGTATCTCCCACCCCATATCACTAACCTCTTGTGATAGGTTAGAAGTCCAAGGGGAGCACTGTAGGCATATTATTAAGCTCCTAGATTAAGATTAAAGGCAATATACTATGTACCTCACACATCATTTGTCATTTGATGTTAAGGAATGAACTATGGTATGTTGGATCTAGATTTCTATGATCATCTATTATTGATTGGTCTTTCAGAATAATGCTATATCTAGGATCGGTTGAAGCATATGAAATCCCAAAGAATGATAGGAACAATTCAAGTTGGTGTACATTATCCAAGGGGGAGCCATTTTCATAATGCTCTATCTAGATAGCTCCAAGGATCAGAACAATTTAGCAGTAATGTATCTTATTGGTTTAACAAACACTCTTTGTCATTAATGTCAAAGGGGGAGAAATTAGAATAAGAGCAAGCAAGCAGAATGTAAAGGGATTTTTGAGGAAGTCTTTGCTCATTGAGGACGTTTTACCATAAATGACAAAGGGGGAGATTATTGGAAATTTGAGTAGGGAGACAGTTGACAGCTTTGATATCAAGATACATAAAACAATCTGAGGACTGAATAGTTATCATTTCCATCTAGGGCAGCATGGAATTGTCATTGATGTCAAAGATTAATGTCCTTGATGTCATTGATATTGAAACTGATCATGCATTAATGTCAAAGGTTGAGTTGAGTAGACTTATGGAGTAAATCACATTTGTGAAGTGCTCTTACTTATAAGAGGCAATCAGGATAAGTCAAGAAGACTTGAGTTGAGCAGATTTGATTGAAGGAATTATTTTAGAAATATTGGTAAAGATAATTTTCTTGGACAAACCGCCTATAGCTAATGAGGGAATTATTTCAAGAAAATGTTAAAGGTGATTCTTGTGGGAAAATTGACTAAGTCATTGTTAGACAAATTGTTTGGAACAAAGTTTTTGAAGGAAATGAGAGCCACTTGGAATTCCTTCATAGAAAGTGTCTTAGAGAATTTGTTCAGACAAATTGTCTGCAACAAAGTTTTTGAAGGAAATGAGAGCCACTTGGAATATTTCAAAGAAAGTGTCTTAGAGAATTCATTCAGACAAATTGTCTGCAACAAAGTTTTCAAAGGGTATGTAGACCATTCAAATGGTTTGAAGGGATCTTTTCAAAAATGTTGAAGGGTATGTGTACCGTTGTAAAAGTTCTAAAGGTTAAGTAAACCATTTAAATCTTTCGAAGGGATCTTTTCAAAAATGCCGAAGGGTATGTATACCATTGTAAAAGTTTTGAAGGGCAAGTGGACCTTTTCAAAAAGTCTGAAGGGCAATTGGACCTTTTCAAAAAGTCTGAATGGCAAGTGGACCACTATAAAAAGTCTAAAGGGTATCTTTTGAACATTGCAAAGGACATGTGGACACTTGTAGAAAAGCTGAAGGGTAGATTGGAAAAAGTCTGAAAGGTATCTTTTTAATGTTGTAAAGGACATGTGGATACTTGCATAAAATTCAAAGGGTAGATTGCAAAAAGTCTGAAGGGTATCTTTTGAACATTTCAATGGTCATGTGGACACTTGCAAAAAAGATGAAGGGTAGCTTGCAGATAAAAAGTCTGAAGAAATGCCTATAGACAAAAATCTTGAAGAGAATCCTTACAGACAAAAATTACAAAGAAATGATGTAGAAAAAATTTATAACGTAATTGCTTCTGGACAAAAAGTCTGAAGAAATGGATTGTGGACAAAAAGTCCAAAGAAATGCCTCCTAGACAAAAAGTCTATGGCAATTGTCTTGAAAGGCACTCAACAAAAAGCGTATAATAAATTGTTTGAAGACAAAGGTCACTTGCAAATTTACTAAAGATAAAGTGTGGAAGTTTTATAGGGCATTCTCAAAGGGACAAGGCAATGCTGAATATCGAGTAATTCTACAAGGATTAGCAGTGAAAAAGCATTACAAGAATGCCAAAGAAAATGATATTACGTCAACATGCCAAAGTTTAACACTAAATATAAAGGATAAAGATCGAGCATATCAAGGATAATCTAAAGGAGCAGAAGTGAACCCATGGTATAGAACACAATGAGATATAAAAAGGGAAGAAAAGGAGCTTGATGGTTAATAGAAAAGTAAACTCAGATGATCCTTTGAGAGCACGTGTATTTGACAGGTGTCAAAAGGTCATAGGGAAAGATCTAAAAAAGAAAAGGATGTGAACTTGACATGAAAAAAGAATTTAAAAAATCTAACAATCAATGTCTTCCAACTTTCTATATAGGAATAATTGGAATAGGTGATGAACTCGATATATGTTCACAGAGCTCACGATATTTCAATCGAAGTGATCGAAGAAGTGGTGTAATTAAGTAGAAGTGTAGATGCCTACAATAGTAAATGCATTTAAACATTACTGTTTGAAGCATAAATTGAGACATGAAGTTAGAGTCCCATTAAATACAGACCAAAAGTGATCGAGGGAGTGACACAATTAAGTGTAGTAGAATTGCAGATGTCAAAGATAGTAAAGAAAATTTTGAACGTTATCAAGTGAAGCATGAATTGAGACACAAAGTCAAATTCACATTAAATATAGATCAAAATATTGAACCATTTAAGTTCAGTTGAAGTGTGAACACTTCACATAGAGACAACCCTAAGATGCATTGTCTATATATGCTATGAATAAATCATTTGAATGGGGTTGTCTTTCTAATGCTATTGCTATAATAATTAGAGTGTTAACTCAAATTTTTTGAGAGAGGACATATGTAGATAGCGTGAAATGGGGAAATAAAATAAGGTGTGTCAAAGTAGAAGATATCTAGACACAAAGAGATAAACATAGAGAAGCTGAGAAGACACACGACTAAGGCACAGTTACAAACTAGACTTGTAACAGAAAAGTGTATAAGATTCATTCTGAATTTGCTATATATTTTTGAAGTTATAGTTTCATTTCTCTAGAGGTTGGTGCCATCATAAAAATTGAGTTGGTGCTCCATTAGGAATTCCATGCTTCCTTAGAGTGGGTGATCTTGAATGTAACCATTGAGGTTTATCTGTGAGACTTTTTTCTGTGAGGCTAGATTAGAATAGTAGCTTCTAATAGCTTTTCTCATCATGGTTTTTTCCTTTGGGTTTCCACATTAAAATTTGGTGTTGAGCATTCTTGTGTGTGTGTGTGTGTGATCTTTGTTCTATTCTTTACTTTGCATATACTTTGAGTATCTTGTTTAAAAGTTCTAAGAACTAGGTTTTAGCTCATCTACTAATTCACCCCCCCTCTCAGTAGATAGTGTGTTCAACAATCAAGAATGGTAGAACTCATGAAACTAGAATAAATAAAAAACTAGTAAATAAAAGTCCTGAAAGAAAATCAAAATCAAACAAAGAGGACTTTCGACAAAAAAGCATCTGATAGGAGGTTTAATGAAGGAGACATGGTTCTCCAATGGGATGCAAACAAGGCTAAACCAAACAAACACACCAAGTTTGATGTAATATGGAGCAGTCCATTTATTATAACTCAATGCAAAGGAGATAATTCATTCTAGCTATCCAAGATCGATAGATCAAAACTGCCTATCCCAATCAATGGGATAAACCTCAAAGCTTGATTTTGAGGTTGGAATTCATTCCAAAATAAATAAAATTTTGTATATAATAGGGTTAGTTGTGTTTCCCAAAATAATTTCTTTTGTACAAGTCAGCTTATTAGGAGTTTTTATTTCCTTATTTTATTCTATTTTTCCTTGTTTTGTTATTGTTTAGGCAAATTCTAGTTTTGTTCTTCACCAGTTAAAGTGTATTAAGCTTAAAATGACTCCTTGCCCAATGAACTAGAATACTACTAGAAATAAATTGATTAACAGATAATTATCTTGTAGAGGTTGCTAGACATGTTCATATTTTTTCCCCAAAAATATCAAAATATCATGTACCTTAAGGGAGACCTCCTAAGTTTTTAAAAATACCTTGAATTGACCCAAAGCATACATTTCTTTTGTATACATAATCTAGAACTCTACCTACAATTTATAATTTATAAAATTGTAAATTGTTTCCTGAGCTCTGGATCTTACAATGTATTAGTTGATAGAATCCAGACATCTGACTACAATTTTCAATTTTTCAAATTGCAAATCACAGCTAGACCTCTGGATCCCGTAATACATTAGCTGATAAAAACTTGAAACCTACTTGCAATTTATAATTTGTAAAATTTCAAATTACAGGTGGAGTTTTGCTTCCCACAAACCAAACACCCAACATAATCTATAACTAAGATTGTAATTTGAAATATACAAAATTGTAAATTATATGAGTTTTAATTCCCATGAAACACTCTATCCAAACTTTAGAAATCAAAGAGAAATTTTCAATATGCATAATTTTAAATTACAATCCAATTTTTTCTTCTCATAAACAACTAAGCCCTTAAAATCTGGAACACCAAATGCTATTTGTAATTTAAAAAAATTACATATTGTTCTTAAAATTTTGCCTTCCCATTCCCAAAGAGGTCAACTAAGTCAATACCATAGAGTCAGGTGGTCAACATGCAATTTGTAAAATTGCAAAATTGCAAAATGATTAAAAAATAATCATCTCGTAGAGGTTGCCAAAAATGTTGATATTTTTCCTCCAAAAATATCAAAACATCAAGTACCTTAAGGGATACCCCCTATTTTTTGGAAAAATACCTTGAATTGACCCAAAGCACACATTTCTTTTATATTGTGGAATCTATAACTCTGCCTATAATTTATAATTCATAAAATTGAAAATTACTTCTCAAGATTCAAATCTCATAATGTATTAGCTAATATAATGCAGAGATCTGACTACAATTTTCAATTTTAAAAATTGCAAATTGTAGCCAGACCTTTGGATCCCATAATACACTAGCTGGTAGGAACTTGAAACCTCCTTGCAATTTGCAATTTGCAAAATTGTAAATTACAAGTGGAGTTCTGGTTCCCACAAACCAAACACCCTATAGAATCTATAACTTAGACTACAATTTATAATTTGCAAAATTGTAAATTACAGGAGTTCTGCTTCTCATGAAACACTCTATCCAAAATCCATAACTCAGAGAGCAATTTTCAAATTTGTAAAATTGCAAATTGTAATTCATGTTTCACTTCTCATGAACAACTAAGCATGTAGAATTTGGAACCCCAAATGCTATCTATAATTTTACAAAATTGCAAATTATTCTTAGAGTTTTTCCTTCAAATTTCCAAAGAAGTCAACCAAGTCAATACTACAGAATTAGGTGGTCAACATGCAATTTGAAAAATTACTTGAGAACTCTGAAGTTTCACCAACCACCTCCATGAATGCAATAATTACAAAGGGGATATATAATGAAATTAGGGATTTTGTTAATTCATTGTTAAATTACTAAATTGAGTTTTGGAGCTCTAACAATGACCTTGAACCATGACTTTACACCATGACCTCAACCTTACAGGCCATGACCTCATGAGCCATACTACGACACCATTTTAGTTACAAGATATTCTTTTAAAAACTCTGCATTTCCTTAAGACCTCATTTCTTGCAATTCAAACTTGTTAAATTGCTTCCATTCTATAAATAATTGATTACAATCAATTAGGGTTTTCATTTACTTAGGCATCATTTAAAGTTTTTAGGTTTTTTCATCTTATTGTCATGGTGAGGTTTGTTATCCTCATAGGTCGAGGTTTTCAAGTTTTTTCCAACTTATTGAGATCTTGGAATTTTACCCAAGATTTTGCATTTGATAAAAATCTAGGGTTTCCATTTCAAATGAGCAAATATAACTAGGGCTTAAGAATCATAACCAGGTGAATATACTAGCATATATTAGCATAACTAAATCATATTCCCTTGAAAGGTTCCTCCAAGTCCATGTGGACTTATGCCTTGAAAAATACACCTCTCATTTTTGTAGAATTTTAACTTACTTTGAACACCTCCTAAACCTAAGTACTTTTCCATTATTTTAAGAAATTCCCAGTTATGTGGACTTTCTTAATATTTAGAATAGTTCTAAGTTCCATCAGACATTCTACTTGAAATTTACATCTCCCATTTTTGTCAGAATTTTGACTTGCATTTTACACCTCCAATCTCCACTGTAGATTTTAACTTGCTTTTGCAGCTACACTTTCCTAATTTTTTTTACCTGATCAGAACAACTCCAAGTTCTTCCAAAGTTTTCACTTATTTATAGCACCTGTAAACCCTGTAAACTTTTGTAGTTGGTTTTTCCCTCAACAATCTCTCTAGAATCCATGTCTGGGAAAGAGATGAAGTTCAAGTTGAAATGACTCAGTGTAACTCTCAGTTTAGAATCTAATACCACTGAGATTACAGATACATACCTATGTCACATTGACCTAGGGGACTTATGGACCAGGATAAATGTAGAGTTTAAGAATGACTAGATCCAGAGTATCTATGACTCTAGATTTCCACAAGCAATAGATTTTCTCCTGAAGGTGTAAAGTACCGAGCTAGTACTTAAAATAACACAACATTATAATCCTAATAAGAGAGAGGTCTTGATCAATAAAAGGGAAAGGATTTTAAATTTGGTTCTAAATTTGATTGATTTTGTATTTGTGATACTAGAGTTTGAGAGTTATCTAGACATAACTCTAGAAACATCCCAAGAATTTTGTCAAAAAAGCAACTTGGGATGTAGAGTGATAAATAAACAATGGCTTAAGACCCTAAGGCTGCCTCTACTAGATTGCCAAGGACACTAGCAAGAATTGATTTCAAGGATGAGGTTGGAGACATAATAATATTGCTGCATAAGATCATTGGTAATCTTGATGCAAAGGGTTTCCAGGAGATGATGTATCAGTACATATGGGTCATCTATGAGAATAAACAATATATCCATTAGGCTCAACTCATTAGTGACTCCCTCCACAAGTAGTTGATAGAGGTGAAAACTATAAGGAAATTTTACATAACTATCTACCTGGTATACATATTGTCCAAAGGGAGAGATTTCTTAGGGCTCAACACAATGGCCACTGAAGAAAATAAAGTGTATAACTATTACCTTAACCTCACTTTGGAGGCCAAAAAATAACACTTTAGAAGAGTGAATGATGCATTCATCTACTACATCATAATAATGTTTGATAAAGGTCTTGAGAGAAAGACATTCTTCCATGCAACCAGTGTAGAAATCACTCAGTGGGGTTCCTTCTTCATTTAGTTCCCAACCTAATCCTACATCAGTGTATGTAGATTCAATGTCTAGCCTTACACACTCCCAAGATATGTGAGTGATAAGTGGGCATTGATGGAGCTAGTAAGACAACTTATGAAAACTCACAAGCTTCTGTCTAGCAAACACAAGTTGAGAATTCGTTTCCCAATTAGTATAGGTAGATACACATGGCCCACTTTACTCAAAGCCAAGTGAGCTAATGCAAAAATAATATAGATGACCCTTAGTACTTTGGAAGTGAGGCCATATTATGATGTTCATGGTAACATCACCAACACACTAGGAATTTCCACATATTCCCATGTCCCATACTTTGAATATTTTTGGGAAGATTTAGATGATGAAGAGGAGATTATATTTAAGGACCATTCCATAATGACATTGGATTAGGTCAAATGTTTTGATTTAGCACCAGTCCCCAAGGACTTGGTGGATGATGAGACCCTAATGGACAAGAACTACTATAAACAAATCATTAATCAACCTGTTCTAGCAGTAAGGTGGTCTATCCCTGAGAATCTTTACCTTATAAATATAACTACACATGTGATCACCAAAACACTTAATTGGCTCAAGAATAAAGGGGTCCAAGTGACCAAGGATATAATGAGTATCATAGAGAAAATACTGAAGCTCAAGGAGCAAGGAATTCCAACATTATTAGAAGGTCCCATTAGTACAATAGGATAACAATAAGAGAGGTTAGTGATCTCCCATAAGAATAAGAATAAATCTAAGGCCAAGAAGGGGAAATCAAACAAAGATGGAGTAACAATAGATCGACCAATCATTATTTCATCTGAGGACATAACTATAGTTGAAGTATCCATAGCTACAACCCTCATATCAATCATAGTGACAACTAATATATATGTAGTTCATCCCACACCTATTTCTATAGCTTCAACACCTCCTCATCCCATTTCCACTTCTATTTCACCCCAAGTGACTCCACCCTCTATTCCCATTAGTTTACCCACAATAATAAGTCCATTGCCAATAGTAAAAATAAGTCAAATAAACACTCAGGGCCCCCCTTCAGTGGATAGTTAGGTCTCCATTCCACTTTCCCTTTCCATAATTTCACTCCCTCCTTCTCAATTCCTTCCATTCCATTTACAATTCCTTCCATTCCATCCCTGTTAATTTACAACACTACTCAATAGTATATAGCCATGGATTCAATCATTCTAACTTCAACTTTGATGGCCATACCAACTCTTGGGATAAGTACAACTCCATCTTCATCCCCCTTTATCGTCCCCACCTTACCACCCCTGAGTATACCTTCCACTTTAATTGACTTATTTGATGCTTTGGCCTCCACACTTCCACTAGTCCCTAAGTTCAAAATCCATGTGTCTACTTCCCCATTAATATCACTTCCATCTTCTATTCCCCCAATAGACACATATATTTACATTACCCTACCTCTTCCACTTTCACATTAACCCCAACCCCTTTAGTGGAGACATGTGAGGAGCAAAATATTGATGCAAATGTGGACCTTCAGTCTATAGATGGAGATGAAATTATTAAGACATCTATTAATCAATCAATGGTAATATTAGCACAGGATATAACACTTGTCACTGTGCCTATTAGTGCAACAAATTTAGGTACAGATTCTCAAGTAATAGTCTCTACATAGTAGATGCTACATCTACTTGGTTAGCACAAATAAAGGGAAAAATGCAAGCAAATGGTGTCACCCAGTACATAGGATTTTGGTCTTTTAGATGCATGAAAAAAATACAAGACTACTCCCCGTACCTTCTTAAAAATATTATGTGAATCAATAGGGGAATGATATGTAGAGATTACAGTCCCCCCCAAGTAAATAGAAAGAAGATCTAGTGGTGGGGGACTATTAGGTATCAAAGGTTCACCTTGGATGTCCTAAAAGGGAGGGCTTGAAACATAATGTGCAATCCAAAATCAACTCCCTCTTTGAGAAAATGGATAGTGACAAGGTCACTGAGGACGAGTTAAAAAATAAGGTTAAACAACTTATGATTACATTGAATAAGTTCATAGAGCCCACTATTCCATCAGAATAACCTGAACCAACATAACCATTCACCTATATCATAGATCAGACAACAATTGATATGGTGACAAAAATTGCCAACATGGGAAGGGCCACTAAGGAATGGGTAAAGAAGCTCATCTCCAAAGGTAATAATGTTATTAATATAGTCATGGACCACTATGTAGTTTTGAGAGAGAGAAGGATAACCTTAAGAGAATTGATCAACAAATATAAGGAAGAGATAGCAGGTTGAAATCTATTCTATCCCAAATTGACAAATATGGACTCAATTAATATAGACTTCCTCCTTGCAGAAAACATATTGAAAAATGATGGAAAACAAGAGGAATTAGATAGAGCTATTTAATTTAGAATAAAAATTCTTACAAATGCTTCCCACAAGGCCAAAGTTGCATATGACAAGGCCACTGACATGTTATATAACATAGAAGATTTGTTGAATAAAGTATCATGTTAGCCAAAAAATGATCTGGATCAACTCCTTTTAGTAGAGGAGGTTTAGAGTAAATTTAAGGAAGTGATCAAGAAATAATCTACAAAATATACAGTCTTTACCTTGATTTCTATCCACCGCTACATGAAGTATCATAACACATTGGATAAGATGGGTAAAGATATTAAAGAATACAAAACTTTGAGGAGGGAAATTTTCAATATAGTGGCAGATTGTGAGGTCATCGACATTTACTCCTTTGGTCTAGACGAGGATAAAATCCAAGAGATATTCAAGGATTTTGATACATATGTTAAGAAATTACATGATGAGAAAGATAAAGAGGCAAAATAAATAGATTAATTATTTCTATTAAAAACATTCTTGTATTTTATATTTTCATTATTGTAAAAACATTTTAAAGTTGTAAAAACATATCTTGTAAATTACAACTATCTTTTGATAGCTCTTTTTGAGAAAGAGCCATGTGTATTTTACACTTTCTATTTTCACAAGTTGGAAATTATAAAAATTAGACTTGCTAATTACACATTTCATTTTGACAAGTTTTAATTGCTTAAGTTGTAAAGGCACATTGACAATTGCAATTCTAGTTTTGACAAAGTGGTATGACTTGTAAGTTGTAAAAGTCTCACTTGGAAAATACAGATTAAAGTTTTTTAAGAAAGTAACTTAAGTCATCTTATATTTATCTTTTTTATAAACATGAGTTTCACTTTGGTGCCCCATTTGCATGAAGATCCATCATAGTTGCATGAAGGATAAAAAAGGTGTTGCATGAAGATTTCTCAATTTCCATGCCTCTACCAACTAAAGATCATGCCCAGCTATTGCATGACCATTTTACAGCTTGTTCTCTATACCTTGGACACCATAACTGTGGTTTATCATACCTCTTTCCATGGAGTTTCTAGATTTGCATGATTATTTACTAGGCATTGGAATTTTTGTTAACTACATCTCATTTAAGAGATCTTTTGTACAAATATGGGTAGGAACCCATAGCCCATTTATCTTTTTGCTGTTAGTAATATTATTCTACATTTTGAATATCTTTTCTACATGTTGTAACATAGAGAATTAAAAATAATTGAAGATTTATCTTTCTTATTTGAGAAATCCTTGTGTATGCAAGTTATTTGAATATTTGTGAATGTTATTATTCTTATTTCAGTCACAAAATTTCATTTGTGGTATTTTCTACCATTTTAGAAGATTGTTTGATTAAAATAAAATAATCTTGTCCCTTTTATGAAAATAACAAATATTGTCTTTGATTTCCATTTGAATGAGTTTGTGATATTATAAATTTCAATCTATTTTTTATTCTATTGTGCTCATTCAATAAAATAGTAAAATCCACTATAAAAATATTTGGTGTAATCACCATTTTCAGTTTTGTAAATTTCATTCTCAAATTCTCTGCCCCATCAAACCTTAGTTTAGGAGTAAGAACACCAAAGGAAAAAAAATTATACAAAATTGGTATTTTATCAATTACACTAAATTTAGTGAAAGGAATCCAACCTTCTCTAGAGGTTCACCTCAATTCATCAAGGTCCTATAGCTTGGAAGTGTTCCCATTGTATCATTATATTTATGCACAATGAGCTTCAACATCAAGAAACATGTGCAAAATCTATGTAATAACACTATGAAGGATCTAGGTGTTTCTAAATAGATCCTTGGGATGAGAATAACTAGAGACAGAAAGAGTCAAAGTTTAACACTATCACAGGGAGAGTACATCAAGAAAGTATTGGAGAGGTTTGGCATGCAAAATGCTAAACCAGTTAGGACACCTTTGATGGGCCACTTCAAGTTAAAAAAGGAGCAATATCCTAAGATAGAAGAAGAGAAGAGTCACATGTCCAAGACACCTTACTCATCAATGATTGGAAGCTTAATGTATGTAATGGTGTGTACGAGGCCAGACATTGTCCATGCAGTGGGAGTGGTAAGTAGATTCATGAGTAATCCAAGAAAGGAATACTGGTAGGTAATGAAGTGGATTCTTTGTTAGCTAAGAGGGACCACAGATGCAATGTTATGTTATGGTGGATCAGATGTTACTCTACAAGGATATGTTGATTCTAACATGGAAGGTGATTTGGATGGTAGGAAGAGCACTATCGAGTATGTTTTCACTATGGGTGGTATAACAATGAGTTGGATATCACATCTACATAAAGTGGTAGCACTTTCTACCATAGAGGCCTAGTATGTTGCTGTTATAGAAGCAAGAAAGGAGATGATATGGCTATAGAGGCTGATGGAAGATTTGGGACACTAAGAAGGAAAAGGGATACTTTTTAGTGACAGTCAAAGTGCCATTCACTTAGCAAAGAACTTAAAATTTCACTCCAGGAAAAAACACATTCAGTTGAGGTATCACTTAGTTTAGATAGTATTAGAGGAGGAACAACTGAAGCTGGAGAAGATTCATACTAGTGAGAATCTTATGGACATGATAACAAAGGTAGTGGTAAAAGTGAAGATGAAATTATGTTAGACTTCAATTTGTCTTTGTGGATGAATATTAGAATGAGAAATTAATTTGATGGATACAACAAAAAGTTGTGAATCCTAACTTCAAGTGGGAGAATTGTTAAATATGAAGTAACTATTCAAAAATATTATTCATTATGATGTGGCATGACAGTGACAAGGAAGTTGGTGATGTGGAATGGTCCATGTAGGATTTCAAATGTGATAAAGCCCATGTGATGGAGTGGGGCATACCATTCCATAATGTGATAATTTTTTTCAATTTTAAATTCACATGCTTTTGTCTTTTAGTGATATGGAAGAAAATGAATAAATGGCATGTGAAGTCCTTTTGAATAAGTCAAAAGGTGTTTAGAATCTTGTGAAGGCATGTGTGTGCACATGAGATAGTGGGGCATCAAGTCACTATTCTTGATTGAAGTGGGGGAAAAATTGGAAAAGATATTCCCACTCATTTTGGAAGCACATGGAGGAAGTCAAAGGGCATCATGAAGATGCCACCTACCTTTTTGACTCAAGCACATGGATTCAAGTATGCCCAATAGTGTTTCCTTTAGTCCACATAGATATGGGTCGAAATTATTTCTCTCCCCTTGATTTCTCCCTCTCATTCATATTTTATATAAATGTTTATTCTCTCCTTTGTATTTTGAGAAACAAAAAAAAACTAATAGAGAAAATAAGCTACGTAAGAGTTGATGCATTGTGTTACATTCTTGTAAAAGAGGTGAAGAGGTGTGAAGACTTAGTGAAGTTTTATTACAAGCTTGGTTGAAAGCTTGAGTGTGTAAGGAAAGGATATAGAGAGAGATTGTAGAAGAGGTTTATTCTCTTGTAATTGCTACAATTATAAAACTGGACAATTTATCTATGGATGTAGCTAAATTGGTAAACCACATATATTGGTGTCTTCATTTTGTGAATGGTTTGCATTTATGTTAGTTGATTTAATTTTTGTTTTGTATATTCTCTCATTTTTAAATTCATAGAGGATATAATTATGTTAGCATATATCCCAACAAAAAGGTATTTACACGATTGGAGACCTCTTTTGTAAGGTCACTTGGGATTGGATTCCTTGGAATATGGTTACATCTAATTTCAATCTAAATAAAGATGCAAAATCCATTTATGAATTATAGAGTTCCATACCTATGGAGTAATTACACAGAATTAGAGCTTCCTCTCTTACGCCATGGTAGAAGGATTGGTCCTAGCCAACAACGACATGTTTTGTCACTATATCCCTATGATGGGTTATAATATTTTGTCCCCTTAGCTTATTGATACTGAATCCATCAATCATGTGTGGTCCCTTAAATATCTCCATCATGTTTGGGATTGGAGGTTTGATAATGTTTGGGAGGCTTGTATTGGTCCTTACAAAAACCATTTCCTTAGGTGTATTATTTACCAAGGTTTACCTATGGGGAACCGAATCAAACACATGGTGGTTTTGATTCCCACTTGCTTAGCTTGTCATCATCCATAAACTATTAAGAATATATTTTGGTTTTGCCTGCATGCCCAATCTACCTAGAGATAGATTCATACCCTTTTCAAACCCTTCAAGCTTGAAATGTTCCCTTGGAAGATGTCTCTCCTAGGGGAATCCTCCCTATTTACTATAAGATATAACATATTATAGTATATTTTCTGTCTTGATATTCTTTTTTGGATTTGGAAATATAGAAATAAATCATGTTTTAATAATGAATTAATGGAAAAAAGTTTTTCTATAACTAATAAAGTTGTTATGATTACTATTATTACCCTCTAAATTCAAAGTCAAATAGATAAGGTTCAGCTCAAGCTCTACCATCTGCAAAGCTTCCTAAACCATTATGGGAATGATCCTTGTGCAGTCAGCTATGAGCGTTTTGATCCCCCTCTCCACCATTCTCCTTAGGGTTGTGGGTTTGGGGAACAATGCCACTAATCTCATAGCTAATGGTATTGAAGCTAGAGGAGGACCTCTCCTCTCTCTCATTGGCAATCTCCTCCCTGAGGATCTGACAGGGGAAATAGAGATAGTGATGGCTGGGTAGGGGGGTTGGATGTCCCCTTTGCAGGATAAGTTCACGTGATTGGCATTGGCCATTTCTACTTCCAAATAAGATTCTAAGTAATAAAATGATACTAAAATTAACCATTAGATTGATGGTTGGGACCCCATCCTAGTTGATGAAGACCCCCTAGCTCATGGAGGTAGGGGGAATGCTCATGATCCTCTACCTCTGCCTGTCTCCATGTTAGATTCTACCACTTAGTGGACTCCTTATTGTTTGTGCTTTTATCTTTCTCTTTTTAGATTGATGTTCACTTGAGTTAGTTTAATCATGATTTATTTGGCCATGTGGTGGCCTTTTATGGACCTCTTCCCAAGGCTTCTTTAGATTGTTTTGGTTATTTTAGGTTGTGACTTTTCCACCCATGTTTTTTTATATGATTAAAGATGTATTATATCTTGTTATATTAATGAAAGTGCGCTTTTCAATCCATTTTTTTTAATCTCAATCTCATTGTGATTAAAAAAACCCAAGTGATTTATTTTATTCAAAACCAATAAAATTTATTTCGCACTTTGAAAAAGTGGAGTTCTCTTTCATTTGGCATTCTTTTCTGGATAAATTTGTTTCAAACAAAATTAATAATGATTTTTTTGCTTGTACGCCTAAATACTCTTGCATTTTATTTGTCTATTTAATGTCTTTATATTTTTGACATTTTTCAAGTGTCCTCTCCAAATGTTTTCCTCAATAAAATTAATACACTTTAATTATTCATTTTTAAAAAATCATTATCATGTTTTTTCTGTGATTATCAATGGATTTTTAAATTGGATATTTTTTAAAATCTAAGAACATTATGTAAAATATTGATTTAAAAATGTTTAAATTAATTATTTAAGTATCAAGTACAATATCAAAGTATGACTATCATTTTTTTTCTCAAATCTATTTTTAATGAAAAACTGGAGACATTGCATACTTATTTTGATGCACTCAATGCAAAAATTACATCTTTAGACCTTGATAATACCTCTAATGTTGATGACCAACATGATTCTAGTAAATATTAAATTCCTTTACATCAATTTTTTTCTAATATCAGTTTATGTTTTATACATTCTATGGATTATTCTAGTGGTGGTCTTAGTAAACACAAAAACAACATTGTTGAACCTATTTTACTGAAAACTAAGGCCACTCATGCGTGGCTCAGTTAAAATTATTATAAAGTTAATTTGAAGTCTTATTGTCCTCCACATGAAAGGAATTTCCATAATATATCACTCTTAATTATCATACAACTTTTTTTATTACAATATTTGCCATGCTCATTCTTTGGTTAAAAATGCTAAACTTGTGAGCATTGTGGAAAACACATGTATCGTTATGTAAATGTTGTCTATTGAATCCATGAAAAAATTATAGTAAATAAACTCATGATACTTTGCATTATTGGAAAACCACTAAAACACCTACTTCTAAGATTTAAAAAAATTGGATACCTAAATATAATGTATCTTGTACAAACTTTGATATACCTTTTTACGATATTTCTTAAATGTAGAATATATTTTGAAAATGACACATCTTCTTTGTATCCTTTTTAATTAATTCAATAATTTTATACATTCCTTTATTTTGTTGCAATTGAAATATGATTTGATAGAGCTCATTTTGGCTAACTTATTTTTGTGTAGGATTTCACACTTCAAGATGGAAGTTATCTTTTGCTCCTTTTTCATTTATCAGATCTTATTTTAATACATTATTTATGTAGATTATTTTATGATATATTTTTAACTTAACTTAAAAAATTGGTGTTAGCTTGTTTGTTTTATAGGTTTTAGTGGATCATTTCTACTTAATGGTCCTTGTTCCATTGCGAGCTGACCATCTTGTCTAAGGAGGATTCATGGAGATTGTTGATTATCATACTTTTGTGACTTTTGGTGACACATTATCTTATTCTTTCTTCTCTCAAAATTATTGTAATTCCTTTTGAATAAAGTTTTTATTAAAGAGGGTATTATATAATTTCAACTCTCTTCCTTTTGACTAAAGTTTTCTCCACTTTTGTAACCTCAAATGAAGTTCAAGGGGGAGTGTTAGAGATTAACCTTATTTAGTTCACCTTTATTAAGTCATTTAGGCTAATTTAACTTATCCTAAGTCTATCTTTTAGGTGTGAATTTATTATTATAAGAAACTCACATTATCCTAGATTTATGAAGTGCCTCTCATCTATTTTGTCATTTATTAAGATTCTTAGAGTTACTTACACAATTAAATGCCTCGCCCCCCCCCCCCGCCCCCCCCCCCACATGTCACATACTTCCCTTCACTTTTTTGTCATAAGAAGGCCTTGTAAGGTCATGATGGGATTCTTAGTAATTCCATCTTCCTTACTCTTTCTCTATTTAAAGAGACGTCTCCTCCTATGTTCTTGACTTGTATTTTCCTTGAAGCTCTTTCCTCATATTTATAGGATTGTATTTTGAGGATTATTATTGACAATTCTTATTAACATACACATGGGTCTTATTCTATCTAATTCAGTTTCCCAATTCAATACTCTTGGCTCAATCTTGTGGTTTTCTTGCTTATTATTATGAGGTAACATTGCTTCAATTTATGCATTCCTTTTTCACTTATTTGAAGTTTATCTAAGTGATCTTAGCATAATTCCTAATAACATCCATAGATGGAAACTGACTCACCATAGTTTTAAAGGCATCCAATAAATCTCTTTGATTAGATTTATACAGAGGTCACTTGATACATATGCCCAATGGTGACTCCATTGAGCTTGTGATTTTACAGATACGTTTCATTATAGAATGCATTCTTTTAAATTTGAAATTTCATATGGATGAGGTCATTGTTTATGTCATCATGTTTATGGGGGCCGCATGAATTGTTAAGACTCTTTTATATTATATGTGGTTTTGTTTGGGGCCATATGAGATCTATGATGAAGCCACATGGTGCTCATCATGACTTCACATCCATGAACTACCTTCATATATTTTTATGTTGGCCACGACTATTTGAAGGCACAAACCTATTGAATTATTAGATTATAGTTAATTTTATTTGATATATGTAGAGATTCATTATCTTCACCACTTATGTATGTGTTAAGCATGTTAGATGTAAGGGTCACTAGATTTATAGTGGCCCCATTGGAAGTGAATAAAATAATTTTTGGCTTTAATAAACTATGAAATGTTAACCTTATTATTCTGTGAGGTGACTTTGGTGGTCACATGTAATATGAGGGAACCCCAATGTCCTTTGCCTCAAATGCGACCACAACTGCGTTTGTGAACTCTATAAAACTTTGTAAGTCTATAGATGTGTTATTGATTTGAATCTAGTTTAATCTTGGTTTGGGTCCATCAGGAGGTTACATGAAGATAAATCCAACACTTGGAGGTGACAAAGATATGTTGTGTTATAATGTGATCACAACCACTCTATTGTATATTTGTAGTATGGGGATGACCTTTTTTGTGATGGATTTATATTTATAAATGTTTGGTTACCCCTTTCCATGGAATTTTATAAATATTCATATTGTGAGACACTATAATATTAAAGTGTGTTTAGGGGAGGCTTATATATGTGTTATAATTTGATTGAAGTTATGTTGTGAATAGTGGCCACACAATTGGGTATTTAGTTTATGGTCTGGTTGACACCTTCATGAATTGTGATGGAATTATGTTTTGACCATGTGAATATATTTTACATGTACTAAAATTAAGAATAAGAATTATGTGTGGAAAAATTAATAAATTAGATTATATAATAATATAATCAATGCCTCTAAGTCGAATATTGATTTATTTGATGTTTTACTTGGACAAAGTCACTCAATAAGTTTTTGGGTGAACCATACCAACCTTGATTCAACTTATTTTGGTGTGCATAATTTGATATATAGGTAGCCTGAGGAATAGGTGGGATTGTTTTAGAGGCCAACACTTAGGATGTTTTAAATTCAATGGTATGAGTTTGTTCTAGATTTCGTGTAACTTGAGAGGAGTTGTGTCTTGAAGGTCCATTTTACATAAGTCTTAGGATCATAGCTTGACACATTTAAAAAAAATAAAGACTAACTTAGTAATCCATATATATGAATCTGATATGATGAATTATGGATGAAGGTATAATTTTTTTATTGCATGTTATTGTGAACTACATATTGATGTGTTTGTTAAGCATTAGACTTATCCGCTTTACGAAAATGTAATTATATTAATTAAAAAAAAATTGTAATTGACTTTAGAGTAGCACAAAGAATATTACATAAAAAGCATTTTTAGAAAGTCTACAAATCTCAAAATATTTTAATTTCAATTTCCATTATTTCTACTTTAATGTATTCATGATACCTAACAAAATGAACATATTATAACTTTGAAAATAGGTAAATAAAATATTACTTTAAAAATTATGTTTGAAACTTTTATGAACTTTTATATACACACATACACTTTAACAAACATGCTGACAAATTTCCAATACACAAAAAATATGTAAAACACACACTTTAATATTAAAAATATATGAAACATACATACACAAATTACGAAACATGTTAGAAAGTTTCCAATACACAAAAATCATATTAAACAAACATTCTGACAAAATAAAAGAAGAGAAATAAATTGAATCCCCAAAACCTATTTAATTGTAAAACATATTATTATAAGATATTAATTCGAGATAAGTTAAATCCGTATTAATTAAATTGTTTACCTATTTAATAATGAAAATATGTTATTTTATTCCTTTTATCATTGAGAATTTAGTGTCAAATCATTTAATTAATATTTGTTTTTAAACATTTATTTTCCATAATTGTTGTCTTGCCATTGATTCAAATTATTTTTATTTGAACTCTCCTTGTCTTCACATTGTTACATGTGTTTAATCAAACCACAATCAACATGGGCCTCTTCTAATAAATAATATTTTTCTTTCCCACCTTTCTCCCATGATCACCAATTTATCATTACCACCCTTTTCGGGTACCTATAGTTGTCTCAGGTTTATTTGTTACAATAAAATTTGATAACATTAGCTACCCTGCTTTTACTTATGCGTTTCCTGTTATGTTGGAAAATTGCAG
The DNA here is from genome assembly GCA_037957365.1 of Torreya grandis. Taxonomy (NCBI): domain Eukaryota; kingdom Viridiplantae; phylum Streptophyta; class Pinopsida; order Cupressales; family Taxaceae; genus Torreya; species Torreya grandis. The sequence continues at coordinate 633,733 of JARHVA010005881.1, forward strand.
TATTTTGATGATTCCTGTGATGTCACTGCGTCGCATGCCAGACAAGTATTATTAGCTTTTTGTTTGTTGCTGAGACATCTGTAAACGTCTTGTCTCCCACTCCACCAGCAAATCAATTAGCCATTGAAATGGCTGCTGCTTTCTATTATTCCTGAAATGGACAAGGTCTGATTATTCCTGTCCGATTCTTGTGTCCACAATCATAACTGGAAAATGTTACTTATTTTACCTTAAAATCTAGCAAGTGGCAAGTATGATTCCCATCGCCCGATTCTTCACCCACAGATTGTTACAATTATTACTGTCGTTTACAGTGCACAGACTGTATAAGCTTTTACAATTAACTATGTACTATCTATGTATGAGACATTAATAACTGCACAAGTACAATATGAAACCATAAGGGCAACATTTTCATTTGTTTTTATATATGACAATTATAGGGTTAGCGGGTCACACGTAATCTGTAACACACAGTCTAACCACATGAGGAAGAAAGTCAGAGGTGAGAGTGGTGGTTGACGTGAGCGCAGTCAAATACAGGTGAACGTGTATTTGACCCCTGTTTGCGTACATGCAGTTTGAACCTCACGCATAATTCAGTACACATAGCACCAGTATATTTGCAGGGAGTAAAAATAAAGCAGTTCAAAACTCTTAGAAAACTTGTAGAAACAGCAGAGCCTTCGCTAGGCCTAAGAAGCAGTATGGACTGCTGTGAGGCATGTAAGGGCATTCATAAGTTTTGAACCTGAATTCCCACTATATCTATACATCAACAATTATACCAATCTGTCAATATATATACCTTATTGTAAGTTACCTAATCATTTATAAGATTTGAACCTGAATTCCCACTATACCAAGACATCCACACTTTCAACTGTTAATGTATGAAAAGTATCCACTAATGCAGATCTCCGGATCTTCCACCTACTGGTTTAGTCTAGATGCTTGTTGATTATGTTAAAGAAAAGTAAAGAAGAGGCGGAATTGCAAAAGTCGTTTTGTCATTTTGCGAAATCATTATTTGGATCCTATCTGAACGCGTATTCTTTTAGGATGCGGCCTGTTTCAGTGGAGGAAGTTTTTTACGACAGAAGATATTTTAAAATAAAAGAGAGAAAATACCCTGCTGTGCACGAATGCATGCCAAATTATGGCCGGTCATGTCAAAATATTCGTCTGTGGGCCTGTCAAAGCACGCGGGAGACCGTTTTTTAAATCTTTGAGAGAAAGAGGTACCCTGTGTCCTGTATACACAGACAAGGAAGACAGTGATTGAAATAGGCTTTTATGCTTACAAATGTAATTCTCATGAGGACCATTTAATTCTATCCACCTGTAGTTCACAGGGCCGACAGAATTGACCACTTTCCACTAACTGGGCAAAAACGGACAAACTCCACACTGCTCACTGTACACCCATTTTCCAAGTGCAATTCAGAAGGCAAAAATTCATGTAACACGAGAAGGTAACTTGTAGTTGCCATAAAGGTTCAAGTTATGCTCCGACAGGGGTTAGTTGATATCATGGGAAGTGGGGTTTTGTAATGTAAAAGAGTGTAAATTTACAAGTTCAATTAGTACGCATAAATTATGTGGGTGATGGGTCATCATCGAAAAATGAAGAGGAAGAAGATGACGTCATTGAATGTACTTAAATGTGGGAGAGTATCACTGACTATGCACAGCTGGAAGCCTATCAAGACACCCTCAAGTATGGTAATCCTTTCAAGACACTCACTCAATGAGTAAACTACATTGTTTTGTAGTCTTCCAAAGATAATCTGTCTTTTGGCTAATTTCTACTGATAATAGCTTGCTGTTCAAACTGCACCCACAGTTAGGACATGATTCAGTGAAGCAACATAAAATAAGCAATGTATTTAAGTTTATATAATATAGTGGAGCATATCATACTTACTCTGAGTTCTTGCAAAGTTTTGGGGGAACCATAGAGAAACTTGATTGCCAATCATGGTGTTGGATGCCGTTTCATGTCTGGCGAAGATAATTTCAACTATAAAATTTAGAATTTATTTATCCCTTAATTTTGTCTTTATATTTTCATTGGTCTCTGCATTAAGCATTTATGTAAGCAAATCCTTGTGGAAGTATAAAGGGAGATTTATTATCTCCCGAAGAACCTCTCCTAGCCTCACTAAAATTCTCTTTCTTGTTTGCATCATAGTTTTTTAATCAGAAAAAGCACATCATGTTAGCTTATTTTAATAAATATCTTTCATATACTGTAACAAATTGTACGGTACCAACTCGCTTCAATCTAGCATTGTATTACCAGATCTTTTCTTTTATGTGTTTACAAATCATTTGCATTTATATGCCTCTAAAATTTTATTGTCACTTTTTATTTGTTATTCACTATTTCCTTTTATTTTAAAATTTCTTTGAAGATGAAGGTTTGTTGCAATTGATATCTAAGATATAAATTATTATATATATTTAAAATAAAATGAACGAATTTAAGAAATTTAGATATTCTCAATTCTCCACCTTAATTTTAAGAATCAACATATTTTCCAACAATCCAGAAAAATAATTCTTATATAATAAAATGAGCTTTCAAAACTATCTAATAATTTTCATTCGACAATGAAATATTAAAAAAACTATTAACTTGCTTCACAACAAAGGGAAAACTACATCAACATTTTTACATACCTTATAAATATTTTAAAAATTCTAAAAACTTCCATTGATTAAATAATCCACATTTTTATCATGGATCTCTCTTGCATCACGTGGCCTATGGATTGGATAATCCACTCTTTTATCATGGATCACCCAATGTTTCCCTTTTCAATACTTCTCATTTTTAGAATTCACTTACCACCTCTTCCTATGCATCAAAGTGTTGTTTTTCTTTAAAAATAGAAAGTTGCATGAAACTAAGGGCATTTATGTTCAATGCTAGACATTAATCACTCAATTGAGGATGTTTTCCCTTCAGTGAAAGGGAAAATTCGTAAATAATTAAAAGGGCTATTAATAATTCAGTATTTAATTCACCCTTATATGGTTAAATATTAACTTGGCCTCAATTGTGATTAAAAGTTAATTTAGGGCGTGCTTAGGTAGCATAGGGATTCTCTATCTTGGAATTATAAATTGAGTTTTTCATTTTGTTTTGGAATTTCTATGGAAACTCTTATTTTTTTCATGAGATTTTTTATGATTCTCTAACTTATTAAACATTTCAGTGGATTAAAAATATAATTGAACGTTTTATTTTAACTTATTATTATTATTATTATTTTTTATCTTTAGATTTTATTACATTAGACATATTTTTCATGCAAGGAATTTAATTTAGCTTCTTGACTTCACTTATTTTTCTAATGATATAATATATAAAATGGTCACAAAAAGCCATTTAATGAGGAAAAAAACTTTTCTATGATATCAATATGATCCATAATTACCATATATATTCAATAATTTATTTATTTATTTATTTGAAATGTTTATTTGTGCTTTTTTTTCTCAAAAGATGAAAATTATGTAAACATATAATGACTTTAGAATTTATTCTATTTAATTATATGAATGAATAAAAATAAGCACCTAACTAAAAATATATAGCAAAAATAAAGTTCATCAAATGGATGTGTTCAAATGAGTAAGGTCTAATGCTTCTTTTGATTCTATCTCATATTTTTTTCACAAGCCAATTTCCTATTCAAGGACTCTGAAATCACCTAAATTTGATTAACAATGCTCTTAATGATTGCTATACTCTGCAACTTAGGTGAAGCAAATAAAACATAAGCATTTAAAAAATAATAATTTGACTAAGCACTTTAGCTACTTGGAATCTGAAGGAATTCTGCTAATTTTTCAAATGCTGATGATTTAATGTATAGTCAAATTCATCTCATTGACATGTACTATAGATGATGGTTTTGAAATTGTAGCTGATTATGTTTGATGAGTTTGAACCTTAGATCCATTAGCCATTTCATTGTCAACATTTGCTTCTAAACCCTTGATCTCAAAATCAACCCTAAACCATTCTACCTCAATGTACTATTTGATTCTTCTATGAAACTCTAGTCATGTTGCATAATGTGACTAGTAATTTGAGAATGGTGGATTTGTTATATAATGAAAGTATTTCTTGGGTAAAAGAGAGTTTTTCAAGCTACACACTTAGTTGATGTGACTAGTGATTCACTTAGCTAATTTTACTAATGATCACAATCTATTTGAGATGAATGCCCTCCAAGATAACTATGATGTCGAAAATATATCAATTGTGTTTAAACCTAATTTTTCCTAGTTGGATATATATATAAATGATAGCCAAAGAAAAGAGTTAGAGATTTCAAAATGATATTATAAGACACATAAATCAATTATGATCAACCTTAAGTTGGTTATGATCTTGGGACTGCTAGACTTGGGAATGAATTTTTTGTTTCTTTTGTCAATTATTTGTCTTGACAAATTCAATATAAGATTTATGTAAATAAAAGGAAACATCACACCAAATTCCATAGAAATTACTTAAACTTAAGAAGGGAAACCATCTTGATCTTAGGTATTTATCAACAACTATTAAAAATGCATCGTGTATCTCTTCAATGGTGAAAAATATATCATATGAAATTCTTCGAGCCTCTATAATCTTTCAATTGACATCTCTAAGGCATTGCAAAAGTGTTTTCTCCATATTGGGGTGGAATATTGAATAGAAATGAAATGACAAACTAAAATTATAAAAGCAATGCTAACATAATTGAGGCTATAATACAAAGTGGCATACTCACTTAATACACAATATTTTCACTTAGGAAAACCCTTTCAAGAAAACATCTAGCAAAACAATTGCATTAAGTCAATATTTTAAAATACAATAATGTACTTCAAAGTTTTGATTTACTCTTATGCATGACATTTAAACACATCAATATAAAACTATAAAAGTGGTATTAGAATACAATGGGAAACAAGAACATGGGATATATAAATCATGTAATAAAACTATTCAAAAACACACATAAGGTCTAATAAAATATGTGGAGTTGTCCCCTTGACCCCCACTAGGGGCCCTACCCTCAAACCTCTAGATGGAGGGCATATTGGCCCTCTATGGCCTCTTGATTGAGGCTATTGCTCCATTCTATCAGGTATGTGGTCCCCCCATTCTGCATATACATTCTAAAAGAGTGTAAATCATGAAAAACAAACAACAAAATTTGAACAAATATTGAATTATAAAAGTGTTACTATAGTGGCCAACAAAGGCTCAAAGATTGTGAGGAATTATAAAAGTGGTATTTTACATCTATGCACTTCATAGAAAAAACATTCAAATAAATATGGTTGAAATGTTGATTGTAGTGACAAATTTACTAACTTCATAATTGTGTCTTGACTGTAACCATATATGTTTCTTATGTTTAGTTTGCATTATATACTTGTTTTTATTGTTCGAAAGGGGTTACCTAGAATAATACACACATAAAATATTTTTAAGATAGATACAAAAAAGGGGTGAAGGGGATGTCATAATTTTTCTTGATTTTGATGTGTACAAATATGAAGTGCATATGTATAAATTCAGTAGTTTAAATTCTAATCTTTTGATGTTTTTGTAGTGCTTTACCAATAATTCATAGTATGTGTAATTAAGAGATGCATCTATTGGTTAGTTTTTGGTGGAAACAAAGGGTTATTTATATCAACATGTTATTGAGTCCCAAAAAAATCATTGCAAGGCAATATGGTAGGTTGTTAGTTGATGAGGTTTATTTACATTGTGCCTGTGACTTGCTTTGATACACATGCTTGGGTTATGTTTTTACTTGTGTCAGGATAGAAGTGTTTCTATAGAGGTCGATTCATAAGTTGTTGCAGAGATGAAAGGGGAGATAAATTTTCCTCGGAGGTCTTTTGAGTAAACTACACCAAGATGCCACTTTCTTGTATGGTTTCTTTCATGATATTGCCATCTGTTCTACAAAGAAATATCTTGAACAAGGAGAATCATGGGAGGAATGGAATCAAAAAAGGGAAAAAAGTTTCTATGATTTGGACATGTTTGATTTAGAAGACATGCTTACACACCAATATTTTGATATTGTGCTTGATTATGGAGTGCATGACATTATCACTGATATGCAACATGTAGACATCGAAATCGTGTCTACTCCTTGGTCCTTTCTCCCCCCTTAGTCCCCTTTGGTCCACTTAACCACTCCTAACCCATGTCTTATTAATTTGAAATAATTATCTTATTTTAAGTTAATAATTATCCTCCCCCTTGACACATCACCTATAACACCTTGTCTGACACCTCGCCTTGGACTATTTCCCACCCTATTACTCACCTAAGACCTATTCTTACTTCTTCCTAACCGCCTAACCAACACTCGTGCGTATTTAGCTCAACCTTTGACAATTCTCCAACGGATCGTGCACTTGGCGGATGGAGAATGGGCTTGGTGGCTCTTTTACTCGTTCTCCACCCGCCGACGTCAGTCAAATGTCGGCCGATGCCGGCGGGATCGCCAACGTCGATTTTACTTAAACCAAATTTCCAACCTCTGGCGAGGCTAATCACAAATTCTTGGCCCCTGCTCTTGATCTGACTCTGGAATCCTTGAATCTTCAGTCTTCGACCATCTGCCACTCTGCCAATCTTCAAACCAGACCTCTCACTCTCCCTCACACAATAGGTTTCTACAACAGCAACAGGTCCTCCACACAGGTTACATCAACAACAAGAACAACTATCAGCAGCACTCCTTCTGCAGGCCACAGGTATGTATATTGTTTGTGTTTTCATTATGTTTTCAGTTATTGCTTTCCAGTAATATCACCCCCCAGACCAGACTATCAACCAGACCAGATTCAAATCCTTATTTCTCTGTCTCCCTATTGCCTCCTCTGCCCCTCTGTCCCTTTTCAACACTCTGTCTATTATCTCAGACCTCTGCAAAACTCTCAGACCCTTAACGAAACCTAGACCCTTTCTCAGACCTGTCCAAAACCATAAACCCGTCCAGACTCTCTCAGACCATCCAAACAGCACGAAAACCCATCTAGACCCCTTTTCAGACCTGTCTACAGACCACAAACCCGTCCACAGACTACTACCCTGACTGACGCCGGCCTCAGAGACCACTGCCCCAATCGACGTCGGCAGACTAACCGACGTCGGCAGACCTTGACAACTGATGCCGGGAGGACCACCGACGCTGGCGACTGTGACCAGCCCGACAACATCATTTAGGTAAGCATTTGCTTCCATTTCCTTTTCAGTCTTTATCATTTCAGTATTTTATCATTCTGCTATTTATCAGACATCCTTTTTATCGATTAGTGGGTTGACATTCCTTAAGCTTTTGCTTTTGGGATCAAGCTTTTGCTTGGCAACCCACCATCTCCTCATCTAATGCCTTCTTTGTCTTAGTCTCTTTCTCTTGCAGGTGTCATCCTCCACAACTAAAGAGGAGTTCTCACGACATCTAGATAACGGTGTGCACGACTTCATCCAGGTACATACAAGCCTTAGACCATTTCCTTCTTAGTTTCTCATTTCCCTTCTTTGAATGTAGAAAGCGAATCTAGCGTAGAAACATTCTGGCATGCCCGGTGGGACCCTTAGGGCCTTCCTTGGGTTCCTTTCCTTCTTTTTTCATTTAGGTGCATTAGGTTTCTCCCTCTTCACCTCTTTCTTCTCTTCTAAATGACATCATAAGCAGGAATAAAAAGAACTTTTCTTTCTTTTCTTGCATTTCTAGACTAGTTAAAAGTCATATTCTTCAACCCTTTCTCAACTTGTTTTCATTCGAACTTAACATTTCGACTTGGGGCTTAAAACACGTTGCATTGCATTTCTGCTTGCTTGCATTTCTTAGTCTACACCTAGTAATTAATAAACCGCATATTGAATTAATCGTAGACCACTTTATGTTACACAACCGAACCACTTGCACCAAATCAAACATCAAACTCACCTGAGACAAGGCCCGACTGGGATTTCATCCCCCAGCGGATACCTTACCCGTCCCGGTAATCCTACTTGGATTTCATCACTAAGGGGAAAGCCCACTCTGTTCTCTGTTCTCTGACAGAGTCTAATCTCTAGGGAAAGTATATTTTGGCTAAGCGAGACCAGCTTATCACTGGGCTCATGAAGTGAGGGGAGCTTGCTCCTTAGCACCAGGCCATGTACGGAACCTAACCCAGACTCTTGAGCACCTAAACAAACCTGAAACCATCCATAGACTACCTCTTCTAAGACCCCTCTAACAGCCAACCTCCCAAACATCACTTTAAGGCATAAGCCAACAGGATTCTAAAAAGTTGATTCTTAGGATTTAATGCTTAGGACCTGCTTGTCTCCATCTCTATTTTTCTGTTTCTATCTATTTTTTTTGAGCTAGTGAGGACATTCTTCTTCCTTTTTTTTCCAAGAATCTTCAAATTTTTTGAGTTTCTGGAAACCACAGTCACCGGCATCAGTTTTACCATCGACGTCGGTCACCTTCCTCCATCGGCATCGATTATCTGACCGACGTCGACCATATTTATCACCGACATCAGTTTTTCAACTGACGTCGGTCACTGTCACTGTCCTTTTTTCCCAAAATAGTAGCCTAAAACCCGACCCTTTTTCTGCCAAAACCACATTTTGAGTTTTTGAAATTGAAAAAACACAGTTTTTAGAACCTGACCCTTCTTACCTTGAATAGTTTTGACACGCAGTCAAACCAAGGCCCTTTTTGACCATGCTAGCCATCAATCGCTTCCGCCTTCCTCGTCTATAACCAGTCCTATAATGGAGTTCCACTCAGAGACTGAAAGAACTACTCGACCGACCCCAACTCAGACCCCCATCGTCCCTGAAGGGGACCAAGATTTTGAAAGATTCTTGGACCTCAATGTCACAGCCCTCCAAAACTATCTTGCAAGAAACCCACTGCGAGAATTTTTGGGTAAAGCGGTGATGACACTAACACCACCCGCTACCCAGCCTTTTGACTCAAACATTAACCTGACCATGGCCAATACGCAAAGTTTGGCCTCCCCTTCTATTTTTAGACCGACCTCCATTGGGGTTCCATTACCCCCTCAACCACATGCAATTCAATCAAGTTCTACATCATAACAGAACTTGATTGTCTCGACCCCTCACACTCTTGCCCCCATAAATGCAGGAGTGTCTACCTCACCCTTTGTCAATGCCACCACGCAACCACCTTTGGCGGTATCTAGTCAACTTATACCTTCTAATTCCATAACCCAACCACCTTTGGCCTCCACTTCTGTCCCTGCGACTAGTTACACATATGTTGCGCCCCTCCAAGTGCAACCGACTACGTCGTATGCCCTTCTCAATATCTTTTAAGCACCTTATAACTTAGGAGGTGCTCCACCTGCCAATCCGTCAGCAGACATCATCAAAATACTGATGGATAAAATGTCCAGTCTCGAGACCTCTATTTTTGGTTCACACAATGCTTTCTCATATGAGCAAATTTGCAATGAGCCCATTCATCCTTTCGTCCCTATCCGACCATATCCCAACCAGTGGGAGCTTCCTAAATTTACTCGTTTCCAGAATAAGGAAGACCCACAACAACACCTATGGGCATTCAGACATGCCTGCTACCTCATAGCACATGATGATGCATTACTTTTATGCACGTTCCCCATGTCGCTTTCTGGCCCTGCCCTTGACTGGTATAGCTCTCTTACCAGGCATTCTATCTTTTCATTCATTCAACTTGCCCAATTATTTCTCAACCATTTTTCTATCAACATCACTAAACAAGTCTCGATCACAGACCTCTACTCCATCAGGCAATTTGACGATGAATCAATAGTCAATTTTGTCGCCCGTTGGAGAGGATTAACCAACTCTCCTTCTCCTTGCCTCAACCTGAGCTCATTGAGCTCTTTTCTCGAGCATGTGCCAGGCACATCTCTTCTACCTTGCAGATTCAGACATTTCGCACTTTCGACAAAGCTTTCACCATGGCACGAAAGCTTGAACTCCATGCCATTGAAGAGGATAAGGTTAAATTGCGTAATACTAATGCAAGAACCAATGACCTTTCTTCTTCCAGACCTCCTTCTTCTGCCAACTCCAAGTCTAAAGGAGTGGCCAACACTGTGGTCATTAGATCACCATCTTCGACAACAAATAATCAATCTCAACCTTCTACATCTTCAAGCATCACCAAACAATTTCAACAATGGTACATTCAGTGTTCATACACTCTGCTTGGAGAATCATATGCTTCCATTTTGGAAAAACTTGTCAAGCAGGGGGTCCTCAATCTCCCTCCGATCTGACCACCTCAATTTAACCCTTCAAAAGCCCTCCCTTCATGGTATAAGGAGGCCGACTTCTGTCACTTTCATTGCGTCCATGGCCATGACATCGACAATTGCCGAACCTTCAAAAACATAGTCCAAGACATGATCGACAAGGGGGATCTTATTTTGGATAACCCGAACGCCCCACCCAACCAACACATCGACATCTTCAAACAACCATTTCCAAACCATCCACCTACTCAAAACAACGTCCAGACCATGGCTGATAGCTCCCACGACCATGGCATACACACGGTCAACACGGTCTCACCTCTTGTCCCTAACCAACCTCCTTCACAGGTGGAAGACTCTTCTTCCCCTATTCGTCCATCACAAGATGAAGAATCCTCTTCTCCTATTAGTCCTCCATCTACCTCTCTTATACTGGAGGATGCCTTGACCATACCTACGCCATTAGCCACACCTTCGTCTTTCCTCCTACCAATGGAGGACCCTACCTTGCCTACTCCTCAAACATGAATAGAAAGCACCATCATCCCTACCCTCTACCCTCTTGAGGAGCCGCACTCTCCTATTTCTTCTCCACCAAGAGAAGAACCAGCCTTTTCACCCATTTCGATCGAGGAAGACCCAGTCATGGTTTCTTCTTACCTTTTGTCTGAGATTGCTACATCTCACTCACCTCCGTCCACATCTGAACCCAAACCCGTATCTAACCTCACCTCGCACAATGGTAGCCCTCAACCCAAACCAAAGAAGGCCACTAGACCACACCAGAAGACTCCTCCCCCACCTTCGTCATTACCTTCAATTTTGGGCCTGCATCCATCCACTTCAATAGGAGTGCTTCCTACTCCCATACTTCACAGAGGCAAGTTGCCTCCATTATTCTCTCAAACTATCAGACATATGTCTCTTCCAAACCATCAACCAACGCCTCTTACACCTCTCAAACCAAAGTCATCAACCCCCACTGCAACAAAACTTCTAGACCCGTTAGCAGGTTCTTATGCCTTGCTGTTACGGCAATTGTTGCAGTCTTCTCGCATCAACCTCCCGCTTTTTAAACCATATCAACCTCTCGAACCAAAACTGACCTGGTTCGATGACACTCAGATTTGTGCATATCATTGCATGCTTGGGCATGACACTGAGCATTGTTGTGCCCTCAAGGTTGTCATTCACCAATGTCTGGGGAATGACACATTTCTTCTCAACCACATCATCAACAAGCCTTTAACACCGCCCCACTCATCGACTCTTGGATCAAGACCATCTTGGTTCGACAACTCTAAATTGTGTCATTATCACCACACTCTGGGACATGACACTGAGCGTTGTTGCGCTCTTAAAGCTGTCACTCATCAACATCAGAGAAAGGATACCCTTCTCATCAAGGATCCTCTTGACCACCTCTTCGACAAATCATCAACACCAACCCATACTTCTCCAACTTCATCACTTAAATCAGGATCTCCACACCAGACTATGGTCCCTTTACCGCCTTTGACCCCCTTATTCGACATCAACACATTCAATCTGACCACCAAGCCTCAACTGACCTTGACCAATCTGTCAAACATCCTCCCTACCCGCTGGGGGAATTCAACTTTCATCCAAGCCTCGACCAACCTTTCGACCCAGTCTCGACCAAATATCAATCACTCTCTTAAATCCAAACCTCGACTACACATTCAATCCAGCCTCGACCAGTCTCAATCGAATCAATCAACCAACCTTTTCACCCAATCAATCAACCAAGCTTCAACCCAGTCTCGACCAAATCTGACCAATCATCGACCTAATACCAATTTCAACCCAGTCTCGACCAAATATCAATCACTCTTTTAATCCTAAACCTCGACCAAGTGTCCATCAACCAAACATTCGACCAGTCTCAACCAATCAGCAACCAAATATCAATTAACCAAACCCCAACCAATCATTGCCCAAACAATTCAACACTCTATCAACCAACTTCACATCCAACATCAATCAACGCCTGACTAATCTGGAAAGAGGCAAAAGGGGCAAGTCTGCTTCTAATTGACTCAGACCTTATCATAACGCACAAGCATGGCCCATGGACTTATAAAAACCTTGAGCCCCTTTTTATGCCTTGCATCTTCGACCATTCTACTATTAGTCGAGTACTCAATCACTTGACGTTTTACTTGAGCTCGTCCCTTGAGCAACCCTCTGTCATTGTCACTCTTATTCCTTTCAACCCTGATTCCCAACACTCGTCAACCCTTTTTGTCAAGCAGTAATGCTTTGTCCTAATAAAAGGGAACCCTTAAACCTCTAGAGGCTTGTCCATGGCTAAAACTTCAGTCAACAAAAACATGTCAAAAATGGGATACCTATCATATCAAAGGTCATAAAACTCTAAATGTAGACTGCTCCCTCGAAGGACAGCTACACAATTACTGTATTACTAGATTGCTCCCTTGAAGGACAGCTAGGCCAAACACATATCAAAAAAGCATATAAAGCAAAGTATAGACCACTCCCTCGAAGGGTGGCTATGACTAAATCTTGCTACAAACAACACTTTCTTAGAAACTTCCTGCATCGATCAGTCCACCATAAAATTTAAAAAAAAAAAAAAAAAAAAAAAAAAAAAAAATGACTGACAAGTTATAAAGTCATGGACATGCCTATAGTCATTCTTGGGTCACCTATAAAAGGGGCAAGGTTATTCCTATGACCAAAAAAGGTTACCCCATCCTCTCATATCACATATCCTACTTAACACCCCAGCATACTCAAGGGACTTCGAGCTCACTTAACGTCAAGTGATTCGATTACTTCTCTAGCACAACACTGGTCAATGACGTGATGCATAAACGGGGATTTTGTTCTAACAACCCCTATCTATGCTTTTATTCTGGTCCTTGTCAATGAAAGAGCAATTTCCCTTTCACTTTTTCTCTACACTTTGGTCACATCCACTCATTTGACATTTATCCCAACCAAACCAACCTCACCATTTTCAGAACACCAACATCATCATAGTCCATTTCACATAGTTTCTATGGACACCAATACACATGGAAACTATCGACCATACACAATTTATGTTAAGCATAAACCAATACTTGCTAAAACATAAATAGACTTCAATTCATTTTTAGCATACATCCATCACGACTATGGACAATTGCTAGGGATGAAAGAGCCTCGACCAATGTTACAGAGTACACCATTTGGAAAAGGCTGTAACATCTTTTTCTCCTTCATCACTTGACCTTGACCTCGTCCAAAACTAATCCATGACCTTGCCCTCGACCAAGACCAGTCCATTACCTTTGACCATTCCTCCCTTTTAGGGAGAACTACATTGGCCTGAGGCCCTTCCAACAGGGGCTATGTAGGCAGCACTCAGTTGACATGGGGTCTTCTGAGGTTAGATCGGCCATTCCTTCGTCCATCCACCTTGACCAATGACCATGGAGATCACGACCATCTCCTCTGACCGCGACCACTTCCAAAGCGACTTTGCCTTGGTTGTTTTTGCATGTATGCTACCTCATGAATGGTTAGCAAAATTGTGCGCATATTTTTTACCCTCACAAGTATAGGATCACAAGCCAGTTGATCCCCACTACTTGTGACTTTTTCATGTTTCTAGGAGCACTTCCTGAGCCTGGGATACTTGGAACACGATGACCATTAGAGCTTCAACTTAGATTGAATAACCCAATCAGTAGACGACTAAATGTTGGGGCCCGGTTATTTTAATTTTGGCACTCCTCGACCCTCGACCTGCGACAATTTGACCTGACCATCTCGTGAAGTGGTGTACACGCAATCACAACTTTTACAACATTCACACTCCATCTTCACCCTTATTCATCCACTCTTTGTCAAATCAGCACCCGATTTCAGGTTCCCTTCTCTCGACTCCTGCTTTGAGAGGGAATACCTCATCCATAATCGGGGCAAACAACCAACACTTATTTTTGTCTTGCAGTTTGTCTAGAACAACCAACAAGACAAAAAGGGGCAAATGTAGACACGAAAATCGTGTCTACTCCTTGGTCCTTTCTCCACCCTTAGTCCCCTTTGGTCCACTTAACCACTCCTAACCCATGTCTTATTAATTTGAAATAATTATCTTATTTTAAGTTAATAATTATCCTCCCCCTTGACACATCACCTATAACACCTTGTCTGACACCTCGCCTTGGACTATTTCCCACCCTATGACTCACCCAAGACCTATTCTTACTTCTTCCTAACTGCCTAACCAACTCTCGTGTGTATTTAGCCCAACCTTTGACAATTCTCCAACAGATCGTGCACTTGGCGGATAGAGAACGAGCTTGGTGGCTCTTTTACTCGTTCTCCACCCGCCGACGTCGGTCGAATGTCGACCGACGCCGGCGGGATCACTGACGTCAGTTTTACTTAAACCAAATTTCTAACCTCTGGCGAGGCTAATCACAAATTCTTGGCCCCTGCTCTTGATCCGACTCTGGAATCCTTGAATCTTCAGTCTTCGACCATCCGCCACTCTGCCAATCTTCAAACCAGACCTCTCACTCTCCCTCACACAGCAGGCTTCTACAACAACAACAGGTCCTCCACATAGGCTACATCAACAACAAGAACAGCTATTAGCAGCACTCCTTTTGTAGGCCACAGGTATGTATATTGTCTGTGTTTTCATTATGTTTCTAGTTATTGCTTTCCAGTAATATCACCCCCCAGACCAGACTGTCAACCAGACCAGATCCAAATCCTTATTTCTCTGTCTCCCTATTATCTCCTCTACCCCTCTGTCCCTTTTCAACACTATGTCTATTATCTCAGACCTCTGCAAAACTCTCAGACCCTTAACGAAACCCAAACCCTTTCTCAGACCTATCCAAAACCATAAACCCGTCCAGACTCTCTCAGACCATCCAAATAGCATGAAAACCCGTCCAGACCCCTTTTCAGACCTATCTACAGACTACTGCCCCGACCGACGCCAGCCTCAGAGACCACTGCCCCAACTGATGTCGGCAGACTAACCGACGTCGGTAGACCTTGACAACCGACGCCGGTAGGACCATCGACGCCGACGACTGTGACCAGCCCGACAACATCATTCAGGTAAGCATTTGCTTCCATTTCCTTTTCAGTCTTTATCATTTCAGCATTTTATCATTTTGCTATTTATCAGACATCCTTTTTATCGATTAGTGGGTTGACATTCCTCAAGATTTTGCTTATGGGATCAAGCTTTTGCTTCGCAACCCACCATCTCCTCATCTAACGCCTTCTTTGTCTTAGTCTCTTTCTCTTGCAGGTGTCATCCTCCACAACCAAAGAGGAGTTCTCACGACATCTGGATAACGGTGCGCACGACTTCATCCAAGTACATACAAGCCTTAAACCATTTCCTTCTTAGTTTCTCATTTCCCTTCTTTGAATGTAGAAAGCGAATCTAGCGTAGAAACACAACACTTTTCATTTTTTTCATAGCATAATGTTTATGGTTGTTGTAGTAGTTGTACTCTCCATTATTTTTGGTGAGGTGATATAAAAGTGAATCAATGTGGGAAACATAAGTTTTAGATACATGTTATATTATAGTTGAAAGACAACATTTTTTTTACTATGCAAAGATGTGATCTTTTTATTGCCATGTAATTATTCAATGATGACAACATTATATAATGTTCTTCCTATAAATTCATGAAATACATCACATTTATGCTCAGTATTATAATGATATTTGTAATCTATTTCCATTATGAATATCTACCATATTCTTAATTATCAAGTACTTGATGTCTTTAAATTTTTTGAAGTTGTTTAAAGAAAATATCTATTTAAAACTAGTGTGCACATTAGTAATGCATTGTTGTTCATAGTTTTCAGCATTTGATCATTCAAAATGTTTATTGCATTTGTTTAAATGATTTTTTTGTTAAATGTTTGAATAGATGGCAGATAGGTGTGATGAAATTGTGCAGCTTCTACTACAGAAACTAAATGAGGGTTTATTTGACTGCAATAATGTTAAGTTTGAAATTTTTCTTGACATTAATGAGGAAGACATGTGGGTCACATATATGGATATTGATATAATTAAGGACTTCATGAATGGAGAATAAAAAAAATAAATCATTCCCTACAAATTATTGTGTGTCACATCACATGAAAAATCACCTATTCTTGGAAACCATAATAGTGTCAATGCTACCTTTGAATATGTCTTGTATGTGACATCCCATTCTAGATAACAAGTGAGAGTGTATTTGTACATTATTGTGTTCTATTCATATATTATTTTTGTAGATGATTTTCAGTTTCCATATGCTTGATATGTCCAACATATCCATACATATATTTGTGTTCATATGGGTCTGAGGATTTTTGGGAAATTGACTTTGCACTAAAGGACATGTCTACAGTGATGAAGATGGTAAAAGGTAGCTGGTTGGGCCAAAAATATATAAGGTGTGGTTATTAGTGTCATTTGAGCACATGCCAAATGGTTATTAGACATGATGGCGTGTTGGTCATATACAATTCGACATGACACACAAACAATCAAGGCAATCACTATCATGGCTAGTAATATGAATAGTTCAAAGGGAAGAAATATTTTTTTGTTCCTTACATTAGGACCTAGGTGAATTAATGGGTTCATAGGCTACTATTGTTAGGAATGTATGCTGATTTTATCCATCTTAAACACTGTGAGATAGTAGATGATAAAATTGTAATGTTTAATGGTCAAAGAGAGTGGAATTAATCATCCTCAAGGATGATATATATAATAGATAATGGTAGATCAAGGAAGAAAAAATATATCTATATTCCTAATGATGTAGAAAGTGTTTGGGAGTGGGCACTGGAAAATCTTGAAAAGTGGTTTGTCTATTAGGGATACATGGGAATGGATTAATGGGGATGGGGAAGTCCCCTTCATACTAGGCATCCAACTCCCAAAACATATGAAATGGTTGTTGAAACTTGGGAAGTGTAACTTATTGGTGATGAACTCAACCTTCATAACAAATGTAATGAAGGTATGCTTTCAATGATTGTAACAATAGTTTGATAATATATATATATATATATATATATATATATATATATATATATATATATGTTACACAATCTCACTTGCATTTTCTATTTATATATGGTTCTAATAGTACACATTGTTGGTGTTTGATTCCAAACACCAAAGATTGGTCATTGTATGGGTTATTATGTCATGGATGTGTAATGTGGACATTAGATAATGGATGAAAATACTTCTTCAAATAGTAAATTTGAAAGACATAGAGTGGAAACTCAATGCTTTCATGGTGGATGATGTTGCTGTCAAGATAAAAGCTACTAGGTGTGTCTTTGTTATTTGGATGCACATTATGAATTTCATATGTTGAATTTCATACATACCATTGTCACACTATATTGTGAATTCTTACAAAGAAATCATGTTATGAAGGTCAAAACATTCAATTGTGATGTTTATTTATGCAATTAACATGTGTATCATGCATGAATAAATAGTTTGATAGTGAAGGTAAAAGAATATGATGTAAGATATGTGATGTTTAGTGAATTGGGTGACATAATGCATAGTTGTGTTGATGAATACATGGAAAATAGAGAGTCAAAATTTTTTGTAGACAAGTATCACTCCACACAGGCAAATTTTGTTGAATATTAGGAACATTATTAGCTTCACTAGGTCAGAATGTGGTCATGATGTTGTCGCACCCTTCCGCATGTTGGGAAAGAAACAAATTTATCCATACAAAGTTACCATTGGATAAAAATAATCACTTCTACATATCGTAGGATTAATTGGTTAGTTCACCAACTAACCACATTTATTTACATATATTATTGGTGACTAAAAATATGCAAGGATAATGGTTTCTATAGGAACTTCAAACTGGAAAGACATGAAAATGTTTCATTGGTCAGGGTTTTATACATTCTAAACAACCATATCACCTTCCACAACAATGATCCTCATACATATTGGGTGTAGAGTATGACAGATGAGACATTGCATTATCATGTCTATATTATGGTGCCTTCCATGTCAATTTGAAATTTATCATTTTCAATCCAAGGCTACACTTGTAAACATGTGACTAAGGTGGAGCTAATGAGAGCAAGAAGAAGAGAGGTGGTTGTACAGGACATGGGGGATGGTGTTAACGAGCGCATCAATAACATTGATATAGAGTATAATTAAAGGTTTAGTTCTACTTATATTTGTTTTTGTTTACATGTTGTGGGGAGTATCAATTTCCTACTATGTTTTCAAAGCACAATGCATAGATAGTGCATCAAGAGATGCCAATGAAGGTGAAACATGTATGGATGTGAGAGGATCAAATCCTCTAAATGAAGTTGAATCAGGTATGAATATGTAAGAATCAAATCTTGTTGAGGAGGGCGAAGCAACATATTTGGTAGATGATACTACAAACTAGTTGATCGAGGTTGATAATGTAAGACATGTATTTTTTCCTCACTTGGTTTTCTATTTCTTAATATTTATAACAATATTTTTTTTCACTGTATAAATAGATCCCTATCTATGTTGAAGTTGACATGATCAAAGTCTTGATATGTGGAACACAAGAGACTTTTGATAAATGTGTCAAACAGATCACACAATTGAAACATTATCATTCTTCAAAACTTATATGGCAAATGTTTACAACAAGGTCCAAGGCAGGGTGATATCAATCACAGAACACCTGATGTCCCATCCATTAGAAAAGATGCATGATGGGTATGGAACTTCCCTTCATAGGGAGAGTCTTCATATAAAAAAAGAATAGAGGAAGACATCATAACATGTCACAGGAGAGACCTTTTTTTGAACCCTCGTAATAATCACAAATGAGAAGCTTGGAATGAAGATCTTAAAATGACAATGAAGTGAAATAGAGACAAAAATGAAGGAGATAATGTAGGCTGATTGCCTCATTGTGTTTGCTATAGTGATAAGTCATTGAAATCTTGTACATCTTGTATATGCTATTTATCAATGCCATATATATTTTCCCCACTACTATACAAGTCAAATTTTGAATGGCAACCTACCATCTCATTGTAATTTTTAGGAATGCTTATACTTTTTATAATTACATGTTTGTAGACTTATTGAATCTTTTCATCAACATTTCATGTAAGACTTAAATTGTCATAAGTGGAAATAGAAGTTTTAGTTT
This sequence comes from Torreya grandis, assembly GCA_037957365.1. NCBI lineage: Eukaryota > Viridiplantae > Streptophyta > Pinopsida > Cupressales > Taxaceae > Torreya > Torreya grandis. Next base: position 653,259 of record JARHVA010005881.1, read on the forward strand.
CAGACATGCCTACTTTTTTGTGATCACATGTGATACAACTACATTTATGTTCCTTACTTGTGAAGAAATATAGAGGTAGCTTAATTTTGGAATTGGTAAAAGTTAGTATCAATGAAGATAGTGATATATCTAAAGGTATCTAGGAAGGAAGTGGTATCAATGAAGATAGTGATAGGTGAAGACAACAAGGGTATTTCCCTCTATAATGAATCCTATGAAAATGATAATGAAGAACCATTCCATTTTGATATAGATATCCATTTAGAGAAATAAGGATTTACTTCTATCAATATTTTAAGATTTATTGTGGATTTTTTTATCACAATTATGGTGATATTCTTTAATATGCATTCAAAGTCTTATTGTTTTAAGAACTTCTATGAATAAAATGCTTATAAATGGTGGACAACATTTCATTATGGAGTCAATTTCTTATATCATTTAATTTTTTTCATATAATCCACCCTCATATAATGTCAAAAACATCTAAATCAATGAGAAAATTGAATACTATCTAAATCTAAATTTATGTTCCTTAGTTATGAAGAAATATAATTAATGCCCATTAACACATCTGTTGACCCTCAATACTATCTTGTTTACTCATATCCCCAATGGGAAACAACTGCTTGACCACTTCATATTTTAATGCAAAGTGCTTTGCTACACCTTGCTTGTAGGCATTCTATAACATGTCATGTTGGAGATCATACTTTTTTTTTTCATAAAGAAGAAGAGAGAAATGTGATAACAATTATGGTGTTATTCTTTAGAATGCATTAAAATTATTAACATTTTAAATAAATTGTATAAATAAAATGCTCTAAAATTCTAGGCAACCTTTTCACTGTGGAGTCAATTTGTTACATACTTTGAACTTTGTGATATAATCCACCATCATATAATGTCACAAACATATAAATGGTTTAATAAAACAAGGATGTACCAAATAATGTCATAAATCACATTGGAGATTTGTAACTTGTAATGGAGCTCCTTATATAAAATATGTTGTGCACGTTACAAATTGATAGTTAGCCTTGTACTCAATGAAAACTAAGGGAAGAATAATTAGAATTTTTTTGGGTAGGAAATGTGTAGCAAAATTTAATTATTTTATAAAATTGGTTTCATAAATTATAGGCATAACAATAGGTGGTTATTTTTGTAAATCATCAATAATTGTTTCCATCACCATTGGTAGTGTTGTTTTTTATTACAAGTCTAGGGAGAAAAAATAAACAAATATGGTGACAATAAAAAAATCAGAGAATAATTTCATGAGCACATATGGAAAAAGTGCTCTATTTTGTAAAGGCTAATGAGAGAACAAAATACATTGAGGTACAACTCAAATGTGGTGTCTCATGCCATTAATGGTAGGGGACTTCGATATACTGCTCAATTTGTGGAACGTGGTGGTAGGAGATGGGGTAATGTTCTTTTCATTAAAATGATACCTATCCTGATGACCATATGTCGTATGCTAGTTTCGAGATCATGAAATTTGTAGAGAAGCATGATTTTGACTTTCTCATCCAATGATATTTTGAATGGTTTGAGGGGATTGTAATATTTTATGATATTTGGAATACTTATGGTGACATTCCACCTTACATCAGACCATTCATTGAAAACTTCATGCCTACAAAGGCATCCAATAACTCTAATTTCAATATACATCTCGATCAAGTAAAAAATGTATTCATTAGAATGAAGATTCTTTTTACAATTCATTTTGAACTATTCAATGTCTAAAATCATCATTCCGAATCCAACCAGCGCACCTGTTTGGAGCATTATGGAAAAGATTCACAATATCCTTTCAAGCTAATTCTTCACTAATGCAACCTGGACAAAGGATTTTGTGAAGAGATACTTTGTACATTTGCCCACCCACTGAAAGTACTACAACAATAAAAGCTACTCTCCCTTGAGTGATTGAATATTCTAACATTGATTAGACTAGTCAAAAGCTTAATCATCGTATAATTAGGTGTTATATTTCACTATGAAACATTGTTTTCAACTTTTTTAATATTTCATTATGATAATATATAAGAGGGCATAGATATATTAGAATGTGGAGAAATAAACTCAAGATTTCGAATTTATTTTGGAAAATTTAAACTTTGACCTCTGCATCATTTATATTCTAATTGTGTGATGCATTATGGAACTCAAATTTAGTGAGTTATGAAGCGATGGAAGATGCTTGCATGCTTTTTGTATGGAAGTGGTCCTATTTTTAAAGTGTTAAAAAAGAAAATCTTTTTTATTTTTTGGGGTAATGATTACATTGAGGCTTAAATGAATGAGATGCCAAGGGTCATAAATCGTATGAATCATGAACAAGGAGCATAAATTAAACCCGTAGGTAATCTCATTGGAGAGGAGGTATGTGACATGTCCATTATGATCATTTGGAAGTTTTAAATATGCTTACATGTGAAGTATTTATGTTTTTATAATGAATGTTTAATACCTATTTAGTAGATAAACCAACTGATTTTGTATTTTGTAAATATTTTGATCACTGGGTTGAGTTCGAGCAAGTGAAGAATTCTAGAGCAGAAAACAAAATATATCTATATATATGAGTTTTGTGTGTATATATAACTTGATAGGTAGATCAAAAGAAAACATGTCTTGAAAAATCTAATTTCATTTTAAAGATCAGAAAAAACACTTGTAATGTCAAGTTACTATAATTAGGGCCATGTGAGGTTGGAGCATGTCTGGTGTATTTAAAAATAAGGGGAAATCAAACACATACAATAAATACTGGGATATTCTCCTTCAATTGTTCTTCCACATACAGTAAATGCTGGGATATTCTCCTTCAAATGTTTTTCCATTTCTCTTTCCTTACATAAATATTTGATGGTTTTATAAAAAACTACTACTTATATTACTTGATGATCCAGGCATCAATTCAAGTGACAATTCGGGTGACAGTTCCACCCCAATTGATGACGGAACTTTCGGGAGCCATAACTTTTGCACCGTAGCTCCAATTGACTCGCCGTTTGAACCGTTGGAAAGCTAAGAATGAGGGGAACGTCGTGAAATGGCATGGAGCTTTTCTCAATGAAGTTTGACCCCCGAAAACCCAACGGAAGTGCCTCAAATTTCAATTTTAATAGTGCTGTCTAAAAATAGTAATTCCTCGAATTATGTATTGTTTTAAATATTGGAAGTCATACCACTTCATCTCCCTCGAGATTTGTGACCTTCCACATCCTTCCATTGCTTTCAAATTGTGTATAAAAGAAGAGGTAACCCGAAATGTGAAGACAGACATCTCTTCCCAGAGATAAGCATATTTCTGTATTGCGATTTTGAGTAATACTACATCTCTTCTCAGAGAATTCATTGTTATTGTGTTATTTATATGTTATTGTGATATTTATCAACCAAAACTTCTGAGTTTTGGATCAGTGGTATCAGAGCGGTTTGTCTTGAGAGTGTATGATCCCGAGGACGAGGTCAGGCTATAAGAAGCTTGGGTGGGAAACAACTGAGCTTCCAAATTTTCCACCTGTTCGCTCCAGATGACCTCAAATGGTGGACGACACCGAGACATCCGATCCTTTTAAGGAAATGGTGAATGAGGCCCTCCAACGGCAACAAGCACAGATGCTACAACAATTTTCCCGAATTCTTCAAACACTTTCGATGGGAAATCCTGGCTCCGCGGCTCCACTTCTTGGCTCCTCATCCAGGGAACGACCTTTTAGTGCCCCAACACCCTTCAAGGTCCAAGTAAATTTTGATATTCCTACATTTGAAGGTAAAATCAATGCTGATGCAGTAGAAAATTGGTTAGATCAACTCTCTTCCTACTTCTCTGTAAATAAGTTTACCGATGGAGAAAAGATTACTTTTGCTCTTTTGAAATCAACATTGCCTGTGAAAAATTGGTGGGAAGTGTGCAAAAAGAGGTTCAGCATAGATGACATTGGCCTTGAGGTGGAACCTACCTGGGATGATTTTGTAGAAGCAGTGAAAGAAGAGTACTATCCCATCGGAGCATATGATGATCTCTACATACAGTGGCAACAACTTCGCCAAGGTAAGGACCAATCTGTTCAAGATTACACAGACACTTTTCATTCTTTGTCTGCAAGGTTGGGCATTCAAGAAAGTGAGAAACATAAGACTCTCAAATATTGTGGTGGACTACAATGGTACATACAGGGGGAAATGGAACTCTTCAATTTGGAAACCCTCGGTGAGGCATACAAATTTGTAGTGAAGATTGAACAGAAGAATGGCAGAAAGAATACGAAGAGTCAACCCTCAAAATGGAAAAGTGATAAGGAAGGTCAAACACGAGGCCCAAATTGGAAGCAAAAGGAGTTTCAGGATAAGAAATCCCAAAAAGGGAAGGCTGGAAAATGGTGTGATTACCACAAAACTGGGACTCACTCCAAAGAAGAATGTCGGGCCATCAAGTCATTGCTTTCTGAGTCACAATACTCAACGTCCACTACTCTACCTCATACACAACCCACAGTCGAAGAGGATGAAGAAGAAATTGTAGATGCTGAGCCGGACACCATTGTCGCTTCATCACAGAACCGTGGAGAAAGACCAGATGACAAGGAAAGATTGTTCCATTCCAAACTATGGGTAAAAGGTACGCCTTTACATTTCATTCTTGATAGTGGGAGTCAAAAGAATTTAATCTCTGCTAAAGTTGTGAAAAGTCTAAATCTATTTGTGAAGCCTCATCCAAAGCCCTATAGTATTGGATGGTTAAGCCCAGGGAGAGACCTCCGTGTCACCCATCAGTGTCTTCTTTCATATGCCATAAAACCATTCCAAGATGAAGTCTTGTGTGATGTAGTCAATCTAGATGTTTGTGATGTACTCCTTAGTCAGCCATTCATGTATGAGCGACATGGCATCTATGAATCACGAACCCGAAGGATTACTCTCACCCTTGGAAAATGGTGCTATGGGGTACCAGAGGTACCACCTCCCACATCTGTCCCCCTGATCAGTGTGAAGCAATGTAAGAGATTGGTGGAGAAAACAAAGCAATTTGTCCTCATGGTGGTCAAGCCGCAGAAATCCATGAAGGCCGATGTTGCAGACCTGACTACGCAATCAACACAACAACAGAAGTAGATAGGATGCATCACAGGAGAATATGATGACTTATTCAAGTCACCTACAGGAGTTCCACTACATTGCCAGGTAAAACATTCTATCGATTTGATCCCAGGATCACCTTTGCCTAACAGTCCTGTGTATCACTGATCAGTTTTGGAGAATGATGAGATAAAAAGACAGATTCAAGAATATATCCAAAAGGGTCACATCAGGCCAAGCTCTTCACCTTGTGGTAGCCCAATTGTCTTGGCACTGAAGAAAGATGGAACATGGAGGCTTTGTATCGACTATCGAGCCCTGAATAAAATCTCTGTGAAGAATCGCTATCCTCTCCCCAGGATTGATGACCTGCTGGACCAGCTCCGTGGTGCGAAGTTCTTCACCAAAATTGATCTCAAATCTGGTTATCACCAAATTCCCATCAATCCCACTGATGTCTGGAAGACTGCATTCAAATCTAAGGAGGGGCTCTTTGAATGGTTGGTTATGCCTTTTGGCTTAACTAATGCACCTGCAACCTTCATGAGGATGATGGATGACATCCTATGACCCTTCACCAACTCGTTTGTGGTTGTCTACTTAGATGACATACTCATCTATAGCAGAACGTGGGAAGAACATTTGCAACATGTTTGTAAGGTGCTTCAAACTCTTCGAGAGCACAAGTTGTATGCAAATCTTGACAAATGCACATTTGGGATGACAACAATTCAGTACCTCGGGTATGTTGTGAATGCAGAAGGGGTCCATGTTGATCCAGAAAAGATTCAGGTTATTCGAGAATGGCCCACACCAAGGACCCTCACAGAGCTTCGTAGCTTTTTGGGTCTTGCAAATTTCTATCGCAGGTTTGTTCTTGGATTTTCACATGTTGCTTGGTCACTAACCCAAGTGACTAAAGGAGGAGCAAAAGCTACATTTCAGTGGGGTGAAATACAGCAAAGGGCATTTGAGAATTTGAAGAATAGACTCTGCTCAGCCCCTATTCTTGCCTTGCTAGATTTGCATCAACCTTTTGAGTTGATGACAGATGCGTCTGAATATGCCATGGGAGCTGTCATCACGCAACATGGCCATCCTGTTGCATATCACAGTGAAACTTTCACTGATACAGTCAGGAAATATCCAACATATGATAAGGAGCTCTATGCCATTGTGCAAGCCTGCAAACAATGGAAACACTACATCTTGGAAAAAGAAACGGTCATTCACACTGACCACAGACCATTGGAATTCATCCAGACACAAAGCAAGCTCCGAAATGAGAGGCATCAGAAGTGGGCCACATATCTTCAGCAATTCCACTTGATAATCAAACACAAAAAGGGGAGCTCAAATACAACTGCAGATTGTCTGAGCCGCCCACCAATTACTGCACTCACAATAGTTTTGGACCTGTGCGGACATGAGACTGCCACTTGGGGTACCCTGTATGAAGCAGATCCTACCTTTGCTGCTACATATCAAGCACTTCAAAAAGGTACACATGTCTCTGATTTCCATTTGAAAGATAATGTCCTCTATCATATGGGACACATCTGTGTTCCAGTTGCAGAACAACAAAAGATGATATGGGAAGCACACTTCAGTAGGACAGCTGGACACTTTGGTATTGAGAAAACATTGGCAGTTCTTCAAAAACACTTCTACTGGCCCCATATGCGAAAGGATGTAGAAAGATATCTCAAATCCTGCACCCCATGTGCGATAGCCAAGCCGACAAATAAGAAGCAAGGATTGTACACGCCATTACCAGAACCAACCAGGCCTTGGGAATCCGTCTCAATGGATTTTCTATCAGGCTTGCCCACTTCCAAACATGGTAAGGACTGTATTTTTGTGGTAGTTGATCGTTTTTCAAAAATGGCTATCATGATTGCCTGTAAAAAAAATATATCTGCTGAGGAAACTGCTCAACTATATTTTGGTCATGTATGGCTCCATTTTGGTCTTCCCAAGTCCATTGTCTCAGATCGAGATAGCAGGTTCTTGAGCATCTTCTGGTCCACTCTATGGAAGATGATGGATACTAAGCTGATGAAGTCCACAGCCTTCCATCCACAGACTGATGGTCAAACAGAGGTGGTAAATCGCTTGATTGTTCACATGATTCGGATGTACCACTCCAAACATCCACACACATGGGATGAGGGACTTCTTTTCATACAACATGGATACAATCGGGCACTGCACAGCTCGACCAAGCACAGTCCATTCCAAGTATGTTTTGGGTTCCAACCCATGGCACCAATTGATATAGCAGTTCCATTTTCCACCATGGAATACACACCTCATGGAAGATCTGAGGCAACAAAAGCTACAAAGTTTATTGAACAAATGCAACACCTCCAGCAACAAGTTCATGACATCTTGGAGAACATGAATCAAAAGTACAAGCAATGCCATGATAAACACAGGATTGCACACCATTTTGCTGTGGGTGACAAGGTCTGGTTGCGGCTCCAGAAAGAACGACTTGCAGGCCCACACAGAAAAATTTGGCCTCTGCGATATGGTCCATACACCATCACCAGAAGAGTTGGAGAAAATGCTTGTGAGTTGAACCTCCCAGCCTACCTTGGTCTGCACCTAATATTCAATGTGGAGCTCCTCAAGCCATATCATCCACCTCTCTTGGACACTTCAGTTGTAGCAGAACAACTCGACATTGATGAACTTGATCCACAGAGTTTTGCTCTAGTGGAAGAAGATTAGATTGTGGATACTTGGATGAAGACAACCAGAGGACGTTCTATTCCACTTTATCGAGTGGTCAAAAGGGGTCAGCTGAGCCATCAAGGTGAGTGGCTCACAGAGAATCAAATCAAGAAACAACTACCACACCTGATGGGGAGTATTGACGCAATGGGGACCATTGCTTTTCAAGGAGGGAGGAATGATCCAGGCATCAATTCAGGCGACAATTCGGGTGACAGTTCCACCCCAATTGATGACGGAACTTCCAGGAGCCATAACTTTTGCACCGTAGCTCCAATTGACTCGCCGTTTGAACCGTTGGAAAGCTAAGAATGAGGGGAACGTCGTGAAATGACATTGATCTCTGCTAAATAAAGTTTGACCCCTAAAAACCCAACGGAAGTGCCTCAAATTTCAATTTTAATAGTGCTGTCTAAAAATAGTAAGTTTCTAAAAATAATAATTCCTCGAATTATGTATTGTTTTAAATATTGGAAGTTGTACCACTTCATCTCCCTTGAGATTGGTGACCTTCCACATCCTTCCCTTGCTTTCAAATTGTGTATAAAAGAAGAGGTAACCCGAAATGTGAAGACAGACATCTCTTCCTAGAGATAAGCATATTTCTGTATTGCGATTTTGAGTAATACTACATCTCTTCTCAGAGAATTCATTGTTATTGTGTTATTTATATGTTATTGTGATATTTATCAACCAAAACTTCTGAGTTTTGGATCACTTGATAGCGTACAGTCCTAAATAATATAACCTAATTTTAACCATTTATCACAAACACATAACCATTAGACAGGTTCCTAGACACATTTCCACTGACAGAGCATGGTAATCTAAATTATAGAGATGGAAGTCAGTGTATGATGAATTCCTCAATGGAGCTTATTCTGGTAAGCAGGGAAGAGGTAGGGAAGATCCAAAATATGTTGGGAGTCAAAATTTTAAGGTCAAGAAAGGAAAAATGTTTCCGTATTTGACCTCAAATGCAGGCAGCTTAAGATGTTCTGCTGGAAGGCAATGCTAAATTGCTAATTATATAAGATATTCATGCTCAAGTTCTCATATTACCAGACATTGCATGAAGATTTAGATGTTCTACGTACATACTATAGGTTTAAAAATTCGATCTATGGAATCAACATTATTAAGCGTCAAATTAAAAATATAATTTACAGGTTATACATTCTTGTTTTCCTACGAACTATGTTAGAATTAGATAACCAAAATATTGGTCTTACATTCGAAGGCCACAAATCAACTATTTTTTGGCACTACAATAGGAATGTTAAGAAAAATAATAATACACATGATTAAGATATTATGGATCCTCTTCCCCTTTGTATACATAAAAGCCTGCGTATGTATTTATTTATGTTAGTTATAATTACTTATTCTACTGAATAAAACTCCCTCATTATCCAGTACTCCGATGATTATGATGGTTTTCTTTGAGGAAGTACGTGTCTGTGTCAACTCAATCTTACCACTATATGTTTATTTATGAGATATTAGTAATGTGTTAAGAGTGAAATACTTCTATTTAATATTGTATAGAAATATTTTGTGAAATTGGCAGATTCATACAATGTATGATGCTACGCTTAATCAATAAATATATGATCCTACGCTTAATCAACAAATCTAAGTCACATTCCTGTTGTTTAGATCGTTAGAATATTGGGTGAGCCTATTTATTATAGGTCTCAGGGTTTTTGAATAAACAGCTTCAAGATTATCATTCAGAATTGCATGTTCACGTACATATCTGTGAAATATTAAAACAATAAAACATAATTAAGATTAAGGTAGAATGATCACTAATATTTTCAAAACACTTAAATGTTTTATATAAGGAGTACAACCAAATAAGGAGCACATAACTAATTGCCATTGTTCATCTCTGGAATGCCACAGGGATTTTGACTCATCTCGGGAACTTGCCCAAACATGATCTCGTACTCTGTCTTCAAAAGCTGCAACTCATGGTTGTATATGACAATCATTCCTTTGTGCTTTATTTGCATGACCTTAAAGCCATGAAGTGCTTTTGTGTAGGCATTGGAAACTTCTAGATTGACACATTTTTTTTCAAGTTCCATCTTATCACCCCTCAGTGAGAAAAAAGTGCAGTGCAACTCGTCAACCACTACGGTCTTCTTGGCCAATGCAATTTCCAACTTCTTAACACTTGTCCTTGCACTTTCAAGAAGCTCAAACAAAACCTTGATTTCCTTGCTGAGAGATTCCTTTTGTAGCCTTGCCAGTGACAACTTCAAACCAAGATGACCTTTTGTTGACATTACACTCTCGCATCTCATCCTTGCAATAAGTTTGTCCATCTCCTCATGGATTTTGGTAAATGCATTGTTATCTTCATTTGCTGGAACCTCTACAAAAATACACGACTAAGTCAATAAGGACATTCAATCAAAATTCAAACTACATAACCAAAAGATAACATAACAAGTTTAACACATATGCAAAGTACATGAATATTAGCTTTCTTATGTATTTAGTGTTCATTACATAAAATGTTAAAAAGAATGAATCAGCATACAATCAAAAAGATAAATAATTACAAAGCCTAGGTATACTTATAAACAAAAAAATTTAAATGGTGGTCACTGGTGTTTAGATGACTACTAACAAAGCTTCTTTAGCATGAAGATGCCACTACAAATATGTGTCAGGTCTAGTAAGTGAGTCACTCACATCTTCAGAAGCCATAACTTTTTAGTCAGATACTCAAACCAGACAAAAATTTAATTTATCCATTATATACGACTTTGAAGGTGTAAATTTCATCATAAATGAAGGTCAATCCTTGTTAAAGTGGTATGCGATGCCACACTGACTCATGTTGCCCTCAGCACATGTTAATAATTATGGAATGTCATTACTTTCTACCCCTCTTTAGCATGAAGATGCCACTTCAAATATGTGTCAGGTCTAGTAAGTGAGTCACTCACATCTTCAGAAGCCATAACTTTTTAGTCAGATACTCAAACTAGACAATAATTTAATTTATCCATTATATACGATTTTGAAAGTGTAAATCTCATCATAAATGAAGGTCAATCCTTGTTAAAGTGGTATGCGATGCCACACTGATTCATTTTGCCCTCAGCACATGTTAATAATTATGGAATGTCATTGATTTCTACCCCTTGTAGTTATGCCATGCATCCTCTATAGAATCTATATGTTGACATTAATCATAGGATTGTTTGCATTTGGTATGGTACAAACCCAGTCAAAAGAAACCCAAAGTTAGTGTCACTTGTTAGCAGCCTTTATACATATGCCATATTGTGCCTAAGTCATATGAAGAGTCAGGGTATTAGTCATTTTTATGCAATTGGAATTTGATTTTCACAAAATAATTTTCATGGACTCAGAATGATGCCTCACAGGGACTCATATTTTCTCCCATTATTGAGGCAAAATGAAGGACATCTATGAATTAGGAGTCTGTTGCATCACAACATAAGAAACCAATTTCTAAAAATCCAATCCTATGCCCATATTTCCTATAGGAGCATATTTAAAATATGACATAGACTATAACAAATAGCTTATTGACATTGAGTGTAATATATTGAGAGCAAAAAGTAGATTGCCTTTGCATATCACAATTTTAATTTTGCATGCCTTCATAAGTAAGAAGCATTGTAAAAAATACACAGCATTTATTTTATAATATCATGATAGCATAAAAATACTTTAAATTCAATGATGATCACTTCATGATCGCTGAAAAACTATTCAAATATTCTTCAAATTCATAACAAAGAAAATAAAAGAAAAAAAATTGAAAACAAAATTATGTTGACTTGAGAGTTTTCTACATGGACTCACAAGTACTCTATATAAACTCATTAATATTTGAAAATCTTAAGTCCAACGACTTTTTAATGATTTCCTATGAGTTTTGTAGCTATAATTCTACTAATGACAAAAACAACATTCAACAAAAAAGTCACTGAGTTTGAATAGGAAGGATATTTGGTAATGTTCTACTAAGTTTAAAGGTGGATTTTTTTTTGACTAGGGACCCCATACCCTATAAGAGAAATAAAGTACAATGAGATACAACCATGACAAAAGATACAAAAATACTAAGTAGGCCAAGATAGACAAAAAACTAGCAAAACACTGTTAGAAAATGCTCAAAAAATAGCCAAAAAACCACCAGAAAGAGAATACAACCAAAAAAATATCAAAATTGAACCAGAAAGCTACTTCAACTCCACCACTGACTTCTTCTCATCAGTCCTTAATAAACTTTAGTGTGGTATCAATATGATGATTCAGTTGCTCTTTGATATTGTCCTTGGAAGAGGTGCTATGATTCACACTTTCAGAAGCAAGTAGAGTCCCTAGTTGTTGCCTCAATCCTTCCAAAGTCTTGACGTCATCCAAAATTTCTGCCTTCTTCCCCTCCATCATATAGCTTTTCTAATAATTCATCATGTTATTCTTAGCCTCTAAAAATTTAACCTATCCATTAGCTGATGAATAGAAAGAACCTTGTCTTTATTAGCCTTTTTCAAATCCTCATTGTTTTTTTGGAGATTCTCTATCTTTTTCTTGAAATCAGTGATTTCCTTAATTACCCAACTCATAATAGAGTTCTGCATTTCCATATCCTCATGAAGTTCAGTATCATTACTTTGATTCAGTTTCTTGATTTTATCAATATAACCCTTCCCTGCAAAATTCAAAACATCCTTCTCAACCCCCTCAGATTTTCTTTTACCTTTCATATACATACTAGGAAAAGGCTTCTTCTTAACATTAAGAACTAAATCCATAAGAGATGGATTATTAGAATTCTCAAGTAAAACTGGTTTAGATGGACCAAAATTATTGGTAGCCTTCTTACCTTGATTAAGAATAGCAACATTTCTCAATCTATTCTTAATCAGATAATCATTAGCATAAGCTTTCTCTATAATGGTGGAAGGAGGAGATTTAAGAACCTACTTTTGAGGGGTAGAAGGAGAGGCCTGAACATTGGGAGACATGGGAAATTTAATATAGATTCTCTAAATTTTATGACTCTGCAAAGTCTCCTTGTGAATGGTAGAGAGGGCAGGGGAGAGTTGGTTCATTCCTTTGAAATAATTGTGAATAAGGAAGAAAACCCATGATGCTTTAAAGCCTTAATCTTCCCTTTTTTAAATTTTACAATTGAATTCTCCATAGAAAGTAGAATATAATAAGGCTCATAGGAATCAAATACCTAAAATAATTAAGCAGAATAAATTGGGACCAGTGAACAAAATTACACCTACCTTGCAGCGTAATATATTGCATGATGTAGAGAGTAATTTGGTCAAAAGGTTTGGGGATGGAGTCTCGATCAAACCCATTATGAATTTCATCTAAACACTCTTCATCTTTTAGGAGTAGGCTGCATCCTTTCTTGAAATCCATCCCAATCTTAAAAACTTTAGTGACCTCAATTTCCAGCCTAGTCACATGTGCCATAAGCTCTTTCGTAACCTCCAGTAGGCATCCACTGATGTTGATAGTTTTGTTCTCCCAAGCATTCAAAAAAGTAGTAGAGATGTGGGAGTCATTCCCTTCGATTTTTTTCATAAAACTTTCCAAATCCCCCATCTTCAAAATTTCCCACACCTCTTGATTTTCCTTAATTGACTCATCCATTCTAGGTTCCATTTTGTTAGGCTTTCCCATTATTTTCAAACAAAGCTTTCTCCCACAACATGTTGTTAAGACAAAAGCACCATTTGGAACATTCTTGTTGTTTTGGCAATCGTTCCAAGACCACCACTTTGTTTCATGATTATTCCACTCAAAGCTTATACCACTTTCAAGAAAGTTCTCAAAATGAGACTTAAAAACCAACATATGCCTAGACGTAAAAATATTATTGCTCTTATCAAAGGATCCCACCATGACACTCCTAAAAAGAAAGACCAACAACACAAAAAAGACCCTCAACCTATTAAATTTGATCCTCATTTTGGATAAATTGATTAAAAGAAATATCCTCATCAATTTTAGTGCAAATGTTTGGGGATAAAGAATCCCTAGAAACCCATCTGACCAAACTATTCGAGACCACCCCCAAATTTGCAAAATAATCTGCCACACCATTCCCTTCATGACAAACATGTTGAACAATAAATTCTTAAAAAGAATGAGTGATTTGAATAGCTTCCTCCACAATCTCTTTAATGGTCCAACTAACATTATTCTGATTCTTGAGGCACCTAATAATATTTGAAGAATCACCCTCTATAAAAATCCTTTTAGCACCTAAATCTCTAGCCATTATAAGACCCCACAAAGCAGTCGAGCCTTAGCCCAATGATTTGTGTTGATCCCCATATTTTTTGCATAAGCATCTATAAAGTAGACCTTATCATCCCTAAGAATTCCTCCTCCCCCAGCAGGACCTAGGTTCCCTTTAGAAGCCCCATCAAAATTCAACTTCATCCAACCTATAGGCATCCCCTTCCATTTCGTATGTTTTTCTAATAATATGCTTTGAAACCATGTTATTAGAGAAAAGAGACTCAATTTTACAATTAATTGTAATTTGTTTTTTTGAAGTGATATCTTTTACTCTTTTCTTATCAGTCACTTCAAAATTCTCTTGGATAGTGAGGAATATCTTAGTAGCCAAAGTGAAGCTAGAAAGTTTGGCATTTCTAATAATTCAGTTATTTCTTTCTCACCAAATGGCCCATATAACATGAGGGAGAGTGAGCCTCCAAATAATCTTAAAACTTTAATACTTGAAAGGTGAAATCTAGGCCTACCAAAGGTCAATCAAAGAGCTAGAAAAAACCCAATCCACTTGAAATTTCTATAGAAAAAAATTCTTGACCTCAAAAGTAAATGGACACTGAAAAAAATATGTTGAGTCGACTCATTACCTTGTTAAAAAAGAGAACATATATTAATGATCTTCCACCCCTTTTCCTTAGATTATCAATAGTTAAAATTTTGTTTTGAATAGCAAGCCATAAAAAAATATTGATTTTTGGAATAAGACATTTGTCCCAAAGTCTCTTCCATTGAATGTCAGTATGAGGATGTTCTTCAATAAGATTTCACCCTGATTTGACATTATAATTTCCATCTACGGACTCCTTACAAATAAGTTCATCTTCCCTAACAATTATCGAGAGATGATAATGTCTAAGAAGTTTATTTAGGTACACAATATTATCATTATCCTCTTGACCCATGTTTTCTATTCTCAAAATTTTCCAGCTCCTATTTCCATCAACATAATTCTAGTATTCATGAACATAGGTACCAAAATTCCTTTGTAAAATTGGACCTAATCTCTGCCAAGTGTCTTGCCTAAAAAGAGGTTTATCTTGAATCCAAAAGTCTTCCCAAAATTTAACTTGTGTTCCATTTCCCACCTATCATTTAGAACACATTAAAATAATATTCTTATTTGACACAAGATGGTTCCAAAAGTGAGGACCATGAAGAAATTGGGCTTACTCCATTATGACTATAGAAACTTTCCTATCTAATTATTTATTGAACATAATAGAGTTCCAAACATACTTTTTTTCTTTAGGAATCTCCAAAGGTACTTAGTAATGAGTGTTTGATTCATCCATCCAGTCTTTATTATTCCCAATCATCCCTTTTCCTTGACACAACATACTTTATCCCAAGGAACTAAAGGTAATATCTTCTAATCTTCAGTCCCTGACAAAGAATTTTTTTTTGTATGCTTTCCAATTTGATTTCAATAGACTTAGGAACTTTGAATAAAGACACGGCATTCACTAGAAGACCTTGTAAAACATTTTTCAACAACATGAGTTTACTTACTTGGGATAATGATTTTCCTTTTTACCCCACACACTTCTTTTGTAATTTTTTGATCAAAGGATTCCAAGCTAAAGGCATAAGATTACTATTGAAAAATGACATGCCTAGATAGAAAGAATGTAGATCCTTATTTTGACAACCAAGAATAACAACAATCATTTTTTGTTTAGGTAAGGGCTTATTAAAGAAGAAAATTGAGCTGTTGTCATAGTTAATTTTTTAATTTGACGCTTGCTTGTACATAAACAAAATTTTATTTATTGTTTTAGCTTCTTCGATAGTAGCTTAAACCAAAATAATAGTGTCATCATCAAATTGTTGATGATAAATAGGTTCAACTCCCCTAGTAGGTGATAGACCTACTCAAAGATTCAACCATTAAGATAAAAAGAAAAGGTGATAGAGGATCACCTTGACGAATACCTTAACCACTTTTGAAAAAACCTTGTGACACCCCATTTACCAACACCAAAAACATGTAGGTAGAAATGCAAGATCTAATGATTTTCCTAAACTTGTCTTGAAAACCAAATTGCCTCATAACTCTCTTGAGAAAATTCTAGTCTACTCTATCATAATCTTTAGACATGTCTAATTTCAGAGTCATACTAGCGACATTACTTTTATCCATAGATTGAAGCGATTCATGAAAAACTATAACTCCATCTTGAATTTGTCTCCTAGGCACAAAACCTCTCTGTTGAACATCAATAATTTTCTCCATGATAGGTTGTAATCTAATTGAGAAGAGTTTCACAATGATCTTGTAAATAGAAATACATAAGCTAATATGACAGAAATCAAAAAAGTTAACAGCTCCTTTTTTTGGAATAAAAACCATAAATGTATAATTAAATTCCTTTAACATCTAATTACACTCAATGAATTCATTCACTACCTCCACCATATCCAAGCCTATAATATCCCAATTTTTTTGAAAAAATGTAATTGGATACCCATCTGGTCCAGGTGATTTCTTAAAATTCATTTTGTTGATCACAAATTTCAATTCTTCCAAAGAAGTAGGAATAGTTAGATTCACATTATCTTCATGAGTAACCAAACAAGAATAGCATGCATAAATTCTTGTTCAAAACAAATATTCCTTTTAAATTCATCTTTAAGATAATTTTTAAATAAATTCACACTTTTGTGATTAATAAAATTTTTATTAGCACACCGATGAGATGGGGGTCCATTGGTAAATGATATGCCCCTAACCTATCACATGTATGAGGATAGTATTAGTCAACTTGTGGCTTACTTATCCCTCTTTGACATTATATTACATTTATCTATGCTTTCTTTTGATTAGTAGGTCGGCCTATGGAGTAACCATGGCCTAGATAGACTATATATAAGAGGTAGTGGGTAATCATTTATCATCATATTGTGAATTCTGTTCTTATTGAAGCTTGTGGAGGTTGCCCCCTTGAAGTGGCTTATCTATTATCATATATTTGGATATATTTTAGTCATATTTAGATATAATTATGCTGTTATAGTTAATTTTTGAAGTAATTTCATTACAAGTGGTATTAGAGCTACAATTTGGGCAATCTTGTGGGTGAAACACTAAATTTTTAAATTTTGCGATATATAAAAATGGTTGTAAATTTCTATTCAAATTTTTTAATGAAGGTGTGAAATAATCAAATTAAGCATCCCTTAAAATTTCAGCTCATTTTGATCTGTTTTAAAAAAGTTATCACTATTTTATGGTTTTTCATAAAATTGCTCTATAGTGCGCAATTCAAAGAATTTTTCTGAGTTATTTAAATTTTTGGAAAGATAAGAAAAAATTGGATATGGTATGTTCTTTGTATATTTTGATTTGAGGCTAACATAATTCCAAAATTGCTTGGTCAAAGTTGGGTCAAAAGTGCTAATAAGGGTTGACATCGTAAAACCCTTTTATGGCAGGTCCACAAACTCGAGGCTGAGGGAAGGGTGTTGAAACTCCAAGTAAAACTCCTAACAAAGAAGAGATGCAGTTATAAGGGGGATGTACTAGACCCTTTGTACCAGGGTTTTCTAACATAGATCATAAAGTGACCAGCTTGACTATAGTGTACAAGGCATTTAGAGTGAGGTGCAAGACATACAATCTAATATGCCATCCATACAAGATAGTTTGGGAGATATCATGATAGATTTGAACATTAATCAATCAAATAATCAAGCTAACTCTATTTCACAAACCCACCAGGGTGGTTCTCCTAACTAGTCTACTTCAAATCTAACTCCATGGTCACAGAGGAACCTATTACCAAAGGTGGATATGCACAAATTTGATGGAAAAGATCCACTCAATTAGCTCAATCAAATGGAGAGTTTTTTTTTACCTACATCAGATTCCAAGTGGATATAAGGTTACCATGGCATCCTTGTATCTTGAACCTGATCAATTCATTTGGTATCAATGGTTGTGTGCTCAAAAGAAAAAGATGACTCTCAATGTCACCTGGTTAGTTTTTATAGAAGAGCTACAATTACACTATGGCAATGGTGTGACAGAGAATTAATTCAGCCAACTAGCAAAATTATGATAAACTGGCTCTGTCAAGGATTATATTCATCATTTTCAGAACCTATCCTTACGTGTGGAGACAATTTTTGAAGCAAACTTGAATGACCTATTTTTGGGTGGACTCAAGGACCACATTCAACATGAGGTACACATGTAAAATCCACTTAATATTTTTGATTCTATTATCCTAGCACGTAGAGCTAAGGAAAAATTCATAGCCAACAAGAATCAACCATTCACTCACTTCAAAGATCGTAGCATATCGTCACCAACATTTCCTCCACCTACTAGATTGACCCCTCAACAAATTGAAGAGAAGCGTGCAAAAGGATTATGTTTTGGTTGTGATAGCAAGTGGAGTAAAGGACATAGATGTGCTGAGAATAAGTTATTCTACATTGAGGGACCAAACGAAGATGAAGAAGTAGATGATGCCTCCAATGATGATGAGGAAGATATAAAGGAGGTACCTGAAGATTCCCAGCCTACAATCTCTTGTCATGCACTTGCAAGTATTAACACTCCACAAACTCTTAAGGTGGTGGGTTTCCTCAAGAAACAGAAGGTGACAGTGTTGATTGATTCAGGGAGCACACATAATTTTATAAACCATAATTTGGCCATTTAATTGAACTGTTTCATTTACCCAGCACCAAAATTTTAGGTCATGATTGCAGATGGTGGCACAATTAATTGTTCAGGAAAATGCCATAGTATTAAGCTTACTATGGGTGGGTACAATCTTGACTCTCCTATGTTTGATATTCCCATGGGTAACACAAACATTGTTTTGGGAGTCCAATGGCTCACAACCTTAGGTACTATTGAGATGAACTTCCAAGAACTATTCATGTGCTTTCATTCTGAAGGTAAGAAAATTGAACTACATGGATTACATGCAAAATATCCACAATTGATTAGTTTACATCAGATGACCAAGATGCTAAAAAAGGGGGCAGAGGGAATTATTACACGATTATGCTCCATAGAAGTTCAACCCACACAGGTGTCTACACATCCTGATCTACAAATAATTTTTGAAGACCACTCATCTATTTTTGGGGCCATGCGAAAAGGACTACCACCAAAAAGAGAACATGATCATGCCATTCAACTAATTCTAGGTAGTCAACCACCAAATATCAGACCATATAGATATCCATATGCACAAAAGAGTGAAATTGAAAAGATGGTCCATGAGATGTTGGAGGCAGGGATCATCAAGCATAACCAAAGTGCATATTCATCACTAGTGGTCATGGTGCGGAAGAAGGATGACACATGGAAGATGTGCCCAGATTATAGGGAACTCAACAAGTACACCATCAAAGATAAGTTTCCTATTCCAGTAATTGATGATTTACTTGATGAGTTTCATGGTGCTAATTATTTCACAAAATTGGATCTTCACTCAAGGTACCATCAAATTAGAATCAAGGATGAAGATGTTCATAAAACTACTTTTAGAACACATGAGGGCCATTACAAGTTTTTGGTAATGCCCTTTGGTCTTACAAATGCACCATCTACTTTTCAGAGCTTGATGAACATTGTTTTTAGGCCTTTTTTAAGGAATTTTGTGATAGTTTTCTTTGATGACATATTGATTTATAGTCAGACATGGGAAGCACATCTACAACAGGTGAAACAGGTGTTGATAGTTTTAGAGAAGCACCAACTTTATGCGAAGCCATCTAAATGTGCTTTTGGAGTACAAGAGGTAGATTACCTCGGTCACATTGTTTCCCATGAAGGGGTCAAAGTTGATCCCCAAAAGATCAAAGTGATAATGGAATGGCCCATGCCAAAAACTCTCAAAAACCTTCAAGGGTTCCTTGGACTAACAGGTTACTATAAAAGATTTGTGAAAGGTTATGGCAGCATAGCATCTCCACTCACTGCATTGCTAAAAAAGGATGCTTTCCATTGGAATGATGATCCCACCAAAGCATTTGAGAAACTAAAAGTAACTATGTGCACCACTCTAGTTTTAGCTACTCTCGACTTCTCACAAACATTCACTGTTGAATGTGATGCTTCTGGGTCTAGATTGGGGGCAGTACTAATGCAGGAAGGAAGACCCATTGCATTTGAAATTCATCAATTCAAATGTAAGAATCTACAAAAACTTGTCTATGAGAAAGAAATGATGGCTATTCTTCATGCAGTTAAACAATGGAGGCCTTATCTGATGGGTAGACACTTTAAGGTGAAAATGGATCATGATAGTCTCAAATACTTTTTGGAGCAAAGATTATCATCTGAGGAACAACAAAAATGGGTAACCAAAATGTTGGGTTATGATTTTGAAATCATCTACAAGAAGGGTAAAGATAATGTAGTAGCAGATGCACTATCCAGATGGGATGCATCCACAAAAGCATTACTTTGTGCAATGTCCATATTGCAATTAGATTGGGTGGATGAAGCTAGGTTAGAATGGGAGCAAGACAAGGATACACAAGTTCTGATTCAGAATCTCCAGCAAGGTAATTTATCCTCTCAAAAATTTGATTGGAAAGGTAATGTCATATGGTATAAGGGTACGTTATACTTGTGCAAAAATTCAGAGCTTAAGCATAAGATTCTTGCAGAGTTGCATGCATCTCCATTTGGGGGACACTCAGGGTTCTTGAAAACTTATCATAGAATTAAGAAATAATTATTTTGGGAAGGACTCAAGGGATATGTACAAAATTTTGTGGAAGAATGCTTGATATGCCAACAAAATAAAGGTGAAACAGTTAAGATCCCAGGTTTGTTACAACTGTTAGCAATTCCTAGTCAAAGGTGGGAGGAGCCTTCCATGGATTTCATCACTGGGTTGCCTTGTTTTGAAAGTAAGAATGTTATTTTGGTCATTATGGATAGGCTTACCAAATATGACCATTTTTGTGCTCTCTCACACCCATTTTTAGCAAGTACAGTAGCATTTTTTTTTATGGAAGCAGTTCTCAAATTACATGGAACCCCAAAAATAATTGTAAGTGATCGTGATCCTAATTTCACTAGTAATTTCTGGACTGAACTATTTTCTTGTTTGGGTACTCAGCTAGCTCATAGCTCATCTTACCACCCCCAATCTGATGGACAAACTGAAGTGGTTAACAAATGTTTAGAGGGGTATCTCCATTGTTTTGTATCAGATAAACAAGAACATTGGGTTAAATGGCTACCACTTGCAGAATGGTGGTATAACACATCTTTTCATACCTCTTCTAAAATGTCTCCATTTCTAGCACTATATGGTTACCATCCACCTTCCATCACTTCTTCATTAAAGGTGCACACCAAGGTTCGAGATGTGGAAGAGCACATTCAACATCAATAAGAGGTTTTGGCTAGTTTGAGAGAGAATTTGGCCTTGGCACAAAATAGGATGAAGCAACAAGCAGATCAACACCGTAGTGAGTGAAATTTTGAGGTGGGTGACTGGATATTTGTTCATTTGTAGCCTTACAAGTAGATGTCCTTGAAGCAACAGAAAACGGACAACAAACTTGCTCCTAAGTATTATGGCCCTTATCAGGTTCTACAAAAAATTGGAAGTGTGGCTTACAAGCTTGAGTTACCTCATTCATCTCACATACACCCAGTATTTCATGTTTCTTGTTTGAAGAAGGTCATTGGATAGAAAGTTTTCACCCAGACAGAGCTCCCAGAACTAGATGAAGAAGGACGAGTCATTTTGGAACTAGAGAAAATCCTCCAAACACTACTAAGAGGTTAAGAACCAGAGAGATTAGGGAATATTAGATCAAGTGGAAAAACCAAAGCAATGAAAATGCAACTTGGGAAGGTGAAGATTTTCTGCAACAACATCCAGAGTTGTTCAACATTGAGGACAATGTTGGTTTGAAGGGGAAGGGCATGCTACACCCCTAACCTATCACATGTATAAGGATAATATTAGCCGACTTGTGGCTTACTTATCCCTCTTTGACATTATATTACATTTATCTATGATTTCTTTTGATTAGTAGGTCGGCCTATGGAGTAACCATGGCTTAGATAGACTATATATAGGCGGTAGTGGGTAATCATTTATCATTATATTTTGAATTTTGCTCTTATTAAAGCTTGTGGAGGTTTCCCCCTCAAAGTGGCTTATCTATTATCATATATTTGGATATATTTCAGTCATATTTGGATATAATTCTGCTGTTATACTTAATTCTTGAAGTAATTTCATTACAGTAAAGTAACTTGATTGTTATATGCACCACCTAGGTTTAAATCTTGAAGGTATTAGAAGGCTAGTTATGGCCATTTCATTGGTATTGGCCAGTTGTGGCCATATTGATGGTATTCATTAGTTATGGCAGTATTTTTGGTATTCACTGGTTGTGGTGATATTGTTAGTATTCACTGGTTATGGTAGTAGTGTTAGTATTGGCCAATTGTGGTAGTTGATGTAACCGGTTGTTGCTTCAATCAAAAGCTTCATACCTATCTAGAAAAAAACTTTATCAGCATTAATATTCCCATCTCCATCCCTAATTTATTTAATATCATTATGAGCTCTATGCTTCAAATTCGAAAGGTGAAAAAATTAGTATTTTTGTCCTCTCTACTCAACCATAAATTCCTTGATTTTTGTCTCCATAAACTTTCTTCCCTACTGGCCATGGTGGGATATTCACATTTAAGCTTTTTTTCTTTGTTTTGGATGTCTAAATCAAATAATCTAAGAATGAACTCTTTTTCAAGAGTAGTAATTTTATCCCTAATAGTAGCTTTCTGAGAAAAGACATTTCCAAACACTTGTTTATTCCAAATCCTTATATTAAATTTCACCCTCTTAAGTTTAATATCCAATCTAAACAAGTTGTGCTAGAAACAACCAGAGACCACCATTCAAAAATTCTATCAAGGATCTCTAGATGAGAGAACCATGTATGCTCCATTTTGAAAGGATGATTAGCTAGTTTAACAGCTTTATAAAAAACTCTAAGCTCCAATGGATTATGATTAGACACAAGATGAGGGAGAGAAACTAAATTAAAATATTTCATAGCCAACCAATCAGTCGAGATGAAATCTATCTAGGCAACTTTGGATAAATTTTTCTCCCATCCTCCTATTACTCCATGTAAACTTTGGACCTTTAAGTTCAACATAAATAAGACCCAAGCCCGAGATACAAGAAAAAAAATCATCCCTACTTTTAGAGGGAACTTGATTTCCACCTTTATTATCTCCTGGATAAAGATGGGAGTTAAAATCACCTGCCAAAATCTATGATAAATCAGAACAAGAACTACATTAAAGCCTTAAATCCTCCCATAATTTCATGTGGCCAAAAACTATGTTAGGAGAATAAATGTTAGAATGAATCCATCTCGTACCATCCACAAGATCCGTGGAATAAACAACCAAATGACAAGCATTTTTAAAAAGAAGGTCCCCCACTAAAATTTTATCATCCCAAAAAGTAATCAAACCTCTTGAAACTTTGAAAGAACTAACATAGAAATAATCAACTTCCAATAAGCATTTTTATTACAAATAAATAACTCTTCATTCACTTTGGATTATTGAATAGCTAGAATATGCGGCTTATGTCTCCTAAAATCTCAAAAAACTTTTTGCTTAGAGGAACTATGCATCCCCCTAATATTCCAAGTTAGCACATTCAAATATGAAAAAAAGGTGAATTTTTCCCTTCCTTAAAAGGAAGAGTAGATTGAGTACCATTTGCAATTTTAAATTTAGTAATCTTCTAATTCAATTCTATTTTAGTCTTTCTTCCTGCTTTAGAAAGACTACTGATCAATGGCCCTTCATGAGCCCTTCAAGTGACTATTCTAGCATTAATTTTGATTTTTTTTCTATTATGGTGTTGATTTCAGCTCTTGTTAACCCAACCTTGACCCTTGAGACCCTTTTGGAGATTTATCAATAAGTCTATTTATATCTATCTCCTTTAGATACTCCTCAAACTTATTGTTATTTTTCCTTCTTACAGTTTGTCCACTAGATTGAGGGATTGAGAATGAGTGGTCTTGAATAACTTTATCTATTTTAATAATCTCTTCAGACATAATATCAACTTGATCTTGTCCCCTCTCAAGAGATGCACTATGATTCTGAGTATCTTCAATCAATGAAAGAATTTCAAATTTATTTACCTTTTTTGGAGTATTTTGTATTATAGATATGTCCATTCTTTATTCAATATTTTCCACTACTAGATCCTTATCCTCTATTTGTTCCATTACATTATGCTTCCTCATATCTTTGGAGCCGATCGATTCTTTCTTGATCTGCATATATGACTCTAGGTTTTATACAAACTTGTTTTCATTAAATACTTCTTCCAAATGATCTTGATTTTCATCTTCTTTTTGTATCTATTTTTCCATTACCTTATTATTATTTTGATTTATGCTTAAAAACTACTGATCCTCCACTTGAGGTCGCTTATGCATCTTATCTTGTCCTTCCAATTGTTCACTATTTGAAGAAAACAAATTTTAGGACACACCTCCTTTAATTTTCCATAAAGGTTTATGATGCATCATCTTAGCTGAGGAAATAAAAAAGGTAGGCTCTAGTTATGTGGCCTAACTTATGACATTTAAAGATGATAAGAGTAGAATTCTCAAACATAATCTTCTATTCTCTAATCCTAAAAGGTTTATGAAGAAATATTGAAGAAGGCAGATCTTGATTAACAAAAGTGTTCACACAAAATCTAGCATGAATGAATCTTGTTATAGTTGTTATTTCTAGGTCAAAGGCAATCAAATATCTAGAAGATTTAGCAATGGAAATAAAAAAATCCTCCTCCCATAGTTCAACTGGTAAACTTGGTAAATGAACCCATATGGACATAAGATTGATATTTTCCTTTTATGGGTCAAAAACCTAATGCCATTTCTTGAGAAAAAGGATTGATCTCCCAAAAAACCATGGCCCTCCAACTAAGATTCTAGCATAATCCTCTAAAGTATTAATCATGATCATGAAAAATACATTAACCATGGGTAGGATCTCCATATGTCATTTTGGTCACCATTTTTTGATAGCCCATTTCCTGAATAGATCAATGTTTAGTCGTACCCCCATAAATATTCCTACTAGGCCATATTCCATATGGGAAGAAGAACGATGCATCAAAGACTCAAATATATTAATATGAATGCCTTTACCATATTTTAAAATTGATAACTCCTCAATGGGTTTGACAACATCACCCAACTTAGAAAAACCTTTGATCTTAGAGATCCATGAGGACTTACTTGATTTGTTGCCATTCTGCCATATTTCTTTATCTTCTATCTCCTTACTATTGACTGGCACCTCTGGCCTAGATTTGTTTTAATGTTGTGTATCTAGAAGCAACATCTTTTTCACTGCATGGGGATTTGAGACACCCACTTGATAGTCCAGACCCACCATTCCATCATCACCATCACCATCACCAAGATTCCACATAGAATCCTAGTTTGAAACATATTCCCGCCCATGACACTCTTTCTCTCTCTCCATCACTTACCTTAATATTTAAGTTATCGTTGGCATGGTAGTTTTGTAAATACTATAAGATCCCAAATTATTAGGTTAGTTCCCACCTTCACCAACATGATGTTATTTATTGCTGAAAATAAATCAAATTAGACTCTTAAAAGGACTATAGGTTCATCAATTATGAATATTTTTTCTAAAAAAAATTCCATGGAATTAGAAAAGTCATATGCATCATAGAATTCATCCATATCTAACTCACTAGAACTTTTAGACAATTCTTATTAGGTAATATGTTCTATAACATCCACAAAATTTTATTCATAACCAACCAAAAGAAAACTTGGCTCTTTAATTAAATCTTGAAACAATGTTTCTAATACTAGGCCAAAAATATATTGTACAACATTATCTCTTCGTTTTTCATCAACACATGACATTTTCCTCTAATAAGCACACATCCTCCATTTTTTTTACATGGCTCTAATTTTTATATTTTCAAGATTGTATTTTAACTAGGTCCAACAATATCTTCTAAATCGATCTTTGCTCTTTCCTTGAAATTAGATGACATTTCCTGAAAGGAATGAGAACAATATCATTCCAAGCCAGGAGTCTGAAGCATCGACAACAAGAACATCAAGATAAGATTACAAACAAATAAAATGCAAAAACAAGGCAAATAAAATGATATTAAAAAAAATCATGTTTAATACCACCCTTGCTTAAGTAGGCAAGGAAAAACAAGACTCAAGCCTAACTAAGCAATGTGGGATAAATTCTCACATAATACAAACTAAGAAAAGGATGAAATACCTGGCAAGCATGAGAAATACATACTCTAACACTCTCCCTCAAATGAATTTAGGGATAACAATAGCCAAAAATGATATAGTGGCATATCCATAGTATGAGTCATAACAATAAGGTCTGATAAGGTACTAATATACATTATATATCCATGAAGTGGAGAAAGAGAGAAAAACCATATGAAATACAACTCAATGATGTAAAAGAAGCAAAGAGGGACTTCATATGGAATCCCCCTAAGGACAACTATCATCGATACTAAAGTTATCTATACTCTAAGTCAGGATTGCAAGATGACCAATGTTGATGTCAAGATCTTCAGCTAAAATATTTTAGACTCTCCATCTGCATTGAATAATGTTTCTTCTTTTTGTTAATAAAAGAATATGAATGGTGTACTAGAAGTCTACCCATTCCATAATGAAGATGAAGGAGGTAGCAATATAAAGATCTTTGAATCATGTCCAAATCTGAAGTGTGGCATAGGTCTGGAGAGATCATGCACATGAAATGGATGTAATGCCATAGAAGTGGACCGATCAAAATAAACACATGGAACATTAACTGAAATAATGTCTATGGCAAGTGGATCATCATATTTAACAAGTGTACTCTCACTAGAACCACTAGAGACCTCCGAAGTGATAGTCTGTGGTGGCTCAACATCCTTCATAGGAACAAAGTGAGGTTAAGCAAATAGATGTCCCAAGTCTAGCATAAAATCATCCCATAGAGGTGGCTCAACAAAAAGAATAAAAAACATCGATCATGAATGTGTCACCACAAGAAACTATAGTAGGAGGAGAGAGTACATCATTAGAAGAGAAAACCTTACTGATAGGAGGAAAATGAGATAGAGAAGCATCATCCATGTCACTGTTAATATATAAATTCTCACTAATAGGAGGAAAAGGAAGTGAAATAGGAGGTGGAGTAAGAGAGGTTTTAAAAAACCCAAAAGGCTTAATATCCTCTTCAAAGATGGTTGTAATAGCATTCCAAGCTCCCTTTGGTGATGTGGCATCTATAATATGAATGTGCAAGCTGTCTAAAACATTGAGGTGAATCAAGCAAAGACCCTCATCTTACATAGATATAATCCATGCAATATATTCTTCATCAGTAAAGTAGGAAGATCACCAAGTACCATTCTCCATAAACTTTTTAGTTGAAGGTGTATCTTCATTTTTATTTTCCAAGTAGTGTAATTTGAGGTGTTGAGGGGATCTATTATCAAAATACAAGGAAGATGTTGGGAATAAGAAAGAATGATGCCCCCAAAATAAAAACTCTCGATTCAAAGAATGATAACGAATAAATAAACCCCCAAAAATGTGTAAGGCCCCTCCAAAATTTGACACTTAATAAAATTAGTGTGTTTTTACAAATTAATGACACTAATGGATAAAGAATTGAAAACCATACACTTTTGAAACAAACTGAACTCAAATCTTTGTTACGGTTCAAAAGTTATAGGTTTTATGAATTCTCGTAAATGGGTCAAAAATATTTAAAAATACACTATAAACTAATTTTTGTGATCAATTTGGAAAAGAACCTTGCCTTCCAACCACTCGTTGGAACCATAATTTCATTGTGAACATTGTCAAGCTAACCAAAGTTAAAAAAATCTTGTTGATGATGCCTATGCATGTGTAAGTGAATTGTGCTTCCTCTTAAAGTAAAAATTATAGCTATTTAGAAATAATAACTAAAAAATAGCTTGCTTCTAGTATAATTTTAGGGCACAAAAAAAGATTGTCTATATTGTAGGACTTACTTGAGGAATGAAGAACCTACATTAAAAATGCTACCAATCCACATGAAAACCACATACTTTCCTTCACCATATCCTCCTACGCCACACCTTAGAATGTGAGGCTATGTAGTCAAGAAAGATAAATTTATAGCAATCAGTCTACCTCTTCCATTGCAACACCACCTTGCATGCATATGTGAATGAATGGATTGGGGTTAGAATAAGACTAGAAATGTAGATCTACTAAAGTGTTACACAGACTTCCAATACATCCTATCTCCTTCTATGTAGACCATGCTTCCATTTCTCACAACAAAGCTCATGCTAGATGGATGAATTCCCCCTTCCCACACTTAGGTTGTACATGAGGCATATACCATGACCCACTCCAATGTCTACAAGCCCGACATTGACGTAACCCATGCCCACCTCCTCCCCCAACCTAATTGGCACTACCAAGAGAAGACCAAGATGGTGGTTACTTGGAAGGTCAAGGTTTATGACATGCACCATGTCATACTCAGATTTAATTCACCAAGAAATGGGTAATGGTTGTGATGGAGGGCAAGAAGACCGCTTAAGACCACCACTTTTGAAGTCTGAAAATAATGATATTAATGTATACTAGATTCCACATCTTGCAAATATATATACAATAGGTCAATGCAAAATTTTTCTTGCAATCTATTTGATGTAAGTGAATGGTGAGTATAGGGATCAGCTATCTATAGAGGCATGGCAGGTTAATGCCAAACATATAGATATATAAGCCTCCACATAAAAACACCACACCAAAATAGATAAATGACAATCACATCAAGATTTAATCAAAATATCAAATACTTTAAAAACCAATACATATATGAAGAGTGAGGGTTAAAAAAAACTGCTTAAATAAAATTTTGTAAAAAACAATCTTGCTCAAGATCTAGATGATGTAGAGTGGTGCCAAGACAAAAAAAAAAAAAATCAATGTATATCAAACCAAAATAACTTTTTTGCTTATTCAATTGGAATAACTTATCAATGGATGGATGTAACCCTTCAAATCTCTGATACCATGAAAGGAATGAGAACAATAACAAGGAATATCAAATGATATTAAAAAAAAAAACATGTTTAATACAATGAAGAGCCCTTGTTTAAGTAGGCAAGGAGAAAAAAGACTCAAGCCTAACTAAGTAATGTGGGATAAATCCTCACATAAGACAAACTATGAAAAGGATGAAATACCTACCTAGAAACTAACAAGCATGAGAAATACATACTCTAACATTTCCCTCTTTTTTCTATCTTCTTCATAAAATTCCTTAGCAAATTTCCTAAATGAATCAAAATAAATAGGATGACAAAAATTACCTGCAACCACATATTATAAAGTTGATTTTTTGGTCCATGTTAGAATGATGTTAATAAATATTGTGTAGTTCATACACATTCATTAAAGTATTCTATCAAACAAATCACATGTCTTCAACTACTCAGACTATAGACTATAGATGAAAAAAGGACAAAGTAATCTATGTTTTCATGTACACAATACAATAAAATCAAGAAGATAAAAATAATGCAATACCCTAAGACATTCCTTTGTGTAATATTTATAATGAAAATGTAGTCATGATCTAGTAAAGTTATACCAAATTACTTATAATGGGGCATTGTAGTGTTGTAGACAAGATTTCAGGGCCTACACAGAAGTTTGTTTCAAGGAATTAGGGAAGTTTATTTTACTAACGTGTGAGTAATTATAGTTTCAATGATAGAACTTCCTTCATCCCCTTCGACTCAAACTTGAAGTTAGTCCTTACACATGGGTTGGAGCACCGATCAAATCTGAAATGGATTCCCAATCACCTAACCTCTAAGGGAAAACTATTTAAAATGCATGTGTTGGAGTGATTGATGCATGACACCTAATAGAATGGGTTTACAAGATGCTCTAGGTATGGCATTGTGGGAGGACCGTGTCTTAATCATAATTTTAAAATTAAAATGATGTTTTGGGAGGATAATAAATTACATGTCTTGTTACTTCCCACCATCATTCCACATTGATGTTGCCACATCCACTGCATTTTTATATAATGTTGATGGGGAAAATGGAAATGAATTTTCAACATCATCAGATTTAGTGGGGCCCAAATTCAATGACTCTAGCATGCATGTAGTTTGTGAATGATCATTAAGCTTGTCTATGTAAATTATTAGTTTTGCTTCACTCAAAATTCATTAACATTGGCCACATTTCACTTTTTCTACACATAATATTAAGTAACAATAAACTGATATTTATATGGGAGGTGATGGTGGAAAATTAGGGGGTGTGTTCTTTCATAGGGCATGGGAATAAGTTGTGTTAAAAAGAGACATTTTTTTCATGGGAAACTTGATTAATGAAAAAATCCATATGGAACATGAAAGTGGTGAAATATTTCAACATGAGCTAAGTGGTGATGGTGAGGGATAATGATAGAGCATTCCAAGTGATGGGCTTGAAGAATATTGACTAAATAAAAATGCAAACTTCAGTGACTTGTCACATATGTCAATGCAATATGTAGCTTCCACTAAAATGTTTCAATTACCCAAATACATGATTTAAACATGGGTCATCTCAATAAGAACAAATGTCTCTTTGACATATTTTGTCAATTACATATTATCATGGACAACATATGTTCAAGAGTTTTTTGTTAGGTGAGAGAATCTGAGAAAGTCCTTTCAAAACCATTTTTGCTCAAGTTGTGCATGATTATGTTTCTAGGGACGTGACTTTACGTTTTGGTAAAGAGCTGTTTTTTAATGTAAATGAGTGTAGAGGGGCGTACTACTATGAATGAAATAGAGAAAATGTGGTGAATACTCTTATTAGAATTCTAGAAGAAAATTATTTTACTTGTAAATGAAGAGGAAAAGGTTTTACACTGAGTCTTGATTCCTTTTCTTTTTTGGATAGTTTATATTTTCAATCCTTCATTATTATGTAGTGGGCGAAGGTAAATGCAATGGAGACTAGCATGTCGTAAAACAAGTGTGCTTTTGATACTAAAGTAAAGGTCAATTATTAAAAATTGATATTATTTATATTAATTGTTACCTTATCAAGAGTCATTCCTTTTGTTCTATTTATGGTTATCATCCATGCCATTTTGAGTGGAATTTACCAATGATTACCCAATGTAATAGGTGTAATTATAAAATGTGTTAGTTTCATAATATCCCATGAAATATTAGAGTATTTTTTTAAGTCAATGACCACATACATAGGTAAGTTGTTATGGTTTTGAACCTTAATTGTTGACAATGTGAATAATTATAATTTTCACATGTAGTCATCATCCTTATGATCTCTTAGTCATTGTTGTGTAGACTAATTACCCAGTGATTTCTAGATTCTTGAGTTTGATTAACATTAATTATTAACCTAGGGTGCGTACGCTTTTCAAGGATATCAATAGTATATATGCATTATTGACTCAAAAATCAACTTGATTTTCTAGTTGT